>CM061135.1:15266705-15866705 GCA_030789695.1 Scilla litardierei | reverse complement strand
ATGACTGTTGAAGAGTACATGACTAAGTTCAGCGACCTATTTGTTAGGAGTGAAATACAAGAAGATTATTTATATACCCTTGCTAGGTTTTGTTTTGTATTGAAAGCAGACATTTGGCGTGTGATACTTCCCTACAATGTAGATAACGTGCAACAAGTATATAACTTAGCCTTAATTTTGGAATCCATGAAAGCCCTCATATACAGGAAGCTTACTTTTTAAGCCGAAGGGCAATTCAAGCGGTCAAGTGATATTATGACTAAATCGGAAACTAATACCGCTATAGAGGTAACAGAAAAGACTAAGGTTGAAGAACCAACACAACAAGTACCACATCACGTGAATCGCATTTCCTTAGAGTTAGGCTATGACTTAGTTTCTAGTGCATTTTATGGCATGTTGCATCCGATTTGAGTTTTTTTGCATCTCGAGATTGATGAAACTCTTGTAATTAACAATGATAATCATAAGTTGCCGCAAAATCAAATAGAAATTAACATGAATTTACAGTTAGGGATGACGGTATGATTCGAGTTTGTCTAAGGAGGTACGTACTAGAACTTGCGAAGATGCTTTGCATGCATCATACATGTTCTCAACGAGTTTTGCTGAGTGATATCCTGATGTGACTGAGTCGAGTATTTCACAAAAACTTGAGGAGATTAAGCACATTGAGTTTGTCATCCCAGATTCTTCACGTCATCCAAACAAGAAGATTATATATGCTTTCATCTCTTTTGCTATTTGGAAGAATTTTACAAAAGATATCCGTCTACATATATACATCCTATTATACTTTAAAGTTCATGTACGCATCTTCTCCAGCAACAAAAGACTATTGCATTCTACTCGGTTATGCTATGCTTATCGCTGTTCACCAGGTGGTGAAGTTCTTAAGCCGGAAGAAATGATGGAGATCAAATTCGAGATGGACTCTTTTCTTTTAAAATATTTTATATGCGATAGAGTTTGTGTCCTTAGAGAATTCTAATTAGTTGAGTCTTTTTGTTATTTTATGAGTTTTAGTTATTAGAGTCTTTGTTATTTTGAGTTTGAGTCATTCTAAAATTTCTAGTCCTAATCAATTTCAAAGAGTCAAGTTAGCATATATAAAGACCACAAATTTCTTAGTTTTTTGAATGAAGAAGTCAATGAAAAGTAGTAGTTGGTGCAAACTTAGTTTCTTTACAAATTAAATATTTTGCATTGGTGTGCAAGAGTGTGCTTGATTATCTTGGCGAGAGGTCTGAAAAATCTTCACGTGTGAGGCGTGCGAGTCGGTGATGGAAAGATTTCCAGGGTTCAAGATCCGAAAATCTATCAAATCCCTAATCTATTTCTCTAAATTCCCACCACCTCCCTTCCCACTTCCGTCATGTGTCATCCATGCTACATATGTTTGAGGAATGAATGTCGAGAGGTACGAATTGAATAATATGATTGTTATTTTAATAGATGCTCGGTAAGATTGAGAATGTTTGATGGGAGTAAAAAGATGCCCGAAGATGTGCAGTGGCGGAACCAGGCCTTTGGTTTAGTGGGATCCCAATACATATATATTTTTGACGAGGCATAACACATATAGATACATATATACATACACATGCATATATACAAGTATAAATACATAATGTTTTTTCCAAATTTTGCTGGGGCCCCATGCCCCCGCAATCTAGAGAGTAGTTCTGCCCCTATAGATGTGAGGTATCTATAAGTAATAAGAAAAATCTCATCTCACTTACGAGGCTTGGTCAAAAGAACTTCAAAATTAGCACGATGCAAAGAGCGAAGATGGTTTGTAGAGGAGATTAATCATGATAGAATGGCTAAGGAGATTGAGAAACCTTTTTTGTTTGGTGAGAGGTTTTGTACGGGCAAAGAAGCAGGTTGAGCAGGATATAGCATCCAGTGGTAGCTATAATAGCATCGACAGTGGTGAGAAGAAGGTAATGACACAAATGTATGTTTCATTGAAGCTAAAGATAAATGAAATTCAAGCCGACGTGGAGATTTTAAGTGCAGCACCTCATTTGGGTTCAAAGGCATGTGTGTGTGTGTGTGTGTTTTTGTTTTGTTTTGTTTTGTTTTGTTTGTTTGTTTTTTTTTTGGGGGGGGGGGGGGGGGGGGAGGTGGTCTCCAAGTGATGAAGCGATAAAGCTATCATTTCTCTTCACAAAAGGAGTTAGAATTCTATTAAGAGCTAGAGTTGAATTGAAATTCTAATGTGAGTTGGGAGTTGAATTGGAATTTTGATGGGGGTTGGAATTGATGGCTAACACAAACGGCTCAAGCTTCAAACACCAATAAGTCTAAACCGGCTTTGTCAGGTCGCATATCATGCTACAAATTTCCCTGTGGGCTACAATGGGGCTCTGATATCACTTGTTAGTACAAGATTGGGTCCTACTGGAATCAAATTGATGATGACATATACTTAAGTTGGAACATGTCTTACTCAAACACTTAAGCCAATAGGTAGATGCCTAACATTTTTAAGCACACCTGACCCTAACATTTGTATCACTTAAGGGTATCCTATTCCTAGGAGTTAGATACAAAATTTTCATTTAAATTTTGACTGAATACTTTACACTTTTGTGGCCATGACGTTGCTAGGAGATCTGTGTAAGTAAATTTAGCTACAAGACAAAAAGATCATGTCACTTATGCTTTAATGGCTACAAATAGTATTTATTCCATGGTTCTAGGTTTCGGCCGATACCAGTTGGTATCGGCCGTATCGGCTCGGTTTCGCCCGTTACCGATACGAAACCCCCCTATTTTATCGGTATCGGGCGGAACCGATCAGTATCGCCCAGTTTCGAGCGATACTAGGCGAAACCCTAGGGTTTCGGCAACCCTAGGGTTTCGGCAACCCTAGGGAAGAAGATAAGAGGAAAATCAGAGGAGGAAGACGATGCACCGAAAAATTGACGTGATCTACATCCCTACAGCAACCCCACTCGTGATCTTACAGCAACGGGGATCCGTGAGTGAAATTTAGGATGTACGAGCTCGCAGAAAATGAAAAAAAACCTTTAAAATATGTGCAGAAGGCGCAGCTAGATCTCAGAGTCTGATACATACCTCAAAGCCCTCCGTCTTCCCCCGATCTCGCCCTGGATCGCAGAAGGCGCAGCTTCAGCTCCGATCTCGCCTCTCGTCTCTCGCATCGTCTTCAGATCCGATCTCGCCCCGTTCTCGCCTCTCGACTCTCACATCGTTGTCGTCTTCCAGCGGCGGCGGCATCTTCCTGTAGCAGCTTCGAAGACTTCGTCATTCGACGGGACGAGGTGAGTTTTTGAATTTTGAGAGGATGCATTCGAAGGGACGGGGTGATTTTGATGCAATCGAAGAGAGGCGAAGGGATTTGAAGCGAACCCACCGTTTTGCGCAGCCTTCGAAGCGCTGCTTCGTATATTACGCGCAAGTGGGAGACAGCTCAGCGCTGATTGCTTCGAAGCGACGCATCGAACGCACCGTGTTACTCCGCGCACACACGGCCATTTATTTACAAGTTTGCCATTCACAGCCTTTGATCGCGGGGTAGAATGGCAAACTTGTAAATAAATGATATGTGTGCAGAGTAAAATGGTGGGTTTGCCATTTACAAGTTACTCCGTGCACACACGGCCATTTATTTACAAGTTTGCCTTTCACAGCCTTTGATTGCCGGGTAGAATGGCAAACTTGTAAATAAATGGTATGTGTGCAGAGTAAAATGGTGGGTTAGCAATAAACATTAGTCTAAGGTGCTAATGATTATGATCATTAGGCAAAATAAAAAAAATCATATTCTACTATTTTTATAATTAACAATAAACTTGTTAAGTAACACAAAGCATGCATGACCACCGAAAAATTTTTGACCGTTTTTTTTTCATACTGAAACTATTAAACATGTTAATAAACATGTTAATAAACGTGTTAATAAATATTTATTGTTCTTTTATATCTATTAATTAGTTAATTGTTGTTACAAATGAGTAATGTGAACAGAAAAATACATGAAAAATATATGAAAATACATGAAAATAAAGAAAATGCATAAAATACAGAAAAATACAGCAAAGTATTTCCGATACCGAAATACAGGAAAATACAACAAAGTATAAAATACAGGAAAATACAGTAAAATACAGCAAAGTATAAAATACATGAAAATACAGAAAAATACAGGAAAATATCTCTGATACCGATACCGATACCGAAACGAAACTACCGATACGGACGATACGGACGATACCGAAACTTGCTTCCGAAACCGCCGAAACGAGCGATACCGATACCGAAACCTAAATTTTGGGCGGAGCGATGCCCTCTCCGAAACCGATACCTAAAACCTTGATTTATTCAAAACCTAAGTGTAAATTTTGTAGCCTAAATCTTTTTATTAAACCTACCAAACAATAAACATTATGTTAGCTGGCATATTCAAACTATATACAACACTGTAATGCAATATTTCCAGGAATGATACTTCAGAATTAGATTCATGAGAATGCAACATAGTTTTTTGTGGTTGCCTCTTGTTCTAATGCTCGCTCTATGCACTGCTTTTGGAGTAACGCTCACTATTTGGGCAAGTTCAAAATAATAATCTCGAGTATCTGGTTGGGAAATTCTTGCTTAATTTTCTTTTATTTGGAATGTCTACATCCATTTAACTTGTAACCTAAAACCGTGCTTCAATCTACAGGGCATATTATTAGGCCTGTCGAACACCGCCGGGGTTCTCGCAGGGGTCTTAGGTACTGCTGCCACAGGATACATCCTGCAAAGAGGCAAGAACACAAACGCCAGTAATATTAATACTTAATTTTATTCAATTTCTGATATTTAAGTTACATTGATGATCTTCTTGAATTTCCAGGTTCATGGGATGATGTCTTCAAGGTGTCCATTGTTTTGTACATAGTCGGTGCGCTGGTATGGAACTTATTTTCAACTGGCGAGAAAATTCTCGACTGATGAGCGGAAGGTACATGCAAAATATCTGCAGCTATTATCAAGAGCAGTAGTTTTGTTACGACATAGAGAGATTAGGAAACCATATCATCATAATACATGCAAACATACATTTGTAATCTCCGACCAGTTTGGCTATCGAACTATACACCGCAGTTGGCATCCACCCGTTTAATTAGATCATGTAACTGATAACAAATCAGACTTTGTCAACCAACAGTATTAGAAGGAAAAATAAAAACAAAATTACTATTTGCCGAGTTATTTGTGGTTTTTTCTTCTGGGAATCATATATTTCAAATTTGCAAATACGATGGGCATTACACAGTAACATACCGAAATGCCACTTAATTCTTATCTGAGCTTCACTCCTGCATACCACAGTGACTGGCAATCAAATTGTTCCTACTAAGCGCTGAAAGCGATTAGAGGCATGCGTCGATGGACACAGACGGAACAAATGACAGGACCGTGTCTGTTGTCTTCGTCGTGCAAACAAACGGCCACACACAATCCAAAATCCCAGCTGTCGTGAGGCTGCAAGCTGTTTCCCGATCGGAATTCCTGGGCCATTCCCCCCATTTCTTTCTTGTTCGTCTCTTCCAGGTTAGATTCTGAGGTTGGTACACTGGAGATTTCTCTGGTCATTCACAAAGATGGTTATGTTTGGGCAGAGGACATTATATAGAAACTTGCATCTTGCATCCATTCAAATTTTTTGGGGGAAAAAGAAAGGAAGCAATGTTTTAAAAAAGTCTCACATCGACTAGGAAGAGAATCAGATACATGGACTTTGGATTCCCTCTAGTCTAAGAGTCGGCCTTTTTTTTATCTTGGCTTCTCTTCTCGTCGGGGCCTGTTGGAAATGTCTGTCGTTTGCACGTTAGAGTTGCATCTTTGATGACAGCCAGTGGCCCATCGCATGAATCATGGTCATATGTATTTTTGGCGTCGAGTCTTAGCAATAACATGGGATGCTCTTTAGATGCTTGTCCACATCAAGTTCCCCTTCTTTCTTCCCTCTTTAATCCTAAGTTACTTGTCAAATTGGACAAGGAGCCGAAAGCAAAGAGCTTTATCAAGTACAATGGAAGCTGAAGTTAGTGAATGAAAATAAAGATTGGGATAGATTAGGGTAGAAAGCAACAGTGATCATTGGTATTTCGAGTTAACATTCGAAAAATGGTCGTAATGACTAATGAGCAAAGCTTTGTCATAATTGCAGCAAGGCATGCTGGAGGCAATAATTCAAAGTGCTTTTGAGAAGGGAAATGGATGCAATCTTAGCACATGACATGAACGCATTTATGCTAATGATTTCGATTTTGAAGTAAGGTTCAAGGTAATTAAGAGAAGCGTTTGACCTTTCGGATGAACCATGATCCATTAAAAGCAGATGGAATTGGTTGCAATAAAAGGTCCCATGTTTGCAGAATTAAGTTTAGGTTGCAAAACAGATTAGAATTGTGAGCAAGCGCACAAGTTAAGGTAGTATTGCCACATTTACAAAAATTGAATTATATTAATGAGAATTACACTATATCTCTCAAAACTTAGGATTAACTTGGTGCCCAACCACTGTCATGCAAGGAATCACCGACCCTTCAGTTCAATTCCTTGCCACCCGTTGCATCATCCGCTACTGTCGTTATATTTCCTCTCACCATCATCAGATAGACTCTCTCTGTAGAGATATCACCTTGGATTTCTCGAATCACGAACTTGATGCGCATGTATTAAAGTGCAAACAACTTGGGGGTGTCAAAGTTAAAAAATACCGATGGCAAACCCGTAAATACGGGGATGCGAGAGTGACATTTGGGTTTTATGAAAAAGCAATGATACGCTTGCAAATTAAGAAAATGCGGTGGGCTTTTGTTTGGGATTCCTACAATATCATAGCAAACCACACTCACACCCACCCTCACCCCCCAAGTGTGTCCCACCATGCCCATGTGGCACCCCTTCCTCCTTGACACATGACAAAAGTGTCATGTGGGACAAACATACCATCAAGCCCCTTCGTTTGTAAGATAGATTACCACGGAAAAAGATGAAAGAGGTCGACAAACTTCTCGATAGAGGTTGGTATTATTTGTCATTATGACAACCTCCACCTCCTCCCAACTTCCCATCTTCCTCACAAAAATCCAACACTCAACGTCTGGTAGTTTGCTGCTACCTTGCCCACTTTTTCAAAAATAAACTGAAATAATTTTTTTTAAAAAAATATTCACTGGCCATTGGATTCCAATCACATGGTCCTTGTGGACATCTTTTAGATGCCGACACATCATGAGTGATGGCAATGGAATGTCTTATGTTCAATCTTTGCTTTTCATTTGTCTTTGGGTGTCTCCTGTAACTGTACTAGCAAAATTGCCTCTGAAATTACCACTTTCTCTTTGTACTAGCCCACGAACAAGCAACTCAGCTTTATGTGATGCACTTTCTAAAAACGGCAAGCGATGGTGCATGAACATTGCATGTTAGCGGTGCCGAATCAACAATGGAGAGAGGTAGAAAGAAGACGAAGAAGAGGAGCAAGAAAAGAGGAGGGGGGAAGGAAAATCCCCAATCGAGTATCGGATCGGATATCGGAATCTTTGACCATCTCCGTCCATAACAACTTAAGAGGGATGTGTTGCTGAGAAGTTATTATTATTGCATGTTAACGGGTGACTTGATACGATTTCTAGATTTCTAATGTTACTGACTTTATGGGTTTGATCAAGTTGATAAACTAAAAAGCGTACTCTTTCGATTGCTCGAGTTTTGGTAACTCAAAGTTACTTTCATTGTCGACCGACTTCGCTTGAGTTACGCAACATTTTTCCCGTGTTGCACACAGAAACAGACTTCCAGAAAAATCCGACTTCCCGCAATTTCTCAGCGAGGGCTAGTTCGGTAATTTCTCACCAGCTCAGAAAAAGAAATCTGTAAGAAAAGACAAATTCCACGTGTCAATTTTCTCCGGACGTATGACGTGGACGTCAAGCGAAGAATATTACTACAGGGATGGCCCAACCTCTCAAGGCGCCCTTCCGCTAAAGTATATCCTCACACCCAATTTCATCTAACTTCACTCATCCTTCCTCTCTCAGTCCACCTGCCAAAAAATAAACGGCGTGATTTTAACCTAATCCCCCCATATCATTTCAGGGATCCCGTCGGTTCTCCCCTTGAATTTCGCCCAAAATTCCCCATGAAAAATGTGATTTTTAGGGTTTTGGGAAAATAAAGATTAGAAACAAATGGCAAATCTTCGAATCAAACAGGACGTCGATCTCGACTTCAGGCGAGGGCTTGAGGAGCTCGTCCGGGGCCACCTCGATGACTGCATGACCAATTTCTCCTCCTGCAGCTCCGCCGTCCCCGCCGACGAGGAGGAGGACTCCTCCGCATCCGCCACCGAGCGCAGACGACGGAGGTCGGCGCTCGACGGGGACGATCTCGCGGAATCTTCCGCCGCCGCTCGTCGGCACTCGAGGATCCTTAGCCGCTGGGTCGCAAGGCAGGCCGAGGAGATGATGACGACGATGGAGCGCCGGAATCGGGAGTCTGAGCTTATGGCGCTCGCTGGACTTCATACGGTTTCGATGCTTGATCCGTCCTTTCTCCGAGAGCCGAGGAGGTCGAGATCGCGATCGCCGTCCAATGTGGAGCGGCCGACAGAAGCTAGGGCGTCGAGGATTCTCCAGACGTGGCGGGAGCTTGAGGATATGTCGAGGGAGCGGAGGAGCACGGTTACATCCATTGGCGGTGACAGGATCCGAACTGATGATGTCAGCGAGAGCGATGAGACTGGCTACTTCGACGAGGATCGAATATCCAGTAGAGAACAGTCACCGGATCTTGGTGATGAGAGAGACAGAGAAAGGGTGAGGGAGATTGTGAGCAGGATCTCAGAGACAACGGGACCGAGATTGTCGAATTCGAACAGAGTTGAAAGCCCTCGGTCAGAGTGGTTGGGTGAGACTGAGAGAGAGAGGGTGAGGTTAGTGAGGGAGTGGGTTCAGATGGCCAGCGAGCAGCGGGATGGGAGGAGCAACCGGAGAGAGGAGAGGGATCGGCAGAGTCGTGATGGGTCGGTTACAGATCACGAGGAGGGCCAACCGGAGCACGTGAGGAGGGACTTGTTGAGGATTCGGGGGCGGCAGGCGAGGCTCGATTTGATTATGAGGATGGTTAGGGAGAGGGAGAGGGAGCTGCAGGGGTTGGAGGAGCAGCGGGCAGTTTCAGAGTTTCCTCACCGGAATCGAATTCAGGTCAGTGGTTTGGCTTCTGGTTGATTTATATCAAATAATTAATGATTCTTAATGTGGCATACCGTGCTTTAAACTTGTGGTGCTACTTTCTATTACCTACATGACGATTAAAATCAAATGTGCTTGGGTTAGTGTCCTTATGATAGGCAAAAAAATGTCGCCCTAGGATCTTGTCTGGACAAAGGGGGAAAAAATTTAAGGATTACAATCCCAAATGCAGTTTAGATGGTTGTTTGAAGATTAGAAAATTATATCGAGATGATTTGGATAATTCATGAGTTTGTTTGGTGAAAGAAACCCTCGGGTTAAATCCATTGAATTTCCGGGTATACTAATAAATACATGGGATCAAGCACGAGGGCACCCAAAATAGTTAGGCTACAGATTGATGATTGTGGCCGAACATTGAACATGACTATTGGTTGGTGTGTAGATACAAATCTTTGTACTTTGGCATGTATGTAGTGCTAATTCCGCTCAGTTGGCGTCCACACTTCGTTCTCCTTAATAAGTTCATCAATTAGGTCTATTATTGATAGACCGAAGACTGGCACTATTTCCTAAATGTCTTAAGGGGGCAAATTTTGGAAGAACTGCTTCTCTAGAATTTCGTGTGCATATCTCACTTTAGATTTTTCACTAGAGGTGAAAATTTGGACAACTCCAATATCATTGGCTGAGCATGCTGATGTGATGATGACCCCATAACAGGCTGATGTGATGATGACCCCATAAATTGGTACTTTTCGGGTCGGCCCGACAACGCTTTGAACTGGGCTGTTCCATCTGGGATTGGTTTGATACGGCTAGTACTTGCCTGATACTGGTTGGTTAAACTTGCAATAGCATAAAAATGAATAAAAGTATTAACAATTATAATTGAAAATTGCTAATCTATTGTACATTTGACAGCGTTTTTTGAATTCTAGGGTTGACTAGGACAAGATAAAGAGTGGCTGAGATTTGATCTTGATAAATCAATGGTTGACATTGGATTTTGTGAAAATTTTGGAGGGCAAACTTAAATTTTGGTGGAAAAAGTGTATTGGGAACCAAAACTTTGAAATTAGAAGTGGTTTGGGAAAGATTGTGAAGATTAAATTTGGAGAAAAAAATGCCTTGTGAACCTAAAATTTGAAATTAGAAGTGCTTTGGAAAAAATTGTGGAGATTAAATTTGGGGGGAAAAGTGGCTTGGGAATCTAAACTTTGAAATTAAAAGTGCCTTGGGAAATATTGTGGAGAAGCATGCTCCATTAAATTAAACAAAATAAAAAATTTAGTGTAAAACAATTTAGCGGAACAACAAATTAGCGTAAAAATACCCGAAGGTTTGTTGTTCCGCGCCCGCGCCGAAGGTACCCATTAAATTTTTTTACGCTAATTTGTTGTTCCGTGCCGAAGGCGCGGACGCCAAATTTGTTGTTCGACGCCGAATTTGTTGTTCCGTGTCGAAAGCGCCTGCGCCGAATTTGTTGTTCCGCGTCGAAGATGTCGGCCCGCTAAATTTTTTATACGCTAATTTGTTGTTTCAAGCCGAAGGTGCGGGCGCCAAATTTGTTGTTTGACGCCGAATTTGTTGTTCCGCGTCGAAGGCGTCCGCGTCGAATTTATTGTTCCGCGCCGAAAACGTCCGCGCTGAAGGTGCCCGTGCCGCTAAATATTTTTCCGCTAATTTGTTGTCCGGTTAAATTTTGGCTGTGGAAAAAAAAAATTTCGGTGAACAAAGATTTTGCGGGGAAAATCTTAAATGAACCGTGCCCGCGGGTACGTGTTATGACTATATTATATATAAAAGATACCATGTACATAACAGCAATTACGTCTTAGCAACAAGTAGCACATTATGTTAATACGATCTTTGATTAAACATAAATATATACTTTACAGAAAGAATACAATACTATGAAATTCCAAAGATATGTTGCAGTTAGCTTCAAATATATCCGTCACAAATTGGATCCTCCATGTTTAATATTGTGCATTTTCACCTGTATAAATTAGTTAATGTTGATTAGTCAAATTATATTTGTACATTCAAGTATTGTTTGTTAAATTTTATGAAATAGACAAAAATTTCTCTCTTTATTTTTGTTTATTTTTTATTATTCATTCATATACCGTACCTTTCTTTCATTGTCTTCTCTATTGACTATTGTTCTTGATTTCATTAAAACATCATCTCAATTTCATGTTGCTAATTTTCTTTGCTATTTTTAAATAAAAATTAGTTAATTTTAAATTTTTAAGCATTCCGATATTCACATTCACATATTTTTATTCTTACCCAATACCAATACTTATAAAAGCTACTCAACATGGTACTGATAGTGAAGGCACCATGAATTTTGTTTGCATGTGTTTATCCATTTAATTGTTTGAGAAGTTTCACAATGGATTTGTGTACTATTAGACACGCCTTTTGCATGCTGTACTTGCACCAAACCCTTGACGCATAGTGAGTATTTGATAGAGTTCTGTCATTTTTCAATAACAATCCATTCGAAACCGGTTTAATTAATAACAACAAATACAAGCAGACAATTTGGGTTTGGAGCACTAAAAGTTGAAAACTATTTTATACCATATATTGGTCGAAAGGATCATATTTAACAATCAACGTCATGATCAAACAATTAGCCAATGCCGATACATATCCCTTTTAGATCAGATTTGTGTTGGTGATACAAATTAAAAGACCCTTTTGTGTGTCTATATCAGGTAAAACTCTTCAAGTTTTGCTAGGACACCCATACTATTAAGCCATTAAAGTTATAATAGCTAATGCATGAACCTATGCAATTACAGTAAATTGAAGCTAAGTTGGTTGATTTAGATAATATCTACGACAACCAATGATAGAATTGATTTGAGAAAAGTGGACAATGTCTTGGACGAGAGAGATAACTCATGAAGAGATAATCTACTTGATGAACATGAAGATCTAATTGTAATAGAATCGATATGTACAAACCAATGCTTTCGATTCCTTTTGTTCCGGCAATGATAGGTTCAGCAAAAAGGGGTATGTGTAACCTTCTTTTCATTTATTTTCATTCATTGTTTTCTCCTTCAGTTGAAATATAATATGCATATCAGTGGCTTACACCAGGCTAGGAAAATCAGAACCGAGAATTTTTTTTACCACTTTTAGGTTAATAAATTTTTTAGTTCCATTACGAGTCTAGTGCAAGATAAATAATTATATATGAAATAGTTTTTAATTTTTTTGTTGGACTCATGAACAAAATGGCAAGATAAATAAAGAATTATTTATTATACTCCATCCACATATATCCTGATTTTAGGCCTACAGATCCATAGATAGTTCAAACTGTATAGGAACAACAATGATCAATTTTAGCAAGAATTGTTTGAACCCTACACCCTCTGATCCATTAAACCCAGACAATTTCTTTTCTGTCGATATGCCTTTATATCGACTTGCAATGTGTATTCGAATTCCCTTTGCATCTGTTTGTTTAGTTTGTTTGATATTTCTTTTCATTGTCTTTTGAAATGAAACTCTATTTCTTAATTGTGAAGCTATTTTGTTTTAACAAGAAAACCTTTGTCCGGTATTGAAATCAAGATTTTAAACCTTGGTTTAACGTATGAAATCTTTGGATGCTGCCCAACATCCAATTCGGTGGGGACATGTGGTCTGTTAGTCTCTCTTCTAATCACAAACACACACACACATGCACACAATCACATCATCTTAGTGGGTCAACGTATGAAATCACATCAAGACAGAGAGAGAGAAAGGTCAGACCTAGTAACCTACGGTGTTCTTACGTTGGTAAGAAGGACCCACCATTCACACGATGGTAAGGATCTAAGCACAAAGAAACAGGTCTTAGACAAATCCTAGCGGGCTATTTACAATGATAACATGTGATTAAATGCATGGTTCCAGTGTCAAACTTTCCTTTCTACCATCTTCCAGGCTGTCAACTTAATGTCATATTAACCACACCTTTATCATTATTTGGAGTTTATGGTGTTTTGGAATGGTGATTTGTAGCATATTCCATTTCACAGGAAAATAGATGATCTCACTATAGAAGTTAACATGTTGCTTTTTTGTTTTTCTACTTTCATTATTTCATATATGTGGATCACCATGGAATTAGTGGAATTTTCTAAGAAATGATTTGTGTTTCTTAGACTTTCTTTAGTACTTTCATATATGTGGATCATCATGGAATTAGTGGAATTTCTAAGAAGTGGTCAGTGTTTCATAGATTTTCTTTAGTATCATTTGCTCAAATGCTTATTCAATTTTTTCACCCTCCACATAACTTTAAAATGTCTTTTTGGTTTCCCTATCTCAAAATTTTTCCTCAACTAAGTGCATTTGCAAAAGGACCTAATTCATTTTATTTCTCTTAGCTATGAAATTCAACAACCTGAACTTGATTCCAAACAATTTAGAATCTAATTTTACATTTGATTTTTTGCTGTCTTCACCATTAAACTTATGAAAAATGGTTTTGCTCAATTCAGTCAAGATAATTTTCAGTCTGTATGCCATTGCTGAATTGTATTCCTGATTTATTTTGAGGCTAGTTTGGCAACACAGTGTAGTTTCATAAAATGTGGGTTGGTGGAGTTTTGGGTCCAAACCTCAAACCTTGTTTGAATGTCAAAATAGAGTTTCATAGACTGGGATTTGGAACCCCAAACTTCACCACACCGGGGTTTGGGAAAATCCAGTTTGACTTGATTTTCACAGACTGAGAGGCATTAGAAAAATAAGCTTTTATTGCCAAACACTCACTCAATTTAAATGAAATCCAGTTTCAGTTTGTATGGGTACAAGCTTTGGTTTCATTTTAACTTAAATGAAACTCTAGTTTCACAAATTTTGTTGTCAAACTAGGCCTGAATGCTTTTGCAGTTAATATATTTACAAATTATAATATCTCGAAATTTAGTAGCATCTTAGTTTAAAATTTAATGCTAAGCAAACATGTCATAGTTATGATATTTGTTGTTAGTCCAGAAGGAAGGAAGAAGTGAACGTTTTGTATGAACTGATATTGTTTGATCATGGGAAATCTTGATCATGGGTAGTTATCCTGCTTCTGGACTGTGTAGCTGTTTGGTCATGGATGGTTTATAGCTTGTAATGATAAGTTCAATGGTGCCATATTGAATTCTTAGAGAAGTTTATTGTGTTTCAAGGTGATATCTAATTCTTTATTGATTTCTGTCATTAAAATCATCTATGATGATATCCATAATTTACATTGATGAGAAATGTACAATGAAAATATTTTGTCAAATTGTCCAGAATCATTCATAATCTGGTAAAATTTTTGTCTCATCACACCTTCACTTGTTCGCCAGTAGTTTTTGGTTTTGTGTAGGTGAGTGGTTTCATGCTTCTTTCAAATCATGGAGTGTTGATGTTTGTTTTTCTGATTAAGCTTGAGGAAACTAATGAGAATTATCTTACAGGCATTGCTCAGAGGTAGATTCTTAAGAAATGGACCACCTGCTGAGAATGAGAGACCACCTTCAGTGGCAGCAAGAGAATTAGGTCAGCTAAGGCAGCGCCATCCTGTCTCTGGTTTAAGGTAAGTTAGTTTATGTTACCATAGTAATGAACTGTATTATCTTGTACATATGTACTTTGGATTCTAACTAAAGTCAGACCAATAATCAGAATTCGATAAGCAATTTAATGTCTTATCATGCAATGTCCCGTAAATGACCTTCCATTGAAACTGTAACTATCAGTGTACTTGTATTCTGATTTTTAGGCGAATCTGTCCATAATTCTTTGACATTTTGCTGCATGCGTCTTTATCACTTTTTGTATTATGCTTCCTACTTGTTCCTTGGTTGGTTGAAGAAATCAAAGATAATAAATTTTAGAGAAAGCTTAGGAAGAGTCAGCTACTTCTTTCCTTTGGATTTATTATTTATATTATTATATTAGTGTTCTTACATATAACACTTTTTACGTAAAACCCCACCCCACCGCACATAACATGTATTACATCTCAACACTCCTCATGCTAGAGCAGATTTGTTGCTCATGCCTATCTTATCACAAATGTAGTTCACTTTCTTTTTCCAAAAGTTAGTAAGCATATCAGCCAGCTGATTGACCAACATGTTCTCTCTATCACCTTGTATGACAGTTGATCTTGATGTGTTTTATCCTCTTAAGAATGGTTGTTAGTGATAACGGGGTTGTTAGCAACACAACCTTATAAGGGTCGGTATCATAAACCCTACATCAGAAAGTAGTTGTTAAATCCATATAAACTGGTAGATAGTATTGGTCATGGACTCATGGTCCATGTACTCCGATTTTGCACTGCATTAGGAAACAGCTTATTGTTTCTTGCTCCATCAAGATATCATATTACATATCATAAAAATTCAATAACCACTTGTTGATCGTACATCCTAATCCAAATCTAAGGTCATAACTCTACAATGTTCGCAATAAGCGTATAGAAGATATCTGTCCAGTACATTTTGAAAATATCGCAAGTCCTGAATTGTAGCATCCCAATATGTAGTTCTTAGATCAGACATGAACTTGTTAGTAGTTATGCCCTGTGCCAAATATGTGGACCTTTATGTTATGTCAGTTTTCATTTATAAAATGGTTCTCTTAATGTTATTCTTATATTGCTTGCATGTTTCATTGTAATAATGTTTGAATAGCTGTTTAATATTATTCTAGATATCCACAGTCATTCATCACTAAAAGTATAATGATAAATTAAGACTAGTATGAGTTTGATTAATAATTATGAGATAATTATATGTATGGTGATACAAATATAACTTGTTGGTACTTGTTGGAGAACAAGGTATTGGATAGACTCGCTATGATATCATTGCATGGATCAATGTCATAAATGATCTTATAATAGTTATGCCATATGATTATTAGACTTGAGATCATCACAGTTTTCTACATAAGGAACATTATGTTTTGACATAACCAAACATTATCTTTAATCAAATAATCATAAAGGTTATGATTGAATATGATGAGAATTATGCAGAGGAAAGTGAATGAACGAGATGTAATTTGTCCATCTCTTATGAGAGAGATATCTAATTGGCCCCTTGATAAGTAGAACTGAGAAATGCATGGCCGTGCTCAGATGAGTTGATACATGATTAATGTCATTAGATTTTATCAGTTTACTTAATAATCGAGAAATTAAACGTTTGAAATATATAAGTATGACATCGCACATGACATATGTTCAAATTAGCATGACAATAGGATTATGACATTTTCTATTGGTTAGGTTAATATCGGACTAACAATATTCATATTAATTAGGTAGTCATAATGTCTTGCTATAGACCACTTATGACTTGTGGTTTTATAATGGGATTAGGCATACTGCCAATTTGATATGAGCCTATTGGGTTGTACATATAAAACATAATGGATGTGATATGGTTTTAATGAGATTTTGAATTTAAAATTTGATTTGAAATTCGAAATAAGGCTATATATCTTAACTGTCAGATATTATATCTTGTTAAGATATCCCTAAGATATCTCTGCGTAACTGAAACACGTTAACCACTCATCAGATTGAGGTAGGGTTAACGTGTGACTATATATATATTATAGAGAGGTTTTTCAGAAGGCGATTTATCTATCTCTGTCGTTTTTGAAAAAAATAAAGAGCGAGAGAAAACCCTAGTTGCGGATAAGGAGCTAGCATCCTTGCAATTTCGTTCGTAACGTTCGTGTGTAGATACTGGTAGAGGATGGTCGTTCATTGAGCAGTACTTGCAGTCCGATTCATTCGAATAGTCAACAAAGGTTAGTAATCACGATCGAATCAATTGAAACACGTGGATCTTTGGTGGGTTTTTTGTTTTTCCGCTGTGTATAAGTTTTGTTATGCTTATTGAAACCAAACAGAACTGGCTTAGTACACTTACTGGAAATGTAACATCAGAATGGGTCATAATAAGATAGTTTGCGTTCTAATCAATCTTTTATGTCGCCCTAAATCATGCAGCTGATCTTAATCTGGTACAAAATTTGGAATTATGATTCCTAAACGAGATAATGTGCATATATCTTAACATCTATGTCTCTTATTGTATTTCCAAAACATATTTCGTCTAGAATAAATAAATATTTTTCTTCGAGCTTGTCACAACTATTTCAAGAAAATATATAAGATGCCTAAGATGTTTCGTTCGAACTCCTAAATAAACTGCTTTAATTCCTAAATATCAAAGTATCATCTCAGTGATCACAATATCATTCATATACTACTAGAAGAATCCATCTTTCATAGTGTGTCCAATCGAAGACGGAATGCTCACTTGATATAGTTTGAGGCCAAACTGTTTCATTAAATTTGTAAGGCATCCTGATGCAACGCACGGCGGCTTGCGCGTCTACAGGAGGAGGCGCGCGTGTGGCTTAGAGGTGGGATCCACTCCTAATTAATCAAGGGAGGTATTTTCTGAGTATGGGTATTTTGGTCTTTGACTAATGTGAGATGTTTTTGGGGAAGTTTAATTAGGGCTGGCTGGCCATTTGTTTGGTTTATGTTATTTTCTGAAGAAAACTCGTTATTTTGATTATTGTTGTTTGGGGGATTTACTCTTTGATCCATTAATTCAAAGAGAGTGTTTCGATCTTCTCCTAAAGATCACATATCTTGTTTCTGCGCTTTCAATTTTAAAAATCCACCTTTTCATATTTTTCCACTCTTAAAAATATCATTTTTAGTTGTATTTACTTGGAGTTTGTATCAAATTGGTATCAGAGCCCTCGATCCTAGTGACGGCGTCTACTCGATCTAAGGATAAGATTGATGCTCTAGAAGAGAAATTTGAAGGACGAATCAAAGATCTGATGATAGATGGAAGAACGGTTTGCCAAGTTGGAATCTTCAATCGTTTCAACCAAAACGGAGGTGATGGAGACGTGGGATGATGTAAAGCGGATTCTTTTGATCCTTTCGTCGTAACCCCCGCCACAAAAGGAGACGTCTTTGGCCAAGAACAAGGGCAAAGGAGTGGAGATCATCGAGTAGGAGTACGAAGATGAAGGCGAGGATCCCGAGGGTTACAGGGAATCGTCGGGGGGAGGGGGGAGATCTGCCCTCTCTGGCCCTCACCCGCCCCCGTCGGCAGCAGCAAAACCCTCGGGGTTTCTCTCGGGGTCGGTTGGATTCTCGGGGCCCTTCCCAGGCTTTGGATGGGCCCCGCAGGAGCAGTTGCCCCCTCCGAATGCCCGGACGACCCCGCCGGAGGCGCGCGGCCCCTGGCCGTGGTCGCGCAGCCTCCCCAGCGGTAACCCCGCAGGCGGCAGGAATTTCCAGGGCCCCCTCGGGCCTACGGCGAGGCCTCCCGGCTTCTTTGACTTCACGACGGGTCCACGTGGACATGGTGGGCCCCGCCAAGGTCCTCCCCGTCCTTTTGGAGGCATAACGACCATGCAGGGGACTGCAGGCCTAGGCACAGGTCGAGAGGGAAACTTTCAGCGTAATCCTTTCCAGATTCAGGCATGCCGTGGAGGAGATAATGGTGGAGGAGGGCAAGGTCGTAGATTTGGAGGAGTTTAGAGAGACTTCCGTCAGAGACCACCTGACCGAGGAGCAGATTGAGGTCAGCAGAGGAACATACATGCAGATCGTTGCCACAAGAAGATGAAGATGCACATATTTGAGGGGGAGATCATGAGGGATGGATATATCGGACGAAGTGGTCCTTTCAGGCGATGTGGCTCACAGAGGAGGAGGTACTCCAGGCGATCAACATCTATTTGGAGGACGAGGTTTTAGCTTGGTACCGCTGGAGAGGGAGTAGGGGACCCATGGGGACATGGTGGGAGCTCACTGAGGAACTGTTGGAGCGTTTTCAGGAGGGACACGAGGAAAATTTCTTCGAGCAGCTATATGCGCTCAGGCAGGACATCCCGGTCAGGGGATTACGTCAAAAAGTTCGAGGCATTGGCAGGGTGTGTGTGTGGAGTCTCGGATGAGTCTTTAGAGGGGTGCTTCATGAAGGGACTGAAACCCTCAATTAGAGCAGAGTTGCGCATGCAGACCCCAAGGGTTGTTAGGGATGATGTTTCTAGCCCAGCGGGCAGAAGAGAAGCAGACTGAGGATCGACGGGCGAGGAAAGCATGGGGGTCAGAACTTCAACACTCAGCCACCAGCGACAGTGATAAGGGCGGCCACAGGGGAACAGTGGCCCCAGGAGGGGCCGTCAGCAATGGGGATCCACGTCCTAGAGGACAGGGGAGACAGATGACGGATGTCGAGATTAGAGACAGGAGGGCCAAGGGGCTGTGCTTCAAGTGCGATGAGAGGTTTACGCCTGGTCACTGGTGCGGGAGCCGTCTCCTTCAGTTGACGATCGTGCCCGACAAGGAGGACCAGGAGATGGTGGCTGAGTTGGTGGCTGATGAAGAAGAGGATGTGGAGCATTTGCACTTAGATGTGGCTTAGGTGTCACTTAACTCTGTTGTGGGGCTCATGTTGAACCACACCATGAAGTTAGTGGGACGATGACAGAGGAGGCAGTGAGAGTGCTCATTGATAGTGGGGTCACCCACAACTTCATATCCATACGGTTGATCGAGTGTTATGGGCTACAGCTCAGCAGCGAGGAGAAGTTTACGGTGCTCCTGGGGACAAGCAGTATGGAGGAGAGCAGAGGCCTCTGCAAGGGGTTGTTGAATATACAGGGAGTACATGTGGTGGAAGATTTCTTGCCTATGGAGTTAGGGAATGTCGACATCATATTGTGATGTGAAAATCAACTGGAAGCTATTACGAATGGAGTTTCAGGATGGGGAGCAGACAGTGGTATTAGTGGGGGATCCCAATTTATGCTTTTCGTTGGTGGCTTTTCGATTTATGACTCGGGCTTTGCAGAGGGAAGGAGGTGGTGTGTTGGTGGAATTTCGGGGGATAGTCGTGGAAGGGGAGGAACAGAAGGCGACAAGACCAGCTGAGGTGGAAGGGTTGTTAGGACACTTTGAGCAGATCTTCCAGACACCTAGTGGCCTTTCGCCCCCTCGGACCATGAGCATGCCATTGTTCTCAAGGAAGGCGTCTCACCCATCAGTATGCGACCCTACATGTACCCACAGATTCAAAAGGATGAGATAGAACGGATGGTTCGGGAGATGCTCCAAGCAGGGGTGATCTAGCCGAGTGTTTGTCCTTTCTCAAGCCCGGTATTGTTAGTGAAGAAGAAAGACGGGAGCTGGCGTTTCTGTGTGGATTATCAGGCTTTGAATAAGGAAACGGTCCCAGGTAAGTTCCACATACTTGTCATTGATGAGTTGTTGGATGAGCTTCACGGAGCAGAGGTGTACTCCAAGATAGATCTGAAGTCAGGGTATCACCAGATTCTGATGCGAATAGGCCGTGCCCAAGACGGTGTTCAGGACGCATGAGGGACATTATGAGTTCTTGGTCATGCCATTTGGGCTGACCAATACACCGGCAATATTCCAGGTCCTAATGAATAAGATCTTCCGTCCCTATCTGCGGAAGTTTATCCTGGTGTTCTTTGACGATATCCTCGTGTATAGCAGGTCCATGGAAGAGCACTTAGGCCACTTGGAGGTGGTATTCCAGGAGTTGATCGCGAATCAGTTGTATGCCAACCAGAAGAAGTGCCTCTTTGGACAGCGACAGGTTGAGTACGTGGGGCACGTTTTGTCTGTGAAGGGAGTAGAGTCTGATAGATCGAAGATTGCTGCCATGCAGGATTGGCCCCTACCCACTACCCTGAGGGCATTACGGGGGTTTTTGGGGCTGACTTGCTATTACATGAAATTCATTAAGGGTTACGATACTATAGCATGGCCGCTGACAGAACAACTGAAGAAAGACAATTTCAATTGGGGGGAACCTGTTACGAGAGCTTTCGAGGCCTTGAAGGTGGCCATAACTACTACGCGGGTGTTGGGATTGCCAGACTTCACCGTTCCTTTTGTAGTGGAGACCGATGCGTCGGGGTATGGTTTGGGCGCAGTTTTGATGCAGATGGGCAGACCTATTGCTTTCTTCAGCGAGGCATTATCAGCCAGAGCACGGCAGAAGTCGGTGTATAAAAGGGAACTCATGGCCATAGTATCTATTCAAAAATGGCGGCCTTACCTACTTGGGCGTGAGTTTGTGGTCAGGACGGATCAACGCAGCTTAAAGTACTTGTTGGAGCAGCGTTTGGTCATTGAGGGGCATCAGCGGTGGCTTTCCAAGATAGGGGCTACAAGTTTCATATTCAGTATAAACCGGGCTTGAAAAACAAGGCAGCTGATGTATTGTCTCGACGGAGTGAAGGGGTGGTGTTGAGGGCGCTGACCCTGCCAGTACTACTAGATTGGGAGCCGCTCTTGCAGGAGGCAGATGCGGACTCGGGATCGTGCAGATTTGGGCGGCGATACAGCAGGGATCGACTGAGCATCCTGGCTACACTATCGAGGGGAGGAGGCTGTTGTATCATAGGCGATTGGTCATTCCGTGTTCTTCGATATATATATCGTTGCTTTTTCAGGAGTTTCATGGCAGTGCCATTGGGGGCACTCTGGAGTACAACAGACCTATATGCGCATAACCAATGTAATTTACTGGGTTGGTATTAGGAAGGACATAGCCCAATGCGTGGCAAACTATGACGTATGCCAGCGTGGCAAACTATGACGTATGCCAGCGTCATGGCAAGTATATGGCCATGGCACCGACGGGTCTATTGCAGCCATTGTCTTTGTCGGAGAGAGTGTGGGATGAGATTACTATGGACTTCATTGATGGCTTGCCGAGATCCGACGGATACACTGTCATCTTCGTGGTGGTAGACCGGTTGAGCAAATATACGCATTTCATTCCGTTGAAGCATTCATACACATCCGTGTCAGTGGCAGCAATTTTTGTGCAAGCGGTTGTGCGGCTGCATGGTTTTCTAGGGGGGATTGTCTCGGATAGAGACAAGGTGTTTCTGAGTAGTTTTTGGAGGGAGATCTTTCGGATGCAGGGCACTATATTGAAACGGAGCACAACGTAGCACACACAGACGGATGGTCAGACAGAGGCAGTCAATAAGAGCATTGAGACATACTTGCATTGTTTCGTTTCAGATACACTGAAGCAATGGGCGAGATGGCTTGCATGGACATAATATTGGTACAACACATCTTTTCACTTGGCAGCCCAGATGACACCCTTCAAGATCTTGTACGGGAGGGACCCACCCCATTTGGTGCATTATGGGCACGCAGCAACCCCGGTCTCATAGGTGGAGGTGTACTTAGGAGAGCGGGATATGGTGCTGGAAGAGTTGAAGCATCATTTGGGAAAGGCCCAGCAGATAATGAAGGCACGAGCAGATGGCCACCGTAGAGATGTCCACTTTGAGGTGGGAGACAAGGTCTACTTGAAGCTGAGACTGTATAGGCAGAGACCTTTGGCACAACGACGCAATGAGAAGCTGGCAGCATGATATTATGGTCCCTATGAGATAGGGGCGAAGATTGGCCAGGTGGCGTATCGCCTCAAGCTACCCCCTCGTCTATCATTCATCCAGTCTTTCATGTGTCTCAACTGCGAAGGACGATTTGAGATTACAGTTCGTCCCCTTTTTTGCCACATACTCTCACCGAGGATATGGAGGTGCTGATGGAGCCCCTAAATGTTAAGGTAGTACGACAGGGGCCGGGCCGTGCTCGTGAGGTGCTCATTCATTGGTGTGGGTTGCCAGATCATGATGCTACGTGGGAGCCATTTGATGTCATTCAGCAGCAGTTTGCAGACTTCCACCTTGAGGACAAGTTAGCTCTTTTGGGGGAGTATTGATGCACCGCGCGGCAGCTTGCGCGCAGGAGGAGGCGCACGTGTGGCTTAGAGGCGGGACCCACTCCTAATTAATCAGGGGAGGTATTTTCTGAGTAGGGGTATTTTGGTCTTTGACTAATGTGAGATGTTTTGGGGGAAGTTTAATTAGGACCGGCTGGCCATTTGTTTGTTTATGCTATCTTGTGAAGAAAACTCGTTATTTTGATTATTATTGTTGGGGGGATTTACGCTTTGATCCATTAATTCAAAGAGAGGGTTTCGATCTTCGCCTGAAGATCATTTTGTTTCTTCGCTTTCAATTATAATAATCCACCTTTGCATATTTTTTCACTCTTTAAAATATCATTTTTAGTTGCGTTTACTTGGAGTTTGTATCACATCGAAACCAAGCCATTGATGAAATTTCATACTATACGACTTCAACTTGCATACTTTTCCGACTCTCTCTGAGCAACAAAGTCTGGTGGTTACTTCATGCATATTTCTTCGAGAATGACTTTCAGGAACATGTTCTTTACATCCGACTGTAGTCAGTCATGAGTAGCAGCTAAAGAAAGTAAATGCACCAATGTTATTTTCGCAATCGGAAAGAATCTCTCTTAATAATTTACTCTATATGTTTGTGAATAGTCTTTAGCAAGGAGCCTAACTTTCAATCTAGTAAGGGAGCCAGCAGAGTTTAATTTCATCGTATGAACTTATTTGCAACCAACGATCTTTCCAAGCGAAGCCGGTGCAAGATCTCAAGTTTTATTAAGCTTAAGTGATTCATTTATTCCACCATTGCGGCACATTAACTGGATATGACAGATCATCTAAAAGAGACTATGGATTTGGTGAGAGTCGTTGGAAGAGAGAAATCTATGTATGGCTAAGAAAACTGGGCATAAGACATATTTGTAAAGAGGATAAGCTGTGCAAAAATGAATAAATTTTTATGAGTAATTAGATATCCAAATCAAAAGTCAACTCATTCACTTGTAGAGATTGGAAGAGGAACCGAGAAGGAAGTTGACACAAACTCTTAAAACAAGGAGGTAGGAGAATTGGGAGCTGTGGTGGGATCGAAAGGTTGAGTTGTAATCATTCTTTGATATTGATATACCTGCGTAATCTTAGACTTTTGGTGGCATTAGATAACGTAAAAACTTATTTTCAATGTCATGACTTAATGATTGGTTGTTCTTTTGTTTAGTGAAACATGGTTGGAATTTAAAATTTTAGCATGAGCAGACAAAAGACTGTTTGGACGTAGAATACCAACATTTGTAACTTTTTTGTATACGAGAGTATCCTAAAAACTTTAAAGAATATGGATCAAGTTTGGAATCATATGGTATATAATTATGCACGAAACAAATAAATCTGAAAACATCGAGTCCTAAAGGAAATACCTCTGCCTCAAGAAACAATAAGTGATAAGAAATTTCATCTTAAGTACAATGAAAAGCATACAATTAATAAGATAACAAGCAGTTAAAATAATATTGGCTTAAAATTATCTTAAATGATTGAAACATTCATGTGCATAAGTGTTCATGCCACCTTTAATAAATATATGTATTTAATACTTTGCCACCTTATTTTGTTAAAGTTGGTGCATACGAAGATTGATGAATAATTTTAAATTCCAATATAAAAGATGCAAATTGATTATTGAAATATTCTTTTGTATTATCACTTCATAATATTTTAACGGAAAAGCCAAATTCATTCCTTATTTCGGTAAAAGACTTTTAAATATGAAAACCACTTTTGCTATGATTTCCAACAATTAATCCTAGGTTAAACATGAAATATTATCCATAAATATGATAAAATATCTAAATTCAGCTTTAGACTGAGACACATCATGGTTCTTATACATTTGAATGGACCAGCTCAAGGGATTTTTGAGCACACTTGTTGATGTGTGATTACTAAGCCATTCGGTGGTATTTTTCCAATTGAGAAGATTCTTGATAGAGATCGAATTCGAATTGGAAATTTGAACAAATTGAAAAAATCGAATTGGAGATGGAATTTGAGTCCTTGGAGGAATTTGATTAGTTAAGTCTTTTTTGATATTTTGAGAGTTTTAGTTATTTAAGTCTTTTATTATTTGAGTCTTTTTTGTTATTTGAGTTTGAGTCATTCTAGAATTTCTAGTCCTAATCAGTTTCAGATAGTCAAGTTGTAAGTCTATATAAATGCGACAAATTTTTTAGTTTTTAATGAAGAATTTAATGAAAATTAGTTGGTGCAAATTTTTAGTTTCTCCACAAATTAAATCTTTTGCATTGGTGTGTGACAGTGGGCTTGATTGACTGGACGAGAGGTCCGAAGAATCTTCACGTGTGAGGCGTGCGAGTCGGTGATGGAAAGATTTTTGGAATGCAAGACCGAAAATTTATCAAATCCTTAAACTACTACTTCCCCCAAATTCCCACCACATCTCTTCATGTTTCCGTCCTGCGTCAAATTGGTACCTAAGCAAACTTGGTTTGTTTTCTTGCTTTTTCTTCTTTTTTCTTCAAAAATTTCTTTTTAGTTAGATTCGAAGAAAGGAGAGAGTTTCAAAAAACGTAAAAAAGAAAAAAAATTCAAAAGAATTTTTTTGAAACGAAAAAAGAGAAAAAAGAAGAAATTTTCGAAAAGAAAAAAACAAAAAAGGTCTGAAAATATCATAGAGAAAAAATAAAACCCCCCACAAAATTTTCCAAACCCTAATCTCGCCTCCACTCTCTTTCGCCAGTCAAACCTTAACTTCAACCAAAAACCCACACAGACGACCGACTCCTCCACTACGACTAACGTCGTCGCTCCCACCAATCTCTGTCGCCATCGCGACACCCCTTGTAGCCAGCAGATGTTCAGTCGTCGATGAAGAATTGCTGCACCGACGTCCAGTCTTTTCAAAAGTCACAGCCGCCCCCAAACAGCATTGTCGAGCCACGACGTCCCTGCCACAAAGCCCCACTGCGCTCGTTGATCTTGTCGATATGCATCAACCCCATCACCAGCGAGTAAAATCTTTAGATTCACTGTCGCGTCAATCATTGGCGTTCGTTGACACTGCTGCCGGCGTCGAACGGGCAGTCGACCCCCCATAATCTTCCACTCCTTAAGGCGAAACCCCAACAGCAGCTTCAACGGTGAAACATCATCAAAATTGCTGGAATACATCCTGACGCCGTGAAAACTGTCGCTGCTTTGCTACAGTAACGGCCCAATCGAGCCGATTATGAGGTAGAGCCGAAGCCATGAGCCGAGCCGAGCTGACTCCAAGAGCCGTTGATCGTTGATCGAGCCGTTGATCGCGCTGACTGAACCGTGGCTCAACAGTATGGTTTGCCATTTTCCAAGGATTTTTGGACGTATTTTCAGTCGTATTTCAACGTATTTCAGCCATATTTCAGCATATTTTGGTAATTTCTTGAACTTTTCACATGAAATTTTCGGCCCTGATCGTCTAAATTAAAGCTCCACAAGTTCTAAAAGCCTTATGACACAACAAAGCGGATTTGCACTCTAGGTAAACTCTAATCTGACCAAATCCTCAATTCTTAAAATTAAAAAAAATTCTTTAATTCGTTTTGTTTACCTTAGGTGATATTATTAAAATTGCGTATTTTTAGTCTCAATTTGTGTGCCGCATTAGCATATTTAGGATTGCATTCTAGTATATAGGTTTGGAACTTAGGATTTTTATTTTATTTGCATAATTAGCTCACACATTTAGTTGGTGTTTAGGGTCTTGCATCTGCATCTGTATGATTGGTTGGCATTGCATGTTATTGCGTATTGGCAAAATATTGGGATAAGACATTGAAGATAATGCAATTCAAAGAATTGAAAACTAACTCCAAAAAATATATCTAGAACTAAAACCCGACGTAAATCAAACATGAGATCAACTAAAAGCCGACATAAATCAAACTTGAGATCGCCTAGATGCCATAGAAAATAAGCTAAGCAAAGAACATAATTTGGAGGATGGCACACAATACATTTGATGATGAACCTAGGAGTATAAGAAATGAAAATAATCGAAATAATATGAGACAAGATGAGAATACCGATGTTAGCTTTGGACGAGATAATATTACACGATGGAATAAGGTAGATACACCTAATTTTGATGGAACCTATAATCTTCAAACCTTCTCAGATTGGTTAGCAGAGATGGAGCATTTGTTTCAATGGTACCCGTTATCGAAAGAGCGAAAAGTCCAATTTACTAAAATCAAATTGATATGGTCAGCTAAAATTTTCTGGAATCCATGAAGAGACAATGTAAGAGAGCATCTGAGACCAATACAAAATTGGAATGAGATGAAAATCAAGTTCAAAGAAAAATATTTGACCTTTATCTATAGAGATCGCCTACTTGAAAAACTGAACGACCTACGTCAAGGGAGCATGACTGTTGAGGAATACATGACTAAATTCAATGATTTATTTGTCATGAGAGCTTCAAGAAGACACATGCTATACCATTGCTGGGTTTCGTTCTGGATTAAGAGCAGACAGTAGACGTGAGAGACAGTAGACGTGAGATGCTTCCACACACCGTAGACAACGTGCAACAAGTATTTAATCAAGCCTTAAATTTGAAATCCATGTGTAACACCCCGCCTCCCGGCGGGTGTCGCTACGATTGAAACATGAGTGTGCAGGTCCTGCAGGTGCTAGTGAAGTCAATGTGGAGCAGTGCAGAAAGTAAAGAGGACACTCTAGAATGACAAGTAACACAGTTCTAAATAAGGAAAAGACAGTAAACAAACAGGTAAGGACAGCAAAACAGGTAACACAGTACTGAACAGGAAAGAGACAAGAAAAGCTACACTACTGCTGAAACGTAAATGGAACACGTACATGCCGCAATGTCAAGGCTCAAACCATCTTGCGCTGGAAGTTCTGACCCCATAACAGCAAGAAAACCCCAACCTGCACGCAGTGAAGTCACCGTACCTCAAAACAGCCAGGGGAGCCCATGCCTCAAGCAGAAGAAGTCACCAACTCCATCAAGCGATGAAGCCCAAAACAGCAAGGAAGCCAACCAACCCAAGAATAGCAAGGGAAGCTACGAACTCAAAACAGCAAGCAAGAGACAACCCAAACCCACAAGTAGGAGAACCCAACCTATAAGTAAATAAGACCCAAACCCCAACACAAGCAAATGAATCGAAATTGGAATATATGTGATATAGTCTACCTGAAACCAAAGCCGAAGAACCAAGAGGAAGTTAAGATCCGAAGCCTAATCATCAGCAAAAGCCTACGCCGCAACCATCAGCAACACGGGATCCCAAATTCGTCAGCAAGGAGAGCCACCGGAACCAGCAACCCGGCAAACAGGAACAAACATCAAGCAGAAGAACCACCGCAACCCTAAAACAACAAGAAGATCAAAACATGCAAGCAATAGAGAAAGAACGAAAGAAACCTGCAAGAAAGAAAGAACATGCTGTTACATTCTACCCACATTAGAAAAATTCTGTCCTCGGAATTCTCATAAGATGGATCGAGTCAGTCGAGTATCGCACTTCCTGTCCACTCTACACTGTTCACGAGGCGATTGCGCAGACCTGCATGGGCCGCCACTTGTAACGCCCCGCCTTCCGACGGGTGCCGCTACGATTGAAACATGAGTGTGCATGTCCTGTAGGTGCCAGTGAAGTCAATGTGGAGCAGTGCAGAAAGTAAAGAGGACACTCTAGACATGACAAGTAACACAGTTCTAAATAAGGAAAAGACAGTAAACAAACAGGTAATATAGTACTAAACATGGAAGAGACAAGAAAAAGCTACACTACTGATGAAACGTAAATGGAACACGTACCTGCCCTAACGTCAAAGCTCAAACTATACTGCGCTGGAAGTTTTGACTCCTCTCAAGGTCATGTACCGAAAGCTCCAACTCCTCGTGTTCAAACACATCTACATGATCTTGTACGTCGTACCTAGTGGCAGCAGAAGTCGCACCACGCTCAATAGAGTAGACAATATCTAAGAGACAAGAAAAGTAAGTGCACAAAAGGGGAACAAGACAGCCACAGATACGATAGTACTGAACAAAGAAGTAACCTGACCTGGTAATCTATAAACTCACACGACGGAAGAGTAAGGAGGTACAAAAGGGGAGGTGACAACAGTTAGAAAGGGTATCGAAGAGAGACATGTTATAATGGTTAAAATGAGCACAACTACTGTAAAGATGGCGCTAACTAAAGTGAACCAATACTAGGCCGTGACTTATGAGGGTGAATACGGTGTGCATCTGGAAGCTACCTTGACTGCGAGGGTGACACCCCGGGCAGAGTCCAAAAGGAGAAGAAAGTACCGTACTGAAAGAGCTGTAACACTGTGACCTGTGGTGGGTTTTCATGACCCATCAAGATGGTCGTCCCTGTCTGCCCCCAGACTCAGGACCCATCGAAAATGATGGATGTCTCCCCTGCATGGGGGCTATAGATCAGGTCCCAGTCGCTCCCGTATTTCCCAATCATAAGTTTCCCAAACCCGGTGAGTTAAGCAGAAAGTAATCATTTTATTAGTTGTGTCGTGATGTTTAATATTGATTAAACTAGGTAGTCAAGGGAGATCTGAGATCCACTGCAATAGTAATAGTCCACCTCAAATCCTGACATGCATGCAATCAGTAACCGGTCATGATAGTCCCACCTCAAATCTTGCCATGCATGCAATAATAACCTGTCATGATAGTTCACGTCAAATCCTCTAGCCAATCAGTAGCACATGACATCTCAAATAACAACCCAAAACTACCAATTTAAAACACAATATTAAACTTGCATGGTACTAGTAAACTCAAGAGACAACATGATAATGAAACTAACATGTCAAAAGTAGCATGGATGTTTCTCATGGCAAGATATCACAAGTTGCAATGAATCAAGAAGGAAGGAAAACATGATAACTGCTTGATAAAGAAAAGCCGAGAGATAAACAATAACCCAGATACACGAGATAGCACGCAAAGGAAGCTACCAAACCTGTCAAGTAAGGATCTCAAAACAACAAGTAAATAAGCCAGCCACAACCCACATCCAGCAAGGAGAGCCACCCACCATTCAACGACAACACACGAATCCCAAAACAGCAACAAGGGATTCAGCCAAACCCAACAAGCAATAGAAAAGCTAACCACAACTCAACAACCAGCAGGGAGCCCAAAGTTGCAAGCAAGGGAACCAACTAACCCCATAACAGCAAGAAACCCCAACCTGCACGCAGTGAAGTCACCGTACCTCAAAACAGCCAGGGGAGCCCATGCTGCAAGCAGAAGAAGCCACCAACTCCAACAAGCGATGAAGCCCAGAACAGCAAGGAAGCCAACCAAACCAAGAACAGCAAGGGAAGCTACAAACTCAAAACAGCAAGCAAGAGACAACCCAAACCCACAAGTAGGAGAGCCCAACCTGTAAACAAATAAGACCCAAACCCCAACACAAGCAAAGGAATCGAAATTGGAGTATATGGGATAGAGTCTACCTGAAACCGAAGCCGAAGAACCAAGAGAAAGTTAAGATCCGAAGCCCAATCATCAGCAGAAGCCTACGTCGCAACCATCAGCAACCAGGGATCCCAAATCCGTCAGCAAGGAGAGCCACCGGAACCAACTACCCAGCAAACAGAAACAGACATCAAGCAGAAGAACCACCGCAACCCTAAAACAGCAAGAAGACCAAAACCTGCAAGCAATAGAGAAAGAACGAAAGAAACCTGCTAGCAAGAAAGAAAGAACGGGTTGTTACACCATGAAAGCTTACATGGATAAGAAGGCTACTTTTAAAGCTAGGGAGCAATTTAAATGGTCAAGTGATAATATGACTAAATCTGAAACTAATACCGCTAAAGAAATAAAAGAAAAGGCTAAGGTTGAATATCCATCTCCACCACTAATACCTCATGTGAATGACTTGGTTCCTAGTGCATTCCATGAGCATTTTACACCCGATTTGAGTGCTTTGCATCTCGAGACTGATGAAAATCTTGCAATTAATAATGATACTCGCAAGTCTGCTGTAGAATCAAATAGAAATTTACATAAATTTACTGTTATGGATGTCGAGATGATTCGAGTTTGCTTAGAGAGGTTCGTCCTAGAACCATCGAAGAGGCTTTGCGTATATCATACAGGTTTTCTACAAGCTTTATTGAGTTACAATTCTGTTGTGATTGAGTCAAGTATTTCACAGAAGCTCGAGAAGATTGAGCATATTGAGTTTCTCATCCCAGGTTCTCCACATCCCCAAAAGATTCCATATGCTTATCTTTTGCTATTTGGGAAATTTCACAGAAGATGTTCGTTTACAGATTTATATCTTATTGTATTTCAAAGTTCATGGACACACCTTCTCCAGCTATAAGGGATTACTGATTTCTGCTCGAATATGCTAATTTCTATCGATGTTCACCAGGAGGTGAAGTTTTTTAATCGGGAAGAATGATAGAGATTGAATTCGAATTGGAATTTGAAAAATTGGAAATCAAATTGGAGATGAAATTTGAGTCCTTGGAGGATTCTAAGTAGTTAAGTCCTTTTTGTTATTTTGAGAGTTTTAGTTATTTGGGTCTTTTTGTTATTTGAGTCTAAGTCATTCTAGAATTTATAGTCCTAATCAGTTTCAGAAAGTCAAGTTGTAAGCCTATATAAAGACCACAAACTTTTTTAAATGAAGAATTCAATGATAATTAGTTGGTGCAACCTTTTAGTTTCTCCACAAATTAAATCTTTTGCATGGATGTTCGAGTGTGGGCTTGATTGCCTGGATGAGATGTCCGAAGAATCTCCACGTGCAAGGCGTGCGAGTCGGTGATCAAAAGATTTTCAGGATGCGAGATCCAAAAATTTATCAAATCCCTAATCGACTTGTTATCCAAATTCTCATCACATCCCTTCGTGCTTCCGTATTGCGTCAATTTTAAACCAAACAAACTATGAAACTTACGATGTAAAAGTTTTAAAATTTGAAAACTTGGATGATCTACTCTGCAATGCATGATGAAAGAAGAGATAACGTTAGAAAAAGCCATTGATTTAACCATGCATCTAAGTAATTGAGTCCTTAAGACTCGTATCTTGTGCTAATCTTGTTCTTCGTTCTAGCCTTCTGAAGAACACAATAACCAGAAAAGAAGGTTATAAAGCAGTTTAAAGATCGTGTCAATTGACTAATGAAAAGCAGGTTAAATGAAAATTTAGACAGATATAAAATGGATGTTAATTGTAATAAAGAATTGATATTAACAGAGCCTACACCCATCAATGGTAGATGTAGTGTCGCAGTTTACAGGTAGATGTACATAGGAAGATAATATACCTGACTTATTCAAGCCCGAAGACTTGATATGGTAGTGCATGTAGTTGGGTTAACTAATTTGGCTAAGTCGTGGTAGAAGAAGATGACTGTAGCTGACCTTCGTGAACTTTTTTAAACATTTAGTGCCAACTTCAGTTGTCATTAGATACTTAAACACTCATGTATGGATAAGAGTCTTCATAGAAAGCGACATATGCAGTGTTGTTCCCACGATTTATTCCTTATAGCCCCTAAAGCTTGGGGCAAGTGAACTTTTTGTGTCCGAACTATTTACAATAATGACAAATCAGCCACTCGATCGATGCATTACCCTCAAGAATAACCATGCCTCTTGAACTGGATACTCTATTTTTACCATGAATATCAATATGTGCACCATCTTTGTCCCTTTCGATAGCTCATCATGCACCTAGATATCTACCCGTGCCCCTAAAAGTATGCTGTGTAGCTAATGCTGATTGCTTTTCTAAACCCCCTAGCTCAGATTCTTGACTATTTTTTGGAAAGATCTACTGCAATGTATGGAAAATCTTAGGTAAGGATAGTGAAGCGTTGCCCCATATGATCTAAGGACATATTGCTGCATATTTTGGATGTACTCTCTAAAAATGCTAGGTCCATCGGTATTTCTATCTACTCTTTCATCTTCTTCAAGGAATTCGGCAACTATTATAACTTGTGAAAGTTTGTATAACTAGTGAAAGTTCGTATAATAATGCTCGAAGAGTGGCTTCTCTTTGCTAGTTTTTCCAAAATAACTGGGCTAATTTTTTTTTTAAACACTGCATTTATGTTTCATCATTTTTCCAAATACTATCATGACTTTGAAAATAACAAAAAATAACCTTTATCTTTGCCTATCCCAAATTAATATTTTCAACTTTGTTAACAGAGAACTACCTTAATATTTTTAAACATGTAAATTACTTTCTCTAATGTTTTGTAAGTTTCAAAAATCACCTCAATTTTTGAATAATGTTTGAGAAAACCACCTTTATCTTGTAGCGGTTTAGATGATTAGTTTGAGAAAAGTACAGTTTAATTTTTTGTTATTTTCAAAGTTCATGAGTATTTTGGAAAAGTGACGAGACATAAAGATAGTTTTTTTTGAAAATTAACCAAATCACTGGGATACATTGTATGCGCTGACTTACAAGATCTTCAATAATGTCTAAATCTGCTTCACAGTCTTCTGCTCAATCATAAGATCCAAAATATCGTATTTCATAAAGTTCAGTAATTAACTTTTTATTTAATCATTTCACACTTTCAATCAACATCATATAGAGAATCATCAGTCGGGTGTGTCTTCTTTTTCTGTACCCTTGAGATGGATCTTCACCGAACATTTACATTATTTTAATTAGTTGAGTTTTTGATCTGTGATTTTCATGAATATCAACGCTGGAACCGCACATGACTTCAATTTTGTCTTCAAATCTGTCATCTTTTAGCACCTCCCTATTCCTAATGGAAAATGCCCAATCAAACACCAAAGAGCATCAAACACAACTGATGTAGGACGGGAAAGATTTGGAGAAATTGGGGAAGATTTTGGGGAAGAACTGGTAAATTAGGGTTTCGAGGCTTTTCACCAAGGATTCTGATAATTCTCACACCAAGTATTTAGACCTTTCACATGTTTTGAGAATTTCTCCAGATTTTTTCATTAATTAATTAAGTAAAAAAGACAGTCTTGAGGCCTTTTATAGGTTTTACACCTAATACAGTGTCATTCCCAACCGGTATGGGACTAAAACTTGAAATTAATTAGAACATTAAAAAATAAATAAACAAGACTCAAAATAACTAAAGATTGAAAGGACTCAAACTAAAAATAAAAAAAATAAAAAAAATAAAAAGATGGTATCTCGATCGGATCCCTATCAACAACCAAACACCAATGTCGAACTTTAGATACCAATCAACTAAATCAAATTGTCAAATATTATCTAAACATACTTTCTAATACATAAAAACAAAAGGAACAAAGACCCCTTTTTAGTTCAGTTTATTATGTGAAAACGGGTAAGGAAGAGACCTTGAGACTCTAAGAGAAGGAAGGGAAGACATGGCAATGTTTGGAGAGGAATGGGTGGATCTCGTCGGTGAAGCCATCAAAAGGGTCGAAGTGGCTTGAAACAATCCTATCGTCGTTGTTAAAGATGGTGAGGGAGGTGGATTTTGGTCCTCATAATCGGAAACCGTTGGCTTCATGTCGTCATCATCGGAAACTATTGGAACTCGTCTCGTCATGTTGAACGAGGCCGTATGGACGGCAAGGACGTTGGATTGTGATCGAAGAAGGCTGAGAAGGGGCGGATTAGGGTCATCGTTGCTGTTCATGGTTGGGGAAGCTTCATATCGGAATTGTCATCATAATATGTGGTTAGAAACAGGTGGATCTTGAGGGTGGTGGCTCGTTGTGATCAAAGAGCATTATGAGCTTATGCTGATGTGATTGTGGCGAGTCGTGGATGAGGGTTTTGGTGATTTTACGTTGGATTTAGGGTTTTGGAGGGTAGAATAGAGAGAGAAGGTAGTGGTATTGTTTTCAATGGATTATGTTTAGGGTTATATTTAATTATAGGTTTATGTTAGTTAACTTAGGAAGATGACTATGATATCATGAAGAAATCAAAGACAAGGAATTTTAAAGAAAGATTAGAGAGAGTTCCGTGCTCCTCTCTCTTGGATCTATTACTTATAGTACAATATTGGTGGTTTTACATCTAACTCCTTTTACAGAAAGTATAACACCCCTCATACATAACATGTATCACATCTCAACAATTTTATTCTTTCCCTAGCCAAGTACTATATATATGACTTTATATTGTGATTTATGTTCCTCAAATTGATTGGCTTCGCTATAGATTTATGGGTTTTTAGCATATTCGTCCCTTATATCTTGTGTATTTTGATATCCGTCCCTCAAATCTTTATATTTGCCATCAAGTCCCTCAAAAGTTAGTATTTAACCTTAATAGTCTCTCTCACTAACTATCTGTTAAAATCTTAAAGGAAATGGGAATATTCCGTTAAATTAAGGGACTATTAAGGTTAACGTTCAAAATTTAAGGGACTATTAAGGTTAAATACTAACTTTAGAGGGACTTGAGGGCAAATTAAGGTTAAATACTAACGAAATATTCCCATTTTCGTTAAGATTTTAACAGATAGTTAGTGAGAGGAACTATTAAAGGTAAATACTAGCTTTTGAGGGACTTGAGGACAAATATGAAGATTTGAGGGACATATATCAAAATACGCAAGATTTAAGGGACAAATATGCTAAAACCCCTAGATTTATTGAATTTGTTTCTTGGTCCCTCTTAAGTAGGTGCTGTTTTTATGGATATGTTGCTTAACGTGTGAGCTATTCGACTGTTAAGCCACATTTCAAAGCATTTTCTTTCTACCTTGTAACCAGGGAGGCATTTCGCTTCAGATTAGAGAATATTGTTCGTGGTCAAGCAAGCAGCCAGGCTGAAAGTTCAAGCAGCCATAACATTAACATTGCTAACAATGGCCAGGCTGAAGCATCCACTGCAGCAGTGCAACCAACTGGTAACAACGAGTCTCAACTGAGGATGGAGAATAGTGAAAACCATCAAAATACAGAAGCCCATCAAAATACAGAAGTAAATACAACAACCGTGTTGGAAAACAACACACCTAATGATGATATTGACTGGCAAGAACCTGTTACTCAAGAAGAGAATTGGCCAGAAGGAGCAGAACATGATGGGAGGGAGTGGCAACAATCTACTGAAGCTGGGTTTAGTGATTGGCGTGATGAGACTGGAGAAGAATCTGATGGGAACTGGCAGGAAAACATAGACCAGGATTGGTCTGGTGAAATACAAGAAGACGAAGATGGAGATGATAATCATCTCCCAGGGGTGCCAGAGTGGCATGAGAACGATTCACATGAAACTCTAGAAAATTGGGAGGAAGAGCCTTCAGATCCATCAAGGGTGCAACATCCCTCTGTTCACAGCAGAAGAGCCAACACATTTATTCCACCAGACGATGACAATGTCTATAGCATGGAACTCAGGGAACTTCTAAGCAGGTAGTTCTTCACTTTGAAACATAAAAGGTTTTGGTCATCACATTTTATAAATACATTACCACATGCCGAGCTGACTATGCTTAGTTTTATAGGAGAAGTGTTTCTAATCTTCTAAGTAGCGGGTTTCGTGAGAGTTTGGATCAATTGATACAATCTTATGTTCAGCGGCAAGTTCATGCCCCTCTTGATTGGGATCTTCCTGGATCCTTGCCTACCCCTGCATCACCAGAGGAAGATCTAAACCAAAGAAGAGAGGATGCAAATCAGAACCAACCGGATTCTGCTGCAAGGCCATCTGTGATGCCATCTCCACCAGCACCTCCTAGACAACCCCTTTGGCACTCAGAATTGCACCACAGTAACTGGGCTCGACATAGCATGCATCGCTCAGAAATTGTGAGTCATAGTTTTATATGCATTGATATAATTTGTTTTTTCTTTCTGCTTTTACTTTATTCAAACATACAGACTTTATACTTACAGATCCATAGATAACTATGATGACAAAATCAGATTCCCATGCATTGCACAATATACAAACAAAAAAATAAAACGAAGAACAACTACTGCAGGAACATCTTGGGAAAATGTTGTATCTCTTCCTTAAGGATTAGAGTAAAACTGAAATCTTCCCTTATCTTAAGTGAGTACAGAAATCAAACATATTATTTAAATTACTAATATGAAATTAGTGTACAAAAAGTTATGCATCTATGTTCGACACAAAATATAACCTAGACTTATAGGTTGTAATTTCTTAATTATGCTGCTCACTGGGGAATCTACTGAATAAAAACTCCGACAGCCATTGATTTTAAAAAGATCAGGTGATGTATTAGAGAGAAACTATAAGGTGTTGTTTGGTACGGTCTAAGTGAGGGATTAATGAGTTAACCCTTTTTCATCTCAAACTTATATGTGCATGCTTTCGTGTGAATAATGGAAAGCACGCTTTCATGTGAATAATGGAAAACCAGTGTCGGTGGAAAGCAACCTCTCCATTGTTGGCCAAAAACTCCACCCTCCACTTATTTTGTTCACAATTGGCACCGTCGAAGTTGATCTTTATATTCTAAAAATCCAAAACACCAAAGATCTAGTAAGCCTTAGTAGTCTTTTTGCACATGCATGGATCGTAGGAAGTTTTAACGGTTGCAAAAGGAGAAATTTTTTCACTCCTTGGATCAAGGAGCAAAAAGACTAGCGTTCACTAGGTCTTTGATGTTTTGGGGTTTTAAAATGTATAGATCAACTTTAACGATCATAAAAACATTGGTTGAGAGTGGGTTTTTTGGATTTCTCTCCACTGCACTGGTTTTCCATCATACTTTCTATATAATAATAATAATAATAATAATAATAATAATAATAATAATAATAAGTAAAAGGGTTAACGCGTATTAACTGACCAAATAGTTAGAAAAGACAAAATGGTTAACGTAACCCATTTGGACTGTTTAAGAGGAGTTAACCCGTCAAACCAATATGCCTTTTGAACATGTTAAGAAATAACCATCTAATTATATATAAAGCATCGTAAACCCTCTTTGATCTAAGTGCGAACACAATCATAAAGATTATAGCCCAAACCTAAAAGGGTAACTAATTTAAATCTTTTTTTATGTAAAATGGAATAAATGCGTTAACCCATTTTATTTACCCCTTGTCCATAAAACTTTGCCAAAATGAGCCTTCATTGTTCAATCCCATATTTAAATCATTGTTATGAGCTCCAAAGCTAGAATTTGTTTCTAATGCGGTAATGCCCTATGTATTAAGTTGCATGTTTTTGTGGTTTGATAATTAAAGTTGTGGGTCCATCATAGATGTGTAGATAATAATTAAAGTAGTGGGTCATAGTATATGTATATATCTATGTTAAGAAAGGGAGGCCGGAAAAGGCCCATAGCTAGTCATATTGGCGAGGACACAAACTGAATTGAAACCCTAGTCCAAAAGCTTAAGCTTATGGATATATGCCTAACTATTAAGTTATGGACATCACTTTTCTTTATTTTATCTAATGTGAAACTATTTTCCTTGACAATGTATTCTACACTATAGTCAAAACCGGGTCTATCTTTTGGTTCCACCACACCAAATTTAAAAATTGGCAAACCTAGATAGGAAATTTATTCTATTGATTGTAATCTGACCCCATTTAAACTAGTGATAATGAAAAACCAAATGATTTATGTGTCATACCATGCTTCGTGCGGTCACAATTTTTTTTAATTTTATGATAATTTCTAAAACATTGATTGTATTGTCACTTTTTGCTTGGATAAAACACATTATAACCATTGGAATTTTATTTGGAAGTAGTTTAAAATATTTGAATCACATCTAACGGAATTGATTTTTGATCTGGGCCGTCAATGTTTAAATTTTTTGGCTCATTTCGTGAAAAATATCTCAAAGTTTCCCATGTTTTAGAGTATAATATCTCATACTTTTTTGCATGTGTTTAATACCGATACTATTTTTTCACGTTTAATTCCGTGAGCTTTTCTTAATTTCAAGTTTGATTCCTTAAAAAAAATCTCAAAATTACTTCCGTCTTCTTCCCAAAATACAAGAAAAACCCTAATGGTTTTATGGTGACAGGGTAAAAGAGCGAGGGGCATGAAAGTGGATGGTGACGATAATGGTAATGATAAGAGTTGAATGTGATGGTGATTCTAGTGAAAGAGGAAGACATAGTGATGACAATAACGAGGAGGATATGTGTTTGTTCAATTTCCTTTCTTTTGGGTTCAATTTGTTTTGGATTATGAAGGCAGTGAAAATATATTGATGTTACATGAGACAAATTGGATAAGAATTATACAAATGGAGTGAGGTAATGTTCATAGGAATATGAGAGGTGATGGGTTTTCTTTGCTATATTAAGGGTGTAGTAAAAGAGAAGATGAAGAGGGAAAAATAACATGATGGAGGAAGAAGAGTTGAAGGGGATGTGGATTGTGGAGATGAAGGAGAAATGAAATGACGTAGTTAATTTTGAATAAAGTTTTGATTTTAATGAAAAAGAGAAAGAAATTAAAGGAAGAAGATGAAGACCTAATTGTCATTAAGCTGTATGGTAAACTTGTCTAATTGATTTAGAGAGTAACCAACGCAAAAGTTTGAAAAACCTTATGTATTAAACAAGGGCAAAAAAGTACGTGTGGTATTGTACTTAAAACATGAGAAACCGAAATAAGAAATTTTTTTTATATAATAATGGAGATGAGCAACCTGTGTAGGAAATTTCGTATACCTGCCTTAAAGAAAAATATGTTGAACCAATGGATGATCTGAGCCTATCATCATGCTTTACATGTCTTTGAAGATATCAATAATAATACTATGATATGAAAAGTATTTACCCGTGCACCAAGTAGTCTCATTTGGTGTATCACTAAAATTCCCTTTGTTTTGCAATCACTTGATGCCAGGGTTAAAAGCCTTTAAACCTTTTTATATTCCATAAAATATATATACTTAGGATTTGGAGATCAAAACGATTGGGTTGGATCATCCATCTGGATGGTTCAACTTAGTCTTTATGGTGGTGTAGGAAATTCACATATGTCTTAAAGTGAATTATTGGTCCGCCCATTGGGCGGAAGGAGAAAAAAAACTTCAACCTAAAAACCCACAAGAAAAAAAATGGAGAAACAAAAGCACAAAAAAGAAAAGAAAAGGAAGGGGGGAAACCACAAAAACCCATGCATGTGCATGCACGGCAGAGAGAGAGGGAGGGAGGGAGTACCACCCAAAAAGAACAAAAAAGAAGGGGAAAAATCTTTCTATAATTTTTTATTTTTCAGAGGCCCTCAGTATAATAACCTTTGGGGGATATACAAGAGATTTGATCTGGCATCACTAGGCATGCACAAATTGTCAATTTCCCAAAAAACTTGGATGAACTAACTGGTTACAAAGTTATATATTTATATTCATTGCATACTGATACGCTTATCACCTACGAGAGGAGGCGCAAGAAGACTAAGGAGTAATTGCTGGGCGTACCGAAGGTTTGGGGATAAAATTACTTTAGGCACCATTAGTGGGTCTTAGTTGCTGTACGCACCACGCCTCATCATTATATAAGTGAGGGCGTGGGCTAGGGTTAGGGTATCGAATTTGTGAGCCGTCATTTGACATTGCCTAGAGTTCTCCGAGGAGATCTAGAAGAGAGTTTAGGCTTTTCCCTTAGCAAAAGCTAGGAGAGGGGCCAACTCTCCAAAAATTGGCTATTTATCTTGTAACCCTATTCCCCAAATATCAATAAAAATCCCCAAACCTCTTCTACAAACCCTAGTCCGCATCAATTTGGTATCAGAGCTCTGATCCAATGGCAGCGACGAGATCATCCACGGCAAAATCTATGGAGGAGCGGCTAGATGCGGAAATCGTCGAAAGGAAGAAAGACACGGCGGATCTCATCGAAAAGATCGACGCCGTCAAATCGGATCTCAAGGGAAGTATGGAGCAAATGAAGGAGATGCTCGTCAACTTCATGGCTCAAAACATCACCGCGCCACAGATCTCGCGCTCAAAGGAAGGAGGCACCTCAGATCTGAATCATCAATCAGATCTGAGGGCAAAAGGGAAGGCGACGATGATTCCGAATCAGGAAGGCGTCATCGTAGAAGGAGTAGATCTAGATCTGGATCTCAACGACGACGACTTGCAAGAGGATCTCTCCGAAACCCTAGGAGAGAGCTCCGAAGAAGAACCAACGACCCATCGGCAGCGACGGAGGCAGGCGGCGAACCCCCTGGGGGTTGCCGACAGCCGGCGACCCCCCAGGGGCCTCGCCGGAGGCGGGCGAGCCCCCCAAGGGGCCGCCGAGGAGCGGCGACCCCGCAGGGGGGTCGCGGGAGCAGGGCGACCCCGGCCCCCAGGCGGGGCCGCCGGAGGCGGGCGACCCCCCCAGGGGGCCGCAGGAGGCGGGCGACCCCCCAGGGGGTTCGCCGGAGGCCGGCGACCCCCCCAGGGGGGCGCCGAGGAGCGGCGGGCCCGCCAGGGCACGTGCGGGCTCCCGACGGGCCGCGCGGAGTACGAGGACCCCCCCAGGCAGCGTCGGGGGGGCCACGGGACCCGTGAGAGGCGCGCGCGGGGTGCGCAAGATCCGGAGTACTTCGAGGACGATGACTGGGCTACGGAAGGAAGATGGGGGGCTGAAGATCAGGATCCGGAGTACGAGGATCACATCCATCACTACGAGGAGGAGTATGAGGAGGAGGATGAACGGCACTGGAGGGAGGATAGGAGGTGGGAGCCGGAAGGGGACCGATTTGGGGACCACCGTCGCCTGCAGCGCGTGGATCGTGTCGACGGGAGAGATCCACGGGCGGATGATCGCATACGGAAGCTCCAGATGCCGGTGTTCGAGGGTAGTGACGCCATTGGGTGGATCTACAAGGCGGAGAGGTACTTTGAGCTGGCCAGGCTGACTGAGGAGGAGAGGTTGAGAGCGGTTGCCCTCTGTTTGGAGGGGGAGGCTCTGAATTGGTGGAGGTGGAAGGAGCAGCAGAGACCTCTGAGGACCTGGGACGGGTTCAAGGAGGCACTACTACACCGTTTCAGAGGCTCTCAGGCGGGGGGAGCCTATGAGCAGCTGCATGCCTTGAGGCAGATGGGGACCGTGCGTGACTACATCAAGCAGTACGAGGAGCTCACTAGCAGCGTGCGAGGGATGCCTGCAGAATCCCTGGAAGGATTCTTTATGGACGGTCTGAAGCCCACCATCAGGTCTGAGCTTCGTACTCTCAGACCACGTGGACTGGAGGAGCAGATGGAGCTGGCCCTGACGGTAGAGGACCGGTTGGCCGACGAACGCCGTGCTAGGGGGGCGTTTGGGGGGCAGTTTCCACGCCCACAGGCGGGCCCAGGAGGACAGACAGGCGCTGCAGGAGGGGCCCCAGCGGCCGGAGGGAGACCCGGGGATGTGAGGCCAGGCGGGCCTTACAAGAGGATGACGGACGCGGAGATGCGAGATCGGAGGGCAAAGGGGTTATGCTTCAAGTGCGACGAGAAGTTTACCCCTGGGCATCGGTGTCGCAACCAGGCCCTGCAGGTGTACGAGGTATATGCGGAGGACTTGGAGGGGGAGCAGGCAGAGGAGGAGGCGGCAGGGGCCGATGAGGAGGGAACGCCTCTACTACTGGAGGCGGCCGAGGTCTCGCTTAGCTCCATCGCGTGGTTTACGCGGGTGCACACCATGAAGCTGGCTGGTAGAGTCCGAGACCTGGACGTGGTGATCTTAATAGATAGTGGGGCTACCCACAATTTCGTATTCCCCAGGGTGATTGAGAGTCAAGGGTTACCAGTCACGGAGACAGAGGGCTTTGGGGTCATGCTCGGGACCGGGGTGGTCGAGCAGAGTAGAGGTATCTGCCGGGACTTGATGGTGTCCATACAGGGGGTGGTGATCACGGGAGACTTCCTGCCCTTGACCTTGGGCAACGTCGACTTGATTCTGGGGATGCAATGGTTGCAGTCGCTGGGAGAGACGCAGTTCAACTGGAGGCTACTACGGATGGAGTTCCAGGTGGACGGCCGGAAGGTGGTGCTGTTAGGCGACCCGAGTTTGTGTTGTTCGTCAGTGTCCTACAAGACCATGGCGAAGACACTCCAGGCTGAGGGAGGGGGGTTCTTGATTGAGCTCCAGGGGTTGGCGTCGGACGAGGCCACCGGGGCGACAGTGGTACCGCGGGAGGTAGAGCAGCTACTGCAGGGGTTTGAGGGGGTGTTTCAGCCACCTAGCGGTCTTCCGCCACCGAGAGACCATGAGCACGCGATTGTGCTAAAGGAGGGGGTGTCACCTATCAGTGTGCGTCCGTACCGATACCCCCAGGTACAGAAGGATGAGATTGAGAAGTTGGTGCAGGAGATGTTACAGGCAGGAGTCATCCGCCCTAGTGCTAGTCCTTTCTCTAGCCCAGTGCTTCTGGTTAAGAAAAAGGACGGCAGTTGGAGATTTTGTGTCGATTACCGGGCTCTCAACAAGGAGATTGTCCCCGACAAGTTTCCCATTCCGGTGATCGACGAACTATTGGACGAGCTGCACGGAGCGGTGGTGTTCTCGAAGATCGACCTGAAGTCGGGGTACCACCAGATTCGCATGAGGCAGGAAGATGTGCAGAAGACCGCCTTCAGAACTCACGAAGGCCACTACGAGTTCCTCGTCATGCCCTTTGGGCTGACGAACGCCCCCGCGACCTTCCAGTCCCTGATGAACAAGGTCTTCCGACCTTATTTACGGAGGTTCGTTTTGGTCTTTTTTGATGATATCCTGGTCTACAGCGCATCACTACAGGATCATTTGGGCCATCTGGAGATAGTGATGCGGGAGTTGGAGGGCCATCAGCTGCAGGCCAACCGGAAGAAGTGTCTATTCGGACAGGCGCAGGTGGAGTACATGGGGCACATTGTGTCGGCGGAGGGAGTGGCCGCCGATCGATCGAAGATTTCGGCCATGTTGGATTGGCCCCAGCCTAGGACACTGCGGGCCTTGAGGGGGTTTCTGGGGCTTACAGGGTATTACAGGCGGTTCGTGAAGGGGTACGGCACATTGGCATGGCCCCTAACGGAGCAGCTGAAGAAGGATAATTTTTGCTGGGGAGAGGAGGCGACGAGGGCGTTCCAGGCCCTCAAGGAGGCGATGACGACGGTGCCGGTGCTGGCGCTCCCAGATTTTGAGAAGAAATTCATCGTTGAGTCAGATGCTTCGGGGTTCGGTTTGGGGGCCGTACTGATGCAGGAGCAGAGGCCGGTCGCTTACTTCAGCCAGGTCTTATCCACCAGGGCCCGGCTGAAGTCAGTCTACGAGCGAGAGTTGATGGCAATTGTGTTGTCAGTTCAGAAGTGGAGGCCATACTTACTGGGGAGGGAGTTTGTGGTACGGACAGACCAGCGGAGTCTAAAGTACCTCTTGGAGCAGCGCATGGTGGCAGAGGAGCACCAGAGATGGTTGTCCAAGTTGAGCGGGTACAAATTTGAGATCCATTACAAACCCGGCTCGGACAACAAGGCGGCAGATGCGCTCTCCCGACGAGATGAGGGGGTGCAGGTGGTGGCTTTGTCTATTCCGTTGATGTTGAGGAGCGACACCCTACTAGCAGAGATTGAGGCAGATGAGGAGCTGCGGCGAATCCGGGAGGCGATTGTTGGGGGGTCCACAGACTTTCCGGGGTACACATTGGAGGGGGGACTGCTCCTGTACCGGAGGCGGCTAGTGATTCCTCGGACTTCGGGTCACATTCCGGCACTCTTCCATGAGTTCCACAGCAGTGCAGTGGGTGGGCACTCGGGAGGTTACCAGACGTATCAGAGGATGGCCCGGGAGCTTTACTGGCCGGGCATGAGGAATGACATTGCGAGGCTGGTCGCGGAGTGCGATATATGTCAGCGCCACAAGTATCAGGCGACGTCTCCAGCCGGTCTTCTACAGCCCTTGGAGTTACCAGAGAGGATATGGGAGGACATCTCGATGGATTTCGTGGAGGGACTGCCACGATCCGAGGGCTATACTACTATATTTGTTGTGGTTGACCGCCTCAGCAAATACGGTCATTTCATCCCACTCCGCCACCCATTTATGGCAGCATCGGTAGCAGTAGCTTTTCTGAAGGAGGTGGTCAGGCTGCATGGGTACCCCCGCTCTATTGTGTCCGACAGAGATAAAGTCTTTCTGAGCACTTTTTGGAAGGAGATGTTCCGTCTGCAGGGTGCGGCACTTCGACGGAGCACGGCATACCACCCCCAGACGGACGGCCAGACGGAGGTCCTCAACCGCAGTGTAGAGACATACCTGCGGTGTTTTGCATCGGAGACTCCTAGGAAGTGGGCCGGGTGGTTGATGTGGGCTGAGTATTGGTACAACACCTCGTACCACTCAGCGGCAAGGATGACACCGTTTCAGATCGTCTATGGCAGAGATCCGCCCCATTTAGTGCATTACAGTAGGGGATCCACCCCGGTGTCAGGATTGGAGCAGCAGCTAGAGGATCGGGATCGAGTCCTGGAAGAGTTGAAGCGTCACCTACTGCGCGCGCAGCAGATCATGAAGAAGAAGGCAGATGTACATCGCAGAGAGGTGGAGTTTGATGTAGGGGAACGCGTCTATCTGAAGCTTCGACCATACCGACAGCGTTCTATGGCTCACCGGCGCAACGAGAAGCTAGCGGCAAGGTACTATGGGCCGTATGAGATTGAGGCCAGGATCGGCAAGGTGGCGTATCGACTGAAGCTGCCTCCTACTACCCGCATTCACCCGGTTTTCCACGTCTCACAGTTGCGCCGCGCTATTGGAGATCATGAGGCATCGTCTACTTTACCCCCGACTCTCACGATTGACATGGAGGTACTTCTTGCACCCGAGGAGGTCACAGGCATTCGCACAGGAGCATCGGGATCACGGGAAGTTCTTATTCGATGGTCGGGATTACCGGAGTTCGAGGCCACATGGGAGTTATATGATCACATCCTGCAGCAGTACCCAGATTTCCACCTCGAGGACAAGGTGAAACTCCTGGGGGGAGTAGTGATACGCTTATCACCTACGAGAGGAGGCGCAAGAAGACTAAGGAGTAATTGCTGGGCGTACCGAAGGTTTGGGGATAAAATTACTTTAGGCACCATTAGTGGGTCTTAGTTGCTGTACACACCACGCCTCATCATTATATAAGTGAGGGCGTGGGCTAGGGTTAGGGTATCGAATTTGTGAGCCGTCATTTGACATTGCCTAGAGTTCTCCGAGGAGATCTAGAAGAGAGTTTAGGCTTTTCCCTTAGCAAAAGCTAGGAGAGGGGCCAACTCTCCAAAAATTGGCTATTTATCTTGTAACCCTATTCCCCAAATATCAATAAAAATCCCCAAACCTCTTCTACAAACCCTAGTCCGCATCACATACACTGCACAATTGTGTTTTATTGTTGCCTTCCCTTGTAGCATATCTGTCCATAAAATGGGTTGTGGAGAATTATATGCACTCATGTATATCGGAGCATCTTTTTAATATTACAACCATGTCAGCTTAGATGTCTTTGCTTCAAATAAATATTTTGACAGTATCGAGTATTTGAGGCTAACGGCATGCTGTTTTGGTGCAGGAATGGGATATTATCAATGATCTTAGGGCCGAAATGGCTAGGCTTCAGCAAGGAATGAGCCATATGCAAAGAATGTTGGAGGCATGCATGGATATGCAGCTCGAGTTGCAGCGCTCAGTTAGACAGGAAGTTTCTGCAGCGTTGAATCGTTCTTCTGATAGACTTGGTATAAATTATGATCCATATTCAATCACGTATTTTTAATAAAGTTTGGTGCTGTTAAGTGGAATCCTATTTGGGATTTTAATTTAAGGTAAAGCGATACTGGAATATAAAGCAAGCCCTTCATATTCTGTCGTACCATAGTTGGTAAGCGCCTAGACCTTGCAGTTGGGGAATTGGGCATGCTTTGAACAGTAGACCATGAATATAGAGCGGCATCTGAAGAGTTACTGACAGAATTAAAGACTGACTTGGATCATATCCAGAGATAACATCATTCTGAAAACCCTGTTATTTTGCTTGGTTATGCTTGCTGGCTGGCTAGGTTAATAGTTTGATGTGCAGCTCCATAAAAGAGAGTTGATGCAGTAGAATAATATCTAAGAAATTAAAAAGAAAAATGGAGTGAAGCTTGGCCCTGCTCTAAACAAACTCCATTTCCTGCTCCATTCAGAACTGGAAAATTTTCTGTATTTAGGCATTACTTTAAGTGCCTCAACAACCAGATGTATAATTAGATCACTTCCGGATTGACTTGGGAATATCTTCTGGTTACATTAAGATGCTCTTGATCTGAGTACAACTGTAGCATCTTTTAAGGTTTGCCAGGGATCAGTTCTGCAATCAAATTAGGCTGGCGCCTGACGTGTTAGCTTATGCAGTTATACTTGCTGCTCTCTTCAGTTTTCTTTCACCTAGTAGCAAATAGTGCAATATTGCATAATACAGAAAGAAGTAGGTCTGGTAATGCATCTTACTAGCCGCACCGGTGGAGAAAAAGGTAGAATAAGTGAAGAAACAATGAAAAATAATGGAGACTGTGCTTGACTTTATCCACCAGTTCCAAGTGTCCATAGGTTTGGTTCATTCCAGGCATGTGATCTTCGCTTAGCTATATTGCAAGTGCATGTATGTGGAATCTAGATCATGTTACCATAATTTCTTGGTTCTGCATTGATCACTTAACATAATGCGCAAATTTTTTCAACAACGCAACTACTTTAAGATTCAGGACATTGTTTGCACTTTTTCTTATTATCGACAATGTGGTTGATGTTTAGCAGGAATTTGATAGATGAATGATATCGAAGTTAATGACATTAAGAAAACTTGGGATATCCGGTTAAAACCTCAAATGGATCAAATATGAGCTTCAACGGCATTTCTTAACATTTTCCCAATTTTTTTATGTGAATTATGTGCCACACTCAAATACTCTGTTTTTATTTTAGTCGTATACACTGAGATATGCATGACTGCTAGCTTCCAGCTGGCCAAATCTTGAACACTACACTAACCCCAACATGATGTCTTGATTTAGATATGGTTGAGGATTTCTCGGATGATGGATCTAAATGGAGTCAAGTGAGGAAAGGGACTTGCTGTGTCTGCTGCGATACTCAGATTGATGCCCTTTTGTACAGGTATGTATTTCTTACCGACATCTCTCTACAACACAACACAACAATGCCAACCTTGAATTCTTATTTTGATACCCATCGAGATAAGTCAGAATTGGGAAAATTTAAATGAGAGAAATGAAAAAAAAATTCCTGGTTTCCCTAATGATTAAACTAAAATTTAAAAAAATAAGAAAAATTACTAAAAAGATTGATGCATAAGAGAAATTATTGAACTTACACGCTGAATGCTTTACTTTACTGTACTCTGAGGGTGTGGCTAACGAAACTCCGGCGATTTCTCTTCTCAGATGCGGGCATATGTGCACATGTTCAAAATGTGCCAACGAGCTGGTCCGGGGTGGAGGCAAGTGCCCACTGTGCCGTGCGCCCATCATTGAGGTGATTCGAGCCTACTCTTTAATGTGAAAATGAAAACCAGGAGTATATATAGAGAAAGCGTAACCCCCCCCCCCCCCCCCCCCCCCCCCCCCCCCCCCCCCCCCCCCCAAAAAAAAAAAAAAAAAAAAAAAAAAACAGAGAGAGAGAGAGAGAGAGAGAATTGTAATAACGTACTGGTGGGCCGAGTTTTGTGTACGGGAAGCTTTTTTGTACGGAGGTCGTCCCAGTGTGTATCTAAAATCAACTGTTCATTTTTTCCCTTTCTTTGCCGTTCTTATTTGTGCTTCTTCGATCAGGGACATGTTTCGAGTGGGATCATAAATGAGACAATTTATTCTTGATTGATGCTGGAAAAGTTAATGGAATTTTTTTTTTACATTTATGTATGTGTTTCTACAATATTTATTAGATTCTGAACTATTTAGGGTTTCTCATAATTCTACATTGGTTTAATTTAACATATTTTTCCAGTTATTTGTGTTGTATCAAGGATGTGTTTGTGAGGTTTGGTTGTTTATTTTATCATAGAAGTGATGAATTAACATTCCTTGGCTTTTATGGCAAAATGAAATTGTGGGCCCTAGTGAGGGGGATCGATCGCAAACCTTTTAGAAGATGGTATAACTGGTTATACCTAGTAACCTAGCCATTTCATCTACATATGCACGCTTCAAAAGAGGAAAGAGAGATCTCACTCTCAACTTTATAAAAGTATCTTTTGCTTGTTTTTTGTTACGTAAGCTCTTAAGAATCTAATTTGATGGTCGAATGTGTCGAAGTTCCCCAACTCGATTTTCTTCGATACGCGTGCTTTCAGTCTGTCAAGATGAGTGGGTTCATCTAGCATCTATTCACAAACAATAATCCAGAGGCCATATAGCCCTACAACATGTGCTCACCATAACTTTCATGTTATTCAGCACAAAAAGAAACAAAAGTTCAACAGACCATAGTCCTCAAACAACTGTGTGTGAATGTTTGGATGATCAAATTGCAGATAACGATGACACATTGAATAGTTTACAAATTTGTCATAAGCTTGTCACGTGCTCCACTCAAATACAAACACATCAAAAATCTCTTGCATGTCTGTTCACGTGTCACCCCGGTGACCCTTCTCACATCCACAAAGATTCCCCCATGGCCGGTCGGGTCGGGTCTCGATCGACCCGAATCAGACGCCGCAGATGCGCCGCAGGACTCTCTAAGAAAATTATCCAAGTCTAAGACAACCCTACATGAGCTTGTGGCAAGAACTACAAGCTACTCTCCAGTTTCATAACAAATGCTACCGGTTACTCACCTACATCTACTTGTGAAACTCCAGCACGGCATAGAAATGGTCCACCGAGTAAATTGCTCTGAAGTTGGGAAACCCCGCCGCAATGCCGATCTTTCTGAATTCGTCTTCGGTCCTCTCCTTTCCCTGCGACCTGTAAATGGTCATTACAAACACGTCCCCCTCCAGCAGCGCCCTCGTTCTTTGCCCGCCGTCGGTCTCTTCTGGGACTACTGGCTCGCAGGCGATCACCTTCCCTCCTTCCGGCAGGGCGTTGTAGCAGTTCCTCAGTATCATCTCGCATTCCTCGTCCGTCCATGTTGTGAGCACCCACTGCATTTGATCCACGAAGTAGAATTACTGCAGGATCCACGAAGCTTGTACGGAAATGCAACGAATCAGAGGAGGAGGAGGGGTTTACCTTCATGAAAATGGCATCGCCTTGAGGAATGAATTTGAACATATCACCTCCCACGTGTATTATTCCTGCATATGCCGTTTTTGCTCGGTTACAACATGTATTTTGTTGTTCTTCCTTGGAAAATTAGACTTAGATGCCATTTGCCAAATTAAGGTTGAAACTGAGTTTTGTCCATCGGGCTACAATTCCTATTATGCTTTCTACTGTTTAGTTTTTCCTAAGAATACTCGTCACTCTTTTAACTTCTTAATGAGCACCTCACTTTCCATTTCAAGTAGGATTTTAACCCCTCTTTTTGATGTCAAACCCCTCGAGAGTCGTCTAGGTATCCGGAGCCACGTGCGCCTCACCCACGAAACTGACACTGCTGCCGAGCGTGAACTAACACACAAAAAACCAAACAGGCTAGAGGCTCAACCTAGCAAACCCTCCAACATCACGCTAACATGCACCGTACCTGGAAACGCCGGCGCTCCGGCGACCACCTCCGGCAAATCAAAGTTGACCCCGATCTTGACCCCCTCCACTCTTCCCATGATCAAGCTCAGGCACGCCCCAGAGCTCCCGCCGACGTCGACCAGTGTCTCGACGCCGTCCAACCCCCCGTCCCGGCCGCACCAATCGAGAAACGCCTCCATGAACGGCACCGACATCCCCCGCATCGCCCTTCTCATCAGATCATTAGCCTCTTCGTCCTTGGCGTAGTACTCGTAGGCCGGCATCCCGTTGGCCCTCGCGAACGGCTCCGGCCCCGCCGGGTCGGTCACGGCCTCGTGGAGCAACGGCCAGGGTCTGATCAGGGCGTCCTGGTGGTGCTGGAGGACGTAAGGGCCGAAGGAGTTGCCGTCGCCGTCGTCGGCCAGGGTCTTGCCGATCTCGGTGAGGGAGTAGCGGCGGGATCTGGAGGGACCGAGGTGCTCGGCGAAGACGGAGTGGGCGGTGAGGAGGCGGAGGAGGCGCTGGAGGTTGGCGACGGAGGCGGGGGAGGAGGGAAGGGAGAGGGCGGAGAGGATGTCGGAGGCGGAGAGGGGGGTTGAGGAGCGGGAGAGGACGTTGGGGACGTCGAGGCGGACGACGGCGTTGAGGGCCATGGGGACGGAGACCATGTTGGCCAGCTCCATCATCGCCAGGCGAGCTGATTTCTTGATTTCGGAGGCGGAGGCGGATGAGGAGGCCATTGTTGGAGAGAGAGAGAAGGAGAGAGTAATGCTATTTGTGATGTCCGGATGTGTGACATATTTGTGATTTTTGTACTGCCGGCGGAAAAAGAGGCGGCGGCCAAAAATAAAGATAAAGGACACGTGGCTTCAGATTGGTTGATGAGCAACCATTCTCGGAGCCGAAATGGATAGTGCGGTTTGTTTTGTGATTGTGCGTATTTAAAGGGAGCTGCTATGCGTACATACTGAATTCCTTTGCGTGCTATCAGAGTTCGACTAATTTACAAATTTACCATTCAAAATTTTTCTTCCGTGCACGACAAAAATTAATCCCGGCCCAAACTGCTCCCGTTGTATGCGGTGAGTAAAACGATACCCGTCGGCCACGACGACACCGCCCGCGCACGGCGACGGTGCAACGGTCATCTCTCCCAGCCCCATCCGCCGCCCCATCCTCCATCTACTTAGCCCTGCTCCCTCCGTCGACCACTTCTTCCCCAGCCCACTCTGCCACCAATGTCGTCTTCCCCAGCCCCCTTCCACCGCTCCATCCGCCACCTCCGTCACTGTCGTCTTCATCTCGGTTTTGCTGAAGAGTGGGATGACGAGATCGGACCCCTCGAGTGCCCTACCGAGCTGCTCCTCGCCTACGAACCCCGAGACAAGGGGGCGGGTGCTGACATGGCAGACGTCGACAGCAACGCCGGGGGTGGCGGCAATGTCGTAGAGGGAGAGGCATGGGCTGATGAGTCATAAAACTCAGATCGTCATCTTCGTCTCCAAAAGATTGGTCAAATGAAGCCATTTCATCGTCGTTTTCATTTGACAAAATCCGAAATCAAAGTTTGGTCTTGAATGTCCCTTGAGATGGGTGAGTAGGTGGGAAGGATGGGACTGGGATGTTTTCGAAGCTAGAACTGAGCTTCTCAGATAAGCAAAGATCTTATGATCTTGAATGTCCCACAGATCCTCAACTCTGTGTTCGATCTTAGCTTCAGGGCTTCGAGGGCTCTCCATTTTTGTTAAATCTCAACTTCAATCTCGGAGTCTCAAACTTTGATCTCGCTTTCAGACAGTACATCGTTGTTTTAAATAGCAAGCAGCAAAGATCAAGCTTCTCGTCGTCTTCATTTGACAAAATTCGTACCCATGAAAAAGATTCTCGTTGTCGTCTTCACGGCGATCGTCGGCGTCTTTCGCGTTGTGCGGTTGTGCGCACTGAAGAGGGCGATAACGGTTGTACGTGCTGAGCAAAACCAGGTGGCGATGGGTTTTTACTCATCGCGCACAACCGCTATGTGCGACGTGGGTAAACATGGAGTAATTTTTTAATGGCAAACTTGAGAATAAGTGGTTGTGCGCACGAGCAATTCGCGCACAACCGCCATGTGAGACCCAAAAGCCACCTTTAAAAATAACCCAAAACCCCACCCCCCACTCAAACAGCCCGAAATCCAACTTCACACCCCCTAATCAAAAAACACCAAAAATATCAAGACAATGTCCACATACATACTTGTTGCGGGTAAGATCCGCGCACAATGAATTTCTATTGAGGGGAACCAAGGGCACGGTGGTTACAAGTTGGATGAGGATTGGGTAATTCGTTTACAAGTAGTAAGGGAATAGTGAGGCTAGGCGCCCTGATGGTCGATCTCAGGATCGATCCTACAAGTCCGCCGCTTGATCGCAGCTCGCTACGAGTAGGTCGCGGTCGCTCGTGACTTAGAAGAGCCAACCTGCGCACAGAGCAGCTCGTCAGAAAGGCCGGGTTGGATTCCAACCCTTAGCCTCTCCGATGCCTAAGTTAGAATTAGGGCTTAGAAAAGGAAGCTAGACACGTAGGTCGAGCTAAAAGTAGGTCGACCTTGCGTGACGAGCTATAGTGGAAGCACAAAGATGTGGGCGACCTTTGCTCTTGTGTGTGAGTGAGAGTTTAGAATCAATTTTCCAACCCCTCTCTCGATGGAAGTGGAGGGGTTTATAGCTGATGGAGGCGGTTAGGTAGGGCTGACCTGGCATGCTGAGCTGGAGTGTCAGACTGCGGAAGCTTCGGCCGAGGATGTCAGAGCTGTGCGTGTCAGGCATGCTTTTGTCAGACGGCACAACGGCCAGGGGCGCTTTGTCAGGGTGTCAGAGCCGAAGCACCAAGCGGTCAGGTGGTGCAGCGTCCACTGGGTGCTTTGTCAGGCTGTCGAGCGGCGGAAGTTCAGTGGCATCCTTGTGCGAGGTTGTTTGTCGTGTCTGATGGGCCAAAGGATCATTGAGGTGCGTCCAAGGGGCGGGGCCGCACATGAGTTACTTGGTCGCTCTTGGTGGATGACTGGCGAACTGGTCGTTCTCCTGGCGAGCTTGGAGGGAAGCAGGCAACCAACCGGCAAGGTTTGAAGCGAAGTGCGCCTTTCCCACTAGTCGAGGCGGACGTCAGGGATGATGGGCAGCGAGCGGGCTAAGGGGGGAACAGGCGACCAAACGGCGAGGCTCTGACACAGAGCACCCTCCCGCTGACCGAGGTGGATTTTGCAGAGAAGGGACGAGCTTGTAGTGTGTCCGACGAGCTTGGCTGGAAGGTCGAAGTATCACGATCTTTAGGTCGTAACAATACTCACTCTTCTTATTTTAACCATTTTGGTTTTCACGTTCTGATTGCATGGGGTTTTTTTTATTTTCTTTGTTTTTTGGGGTGTTCGTGCACGAGTTGTTCGTGGGTTTGGGGGGGTGTAAGTTGGTTATGGTCTGATATGGCCAAATCTGCTAGTAACCGACCCGATACTCGGTTGAGGATTTTCCTCAACCGAGAGACCAAGTCTCACATGGCCGTTGAGGAAATCGTGGGCGGTTGAGCAAAATCCGGGGCGGTTGAGGGATGGAAGATATGGCGGTGGCCCCTATATAAGAGGATGGAGTTTCTCTTATTCAGTATCAAATACTCTCAGCCATATCTGGAATCCCAAAAACAAATTTCTTTCTCTCTTTCTCTCATTGGTATCAGAGCCGTCCTCGCAGATCCGAGCGTTCAACAAACTTTCTCAGCGCCGTAATTTGTTTTTCTTCCACCAGAAGAGGCAGCCCTGCGTCGCCTCGCCTTGATCCCAGCGCAGCTCACCGAACAGCTGTGCAACGATCCACGCACCCCTGAGGCAGAGTGTCTTCGATCCATGCGTTAAGCTCCCGTGCCACATATCTCCGGCGGCAGCATTGCAGAGATCTGTACTCCTTTTTTTAGAATTGCTAAATACACCCCTATACATAGCTGTAATGATTGTATGCTCATGCATGTAGTCTGGCCTTTTTTTGACCAATCGAAAATAGCCTCTCTCCTTCTCTTGTCTGTCAGTCAACCGGAATCTTGTCATCATCTTTAATTTCTGACCACAGCATCCACACACAAACAGCTCAGCCTCCTTTAATTCTGATTCTCCGATCAAATTCAAGGCATTTTTACTTTTTCATAGCATCCATCATTATTTGTTTAGGCCAATAAAAATCAGCCACCTCAAATTTTTTTGACCAGTGCTCTTTGCACCTCAGTGAATGAGGTGCACACCTTATTTTTGAGGTGCATGTAGCAATTCTCATTTTTTTTTTTCGATCAACTGTGAACCCAGCACCTTCTTTTTGTTTGGTTTTCTTCAAACAGTGAACCCATCTACTCCTATATTAATTTTGTCCAACCTCTGAGCCGCAATTCATACAATCATTTTTTAAAAATTTTTGATCGAATAAACCTAGCGCCAGCAAATCTTCCGGCACCATTTGACCACGTGTCTCCCACATGTTTTTCTCCATCAGCCCACGTCTTCATCGAACCGTGCGAGCCTCCTCCGTTTGAGCTAGAGGCAGTTTTTCTTCTTCCTGAAATTCAGCGAGTGAGTCGTCGCGGCACAACAAATCATAACAACACAAAAAATTCACGCGGCCCAGCTCTATTCAGGTTCTTCTGTATTTTTTTTATCTCTGCAATTTATTTACAGTTTATTCTATTTATAGTTTTGCATAATTGTTCCCACAACTTGAACCTAACTTAAAATCTGTTTCACCCATTAATTAAAAAAGAGTAGAGATCTTTGTCACATCACATCACATCATATTTTATGCGTATATAGACTCTGTTATAACCTAATTAAAATTTGTCACTCTCATTAAATAGTAAAAATTGATTTTTTAGACTAGGTTATTAGACGTTAATTTTTAGTTGATTTGATCACATCTATTTTTTGTCACCTTATACCTGAACCAAACCTTATTCATACAGTAACAAACAATGGCAAGCAAATTGATTGCGTCTGAACTGGCCAAGATAGAACGACTAAACGGTTCCAACTATGACATGTGGCACCGGAAAATTAGATATGGACTTATACATGACAATTTAGATAGTGTCATTGAGACCACTGCTCCTGCTCTCCCTGAAAATCCAACAGATGCCCAGAAGAGAGAGCTAGAACAGTGGAAAATTAATGACAAGAAGGCTATGAGTCTCATGCTTATGTTCATGGACGATAGCTTAATAAAAGTGTTCGAAAACTGTAGTACTGCCAAGGACATGTGGCAGTCTATTAAGGAGAAGTATGATATCACATCTGACGTGAACATACAACTCCTGCTGCATAGGTATAATTCATGCCGTATGCAGGAAGGTGACAATGTCACCGAACACGTGAATAAAATGATTGTCATGGCTAAGGACCTAGCTACAGTAGAAACTGAAATTCCTGAGAAGCTTCAGGTGGCAACTATTCTGAATAGTCTGCCACCGTCGCTTGATATGGCTGCCACTACGCTTAGATTAAATGGAACCGTTAAGCGTGTCACTGACTTGCCAGCTCAGCTAGCAATGGAACAAGACCTTCTGGCTAGGAGGAAGGGCTCGGACGTCAACCTTGTGTAGGAGGAAGGGCTCGTCAACCTTGTGCAGGAGGAAGAGGCGAATGCTGCTCAATACCGGAAGGCACAAGGGAACCAGCGTCTTGGACCTGTGAAGCCCTCCTTCAAGGGATCCGGTCAGTAACCAGCTCGCGGGAAGAAAGGACCTCCTGGATCTTGCTACATCTGCAGGAAGTATGGTCACTTTAAGGCCAACTGTCCTCAGGCAAGGAATAAGGGCAACTCAAAGCGCCCAGAACAAGGAGGATCCGGAAAGCGGGAGTTCATTGGCGTCACTGAATGCAACGCTGCAACAACAGACGCTGAAGGCTGGTGGATCGACTCGGGTGCTACCCGACACATAGCAAAGACGAAGGAAGGAGTTGTCGACTTCCAGGAACTGAAGAAGGGAGACCAAAGGATATACATGGGGAACAATACCTATTTGGATGTAGAAGGTATTGATTCATACAGATTGGATCTTGGGGACAGTATCATGGTCCTCAAAGATGTGTTTTATGCACCTGGCATAAGACGTAATCTGGTCTCTGTTCCGGCTTTGCTGAAGAATGGTCTTGAAGTGAGATTTTACAACAATAGGGTCTCTATTGGGAAAGACAAGAAGGTGTTTGCTATGGGCAAGTTTGTGCCCGGTCATGATTTATTCTGTCTTTCCGTTGTAAAATCTGATATTGGTAATAAAGATGGTGATTTGAATTATTCCGTGTGTCTTTTGTCTGATTATGATCTTTGGCATATGAGATTAGGTCATCCGGGTAACAATAAGATGGACCAGTTAATTAAAATGGATTTATTACCGGAACTGACAGGTGTAAGGACATTACCCTGTGAACATTGTTTAACTGGAAAGATGACCAGGAAATCATTCTCGGAAGGTCAAAGGGCTAATGAATTGTTGGAATTAGTTCATTCTGACATTTGTGGGCCCTTGAGCATAAAGACACGTGGGAATAAGGAATATTTTATAACATTTATAGATGATTATTCCAAGTATAGTTTCGTGTATCTTTTAAGCAGAAAGTCGGAAGCTTTTGAAAGCTTTAAAAGATACAAGGCAGAAGTTGAAAGAAAACTTGGAAGGAACATAAAGGTGTTAAGAACTGATAGAGGTGGGGAATTCAACTCAAAGGAATTTGAGGAATACTGTATTCAATACGGTATAAAGAAGCATACTACTATGCCTTATACGCCACAACAGAATGGTGTGGCTGAAAGGAAGAATAGAACATTAATGAATGCAGTGAGGTGTATGCTATCGCATTCTGGTCTCTCCAAGGATTTTTGGGGAGAAGCCATATTGACTGCAAATTATGTTCTGAACAGAATTCCCACAAAATCAGTCGAGACAACACCGTATGAGATATGGAATGGACGCAAACCCAATTTAAGTCATTTGAGAAAATGGGGTTGCGTGTCACATGTTCTCATTCCATATCAAGTTAGAGATAAGCTGGATCTCAAAACTGTAAGATGTGTATTCATAGGATATTCTGAAAAGTCTAAAGGATATATGTTCTTCCATGAAAATAAAGGAGTCGTTGAAAGTAGAGATGCTACTTTTCTAGAGAATCTAGAAGAAAAGGAACAAGTCCAAGAAAACGTGCCACCCTTGCTGGACTTAGATGATGTTCCGAATGATGACTTGGATATAGTGGATGATGTACATCATCCAGCTATGGAAGATGAACCTGTAAATGAAAATATACCTATGGTAAATCAACCAGTTGAACCTGTCCAGCCTGCAACCCTTAGTGGCAACAAAAGACCCAGAACAACACCAGCATGGATGGATGATTATTATCTATATTAATGTGAACCATCTTGTTTCTCTGTGGACATTGACATAGATGAGCAAGCTGATCCCTTGAATTATACAGATGCAATGAAATCATCTGAGTCAGATCAATGGCTTGAGGCCATGAAAAGGGAGCTTGACTCAATTGAGAGAAACAATGTATGGGAGCTATGTGACTTACCAGAAGAGAGAAAGTCTATAGGATGCAAGTGGGTGTTAAAGAAGAAATATCGGGTTGATGGGTCTATTGATATATTCAATGCCCGGTTAGTTGCAAAGGGATTTACTCAGATAGCAGGGATTGATTATCAGGAGACTTATTCTCCGGTGGCTAAGTTTGCATCCATACGGATAATCTTAACGATTGTTGTGTATCTTGACTTGGAACTCTACCAAATGGATGTCAAGACTGCATTCCTCAACGGAGAGTTGAAGGAAGTTATATATATGGATCAACCTGAGGGATTTCAGGTTGAGGGACAGGAAGACAAAGTTTATAAATTGAAGAAATCTTTGTATGGTTTAAAACAATCATCTAGACAGTGGTATCTCAAATTTCACAGCACTATTATCCAACTTGGTTTCGTTGCAAACAAATTGGATAACTGTGTGTATGTCTTGAAAAGTGGGAGCAGTTTTACGATATTATCCCTGTATGTGGATGATATTTTGCTCGCTGGAAATGACGTTGAAGTGTTGAAAGGAATTAAATCAGCACTTTGTAGTGAATTTGAGATGAAGGACATGGGTGATGCATCCTACGTTCTTGGAATACAGATCCTTAGAGATCGGAAGTCTAGAATGTTAAGTTTAAACCAAGAAAAGTATTTGCATACAATATTGAGGAGATTTGGAATGTACAATTCCAATCCGGCCCCTACACCATTGGTTATGAGGAAGCCGTTAAGTAAAGAACAATGTCCTGGAAAGGGACAAAGTCGGCTGAATGTTCCATATGCTCAGGCTATTGGAAGTTTGATGTATGCAATGCTGTGTACTAGACCAGACTTAGCGTACCCAGTTAGTCTGGTTAGTAGATATCAAAGTAATCCTGGTCCAGCTCATTGGGAAGCTGTTAAGAGGATTATGAAATACATAAAGGGTACGGTGCACCACAAGTTAGTTTATCAAGCAGATTCGCTTGAGGTTCTTGGTTACTCCGATGCAGATTTCGGAGGGGACAAAGATGACAGGAAGTCAACTGCAGGACATGTGTTCATCTTTGGTGGTGCAGCTGTTTCTTGGGGTAGCAAGAAACAGGGTTGTGTAGCGAGATACACACAAGAAGCTGAGTATATAGCATGTAGTATGGCTGCTATTCATGCGGTCTGGATCAGACGATTCCTATTGGACTTGGATCTCAATTTGGTGGATGGACCAATTGAGATGTACTGTGATAATCAAGCAGCCATCAGCTTGATCCACAGTGGTGCAAACAGTTCCAAAGGAAGACATATTGAAATACAATATCATTACGTACATATATGGTGGAAAGGAAAGAAGTCAATGTGACTTATATTCCAACAAGTGATATGATTGCTGATCCCTTGACGAAGGGTATTCCAGCAGGTACATTCATCAAACATGTTGGTTTGATGGGACTTAGAAATATCTAAGTCAAGAAAACTTTCATGAATAATGAAAGGAGACAATCATATATAGTGATTGTACTTGGTAAATAAAATGTGTGTATCCCACGGATAGTGGGAGTATGTGAAATTACATCATGTGTTATATCTCACGGATAGTGAGGGTATGACTGGAATGCACTTGGCCATTTCAGGCCAAGTGGGAGATGTAAGTTGGTTATGGCCTGATATGGCCAAATCTGCTAGTAACCGATCCGATACTCGGTTGAGGATTTTCCTCAACCGAGAGACCAAGTCTCACATGGCCGTTGAGGAAATCGTGGGCGGTTGAGCAAAATCCGGGGCGGTTGAGGGATGGAAGATATGACGGTGGCCCCTATATAAGAGGATGGAGTTTCTCTTATTCAGTATCAAATACTCTCAGCCATATCTGGAATCCCAAAAACAAATTTCTTTCTCTCTTTCTCTCGGGGGGAGGGGGGTGGTCCCGAGGGCCTTTGTACTTACAAGAACATTCGTCCACCGTGCCAAGCAGATGCTGCGCAGCTGTAGCAGCTGGCTTCATACAACACATCATCGAGCGTTACGTCTCCGATATGCATGTTTGTCCCGAGGGCCTTTGTACTGAAAACAGTGACGTGTTTTCAACAGCACTCAAAATGCGTGATGTGGTCTGTTTACCTATGCCTTTGTTTACTAGGATTCGGCTGCCTATGGTTTCCTTCATCGGCCCTCTGAGGAGCTTTGTCGACCATGCAACAGTCTGAAGAGACAATTTCAGTTTGTATATAATTCGTTTACAATGATGAGTCAGATGCAAACTAGGCCTGCAAACAAAAATGCAAACCTGTGTCATTGACGTAGAAATTAACTTGTACTCAGATCGACTTTGTAAAACGATTTCGCCTGCTATTTCATATAAAATATATGTTTAATGGTTCTTTTTTCACGTGCAGGACAGCGCTTAAAACCAGTACTTCCCAATATAATAAACTAATAAAAATTAACCCTTAAATATGGGTATTAGTCTTCCTTATGTCAATCGAAACTGGACAGTTTTTGCTAATTTATTAGTACACGTTGTATTATCATGCCATTAGAATAAGAACAGCTTTTGCAATTTGTCCGTGTTACGTTGTTACCTGTCTCAGTCTTTGGGCGTCATATTATTACTTGATGGTCAAAAGAAGTTAATATTTTGAAAATTTTGAATATAGAAATCATTGACGATCGTGGTTTGTCTCTGTGCAAAAGAAAAGGCAGAGAGTGCCATTGTTTAATATTTCTTGGCCTAGTTGTTTTAGTTAAGCGAATACAAATAAGGGGGGAAAAAACAAGAAAAGAACTTCATTGCTTTCATGGCAAAAATAATGTGTCGTAACCGAGGCAATTGGCTTAATGTTATTCGACAACCCTCACAACTTGTGAGAAGTCGAGTGTTCAATTGCTGATTTTCGATATGTTAAAATAAACAGTGCATCATTGTTTTGAGAGTGGTTAGAGAAATCACCAAGATTGTTTGCCTATTGCGCTATATATTATAGTTAGCTCCAGCTAAAATATCTTGCTGTCGATTATAGAAGAAAGGGTACTAATACAAGAGCACCTCTTCTTATTTTTTTTAAAGGATTAATTCGCTTAATTTTAATGTTCATATTTAAAAACCTTAACGCATCATCAAAAATATCAAATGAACTAAAAAAAATTTCATTTGTGCATTTGTGCATCTAAGGCTGACAACTTAATCTTCTGTCGAATAAATTAGCAAGCAAAAAAAATTTGGATTCACTTGATATTTGATGTGTTTGAATTTTAAAATATGAACATTAAGATGGTCGAAACCGATCCTAAAACAAAATAAGGTTTTTTTAGAAATAGGCCTACCAAAATCATATCTTATTCGAAAAGAGTTTTCTAAATCATAGCATTTGCGATTTAGTCTCCCAAATCATATAAATCACTCGAAAAGAGTCCCTTTTGGAGACCGATTTCTAAAAAATAATATTGCATTTAGATTCCCAAAACAGACCCTTTTCGAGTGATTTATATGATTTATGGACTAAATCGCAAATGATATAATTTAAGAGACGCGTTTCGAATAAGAAATAATTTGGAGGGCCTACTTATAAAAAAACCCAACAAAATAATGAAGAACAAACTTTTAAAAAAGTGACAACGAGGAAAGTATGCATCGCTCATATGGCGTACGGTACAGAATAACGTAACATCATATATTAGCCTCCACCGGAAACTAAACAAACTAGTTATATTAGACACAAGAATGAATAATACTTCACCGACACATTACACAATTACCTATCGAATTGATTCAAATGTAAGACCCACATACATCTCTTGTGTAGGTGTGTGTTAATTCAAAGCATATTGCAAGACCCACATACATCTCTTGTGTAGGTGTGTGTTAATTCAAAGCATATTGCAAGACCCACATACATCTCTTGTGTAGGTGTGTGTTAATTCAAAGCATATTGCAAGGTACTTTTGGGGGGGGGGGGGGGGGGGGGGGGGGGGGGGGGGGGGGGGGGGGGGGGGGGGGGGGGGGGGGGGGGGGGTGCGCCAAAAAATTTCGTCTCTTCGTTGACACTCAGAGATATTAAACAGTGCTTAATTCTGTGAGATTAAATAAGCCAACATAACACTAACTATTTCTTTACAGCAAGAAAAGAAACAAAACAGACGAAAGGAAGAGTAAAAATAACGATAACAGACTGCAGGATGCAATACTAAACATTACGGGAATCCAAAGATAGGCACCGTTTCAACCGGAGCTTCTCTCTGGACGACATCAACTCGGAATCGCAAGGGCACAGCAACGAGTTGGATCTATGGCACTCACTGAATCTATTCCCGCCTTCATCTACTCCTTCATCCGCTTCCACCGTCACCACAACGAAAGGTTCAGACGCAGTTATCTCCGAACGACAGAACGGGCAGCTGGTGTGCGAGGCGAACCACGCGTCGACACACAGGACATGAAAGACATGGCGGCAGCTTGGCAGGACACGCACCGTCTCCCCCTCCTCCAGCCCCGACAGGCACACGGAGCACTCTGGCTGATGATCCAGTCGCATGAATTTGCAGTCCTTGCTGTAAGCCTGGACAGGCAATGAGTCAAGCACCTTCTGATCGACTCCTGCTCGGATTGTCACCTGTGGGATGGCTGGGTGAACTCTATTACGGAGCCTCTTGAGGAGGAGATGGAGCGCTAAAAGCGCCAGAAAAAAGGAAACGATGATTGCTAGAGCTATTCCAAGAGGGACGAGCCACGCGCGGGGCTCTGGGACTGGAGGCTCAGCTGAAGCCATCAGAAACAGTTACGAAAGGCTGAATCTCATCATGTGTTTGTGTGTGTATAAGCAACTGAGATCTTCGATGAAAGATCTCGGTTAGGTTTAAGAGAATTTCATCCATCATCGGCAATGGATTTTAGGTGGACACTTGTATGGCTGTGCTTTTGACGTGTGCAAAAAGAGTTTGGTTGGTGATCCAATCACAATCATAAAGTCAGATATGTCACCTAAGAGTAATGCTACAGACACCTTTAAAAAATAATGCAATGTGCATACAAAAAATATACTCAACTTGCAAACTAATGGATTTAAGTTCTCACATTTGAGAGGGTCGAGACATTCAAATAGATGCCTAAAGTAAAAATAATGGTCGCATTTGCACTAATTGTTAACACCTAATTATCTCACAAGTCGAAAAAATGTGGTGACAGGTGTTATGTTGTTGTCTCTAACAAACTACCGCTGCTATTTTATTCGTTTGGATGACACCATGCCGCATAAGCATTAGGAAATTTGTTACCAAAACCAATGGGGTTAAAGAGAGGCATTATGCTTGCAAATTTAGACTTGGCAAACTATTACTTGAGTGAAACAAACATAGGTATCAGTATATATTGCACAAACAAATCTACACTGCAAATTTTGCAATCTATAGTTACCCCGATACAGCTCAAATGTATCTGTAACTTACTGTAATAAATCCATGTCCCTGTATTGCAGAAGGGACGTATCTTTCAGTATGGTGTAGATCAGACCATGCTCAATGTTGCTTATCAGCAACCTAAGTCAACCCTCCTCTTTTATCCTGGCTCGGGTTTAGTGGTCATGGATCCAAACAGGTAAAGATATTAAAATCACAGAATTCGCTGCAACTTGCCAATGATCCTAATGTCCAAGTTACAATTTTCTACCAAGAAATCCTATAGCAGGTAGTACGCTAGGTCACGGCATATCATAAACTATACGCTATTTATAATCCTAACCAATAAGCTTAGGATTGTAAATCAGCGGTTTTATCAAACCTAGAGTTTGATTGGGACTGGTTTCCACGTCACCCAGGTAACCGAAAATGGATGACTTGGACAACAGTCTTTGATACTTTTCAAAATTCAACCGTACATCACATTCCAAATTCAATACTATGCATTAGATATGGAGTACCACCCTTTACAGTGAGGGGTCTAGATCCAAATTAAATAAAACACGGCATATGCTACCATAAACAGAAGACCCCAATAAGGTGAGTGATTGTGTAAAGATGAATATTGGAAGATAGTCTAGCAGCCTGTTTAAAATTTAATTATGGTTGCATAAACGTACAATGTTAACACTATTTTGGTCGGACAATATCATAGTGTCACAAGGAACTGAGATGCCGCATCATGTTAATTGTTAAAGAAAGCAAGGTGTTCGTCTATATCACCTAGTTTTCGTCCTAAGAATTTTGCCTCTAGAAGCCTTCTTCTCCATCCTCTCTCTTTTTTTCCTACTCTTTTCGTCCTCAACACCCCCCTGCATGTTAGATGGAAGATCATGTCATTTTTCATTAACACATTCGGAAGTAGTAGTACAATAAAATACAATAGACAGTTGGGACTATAGTATACATCTGAACCATCGGAAAGAACCCCTTTTAAAAGACCAGAAACCTTGTATACACAGCATATGCCGGAATCTGAGAACAAGAAAGTACCATCAAAATTAAAACTTAGATGCAGTTGCCCAAGTCAGATTGTGAAGATGAGTGTAAGCATCCAATATTTTAGACCACGCATGTTTGTAGAATATATGGGCAAAAAGTATAGCAACACTAAAGTCATTGTACCATGCAATAGAAGCCATTTAACGTTGCAAGTATTGATGACCAATTATCTCAATGCAAGGATGTAGTGTCATCAAATTGAAGAGAAGAAATGGCTACTATATTTCCTTACATTTCTGATGGATCCGGCCTTTTGGGGGGTTTATGTTATTTTGTTAGTGTAGGGTCATTTTGGTAATTAGGCTTTAGTTAGAGGATTAAAAAAGAGGGGGATAGCCAGCCGGCCCTAGGAGACAATTGATTTGATTATTGATATATTTACAAGGGAGAATTCCTCGTGCTACGGGAGGGTGCGGACGTCCCCTATCAATCGGCAACTTGGAAGGACGATTACCCCTACAATTGTAATCACTTATCCATTTATTTTCAGTTTATTCTAATAAAATTGCAGATTTCCTTTTGGTTCCTATCAATTTGGTATCAGAGCGTGTCGATCCATGGCGGCAGCGACGAGAGCCAAAGATCGTATTGACGCGGTGGAGAAGAAGCTTAATGGCAAGATCGTGGGCATGAAGGACGAGATCACGAGCGTGAAGGAAACCTTAACGGAGCATGGTGATCAATTGAAGAATCAATCGGAAACTTTAAGGCAACATAGGAAAGCCTTTGCAAAAATCATTTTTCAACTTGGAGAGATCTCGTCGAAATTGAACGGTGGCGAATCAAACCCTAAACAGCGACAAAGGCGTCACCTTTGGACAAGGAGAAGCACGTAGTAAGGGATTTGAAAGACGGGAGGCTCGCAGATCTCGACAAAGTGATACAGATGCGAAAGAGTACCACCGGAAGGCCGGGGGCCCTAGCCGAACCTCCTAGCGGCAGCGACAGCAGGCATGGGGGCATGTGGCTTCCCCCCAGAGTCCTGCAGGCCCCCAAGGGCCTCGGCAGGGCTGGGGGCCCTCCATATGGCCGCCAGGCCCCGACGAACAGGCGACGGGCCCCTATGGACCCTACCGATCAGAGACAGAGCCGCTGGGGCCCCGACGGCAGTCGGTAGGGCCCGTCGGCCCCTCCCCATGGCAGCCAAGGCCCCGCCGACTCACAGCGACCCCCACGGGGGTTTTGGTACACGGCGAGGAGGATGGGACTCCGACGGAGGATTTCAGCCCTATTTCGACGATCCGATGCATGGTTTCGACGATGATTTCGACCCGGGAGATTTTCAGGAGTATGGGGACGATGGAGGAGTGTTTCAGGACCCTCCAGACCTCCGGTATGACGATAACAGGCGGTGACACCTACACCGTACCTATGGGGGGCACACTAAAGATACAGGCAGAGGCTACAGATATTATGAGGGGCATCGTGGTGGGACTTGGGGCGACGGCCGGGGAGACTATATAGGCCCACAAGGGGGCCAAGGAGAGCGCGCGAGAGATCCGTAGAGGGGCTATGAGACTCATCAGGAGAGGTGGCAGTACTATCATCAACCCAGGCACACAGGAGCTCGAGGAGACCAGGAGACATACGATAAGGCTGCGGAAGCTGAAGATGCATGTGTTCGAGTGAGAGAATCCGGTTGCTTGGATTTACAGGGCGGAGCGATTTTTTAGGGTCTCTCGCATGACGGATGAGCAGAAGTTGGAGTCAGCTACTATATGTCTAGATGGGAAGGCCCTTACTTGGTACCAGTGGAGGGATGAGAGGCGGATGTTTCAAGCGTGGGAGGAGATCAGGGAGGGCTGGTAAACAAATTCAGATATTCTCATCTAGAGAATTTGAGGGAACAGCTACTGTCACTCAGACAGGATGGCACAGTGATGGACAACCTAGAGAGGTTTGAGGCAGACTGGTGCATAGTGTGTCTGATGAGATGATGGAGAGCACCTTCATGAATGGGCTAAAGTCTACAGTTCGTGCAAATGTCTGCATTCAGAAGCCTCAGGACTTGGTGGCGGCCACGGAGTATGCTCAGATGGTGGAGAGCCAAATGGAGGATAAGAGGGCGAGAGGCGGTTAGAGTGGACCTGATTTCCGCCGCCAAACATCGACAGGAAGGCAGAAGGCAGCTACAGGAACACATCTGGCGAGTAATAAGAAGATTGGGGAGAAGAGCAGCACACCGCCGGCAGGGGTCAGTTCAGGAGGATGACTGATGCCGAGATAATGGAGAAGATGCAGAAAGGACTGTGCTTCAGATGCGATGAGAGGTTCACCCCCAAGGCACCATTGTGGGGTGTGCAAGCTGTAATTGCTTATAGTCGGGGACGACGAGGAGGATGTCGTGGAGAAAGAAGAGCCCAGAGTGGATGACGACCACCACTTGGAGTAGGACCGACAGAAACTTCATGCACCACCTTGTGGACAATGTGGTTTTCGGGGGCGGAGTAAAGATAGATCCGGCCTTTTGGAGGGTTTTATGTTATTTTATTAGTGTAAGGTCATTTTGGTAATTAGGCTTTAGTTAGATGATTATAAAAGAGGTAGATAGCCGGTCGACCCTAGGAGGCCATTGATTTGATTATTGAGATATTTTCGAGGGAAAATTCCTCGTGCTACATGAGGGTGCGGAGGTCCCATCAATCGGCATCTTGGACGAGCGATTACCCTTACGATTGTAATCGTTTCCATTTATTTTTAGTTTATTCTAATAAAATTGCAGATTTCCTTTTGGTTTCTAGCACTTTCCTTCTTTTTTCTTTGCATTTTTATGTTAATTAAATCCTATAAAACCTGTAGACCCAATGGTCAACATACGGATTTTTGCATCTTTCTTAGCCAGTTGGCATAACCTTTCTACATCAATAAAGGTCAAAGCTCATTTTGCAAAGGATAAGGAGGGAACAAAGCCCAATTTTGATCTTCATATAATGTTAGCAGAACCAAAGTTTTTATAAGTTCAGAAATTAACAAGGAGTTCAGCATTGAGGCCAGATGTAAGATTATAACACATTCTAGATAGTTAAAAAAATAAGAAGTTGGGCTACAATTATTACCACAGCATACGTTCACCAAAATTTGCCAGATATAATGGATGTCACTTGGACAAAGCTTGTTATGTAGATCACATCATGCAAATAGCTGCAACAAGAAATAAATTGTCATTTGTCATTTGAAGTGAGCTAATTCAGCAGGGGAAAATCCAGCTACGTTGTATCTGACAAGTTATTTGGGAGAAAAAATTAAAATGAGTGAACATCAATGGAATTGTTATGGAATTGTTATACCATGCAAAAAGGCCAGATAAAACATTTCGTTCTTCTTGAAAAGAACAGAGAGTATTTCCACAATCTGAGTGGTCATGGAAGTGGATGAAAATAGAAATGGTGATGCACACTAGATTTAAGTGATGCTAATTCTCAAACATCAGCAATTAAAATATTTTCTTTTCTTTTTTTTAGAACTATCAGAAATTTAAACATAAATTACATGAATAGATAATATCACAATGCACACCAAGAAGTCCAAAACATGAATTGCATTCAGTTTGGATGTCATCATTAATTCAGGTTCCAGAAGTGAGTTTAAACTGGCTGCACTAAAAGAACAAGGTAATCAAGTCGCTCAAATCGAGCTAATCTGAATATATAAACCAAACACTTGTTTAGTTGTTTTTATCATGAAAGCTGATCCACCTAATCACCACAATAAGAATCATAAGCTTTATGTGTGACTTGAAAAATAATGTTTTGCATGGGTATTTTAACCAACTCCCCACAGCGGTAAATTTTGGTACTTCTCCCACAGTGATGACCAATCAACCTGATTATTGCCATAACAAATTGACCTTTTCTATGTTTTATGTACAATTTGAGAAACATGTCTTCCATGGTGGACAAAACTTGAGAATACATATAAATGAGTGTTAGATGTGTGCCAACAACCAAGTATCCATAAAGTAAGGATCTCAATCAAGGTTGAGAGCTTTGAGATTTGTGTTATATGGGTATTTGGCCTATACTACTTTCCATGGGTGCCAAACCACTCAATTTTGTCCCGCCATGGCTAGTATCCCCTAGGGGTGACAAACGGGTTGGGTTGGGCGGGATCAGGTCGGGACACAACAAACCTAAACCTGAATACACCATACCCAAACCGGACCTTGATTAATAATCGTGTTGGCAATGGATAATACATACTCAACTATGCAGGTTATCGGGTTGCTCGAACCTAACCTAGTAAACATCCATTTTACCTTTTTTTCTTTTGAAAATTACAAAAAAAAAACACTTCCATGAAGGTTCGAGCCCCCTACTCATTTATGCATACATATTAGGTGCTAACCAATTCAACTTTGAAATTAAGGTGTTCAAGGTCCAGCATTAAATTTGTTTGTTTGTTTCTAAAAGTAATTTAAATAATAATTGGTGGAATTATTGATGCATCATCAAAGGACTGCAGTATGCTGGTCATTAAACCCTTTATCCATATGATGTTTAGAATAAAATTAATCATACACACAGTTAACAGGTCGCATTCTGGTCTATTTGGGTCAAACCATCAAACTCTTACTTGAGTCTTGACTCCATTAGCAATCGGTTCATGTGGGTTGACCCTAATGCAATTCGAACCCATTTTAGCCTGATCCATACCCAAAACTTTGGGTCGGGTTTGGTTTGATCAATCGGGTCAGGCTAGTTCAAAATTGCCACCCCTAGTATCAGTTGCCACCACAGCTGCTCCAGATTGAACCAATCATCCTTCTTGGTTGTTTGCCTTATTGACTATTTAAACATTAAACATCATATCTTTTCTCTAAAAACAAATAATTATTCTAATGTCAATATGATATTCATAACTACTAAAAGTATCAAACATCCAAACACCATTAAGGAAAAGGCTGATCAAGGGTAGGCTGGTTAACACCTAGTATTTCAGCACTAAGCTTACCAGAAAGATTCTTGAAGAGGAACAATGACAAATATGGTATCAAATAAGTTGGCACCTTCCGTCCCACGTAAGCTGCCACTTAAAATGATACAATAGCACTTCATGTTACCAAAATCTAAAGAAGCGTCGGAGTTGCAGCAAGACCCCAATCAAAAGCAAAATCAAACAAAACTGCTGAAGTATGGGTCTAGCCATCAAATCATCAGTTAATCCCCATCCAAGAAAGCCTCATTGCACCTTTTATAGCTTTAAAAAATAAAAATGTCTCCATGCAACAGAGTGCATCAAGCGCTATTTATTCATTCAAAAACTTAGGTTCTGGCAACAGACTCTCTAGTTATAGAAAGTCAATCCCACTTTATTTAATCATTATTTTTTCAAAAGGCTAATTAGGACTGCGTCATAATATGTTTAATTGTGTTTGTAGCTCAATTTGAGTACTATTAACTAGCAAGTATTTATTAAACTGATTTTTAATGATTAATAGCTTGGAAGAAAGCGAATGTGCCGATTTTCTACAATGAACTAACATAGCCCTAAATCACTCCCTATGATCTCCATATGTAATGCAAATTCCAAAAGTTGGCATTACACCATTTATCTTGCAACTAAAGGTGCTCACTAGACACAGAACAACTATTCGGAATCAACTTGTTGAAAAAACTCTGCCACCTTATGTTAAAATAAATCAGAAAGTGGCAAAATCAATCTTTTTGATTTTTTTTATAGTAGTCAATGAAACATATATGATACATACTCATAAAAATAAAATCAATGAGAATGCTATTGTGCCAAACAATGTTCAAACAATAAATACGGAAGGCATACCCACAAATTCCATCTGTAGTCGTACCAAATCCACCATCTAGTAGTTCCCCATAAGCAGAGTATGTCGGATTTGCCATATTGGCAAGCTGCAGATATGAAATCCCATAGGCGGCAGATGTCACAAGGAGGCTGATAGACCCGGCGGGTCTATCTCCACATGGGCCGGGCCCTTGCTAGCCGCCGGCCCCCTTTGGGCTTGTTTATGCGCGCGCGCCCAATTGCCGAGTAACCCTAGTTTCTTCTATTTATAGGGGCTAGCCGTCATTGGTATTTTTATGCTTGATATTGGATATTTTCTATTGAGCGTCCTTAGGTTTAGATCTTAGGTTAAACGAGTGCGGACGTCCTCTTCGGCGTCTTTGGAGGAGAGCACACCTCTTTTGTGCTCAAATATCTTGTTATTTCCATTGTTTTCTCTATTAAAAATCGTATCTTTGTTGGATCCTAACAGAGGCCAACCGAATGCTTCCATGTGAATGTTGAATGAAAGAAAAGCATCCTGATCATGACATAAATCATCTGCATGGTGATAAGTTCGACTTACATAGAGTACAAATCTTATAAGAAAAGAAGAATAAAAAATTCTCATTAAGCAATGCAGGTTGTTGGCTCCCTCCATAGAAAATCAAAATCCAAATAGGCAAAATAAATTTAAAACAGTAAGTTAATCTGACTGATAGCTAGTAAATCAAATACAGATACAGAGCACTATCACTCGCTACACAGGTTCCTCTGATTATTTTTATTGGAGGATGTTTCCTAGATTGTATACGTGGACAGAGATTTCCTAAGTCCGTACAAGCTTTCCAATAGTATTAGGCTCAACGAACTCAGCATGAAACTCTTTTTTCTAATACCGGACTGCAACCATAACCAATAAACCAAACCACTCTTGCGAATTCAAAGCTAGTAATTCCTCTACGCATTCATCCCTTTCTCTCAAACTAGCATCAGCGTAGGAGCATAGGAACCAAACACAAACCTGAAATTTTATTAATAAAACTGAAAATAAAAGGAATCGTTGATTACAATTTTAGGGGTTAGCCCTCCCAAGACGTCGATTGATAGGAGACGTCTGCACCCTTCCGTAGAACAAAGATCTATCTCTCCGATTTATCAAAACAATCAATTTTCGCATGTCTAGGGCCGGCCGGCTATCCCCTATTTATAATAATCCAACTAAATATCTAATTACCCAAATACACATACAATAATAAAATAACATAAAAAGGCCCCAAAAGGCCGGATCTATCACTACTCCGCCCCCGAAAACCCCCTTATCTTCAAAGTGGTGCATGAAGTCTCTGGCGGTCCTACTCCAAGTGGGAGTCGTCTCCCACTCCGGCCTCTTCATCCTCCACTCCATCCTCCTCTTCGTCCCCGGCTATCAGCACTTGCAACTTGCGCACACCACAATGGTGTCTTGAGGTGAACCTCTCATCACATCTAAAACACAACCATTTTTGCCTATTCTCCATCATCTCGGGGTCAGTCATCCTCCTGAATTGACCCTCTGCTGACGGTGCGCTGCTCTTCTCCCCAATCTTCTTATTACTCGCCTGATCTGTCCATGTAGCCCTTCAGCCCCTCTGTCACTGCTGGAACTCCACGCGGACCTTGTCCATCCCAACTACCCATGTATCTCCTCTCCTTCATCTAATGGTTCTCTACCATCTGTGCCATCTCCATGACATCCACCGGCCCCTGAGGTTTGTATGGGCGAATACCTAAGCAAATAACGGACTTGAGGTCCTTCATGAAAGTACCCTCCAATGACTCATCAGAGACCTCTCGCACTCGCCCTGAGAGGCCCTCAAATTTTTCTATGTACTGCCCGACAAGCCCGTCCTGCCTCAGCGCGTACAACTGCTCATGGAGCTTCCACATGTGTGGCTCTCGAAACCTCTCCAGTATGCGGTCTTTAATCTCCTCCCAACTGCGAAAGGGGTGTTGCTGCTCCCTCCACTGATACCACCCTAGAGCCTTCCCCTCCAGACATACCGTCGTCGCCATCAACTTCTAAGCCTCGGTCATACGGGACACAATAAAGAACCTCTCTCCTCTGTAAATCCATGCATGTGGATTCTTCCCCTCGAATATGGAAATCTTCAACTTCCACTCTCTGCTGTCCACCCCAAAGTGTCCCTTATCTGTTCTTTCGTCGTGGTGTTTCTGGTTGTAGGGATGGTAATTATGTGTGTGCCCTTCGAAGCCCCCCGTGGGCCTCCTCCCACTCGACCATTGTCACCTCCGTCATCACCCCCAATCCCTCCACCACACTTCTCCTCGAAGTCTTTGTAGCCTCCTCCAGTCTCTCCTAGGTATCTCTTATAAGTGCAAGGTGGGTGTCGTCGTCTGGCATCGTCACACCGAGGATCTGGGGGATCCCGAAACCCTCCTCCATCATAGCCATACTCCTGAAAATCATCCGAATAGAAATCTCCGTCGTACGTGCCTGTCTGGACGTTAGGAAGTGGGTGAAAATCTCCATCGGGCCCGTAACCCCCTCGTCGTGGGCCCGAAGGGCCGTGCGCCGCTTACCGGGCCTCGAGGGGACCCTGTCGGCCCTGGGGAAGGGCCGCCGGGCATTGTCGGCCATTGTCGGGGCCCCAACTGCCCTACTGGTGGTCGGCAGGGCCCACCAGAGCTGCTGGAGGGATGCCGGGGCACGGGCGGCTTTGGAAGAGGGCCGCCAGGAACTGTTGCTAGTTCTCATCAGCCATTGTTAGGACCCTGGGGAGGGGCTCCGGGGCCCGTGCGGGGCTGTTGTGGACAGCGAGGGGCCCGGCCAAGGTCGCTGGCCCCCCACGAGCTTTCCGCCGCCAATGGCTGAGCCGGCCGAGCCCTTAGGGTGGTCTTAGGGTTCGGTCGGCCCTCCTCTTGCCTTCGTTGGGCCGTTGTGATGTCCGCTTCCCTCCCTGGCTCCTCCTCTTCGTCTTTGAAGTAATCGTCGATGTCGGAAAGCAAACCTCAACGTAATTCTCCATCTTTTCCTTCCCCTTCTCCAAAGGTGGCATCTTTTTTGAAGGGTTAGGATTTGCACCGTCGTTTCCACCCTTTCCAGTGAAAATCTCAAGTTGAAAGATGATTTGCACTAGGACCTCGTCTTGTTTCTTGCCTAGTAGTCATCCTCTCATTGGAAGCAGTGATCCTCTCGTTGGAAGCCACGATCCGATCAACAGAAGCCGTCAATTTTTCTATGCTTCGTCGTTCTCCGTTGGGGTTTTCTTTATGCCCTCAATCTCGCCATTGAATTTTTCCTCCACCGCATCAATACGATCTTTGGCCCTCATCGACACCGCCATGGATCGATACGCTCTGATACCAATTGGTAGGAACCAAACGCAAATCTAGAATTTTATTAATAAAACCGAAAATAAAAGGGATAGTTGTTTACAATTTTAGGTGTAATCGCCCTCCCAAGATGCCGATTGATAGAGGACGTCCGCACTCTCCCGTATAACAAAGATCTATCTCTCCGATTTATCAAAACAATCACTTTTCGCATGTCTATGGCCGGCCAGCTATCCCCCTTATTTATAATAATCCAACTAAATGTCTAATTACTTAAATACCCCTACACTAATAAAATAACATAAAAGGCCCCAAAAGGACGGATCTATCACGTACACATTGCATGTTGTGAACCTAATATTACAGACCAGTCCATTGTAGGCTTGCATGACTCAAAATTTATAAGTCTCTAGGGGACCAAAAAATAAGGATTAAGAGCCAAAGCAACAATGAGCCAAAGCATCAATTGATTCATAAATGATGTATATCAACGTTGCATAAAATCATCATCAGCCACTAACCTAAACTCTGAACATGCCTGCAGGCAAGATTTAAATTATCTCACATTCAGTACAAATATTTCTTGTCCTCCCTTGGGCTTGATTTTCACTTTAAGAGTTGAATGATTCCCAGTAGCACCCTTCTTCTAGACCATTTTCCAAAACCAAGAAAATTTCAGAGGATTCCACCTTAATTGCAAAAGGTTAAACCGCATGACATGACGAATAATTCAGGTTTCTAACTTGAAATTTGGGACTCCTAGGTAACCCCTCCATTTGTCCAAACTCCAAAAAAAAATCGGGAATCTGGCACCAATTCAGCTGGTTGACATCAGGCTCGCAGCTGGTGTAGAATGCCAAATGTTCCAAGGATAAAGCAAGCATATGTTTGTCCAAAATCAAAATGTATGAAATTACCATTATTTAGAAGGATGATGTTAGGTTGACAGCAGATTTTAAAAGGTCAATTTTACTTAAATGCTTTGCTCATAGCTGAATGGAGTCGTGATGATATTGAGAGTGATGATGATGGTGATGATTCAATGAAGTATGAACAACAACCGCAGCAAAATGGGAGCGAACTAATCTACTTAGATCTTTGAAGTTATCGACCAAGGTTGGAAATCTAAGCTGATACCGATACATAACGTATCGGATTTTAAGTCTGTCAATATGATACCTTTGAAATTGACCAATACCACCAATACTAACCAGTAATAACTAATACAAGAGGATATTTAAGTTCTTAAATATTAAATTTTAATATTTTATTTTATTTCATATTATGGAGTTTAAAGAATTTCATTTCACCATCAAAGTTCAAAATATTGGCACATGCTTGAATGTGTTAAAAAGGAGAATATGATCGTCATGAATGATAGAGCTATGGTTATATGGAACACTCATTAAAGAGGATGAGCTGTGTAAATAACAATCATTTTAAGCTAAGGTAATGGACACATAAAATCTAATACTCCCTATATATATCACCCGATATTCCTGATACTCCCGATACCGATACCACAAACTGTTGGCCGATACCGATACATAAACCGAGATTTCAAACCCTGTTACCGATTTAGATTTGTCTTTAACATGAGCAACTGAGAAAATAAAGAGTGCTAAACAATTTCCGACGTGAGTGAATCTGTCAACAAGGTCTACTGTAGTGCCAATAAGACAACACAGTATAATAGTATAATGAGTTTACACCAGCTATATTGATACACACAGAAAAGGTTACTCAAATGATCTAATAGACTCGCCGGTCAGCTTCCATTTATATATAAATAATACAAGGACACAGACCTGCTTTAGCAACCTCCAAAAAAGACAATGGCGAATTAATCTATGTTACAATAATCATATCAACTAGTGCAAAGATGTCCAAATAATAAATCCTAGGCTTTAAAGATTAACAAAAATATGCTGTGGAATTAGCAGGAAGCACCTTAGCTAACAAAAGCCAAACAAATGGATGCATATGTGTTATGGTAGAAGTTGTCTGGTAAGATACTGCTAATAGTCTCAGACCACTTTTCACCCAAAAGGCTATCCCCTTTAATCAATGCATATCAATTACTCACTGTTATTTTAACTTTGTAATGTAGGAATAAACCGACATAGAGCTCCCTTAATTGGCTGCTCAATCAAATGAAGACACAAATCGATACTCTGCCTTCATGATGTCCAGTAAGCATAAGCAACTTGAAGATACAACAAATTGCATATTTGTTGAAGCCTTGGAATGCTAACAATACATACCATATGCTCCATCCGAGTCCAATTCTTGGAACCCGTGTTATAAATGCAAGATGCTAGTCTAAGACACAACAACCCGATGATCATAGTGAGATGACATAACCGAATGACACAGCATTGGAGATATTATGTGAGGCCAAGAAAAAGAATAGAAGCAAAGGACAAGAACGAGCAGCACCACGAAGATGTAGGTCATTCAACCTTCATGGAACAATGCACATCAGCGAAGACAACTAGTACCTTTGATGTAAAAAGAGAAACCATTGGAGACCTTACTGGCAGTCTTTAAACCAAATCCCCTCAAATAGGAAGACCTATTACAGAAGTATTATTCTAACTAGCCTTAAATATCTCTCTTAGCAGTAGCTCTTTGGTTTGCGATCCATGTAGAAATCATTTGAAATATACCATCTACAAACCTTCGCAACTTGACTTTAAAAACAATTTTCCAGATAACCATCCAATGTATTCAACTCTTTTTTTAGTGTGATTTGCACCCATACTCATGAATCTGGTTAAGTTTCAAAGGTCATCCATAACTTTTAGCCATTGGCAAAGTACTACCGTAGTACCATATATGCTACTTATAGAGGCGGTACAAGGGCTTTGACTAAATTGGAACAGTGTATACACAAATAAATGTAATTTCGATGGTGTAAGAAAGGTCGAAATTAATTGCATCCTGGCTGTTTGTACTTATTGAGCACACGTAAGGTGTACAACGTTGTGCTTGTATCTTGGTATGTCAGATACATTTGCCATATCATTAATTCTATAAGAGTTTTATTCCTAGGTTGCAAAGAAATGAAGTTTGGGGACTGGATCTAACTGGTTAAATGTCTAGTTTCGACCTAACTAGACAATCCATTAATTGTTTATCGATAACATTAAGGCACATTTTATTAAACTCGTATAGAGAATATGGATCAAGCCCATGCCCGACATTTATGAAGGGGGCAAAACAACACAATTTTTGTAATGGATTTACATAGTTAACAACTTATATGCAAGGTCAAAGATAATTGAGAATCCAAACAAGGGGCCAACATGATTCCCCATTCATATCTTATTGATCATTTAATGGCTGCAAACTACCAATAGTCCTTTCCCATTAAATGGTTTGCATTCGTCGCCTGAAAACCGTCAAGATCATCTTTTCACATCATCGATATCAGAAAATAGGAAGTTGGAGAAGTGTGCAGCAGGGATTATACGAGGTTAATACAATTATAGAGTCAAGAGATGCTATGTATGTTCACAAATAGCGTAGCGTCTGTCTATTCTTTAATTCGCCCGACCCGATAGTACCCATTTTGGGAACGTCCAGTGTCAAAGCCATTGAACGGAAAAGTCGTCAATCTCAGAGGCAGTTTGGTTCTTAGAAAGGAGTTTCCAAAACAGAAATACCTTTTTGGCCATTTTTAAAAATTGTTTTTGCTGTTTGTTTCTGAAAATTTTTGGAAACATGTAGCGGAAAATGTATTTTTTAAAAAAAATTTGTTTGTTTCGTAGGAAGAGAAAAATATTAACTTTATTGGAAAATGCGATAAATAATTACGTTTTATTACTAATTAAACCAAAGTATTGTTTTTAAAAGGAGCTAAATAGAGAAAATATTCCTATTTAAATAATTAAATAATACGTTTCCAATTATTTTTATCAAAAAGCTTCAAAATTATTTTTCCAAAAAAACTAATGTGTTTTCCTAAAATTCTTCCTTTTCTAAACTCTTTTCTAAACCAACCAAATAGCGGAATGAGAAAAATTCATGGATATCTTACAAAAAGTGTCATGGCTCACGTGTGAACCCATTTTCGAATGGTTTCTACGGACACATACTGCCTCTTAGATAATGACAGTCCATTTGAAGCATTCAAGCAAAATTCATAAACATACTATACTTGGATTAGAGTTTACTGCTGAATACAAGCCAGTTTACTGATTAAAATATTATGATCAAAGTTAAAACTATTTGGAATATTTGTAGTTGTTAGTGAAAACCCCCCTGATTAATCGAGCACACAAAATGAAACTGACATCATTACACAGGGGGAAACACCAGGTTTGGCTGATCAGGTTTGACCTATATTCATGGGCTACCAATAAAGAAATCTATTATGTTAAGAAAAACATAAGTACAAGAGAACTTTACACCTCCTTGATCTCCCACCAGTTCATTTACAAACACATCATCTCTATTCTTCATTGCTTCAAACACAAGAGAATCAAAAGGCCACCTCACTAACTCGGAAATATTTATATAATACTACAAGAAATACCTAGCATAGCATTACTATTTATTTAGTTGTAGCCAAAACATATAAATGATCCTAATGGGATGGCCTATAACCCCAAGCCTCACAAAGATTTTCTGATCAATAAACTGTATCACTGAACATTAAATCCCAAGGATGCTCAACATGATGCAAAATACAATTCCTAACATTCTTCACCTTAGCATGTATCTGTTAAGCCATACAAATTGAAGATACTATGTTGCTCTCGCTATCCCTTTTAGAGAAAAAATCCATACATGCATCATTGTACATCTCTTGGAAACTTCTTTTAAAATCATTACCGTTTATGATTGAGCACACAAGACCACTTCTCATGTCGCAAACTATACAACAAGAATCGCTACATGCTTCATCTTGGTCAAATCATCAGGATCACCAAGTATATATAATGAATTCACATGCCCACACTAGACAAATGTGATCCTTATATCATGCTTCACCTCAATGCAATCACCATAGTAATATTTGAAGACAAAGCCCGATGACCACACACATCATATGCTACACCATGCCTGAAAGCAAACTGGTAGCAGTATCGACCTTTCGATCAACCTGATGTGTAGCCATGTCTCCTTAATGGCCCTTAATTTTACGTCCAAATAACGGATCCATGCAATGGAATTTGCAAATCCACATCCACCATGGCATTCCAAACATTGAAAACATGGGATTTGACTTCTCAATCATCGCAATATGCTTTCAAACCATCGATTTCGATCAAAAATGGTCTCAGCTGTCTGATTGCCAATACACCCCTTTGTTTCTCTACCGCCAATCATTGAGTGGTTTCATATTTTGCACTTCACTCTAGATCCAATACCAATCATTCTTACGCCATGTGAAGAGATCACAGGAATGGTCACCTCCGTAATTTTCAACCACACTGCTAAGTATTTTGTGTTCTAAGGCCAATACCAAATCCATGAAAACCATTTTCTCCTATATCCTTTCCATTCCTTTCATATTTGGACCTGATCCAAGCTTGCCATGTCTAAGGATTGTTGCTAGCCCACAATCACTACGGTTGTGCATCGTCCGATCTAATCTCTAAATATAAGTCTCTCACCCCCCCCCCCCCCCCCCTTTTCCTCATCGTGCTAACACCCCTCATGGACTCCGCACGATTGTCGCTTCCATTTCATGAATTCGATCACATCGCTATAGCTTTGATACCATTGTTAAGGAACTAATCCCTTGATTACTCATGTACACTTGATGAACATCACATGGTCACACAAGAACACACATAAAGTACATGATTTGGCATATCAAGTTCTGCTTACATCCATGGGACACCAACATAAAAATCCACTATGTGAAGAGAAAAAAGATCACAAGAGAGAACCAAATTGCCCCCGCTTACCTAACACATGAGAGGTAGTTCTATATTGTTGGGATTTCGGATAGTCCCACATCGGCCAAAGTGGGGGGATCCGTGGGGTTTAAATAGTGGCTTTGGGAATTCCATTGGTAAGAGGCCTTTTGGGGAAAAGCCCCGTGTTTAAAACCGTGCGGGTGCCGGTGCGGACCCAGAGCGGACAATATCTTACCAAATGGAGCCCAAGCCCAAGGTGTTTAAACCCGAAAAAATAACATGGTATCGGAGCCGGACCCACTTGTGTCGAAGTGTTTGATCCTCTGGTGCCGGCGTATGGGAGTCGGCGTGTTTCCGAGGAGTGCGGCGCTCGGCTTTTCCGAACAGAAGGACGGAGCGCTCCAGATGTCGAACAGAGTGATGCCCACCGTGGCGAGCCCGAGTCGGATCCAAAGTGGGATGCCGACGTATGGGAGTCCGCAATGCTCAGGGCGGAGCGGACTCATGTGCCGAGCTGAAGGAGAGCTCGGGCACGGCCTGCCGAGGCTGATGGAGGAGAGCTCTCAGCTCGGAGGCGAGGCCTCGCGGGTATAGCTCGGAGGCGGAGCTCGACGCAAGCGGAAGTGGCTCGACGCCATCAAGTGGATGGACCTTCCAAGCCACGGGGAGGCAGCCAAATGAAGTACGCTTGGTCGGAGCTCAGTTAGGACAGCGGTTTGGATGATCGTTCGAGGGGAGGCTCATGATGTGGTCCTAGTTCGAGGGGAGGATTGTTGGGATTTCGAATAGTCCCACATCGGCCAAAGTGGGGGGATCCGGGGGGTTTAAATAGTGGCTTTGGGAATTCCATTGGTAAGAGGTCTTTTGGGGGAAAGCCCCGTGTTTAAAACAGTGCGGGTGCCGGTGCGGACCCAGAGCGGACAATTTCTTACCAAATGGAGCCCAAGCCCAAGGTGTTTAAACCCGGAAAAATAACATGGTATCAAAGCAAGGCTAGTGGCTAAGGGTTTTGCACAGAGGAAGGGAGAGGACTACAATGAGATATTTTCTCCAGTGGTGAGACACACTTCCATTCGTATTTTGTTGGCACTAGTAACATCCATGGACATGGAGTTGGAGCAACTCGATGTCAAGACCGCTTTTTTGCACGGTGATTTGGATGAGGAGATTTACATGCACCAACCAGAGGGATTCATGGTGGAAGGCAAGGAGAGAATGGTCTGCAGGTTGAGGAAATCCTTGTACGGGTTGAAACAGTCACCCAGACAGTGGTACAAGCGATTTGATAGCTTCATGATGGGTGTAGGTTTTGAGCGGAGCGTGAAGGATCAATGTGTATATGTGCGCACATTGGATGATGGCTCGCGCATCTACCTGTTACTTTATGTTGACGACATGTTGATTGCTTCCTCAAACATGTCGGAGGTTAAGAAGCTAAAGGTGAAGTTGGGCAAGGAGTTTGATATGAAAGATTTGGGCCCGGCGAAGAAAATCCTAGGGATGGAGATATCCCGGGACAGGAGGAAGTGTGAGTTGAGGTTGTCGCAGAAGGGGTATATTGAGAAGGTGCTCGTCCGTTATGGAATGGAGAGTGCGAAGCCCGTGGGGACACCTCTTGGTGCTCACTTTCAGCTTTCGGCGTTGCAGTCGCCGAGCACCGAGGATGAGAGGAAAGCTATGTCTCAAGTGCCATATGCTAGTGCAGTTGGGAGTTTGATGTACGCGATGGTTTGCACGCGTCCAGATATTGCACAGGCCGTGGGAGTAGTGAGCAGATATATGACGAACACAGGCAAGGAGCATTGGCAGGCCGTCAAGTGGATATTGCGATATCTGCGAGGTACAGTTGGTGTCGGTTTGCACTTTGGCAGAGGTGACGGTGTGGTGCTGACAGGGTACTGTGATTCTGATTATGCTGGTGACAGGGACAGGCGGAGATCGACCACAGGTTACGTGTTCACGTTGGGCACCGCAGCAGTGTCATGGCGATCTGTCCTACAGTCGGTGGTTGCGTTGTCAACCACGGAGGCCGAGTTGATTGCCGCAGTGGAAGCGGTGAAGGAGGCCAAGTATTTGAGATGTCTGCTAGAGGATTTGGGGTTGCCGCAGAGATTGTCGTTGGTTTTCAGCGATAGCCAGAGTGCTATACATCTTGCGAAGCATCAGGCATACAGTTCGAGGACGAAGCACATTGAGGTCCGTGATTGCTTCCTAGAGGAGAAGAGCAAGCAGATTGAGCTTCAGAAGGTCCCGACTGAGAAGAACCCTGCAGATATGTTCACCAAGCATGTTCCCGCTATCAAGCTCAAGACTTGCTTGAGCTTGATCTATTTGGCTTGAGTGTGGCGCCGAAGGGCGCGGATTCCAAGACGAGGAGGAGGTCCGTGGAGTGACCGTAGAGCTTTGATTAAGGTAGAGCTTGGATGGAGTTCTGAAGATTTTGCAGCAAGGTAGAGTGTTAATTTTTTGCTGAAAAATCTTCATTGCAGCTGTCTTCAAGGTGCCCATGCATTTAAGTTGGTGGTTGGGACTTTATGTTTTTTGTTGGGCTGTCTCTGGTGTCGACAGAGAGCAAAAAATGAGGTGCTCCTCTTTGGTTTTCATAGGGCATGCCATCATTTTACAGAGAGCTCTCTGAAAAAGAGTGCTTGCAGTTTTGGTTTTCAGAGAGTGAAGAAGAGATGCGTTGGTGTTCAAAAGGAGCCGCTGCTGCCATCCATTTTCAGAGGTGAGAAAGTGTGAGAGCTTTAGAAAGTGTAGAAGAGTGTTGATCTTCTAGTGTTGCTCTTTCTTTTCTTCTTCCTTTGTGAGATTTGTGGGGGCTTGGAATTGCCAAGTTGTTACTCACAAGAGTGTGGAGAAGAAGGTATTTCGAATAGTCCCACATCGGCCAAGTGGGGGATCCGGGGGTTTAAATAGTGGCTTTGGGAATTTCATTGGTAAGAGGCCTTTTGGGGGAAAGCCCCGTGTTTAAAACCGTGCGGGTGCCGGTGCGGACCCAGAACGGACAATATCTTACCAAATGGAGCCCAAGCCCAAGGTGCTTAAACCCGGAAAAATAACATGGTATCAGAGCCGGACCCACTTGTGCTGAAGTGTTTGATCCTCTGGTGCCGGCGTATGGGAGTCGGCGTGTTTCCGAGGAGTGCGGCGCTCGGCTTTTCTGAACAGAAGGACGGAGCGCTCCAGATGTCGAACAGAGTGATGTCCACCGTGGCGAGCCCGAGTCGGATCCAAAGTGGGATGCCGGCGTATGGGAGTCCGCAATGCTCGGGACGGAGCGGACTCATGTGCCGAGCTGAAGGAGAGCTCGGGCACGGCCTGCCGAGGCTGATGGAGGAGAGCTCTCAGCTCGGAGGCGAGGCCTCGCGGGTATAGCTCGGAGGCGGAGCTCGGCGCAAGCGGAAGTGGCTCGACGCCATCAAGTGGATGGACCTTCCTAGCCACGGTGAGGCAGCCAAATGAAGTACGCTTGGTCGGAGCTCAGTTAGGGCAGCGGTTTGGATGATCGTTCGAGGGGGAGGCTCATGATGTGGTCCTAGTTTGAGGGGAGGATTGTTGGGATTTCGAATAGTCCCACATCGGCCAAAGTGGGGGGATCCGGGGGTTTAAATAGTGGCTTTGGGAATTCCATTGGTAAGAGGCCTTTTGGGGGAAAGCCCCGTGTTTAAAACCGTGCGGGCGCCGGTGCGGACCCAGAGCGGACAATATCTTACCAAATGGAACCCAAGCCCAAGGTGTTTAAACCCGGAAAAATAACATATATTGCTGCATGAAACTGTAGCCTAACTATACACATCATCCCGGGATATAGAATCCAAGCACAACAATTGGACTTCCTGGTCCATTGACCGTCAAACACAAAGCCCCCTGGATGTTGATTTGGATGTGGTACACAACCCCAACAGTAGTTACGTCTTTACACACACAAAAACTCAAGTTGAGTATTTGGAGAATTTTGATTCTATACATTTGTAGACAAGCTTGATAGTCTTCCTAATTACTTTTGTTGAGAGTTCGGCAGCTTCATTCTCACGGGAAGATGAAGGTAGCTGGCGGCATATCAGTTTAAATAACAACTGTTGGATGGAGGAGTATTTGATTTCAGCCATTGCTTAAAGGAAGATTAAACCTGAAGCGTTGATCTGATCAACCATTAACACGAGCCGTTGATGACAACTTTAGTGATGGGCTCCATAGCCGTTGGAGTCATAACAGCTTGAACTGCTCTCTTCTTCCTACAGCCACGTTAGTTCTTCTCCAAACACATTTCTTTCACAAGCATGGCAATCCGACATAGCCAAGAGGTTGTTAGTTTATCCGACGATTCCAGTTGTGCTCAACCAAGGACAGTTAGCAGTTAGATGGATAGTTAGCTGTTAAGCTGTTAAGCAGTTAGTTGTTAGAACTTAGTAGTTAGAACTGCTATCTTGTGTAATAATTGGGTTGTTACAAATCAGCTACTATTTAAGCTGATGGATGTAAGAAGAGGATCATCTATGAAGTTGAATCAATTTTTATTCTTGTAATACTTTTTTCCGCAATATTCATTTCAAAAGTTATTTTTCTTCTTCTTCCTATTTTGTTCTCTGCCTCAAAATCTCCAGTGCAAATTCTTTTCCTGCTTGAAATTTCTCAGCAATGACTCGTGCCAATCATAGAATTGAGACAAAGTGATACCAGAGCAGGCAATGAGCCATGGGGAAAGCAAACTCAAGAAAAAGAGACCAGTACTGACCAGCAATGGGAGGAGAGATAGCGAAGAGTTGAAGCTGCTCTCAAACATCAAGATGAGCCGTTGGGAAATCAGGGAGGATATCTGTTTGAGGTTTGGAATTCACTGGCTCTTCAAAATACCAAGATTGCAGAATTGAACGAGAAATTGGGTTCCCAATTTTTGGAGCTAGCTGGTAAGCTGATCTCACAGTTCAACATCCTGAAATCGCAGATGCAGAGTCTATTCAGCAAGAACCAAGACAGCAAATGCCTACAAGTAAGATTCCGGACCCCACTCCCTTAAATTTGGAGAAGAATCTTGACCGAAGGCTTGCCAATTGGGAAATGGGTTGCCCATCTTTTCCTCGATCTAGGGTTTTAAAATATGAATTCCCGACTTTTAAGGGGGTCAGAGGATGTGTTACCATGGCTGAGCCAAGCCCAGCAAGTCTTCAATTACTACTCAACCACAAAAGAGAAATAAGGTGAAGTCCTGTGCATTGTATATGGGAGGGGAGCATAGCAGTGGTATGAGTGGGGGAAAATGAATTCTTTGCCTGAAAATATTCAAAGGGCTAGTTATTCGTGTGGCCCTACAGATTTAGAAAAATCATTCTATGCATTTTTCAATCTTGATAAAGGGGTTCGGTGAGAGAATTCTTAGGAAAAGTTGAGCAAGTCATGGGGCTGTTAAGAATATATCATATATAAATTTGTGGAAAGACTCAAGGAAGAAATCATGTTTAAAGTTATGGCCGTTAGACTTCAAAATTATAGACAGGTAGCGAGTTTGGAAGTGAGTTTGCCAGAACATTTGAAGAAAAAAATTATACAAGTCAAAAAGACTAGCTGATCTTACTCTATCCCGCGTCCACCCACCAAGATCATGACCCCATAACATTCAAGAGTTGTGAAAGACTCACTTCCCGATTCTCTCAAATCTAAAGCCCTCACTCCGGAAGAGCTATTACAACAAAGGAAATATAACATATGTTTCTCCTGCAATGAAAAATGGGATAAATTTCACAAGTGTATATGAAAACATATCTTTGCTTTGGAGGAAATTTGGTGGGAAGAAGATCTTGATGATGATATAAAAAATCAGAACACACAAATCCCGACACACAGAATGAGGCACCAGGAATCCATGAGCTTAACCATGAAGAAATCCCATTCCATCTCCCTACAAGCGACAACTAGAGTTCTCGCAGCCCACAATATTCGGATTAAAGGAAGTGTCAAGTATAAGTATGTGTATGTGTTGATGGTTTCAGGCTCCACCCATAGTTTTATCAGTCATACGCTTACCAAATTCCTGAGACTACATGTAGAGAGCTCCAAAACTTTTGAAGTTATAGTCGTTAATGGTGAAAAACTCGTGGGATCTGGAACCTGTTGTTGAGAAGTTCCTCTCAAGTGTCAATGTGTCCTGGTTTCGTTGGAATTACTAATACTGCCACTGGACAGTAATCAGCTAGTTTTGGTAGCCAAATGGATGAGGCAACAGGATGATATAATTTTAAAACACTGCAAATGAAATTCCAATTTCATGGGAAAAGTTGTGTGAGACAGGGTATCACATCGGCTGCTCCTCAAGTAGTGGGGGAGAAAGAAATCTGCAAAACAATTCGGCAACAAGGAAAAGGGTACTTAATTCGATTGAGCTGCACGATCTCGTCTACTGATATTCACCATTGTCACACCATGGACACCAAGCCATGATGTCTACAAGAGTTTTCAGAAGTCTTCCAAGAGCCTCAGACGCTTCATCCACAAAGTTTCCGTGATCAAGAGGATTCCAACAAATTCGGGGGCAAAACCAGTTTGCTTGTGGCCCTACAAGCACACCCACTTACATAAAGATGAGATAGAGCGTCATGTTACGGACATGCTGAAATCAGGAATTATTCGTCTCAGCACCGGTTCCTACGCATTACTTATTGTCATGTTAAGGAAGGTCGGTGCCAGCTGGAGCTGGAGATTATATGTTGATTATCGAGCCCTGAATAGTCAGACACTCAGACCATAAAAGATAAGTTTCGGATTCCCCTCGTCGACGAACTATTAAATGAGTTACATAATACACATTAATTTTCTAAGCTTGATCTAAGGGCAGTGTATCACCAAATACAGATGTATGAAGGGGATATCTATAAGACTGCTTTTCGTAAACATGAAGATCACTATGAATTTTTAATGATGCTGTTTGGTCTGACAAATGCTCCAGCTAAGTCTTATGAACTCAATTTTCTAGCCTCACTTAAAGAGATTTGTTCTATTTTTTTATGACAGTCTACAGCGCCGAGTGGCAGACTTATTTGCATCATCACATGCTAGTGTTGCATATTTTCAAGGAACAACAGCCGATGGTAAAGCTCTCCAAATGCAAGTTCGGACAATATTTTGTCGAGTATTTGGGCCATATCATATCGGGTAACAGGGTAGCTCTCCACCCCCAAAAGGTGGAGTCGTTTCGGAATTGGCCTACACCCAGAAATCCTAAATCTCTTAGGGGATTTTTAGGTTTGACTGTGTACTATCGAAATTTCATTAGAGGATTTAGTAGTGTATAGCTCATCGTACTGACCTATTGAAGAAGGAAACATTCGGTTGGAATTCTAAGGCCCAAGAGCCATTCGAACAGCTCAAGGAAGCTCTGTCCACTACCCGATCTTGGCCCTACCTGACTTCGAGAAAGAGTTTGAATTAGAGTGTGATGCTTCAGGTAAAGGAATGGGGGTTGTGCTGATGCAGTAAGGAAGACCCATAGCGAACTTGAGCACCAAACTTAAGGGGTGTAATTGTTGGGATTTCGAATAGTCCCACATCGGCCAAAGTGGGGGGATCCGGGGGTTTTAAATAGTGGCTTTGGGAATTCCATTGGTAAGAGGCCTTTTGGGGGAAAGCCACGTGTTTAAAACCGTGCGGGTGCCGGTGCGGACCCAGAGCGGACAATATCTTACCAAATGGAGCCCAAGCCCAAGGTGTTTAAACCCGAAAAAATAACATGGTATCGGAGCCGGACCCACTTGCGCCGAAGTGTTTGATCCTCTGGTGCCGGCGTATGGGAGTCGGCATGTTTCCGAGGAGTACGGTGCTCGGCTTTTCCGAACAAAAGGACGGAGCGCTCCAGATGTCGAACAGAGTGATGCCCACCGTGGCGAGCCCGAGTCGGATCCAAAGTGGGATGCCGGCGTATGGGAGTCCGCAATGCTCGGGGCGGAGCGGACTCATGTGCCGAGCTGAAGGAGAGCTCGGGCACGGCCTGTCGAGGCTGATGGAGGAGAGCTCTCAGCTTGGAGGCGAGGCCTCGCGGGTATAGCTCGGAGGCGGAGCTCGGCGCAAGCGGAAGTGGCTCGACGCCATCAAGTGGATGGACCTTCCTAGCCACGGGGAGGCAGCCAAATGAAGTACGCTTGGTCGGAGCTTAGTTAGGGCAGCGGTTTGGATGATCGTTCGAGGGGAGGCTCATGATGTGGTCCTAGTTCGAGGGGAGGATTGTTGGGATTTCGAATAGTCCCACATCGGCCAAAGTGGGGGGATCCGGGGGGTTTAAATAGTGGCTTTGGGAATTCCATTGGTAAGAGGCCTTTTGGGGGGAAAGCCCCGTGTTTAAAATCGTGCGGGTGCCGGTGCGGACCCAGAGCGGACAATATCTTACCAAATAGAGGCCAAGCCCAAGGTGTTTAAACCCGGAAAAATAACAGTAATCTCCTCTCCATGTATGAAAAAGAGCTCTTAGCTATCATCATCGTAACCACTAAATGGAGTCAATATTTGTTGGGAAGAATGTTTATAATCAAAATTGATCATAAAAGTTTGAAGCACTTGTTGAGTCAGAAATTACAAACTAGAATTCAGGGCAAATGGTTGATGAAGCTGCAAGAGTTCGACTATTTTGTGGAACACAAGCCGGGTAGATTGAATGGGGCTGCTGACGGTCTCTCTAGATAAGTAGATAACAGTTCTGACACATTGAAGAAGACTATTTTTTTCCCTCTCTCGCATCTCCTTCCTCTCTTGTGATTGGATACAAGGCATTCGGAAGACGGTGACTGAAGATCCCTATTTTTCCCGCTTGAAGAGAAGATGCAAAAGGACGATCATGGGGCAAGTAAATACACAGGTTGATGATCTGTATTTTTATAAGGAAAGAATTGTCATTAGTCCTAACGCCGAGGATGTCAAGCATACCCAGCTACATGAGTTCCATAGCTCAGCTCTAGGGGGTCACTCTGATGCGTTACGGACTCTACATCAGATACGGAAATCGTTCTATTGGACATGGATGAAGGGATAAATTAAGAAGTTCATACGGGAGTGTGAAGTTTGCCAAAAGAACAAGGCTGAGAGCATATCCACTCCAGGCCAGCTACAACCATTACCCATTCCTAATGCCATATGGGAAAGTATATATATGGATTTCATTACAGGCCTTCCTTCATGTGGAAACATAAGTATAATATTTGTAGTGGTTCATAGACTCTCCAAGCACTCCCATTTTTCCCATGAGGCACCCATACACGGCCAAGGTTGTAGCATAAGTTTTCGTTGATGAAGTATTTACGCTTCACGGGCTTCCCAAAACTATCATCAGTGATCGTGACGCATTCTTCACAATTGCATTCTGGAACGAATTGTTCAATTTGCAATGTTCTACATTAGCATTCAGTTCCTCATATCATCCTCAAGGTGACGGACAAATCGAGATTGTTAGGAAAAATAGCGGAATAGAACAATATCTCAAACACAAACAAATTGAAAATGCAAGAATAAAAGGTAGAAGGATGACACCGGATATAACGTGGTTCGGCAATGTGCCTACATCCACGGGGAGCAACAACAAGAACTTCCACTAACGTCAATAATGGGTACAAGAGAGCACACTGCTTCAAGAACACCGCTTGAAGGAAACACTCTCTCACTCTTGTTTGCTTCCTACACACTACAACACTCTCAACTTGGAGTGGACACTCTTCACTCAACTTGGAGAAGATGATACTTGGATGGAATGAGGTGCCTTTGGAATGAGCAAATGACCTCTCCTTATATAGGCCTAAGGAGGAACCCTTCACATGCCTTCATCAATGCTCCACTAACTCCACCATTACACATATCCATTACCATCACAATTATCATAGGTCCATTCACATTCTATATTCAATGTGAAGAGACCTTTCAATTTCTCAACTCATGGAAAACCAAAAGACACAAATGGGAGAATGAATGGCTCATAGCTGGAATTATTAACAATCTCCCCCTCCAGCCAAACTGTCTTATGTGGTTGGACTTACTTAAAGTCCATCCCAGCTGCCTTGCAACAATACTGCAGCTTCTCTTGCGGAACAACCTTTGTCAGCATATCTGCGATGTTGTTGTCGGTATGAATTTTTCCCAACTGGAAAAGCTTCTTGGATATCACATCTCGGATCCAATGATATCGCAACTCAATGTGCTTAGTGCGAGGATGATGAACTGAGTTTTTACTCAACTGAATTGCACTTTGACTGTCGCAATGTAGCACATAACTTTCTTGTTTCATACCCAGCTCTTGAACAAACCTCTGCAGCCATATCAACTCCTTGCCCGCTTCATTAGCAGCTATATACTCAGACTCTGTGGTCGATAATGCTACGCACTTCTGTAACTTGGACTGCCATGAAACAGCTCCCCCTGCAAAAGTAAATAAGTAACCGGAAGTAGACTTTCGATTATTAAAGTCTCCTGCCAAATCTGCATCCGTAAACCTGCCAAAGTTGGTTTTGATCCACCAAAACTCAAGCAAAACTTTGAGGTTCCCCTCAAATATCTGAGTATCCATTTGACTGCCTCCCAATGCTCTCTTCCAGGATTAGAGAGATATCTGCTAACAATACTAACTGCATGCGCAATGTCTGGACGAGTACATACCATCGCATACATAAGACTACCTACAGCTGATGCATAGGGAATACCTGCCATCTTCTCTTTCTCCTCTTGTGTAGTTGAGCACGCCAATTTGCTTAACTTGAAGTGATTACCCAGAGGTGAGCTCACCGCTTTGGCTCCTTTCATGTTGAACCTCGCAAGCACTCGTTCAACATACCTCTCTTGTGAAAGCAACAGCTTGTGCTTCTTTCTTTCGCGAGTAATCTCCATGCCCAATATCTGCTTAACTGGCCCGAAGTCTTTCATGTGAAATGCTTTTGACAAATCTGCATTTAGTTTGCGAATCATGCAAACATCTTGCCCTACAATCAGCATATCATCAACATAGAGTAGTAAAATTATGAATTTACCTCCAAAGAACTGTTGGATATACACACATGGATCTGCATCAGTGTGCTTGTAACCATGGCTCACCATGAACAAGTCAAACTTCTTGTGCCATTGCCTTGACGCTTGCTTTAGCCCGTATAAGCTTTTCTTTAACTTGCAAACCATGTGCTCCTTTCCCCCTACCTCAAATCCTTCCGGTTGCTCCATGTAGATCTCTTCCTCCAAATCTCCATGAAGGAATGTCGTCTTCACATCTAGCTGCTCCACCTCAAGATCCATGCTAGCCGCCATGCCAAGAATAACCCTAATAGATGTCATCTTAACAACAGGTGAGAAATTTTCATCAAAATCTATACCTTCCTTTTGTCCAAAACCTTTCACAACCAAGCGAGCCTTGAACTTTGGCAGCTGCTCGTTTTCGTCCCTCTTCAGCTTGAACACCCACTTATTCTTGAGTGCTTTTCTTCCTTTAGGAAGCTCCACCAAATCATAGGTGCCGTTTTCCAACAAGGACTCCATCTCAGACTTCATCGCCAACTTCCATTTGTCGTTGTCTGCATGAGTCATTGCTTCCTTAAAGCATTCTGGTTCTCCGTCACTAGTCACCAAAATGTACTGTGAAGAAGGATACTTGGAATTTGGTTTGAGAACCCTACTGGATCTTCGAACCGGCTCTTGAGAATTTTCTGCTTGCTCCCCCTGATTTGGACCCTCTTGGATTTGTTCCGCTTGATTAGGATCCTCCTCGTTTAGCTCCTCCTGGTCATGATTCTCCTTATCATTATCCTCAAGTTCAGCTTCCTCGTTGCGAACATTCTCATTTGCAACATCTTGAGCCTCGTCTCGCGATTCTTTTAAGAGCAATGATGAATCATATGTGAAGCGTTCAACTTGATCTATCACTTCTTTGCCAAAATCCGCAACCGTTTGATCTTCTTGAAACACCACGTCTCGACTTCTGAACAACTTGTTGGACTTTGGATTCCATAGCCGGTATCCCATCTCCTCATTTCCATATCCGAGAAATATAACAGGGATGGCTTTATCGTCAAGCTTTGATCTTTCTTGCTTCGGAACATGTGCAAAAGCTTTGCACCCGAACACCATCACGTGAGAATAAGAAGCATCCTTACCGGTCCATACGCTTTCTGGCGTCTTCAAGTCCAACGATATACATGACGATCAGTTGATGAGGTAGCTTGCCGCTATCACTGCTTCTCCCCAGAACTGTTTTGACAGGTTAGCGGTCTTCAACATACTTCGGACTTCTCTAAAATGGTGTGGTTCATCCTCTCCGCTACACCATTATGTTGTGGGGTGCCAGGTACGGTCCTTACATGCCTGATGTCGTGCTTCGAACAATATTCTTTAAACGCATTCGAAGTGTACTCTCCGCCATTGTCACTACGGAGACACTTGAGAGTCTTTCCAGTTTCCCTCTCAATCATGGCATGATACTCCGTAAAGGTCTGGAACACCTGGTCTTTTGTTTTCAACAAATACACCCAAACCTTTCGTGAAGCATCATCAATAAAGGTAACAAAATAATTATTGTGACCTAGTGATTCAACTTCCATGGGGCCACATATATCAGAGTGTACTAGGTCTAACACATTTTCTTTCTTAGAAAGTTTACTCTTGAAACTCACTTTATGTTGTTTACCAAATAAACAGAAATCACAAGAGTCGAGTGAGGTACCTTTCAAAAGGGGAATTAGCGACTTCTTAGCCAAGACTTGCAATCCCTTCTCACTCATATGACCTAGCCGCTTGTGCCATAGATTTGGAGATGAACCATCCAAAATGTTCAACTCCCCTTTACATATCTTGCCATATGTCTTGTAGAGGGACAACACAGCTTCCCTCTAGCCACCACAAGCGATCCTTTCGTAAGCCTCCATTTTCCATCACCTCCATGATGATGAAAACCTTGTTTATCAAGCACGCCTGTTGACAACAAATTGAGACGCAGGCCCGGTACATGTCTCACATCCTTCAACATAAACTTATAGCCCATATCGGTCTCGAAACAAACATCTCCAATTCCGGCAATGTGGGAATAGCTCTCATTCCCCATCTTCACTCTACCAAAGTCACCGGCTTTGTACGTAGTGAAGAACTCCGAGTTTGCCGTTGCATGGAATGATGCTCCCGAGTCAACAACCCATCCGGTTCCATCACAATCATCAAAATGTAAGCATTCACTTTCAAAGCAAAGGAAATCAAAGTCACCTTGAGACACGGCGGTAGTGCTACTTGTGTCCTCCTTTCATTTGTTGGCGTTGCCATCTCGAATCTCATTCGAACCTTTCGCCAACTTGTTGCAGTTTCTTTTCATATGTCCGAAAAGGCCGCAATGATGGCACTTCCCATTGAATCTTGCCTTTGATTTGCTTACGCTCCTTCCATGGCCTTTGGGTCCTCTACTCTTGCCCCTTCCTCGGTTCTCCGCAAGGAACACTTGAGTATGATCCGAGCTTGAACTTATAGACTTCCTTCTAGTCTCTTCATTTAACATGTTATCTTTAACATTATTTATAGACAATACACCGTCAGGGGCAGAGTTACTTACCGTCACGACGAAGGTCTCCCAACTATCAGGTAACGACCCCAAAAACAACAATGCTTGCAGCTCGTCGTCGATCTTCATACCCATTGTGGCCAACTGATTGATCGTGCTTTGAAAGTTGTTGAGATGCTCGGTCACTCTAGCACCTTCTTTAAACTTGACATTCACCAACTCCTTGATTAGAAAGGCTTTCTTCGCAGCGGTCTTCTTTTCAAACAAGGATTCCAACTTTAACCACAATTGGTGTGCGTTAACTTCGTTGGACACATGGTGAAACACGCTATCATCCACCCATTCACGAATATAACCAATAGCTTTGTGATTTAACTTGTTCCAATCCACATCCGATGTTGCTTCCGGCTTCGCCTTATCGCCTTCAATTGGCTCATGCAAATCCTTGCAATAAAGGATGTCCTCCATCCTCGGCTTCCACGTCACCCAATTTGAGTTGTTGAGACGAATCATGGTACTCTTTGAACCCTCCATAGCTCTGATACCACTGTTAGGAAAAATAGCGGAATAGAACAATATCTCAAACACAAACAAATTGAAAATGCAAGAATAAAAGGTAGAAGGATGACACCGGATATAACGTGGTTCGGCAATGTGCCTACATCCACGGGGAGCAACAACAAGAACTTCCACTAACGTCAATAATGGGTACAAGAGAGCACACTGCTTCAAGAACACCACTTGAAGGAAACACTCTCTCACTCTTGTTTGCTTCCTACACACTACAACACTCTCAACTTGGAGTGGACACTCTTCACTCAACTTGGAGAAGATGATACTTGGATGGAATGAGGTGCCTTTGGAATGAGCAAATGACCTCTCCTTATATAGGCCTAAGGAGGAACCCTTCACATGCCTTCATCAATGCTCCACTAACTCCACCATTACACATATCCATTACCATCACAATTATCATAGGTCCATTCACATTCTATATTCAATGTGAAGAGACCTTTCAATTTCCCAACTCATGGAAAACCAAAAGACACAAATGGGAGAATGAATGGCTCATGGATGGAATTATTAACAGAGATTACTAACAAATGCCTGGAATGTTATCTTCATTGTTTTTGCAACCACAAGCCTAAAGAGTGGCCAAAATGGCTCTCATTGGTTAAATTTTGGTTCATGAAAACGTTCAACTCGCCAAACTCCTTATGAAGTTGTACACGGGAAGCCTCCTCCTACATTAATTTCTTATTTGCCCCCACACCTACGGGGTCCAAGCAGTCGATAATGCATTGTTCTCAAGGGAGGTTACCCTACAATTCCTCAAAGACAACTTAACAAAAGCAAGAAAGATGATGAAGAGATACGTGGAGACCCATCGCACGAAAAGAGAGTTTCAGGTAGGTGATTGGGTCTATTTGAGAATTCAACTCTACAAACAGCTCAGCATCTCAATTCAAAAGACCCGCAAACTATCACCAAAGTATTATGTGCACTACAAAGATTTGGAGAAGATTGGCTCGGTAGCTTACAAACTGGAATTGCCTCACGCTGCGAATATCCATCAAGTGTTCCATGTTTTCCAGTTGAAGAAGAAAATTGGGAGCCAAGTGGTAATACGAAATACCCAACTATATTACATTGAGGAAATTGTGGATGAACCGGAAGCTATTTTGAGCCGAAGGGCAGTAAAAGTCAAAAACGCTCTTGTTTCACAAGTCTAAATCAAATGGAAGCAGCAACCGGGAGAGGATTCCACTTGGGAGAATTATTAGGACATGGTGAAGAAATTTCCCTCCTTTGACCTTGAGGCAAGGTCACAAAATAAGGGAGTGAATGTTGAGAGCTCGACGTCATGATTTTCGCGAGTAAGACAACGGCAACTGGCGACATATTGGTTTAAATAACAACCATTGGATAAAGGGATATTTGATTTCAGCCATTGCTTAAAGGAAGATTAAAACAAGAGTGTTGATTTGTTCAACATTTAATCTGAGCCGTTGATGACAACTTAAGTGATGGGCCCCACAACCGTTGGAGTCATGACGACTTGAACTACGCTCTTCTTCCTCCAGCCGTGTTAGCTCTTCTCCAAATGTGTTGGTTTCACAGGCATGGAAATCTGACATAGCCAAGAGGTTGTTAGTTTATCCAACGATTCCAGCTGTGCTCAACCAACGACAATTAGCGGTTAGACGGACAGTTAGCGTTTAGACGGACAGTTGTTAGAACACCTATCTTCTGTAAGAGTTGGGTTGTTATAAATCAGCTACTATATAAGCTGATGGATGTAGGAAGAAGAGGATCATCGATGAAGTTGAATCAATTTTCATTCCTGTAAAACTTTTTTCCACAATAATCATTTCATAAAATACAAGTTCTTCTTCTTCTTCCTATTCTGTTCTCTGCATCAAAATCTCCGGTGCAAAATTCTTTTCCTGCTTGAAATTTCTCGGCAATGACTCGCGCCAATCATAGAATTGAGACAAGGTCTCAACAACTTTGGAATATTTGCTTAAATAATTATTCAACCTTACCATCCGCCTAACTCAATTAAACCCTAAACGGCAATACAAATTAGATAGAACAATACCAAAAGCAGGATTTTAGGATCTTCCGCATAAAAGGAGTAATTTTTCAAGCCACGATGAAATCCTTTTACATTGATTGCTACTTATTGTGTCAAATCTCATCGATCAAGCAGAGTCAAAACGGATACAGAAATTGAAGCAGAGATAATAACAGACCAATCAATCACAATATCGGAGTCTGAGAAAACTTACGTTGCAGGCGACGATGAGGCGTATGAGGTTGGCCATGTGCTTCTTGTTCTCCTCCTTCCTCTTCTTTGCTCCTTGATTCGCCATTGATTCTCCTCTCTCTTTCTCTATGCTTGAACTCCAGGTCGGGGCTTAACTGGACGCGGGCCGTATAAAATTGCATTCCAATACAAAATTTATTCTACAATCGGATCCGGACACGGATGCGGATAATGGTTTGTTACGGATTGGAATCCGGTATAAAGCTTTACTAACGAATTCAGATAAGCCTATTTTTTTTGGGCTTTTTTAAATATATGTCCCCAAAAAATGGGTTATTTTAAAAGAATCCTCCAAATAATAGCTTTTACCATTTGGTCCCCTAATTTAACTAAATCACTACAAAAGAGTCCCTAATTTTTAAAAACCCCCATTTTGCCACTCCACCTCTCCTTCCTCCTCCGATGGACTGCGCGCGCGGCGAGCTTCGTCGAAAAAAGGGGGGGCTCGCCGGAGAATTGGGCTTCACTAAAACCCCCAACAAGTCGTGACCACCCTCACCAACGTGACAGAATTGGGCTTCACTAAAAACTCCCCAACCATTTCCCAAAACAAACATACAACATCTTCCCACAAGCCCAACTCCGCAGAACCCCCAATAACACAATTCCAACTAACAACATTCCTTTCACTCATTTTATCAAACAGCTTCGGCGCATCATAAGATCGTCCACAACCAAAGTACATATGTATCAAAGAATTATGTACATAAATATCATGCACGAATCCGCATTTCATTGCATGGTTATGAATCTGGGTCCCCTCCAAACCCACCGAAATCCTAGTGCAAGCCTTGAGAACAGGAGGGAATGCGTGCGCATTGAGACAAAATGGGTCCTCTTCAATCATGCTCATATACAAAAATAAAGAGTTTTCAGGTGTTGGGCTGAGAGAGAAGCCGTGGATTAATGTGTTCCAGTTGATGGAATTACGCCGAGAGAGAGAGAAGAAAACAAACAAAGGGCGGACTGAGGGTCAAAGATGGAGTAGAGAGAGACGAGTTGGTTGACGATGTGTGGGTCTTGGGTGAGAGTGGATTTGAGGAGTTGTGCGTGGAGTTGGGTGACATCTCTGCTGCTTGAAGATTGTTGGAGGAGGGAGAGGAAGTGAGGGACGGCGTAACTGAGAGTTATGTCCGCTGGGGACTTTGCGGTCGCTGGCTGCGCTGATGATGCCAATGGGCTGAGAGTGGCCATGAGCTCCGCAACCTCCCCCCCCCCCCCCCCCCCCCCCTCTCTCTCTCTCTGGCACCACACAGCTTGTTTGCTTAAAAATGTTCGGAGAGTTTTTAGTGAAGCCCAATTCTCCGGCGAGCCCCCCTCTTCTCCGGCGAAGCCCGCCGCGCGTGCAGCCCATCGGAGTAGGAAGGAGAGGTGGAGGGGCAAAATGGGGTATTTTAAAAATTAGGAACTCTTTTGTAGTGATTTAGTTAAATTAGGAGACCAAATGGTAAAGGCTATTATTTGGGGGACTCTTTTAAAATAACCAATTTTTGGGGGACATATATCTAAAAATCCCTTTTTTATCCATCAGATAATCGTATAATAATATTGAGCATCAATGCCCAATTGGTTAAATTTGCCTGATATATATGCTATATATCTAATACTTAGGGTGTGTTTGGATTGAAAGAAAATATATGAAAGAAAAGTGAAATGAAAAAGAAAAAGAAAGGAAAGTGAAATGAAAATGAAATGAGATTCTTTCTCATGTTTGGTTGCCAAAGAAAATTTTGAAGAAAGTTCAAAGGAAAATAAGGAAATTTCTTCCATTATGTTATTAATTCAAAACGAAAAAAATTAAGAGGTGTTTTTGCTAAATAATTTAAGATGTGTATTTGCTAACTTTATAAATAATTTGCTTAAAAAATTTAAGAGGTATTTTAGTCTCATAATAAATTAAAAGTTTGTTAGTTGTTCTGAATAATTCAGAAAGTTAGCAAATAAATTACGAATTCTAACAAATAATTTTCTAACCATACAAATATCATGATTCATAAATAATGTGATATTAAATAGTACATAAATAATTTACAAATTATATGAAAACATTGGAAATAATTTGCAAGCTATTAGAAAAATTCGTGCACGAATTTTTCAAGCAAAACACGAAAATTACACGAATTATTCGTGAATTTTTGAACAAGTTCATGAATAAAAATAATTTAAATATTCATGATTTTCAAAAAAATTCCGAATTATTCACATACTATTTTGAAAATTCGGGAAAAATTTGTAAATTTTGAATAATTTGCGAATTTTAAATAATTCATGTGTAAAATTTTGATAATAATTCGTGATTTTTTGAAAAATTCATTCATAATTTTTTGAAAAGAATTCATGAATTATTCATGGATTCATTAAAAATAGCTACCAATTATATTTGTTAAAAAACACAAATACATAAATGTGAGAATAGTTAGTTTTGCTTTATTTTCTCTCATTTTCCTTGGGTCAAGAGAAGGAAAAGTTGAAAGAAAAGTTTTACTATTTATTTTCCACTCTTTTCCTTCATTTTCTTTTTCTTTTCACTTTTCTTTTAAGCCAAACAATGGAAAATCATTTTCCTTCTTATTTTCCTTCCTTTTCTTTCCTTTTCCCACTAACCAAACACACCCTTAGAGATACAAGTTACAAACACGACCCGTATGCATCGGATCCAGTACTTACTCGCGATTTTAATCCTTAAGCTTTCTATCTTATCAACTAATGCTAACTAATGTGTGGCCTGTTTATGTGCGTGAAATGCTCCTAAATACTAATTGGCTGCAAAAAAATTATTTGAAGTTGCCGAAATTTTTTGGCAATACAATAAAGTTAAAGTTAAACTTTTTTCTTAATTTTGATTAACAATTAATTATAAATAATTATACATACCTTTCTTTAATTTTTCTTTTTGAATTTAGATTTTAATGTTGCATGCGAATGCGAATTTTTTTCTACTTCATATTATATATTTTCAAATCATTTAGTTTACATAAGATGCATTTAGTCTATGTGAAGAGATAATATTTGTCAAGCTGATTTATATAATTTACTCATCAACAAATAATCAATAACATGTCTACTTTAGCTTGAAATCGTATACTCATTACTAATGACGGATCTACATTGGAGCAGGAAGCACGTGTCCACTGGAAATTGAGAATAAAATTACTTTTATACCATTTGAAAAAATCAACACGACAAAGTAGATATTTATATATAGTTTATTGAATAGAACAATTCATGCAAGTTGGCTTGGTGGTAAGCAACGTGCTTTCTAGGGCTGGAAATCTACGTTTGAATCACCGCACCACCTCTTTTTTGTAGGTTTTGTATTTTTTTTAGGTTTTGTATTTTTTGCACATGGGCTGGTTTTTATTTGTTTTTCTATTTTTTGCACCCGGGCTAGAAAACAATACCTGCTCTATAACGTTTAATATCCTTGAATTTTTCGTTGCTGATGCCCAAAAATTGAGCTGCCGCTGGCTCGCTGCCCGTTAGATAAACCGAATCTCTTCACACACACACACACACACACACACACACACACACACACACACACAAAAATCCCACATTACGAATCCGAGTAAAGGTCCCGCATGCTCCAATCTAAGCTCAGATCACATCTTCAACAAAAAAATCCCATCTCTGGACAACTTTCTCAATGTAGTTATATAATGTTATTTTTCAAAATTTATGCGAATTTCTTTCCAAAAAATTGATCTTTTTTCATTTTTAGGGTTTTCTGTTATTTGCATGTGGGGGCAATTGAATCGTGTCTAGATTGTTTACATGAGCGTCTATTTCGTTCGAGATTTTGGTCAAATTTGATGAACTGGCGTCTCCTTACTCCTTTAACGTGTAGGTTCTTCAAATATGTGAATAAATTTCACGTGCAATTTGATTGTGTACATCGAAAATGATATTTCTTGATATTATCAACATTGAGGTTGTTATACAACTGAAATTTAGTACGCAGTAATGAATCTTAAGAACAACGCAGCAAGACACAGCAAAAAGAGACACACAAGACTTGGTAACGCAGTTCGGTGCGCACACCTACATCTGCAGGGCCACGCCCAGAAAAGTAGAATACTTCACTATGAAAATCAGAGAATACAAACTCTAATAACCACGCTTCTATAAGGAAGAACACACTCTCCCTTAATACAAACCGTGAGGGGTGATCACAATCAACCCCGTGAAGTATTCTTGGCAAGCTCCCCTTGCCTGCAAGCTCCCCTTGCACCACCGACTAAATCAACTCCCTTGATCCTACGTGCGTAGTCGTCGGCCTCCCTCCCGGAGTAATCTCACAACTTTTTATCACAAAGTCCGTAACCTAGCCGCCAATTGCTCCGAACCCTAAAAGCAAGTATTCCCGCAATCCACGGTTCAATCGATCAGATCAAGATGCGGCCCGTTAACTGCAATACCCGCAACATCTATAGCAAGAAGGGGATCCCTGAATATCCGCAGGAGATCGTTGCCAGGATATTGCCGACGAAAATCTCTCCAACCGTTTCTCAACATGGTAACAAAGGATATACAGCCAATCAAGACTATAACAGTTAATAACCTCCATAAATACCTGAACTGTTAAATAGAGAGATAAAAGATTACGCGGACGCCAGTCGCACATCCTCGAATACTTTGAGCAGTCAAACGATGCATATAGACTTAGCATGTTGAACATCCTGGTACAACAAACTATTCAACAATTCATCCAACATTCTAACTGATTCGATTCTCTTCTTCAGACGGCAGTGGCTCAGATGCAACAAAACGTACAACAAAATATCCAACATTCCCCAGATAACTTGACTAAAGACTTCAAGAAGTAAAGAGCAAGCGACGATAAGCAGAGTGCCACATATGACAAGTAATGCATTCATGAATAGCAAGGATAAAACCTAACAATCTCCCATTTTGTCATTTAGTGGCACAACACACGGTATGATATTCAACGAAGATCAGTCTGAAGAAGAAGGTAGGATGACATCTATTCAATCAAACATAACTGATGTGTCCAGACCAAGACAAAAGAACTGAAACACAAGAACTGCAACAACCACCATACACCAAAACGGGAACAGGAAAGGGAACAACAATGCAGCATACTCCCCGTAACAAGGGGCCCCTCAGACTACCCCCACACACAGTAAAACATCCATGACTTCCATGACAAATGTATCAACAGCAGGCAACCAAAAAACACAAGCAGAAATATCATACCTTCTCCCCTTTTGAGCCACAAAGGACATAAAGAATTTATCAGTGATCCTCAGAAAAACCACTCCTCAGAGCGGACAGCTTGCTCTGCAGCAACAACTTGTGACGATTCAAAAGAACCCGCTGGCTTTCGAGAATCAAAAGATGATCATTGACGTTCTGAATAGCATTTTCCAGGAACTGTATATCCACCACACTTGTTGAGGAGGAGGTGGCAGCAGCAGCATGACTCAGTGGAGGCGTCTGTGATTCAGGATGCACTGTGGAAGAAGGTTCAGCATCTTGAGACGGGGAGGGTATCGAAGGAACACCATGAAGAGAGGGTATCACTTCTGTGATATCATCAATTTTTCTAGCCACTGACTTTGCCGTATATGAAATACTGTCACATGATGAAGGAAGATCTGAAGGGGACAGGGGCACCCTTTGAGCCAGGAGCATCATAGATATGAGAGCTCCGTGAGGTAAAGAAGTGCCAGAGGAGGATAACTCAGCAAAAGATAATATAGAATCAAAGATGATTCTGCCCAAATTGAAAGCCTGGGAAGTGCCAGCAGAGAACAACAGCTTGCACATGTCCCGAGTAACCACTGAAACATTAGAAGTAGGGAGCCAGTTTCTCGTGGCAATCCTGTATAGAACAAAATACTTGGCTGTAAGAGCAGACGAGGGAAAGGTAGATGATTTCTTAGGCCAACACTTGAACTTTCCGGCTGTCATAACATGAATCAGTCTGTCAATCTCCACTCCAGTTGACTCACCGAATGCAGGAACAGATTGGGGACATTTCCATTCTAATAATTTGTTCAGGGTGGAAGGAGAGAATGAAATAATCTTGCCTCTAACATAATTTCTGAAACTCCAACGAGAAGACCAATCATAAGCAGATTTGGATAAGTTACAGTAAAATTCTCTCACCAATACTGGATAGTAGACGCTGAAACAGGTGGCAGCATGAAACAACCCGAGACCCTTCAGAATAGATGTTATCTGAGTCTTATCAAAGGAAGACATGTTCAGAACTTTCTCAGGAATTAAGGATCTCTCCGAGTAAGACGCCCATCTGTTCTTACGAGCTTTGTCGAAGAAAATTTTGCTAAACGCATCAGAAGATGTAAATGACGGAGAGCGAGAGGAACCTGAAGCAGAGATTTTTGACCTCTTGGAAGGAGAAGCCTCAGCATTACTGGAGGGAGCAGGGCGCTTCTTAGAGCCAGATCGAGCCTTGCGCATGAAGGAGGACAATGGAGGCTCATTAGGACCAGTGGCCTCACATGTTGCATGACATGTTGCAACATTTTGTGCAACAATATGTTCATCACTTACTTCCACTAAGGGGTCAGGCTCGATAGCAGCTTCAACATTGGACCATATATTATCAACACCAACCGCAGTAGAGCCTTGAGCCATTTCACATTTTTCGGCATCTGCTTCAACATTTACCCCAATATTAACTGAGCCACCTACAGTCACAACATCGGCTGCAGCATTATCTTGATCATTCCGCATCTCACCAACTCCAGTCTCAGCAGGAAGAGAGGGGGGATCCTGAAGGTCTCCAGTAGTTTCCAAATCCATAGGGTCGAGAACAGACTCTACAGAATCATTAAGAGACTGAACCTTTCCTGAAAAGACATCTGCAAGAGGCACATCTACCACAGTCTCATTTTGATCTAGGAGTGAAGAATCTTCAAGACAGGCATCAAGATCACGATCATCTCTCTTAGATTCTTTTACAGGATCCGAAGCATTTTGAACACTATCATCCACACCAAGAACATGATCATCAGACACATTCTGAACACCTTCATTCACACACATAGGCGACGGAGAGACTGGGGCCTCTTCCTGAGAAGGAACAGCAGGCGCAGTCTCAGCATTTAAACTGTAACGACCCGCTCCCAGGGGCCCGTTACTTTTTTGATATTTGCGCAGGTCCTGCAGGTTACCAGTGAAACCAAAATAGCCACGATGCAGAGATGTACAAAAATACCCAAATAGTGTCCAATTATTACAATCCATACTGTACAAGATGTCCCAACAGATGTACATGAAAGTAGAAAAGTACACAACACTGAAATATAACTCTGGAAGCTGCGGTCGAATTCTGGCGCTATTAGCTCAGGAGCATCTACCTCCATATGTACGTCGTCTGCGGTGCCACGGAGATGGAACCGTATGTAAGTCACAATAATTCTAAATATAGAATAGAAGCAGTGCACAAGTATGACGAAAAGTAACTACGTACAAGCAGATCAGAGTGAAAAGTAAAGTACTGAGTTAAAACTGTACACAACTGAAAGTAAGGGCAAAGTGAACTGAAAGGAGAGAACCACTGTGCTGTGGTAGTGCAAGTGTAAAGCAGACTAGGCAGGTGAAACATACTACTGCTGTAGCTAAAGGTACGATAAGTAAAGTACTGTGACTGCACAAGTGTAGTAAGTAAAGTGTATGTACTGCGTAAAGTAAAGGTGACTGTAATGCGTAAAGTAAAAGTGACTGTGCAAAAGTAACTACACTACGTGACTCAAGTCGGAGAGTACAATATGTGACCATCAAGTCCATCTCTTGCCTGGGCGCGACCCAGACGAATGCTGAAAACACAGGCAGCAGGACATGTATTTTACCAAAACACAGGCAGCGGGACGGTATGCCGAAACACAGGCAGCGGGACGGGAAGATTGAACTCCAGTCACTCCCATACTCTCTCAAACTATGAGTTACCCCAAAACCCCAGTGAAGTGCCAAGTGTTCTATGTACATATTTGATACGGGATGTTCCACCAGATGTTCCATGCGATGTTCTACCAGATATTCCACAAGATTTTCCACAACATGTTTCTCAAGATGTTATCAGTTCCTTGTTCACGATGATAGTTAACCAGGACCACTGGGTTTTAAAACCAGAAAGTAAAACAGAGCAGATGCTAAGAAATTTGAGGATAAAGACAAGTCCAATAAACATGGAATACAAAAACTGTTGGTTTAAGGGTGGTAGTTTCGTTAGCATACAATTTACCCAAATTGATGTTTGTATTTTACAACCACCAAAGTTGAAAGTTGGCAAAGTAATCTATAGTTGATTACTTCCTTATTGGATTAGGTCTCTAGTTCGGTTCAAGTCAAATAGCCGTTCTGAAGCTATAGTGGTGTTCCTAGTTCATACGGGTACACTTATCTAATTTTCTAACTTTAGAATTAGTCGTGACTTACCAATTTCGAGGCTGTCATAGCTAGCTGGAACTGGATCTAGGGCTTCTACGGATGTTTGTGCACAAGAATTGGTACCTGCAACAAAAGAATACTTGGTTAAAGAATACACTCATTTTCTATTTAAATAGTTTGATCATTTTGATTTTCTAAACTGGTTGAAACGTTGTCGAAAATCGTTCTAAATTTTTTTATAAACTAGATATGATGAAAATAATTTTTCTGCTAAAGGAAATATTTTTCTGATGCTTCTGTTAATTTTTATAATTTTTCAAAGCTCAAAATCAATTTAAAATCTATTTTTCAATTACTAACGTATTTATTCAACAATTTATTCTGGATACAATCTACATCGGAATGTTGCAAGTGAGCTGTCAAAATGACCGTCTCGGAGAGTTCTTTCACATATATTTTTATCATATATAAGTTTACATAAAAATAAGAAGTTTTGAATTTTTAAATGAAAATGACGTATTTAAGTTTTGGGCTTAAAAAATTAATTCTGGACAAACTAAGCGTCGGATTGAGACGAAACTAGCGCAATTGGGTCCAGAATGTCATTTCTGATTTTCTAGGCCTAGTCTTACATTTTTCTGGGCCATATATTTCAAGTTATGGATTTTACACCATAAAACCAAATTATTAATTAATTAAAAAATACGAAATACGAAATTATTATCGCATTTACGCGTTTGCCATCGGGATTTACCGTTGCCCCTTCGTTCTCCTTCGTATGCAAGCGGCGACGGGGGTGGGTCTCTCGCTCGTTGACGGCGTCGGCGGCCGTGCGGTGTCGGGGGCGGAGGCAGGCGGTCGGAGGACGGCGTGGAAGTCGGCAGCGATGGCCAGCTGTAACGACCAGTAATTTTCAACAGTTCAATTTACGTATTTATACGTATTTTTAAGAATAAATTTTACATTATAAATGTTAGTCAAGAATTTTTCTAACAAAACTGATTTCAAAAATTCTTATAAAAATATTTTAGAGCACTAGACTTATTATAAAGTATTTCAGCAATTTCAGATTTCCTCAAATCCCCGTAACATTTCTGTTAAAATTCATCTTCCAAAATTACCGTTTTGATTCGACGAATTTATTTTCTATACAACCGTCTTCAAAACATTTTCAAACTTTTGCAGTAATATTCAATGATCATTTAGGGCTTCCCACATTTATTTCGTAATTTTCTGAAGTCAAATCAGTAGAGAACCCGCAGACCCGCTTTCTAAACGTTTTGGCCAAAAACTAGTATCTCCATAGCTCAAACCCTGAAACGGACTTCGTATTCGCGATCCTCGTAACGATACGATCCCGTGGGTATGTTTTCGTAATTTTTCGGACACGTTTACTAGTAGGGGCAAAATCGTAGTTTTGTATTTTTGACATTATCTGCTAATTACGTTTTAACCTTTTTACTTAATCACTAATTACCCTATTAACTATTAATTACCTCTACCTAACCCTAGCCTTAAGTACCCATGAGGTTCACGTCTCACCCCAATTTCTAACCTTAGTCAAATTTTCACCTAAACCTAATTAATTTTCGTTGACTAAGTATTAACTACTACTAGATTTTATATTAATTAAGTTTAGTATTTAAACCCCCGTTGGTTGTCTTCCCCCTCAGCACAACCCATACTCACGCACCCACCTCCTCTCTTTCGATCTCTCTCTCACGATCTCACTCTCTCCCTCCGCCCGTGGGGAGCCGCCGTCGCTCAGACGAGCTCGCCGCCGACTGCCGCCTCCGCCTCCGCCCTCTCTCCGACTCCGGCGCCTGCACGAAGCCCCCACAGCATCCCGCAGCGCCTCCCGCCGCCGCCTGCACAGCCCCGAGCTCCGTCGTGCCGTCGCCGCCACCGGAGAGCTCCGCCGCCGCTTCCTCCGCACACGCCGCCGCCCCGAGCCCCGCTCCGGCGCAGAAGCCCCCCCCGCTGCCGTCGACGGTGGGTGTGCGAATTGCCTCAATGGAAATTCCGTAAATACGGAATTAAATTCGTATTATCAATTTTTAATTAATTATTAAATAGGGTTAATTGGTTATAAATCCATAACTAATTATACAGAGCCCAGAAAAATGAATGGATAGTCCCAGAAAATCAGAAACGACATTTCGGAGCCATTTGCGCTGGTCTTACCTCGACCAGATGCCTACTTTTTTCGGAATGATTTTTCGAACCTAAAGATTAAATACGTATAATTCGTTCTAAAAATCGTAACTCGCTGTTTTCACACACAAAAATATGTGATAAAATTATATGTGACAATAGACTTCGAGACGGTCATTTTGACTGTTCACTCAAGTCATTCCGACTTGTATTGCTCCCGTAAGAAATTACGGAAGATACGCGTCACTAAAATAATCTGGGTTTTAAAACTATTTTGAGTTTCTAAAAATTATAAAAATTACTATGGACTTCAGAAAAATATTCCTTCCTGCAGTAAAACTATTTTTATCCTATATAGCCTATATAAAAATTTAGAACGCTTTCCGACACCGTTTCAACAGTTTTTAAAATCAAAACGACCAAGTTAAATAAATAAGAAATAGTGTATTCTCTAACTAGTTGTTCTCGTGTTTGCAGGTATCGAATCTCGTGCATCAGCACTAGATCCAGTCCCGGCTCACTACCATCACCTTAAAGATAGTAAGTCACAGTAAAGTCTAACCTTAGAAATCTAGATAGTGTACTTAATGGAAACACAGCATGCTCAAAGCATGGATCGGTACCTTAGTTGTTGAACTTCAAACATTGCTCAGGACTGACATTCTCTCTTAAAGCTTTTACCTTGACTTTTCAACAAATGAAGCTCCTCGGAGTGACGTTAACACTTTTGGACATCTTTGCTTTGCATAACACATTGACATATCGTATTGCTACCGAATGACATACAGTGTTGACATCATACTGCTGGAACATCCTTATGTAATTGAATGCTTAAAAGTAGATGGCACTGCACTGGGTTTTTGGGGTAAACTTATATTAGAGAAAGTGCGGGAGCGACCGCCGGCCATCTACACAGTGCACCGTACCGACCGACTGACTGAAATGTACCGACTGAAGTGAAATGAGATCCGCCCGGGTGAGCGCCCCTGTGGCAGGAGATGAGCTCAATGGTCGCACACTGTACCTTCCTATATAAGTCACGTAGCTTCTAGTCTTACTATTGCCTGCTGGTTAAAACATTGCTGCTACCATACTACAGTTGTTACTCTTGTACTTTACTTTTATACTTGCACCATCACCTTTGCTTTGCACACTACACTAGCACTTTACCTATTGCTTTGCATGCATGTTCGCTTTTACTTTACTTTCCATACTTGTTCACTATAGCCTGTTCCATATTTGTGCACTCCTCTTTTTCTATTGCTAGAATTATTGTGACTTACCTACGGTTCCATCTCCGTGGCACCGCAGACGACGCACAGGTCAACTTAGCCACTCCTGAGTTCACAGAGCCGTAGCATGATCCTGGGGATTGTTGACTTTTATATTCAGAGTGTGTGTGATGTACTTTCGATGTATTTCCTTTCTGTATTTCCTTTCCGTACTTTTCCTTTCATGTATTGGTGTGAGAGAGTGTTGGTTGTTGTTGTACTTTAATTTGGACTGTAATAATGTCTGTAAGCTGGTTTGAGTGTTGTTGGTACATCTCTGCGTTGTGGCTATGCTGATTTCACTGGTAAACTGCGGAACCTGCGAATAAACCAAATAAGTAACGGGCCCCCGAGAGCGGGTCGTTACACCAGCGTCGGCGGCGGCATTCAAGGCAGCGGCGAGGAGCGGGAGGGGGCGTGTGTTTCGGGCTGTCGTCGGAGCTGCTCGGGGCGCTGTGGGAGGGTGAAGTTTGTCGGAGAAGCGGTGGCGCAAGCGTCACATGCGGCGGCGGTGGAGCTCACGGAGGCAGGGCGTGAGTGCAGTGGCCGTTCGGAGTCGTCGGCGGGTCGTTGGGGTGCCGTGGGTTCGAACAAAGCTACGGCGTGGGTTCGGGGTGTGCGGAAGGCGATGAACAGAGCTCGGGGCTGGCGGTCTGCAGCGGGGGACGGCGGTGCAGAGGCGGTGGGAATGGAGACGTGGGTGGCGGGGTCTGGGTGATGGCAGCGGCGGCGAGCCTTTGCAACTGGAGGCGTTCGAAGTCGACGGCGGCCTCTTCGGGTCGGAGCACGGCGGCGATGGCGGTCGTGGCTTCGAGTCTGCATCGTCGGAGGCTGAGGAGGGTCGAGCGTGGAGGAATGCTCGGAGGCGCGCTCGGGGAAGCTGACGGCGGAGCTAGAGGGCTTCGGGGGTTGTTCGTGCGGGCTCGGAGGTGAGGCTGTCGGTGATGTGACGGAGCGGTCGACGGCGAAGCCCTTCACCGTCGGTGGGTTAGACGGGAGGGGGAGATGAGCGCTGAGTGTGTGTGCCGTGGTGAGAGCGTAAGTTTGAGAGAGAGAGAGAGAGAGAACTGAGGGGGGAAGAGAGAGACTGAACGGGAGAGTGAGAGAGAGAGCTGAGTGAGATAGGGGGAGAACGAGATAGAGAGAGGAGCTGTGTGTATGCGGGTCTTGGGTGCGTGAGTTGGCCTGATAACGAAGAAGATCGGGGTTTAGGGTAGGGTTAAATAGGATTACAAAATTATTAATCAAACCCATATTGGTCAATGATATTAATTAGGGGTATTAATTAGGGTTGTTGGTGGGTTTGACTAAGTTTTAGGGGAGATGTATCTGAAGGGAAAACGTGAACACGTTTTCCTCATCTTAACTATACTTAGGGTAGGTTGATTAGGGTAAACGAATTACAACGTTAGTGTTAGGTAAAAAAATATCATATGTATATGAAATTACGATTTTGCCCCTGGAGTCAAACGTGTCCGAAAAATTACGAAAACATACCCACGGGATCGTATCGTCATGAGGATCGCGAATACGAGATCCGTTTCAGGGTTTGAGCTACGGAGATACGTGTTTCAGGCCAAAACGTTTAGGAAGCGGGTTTGTGGGTTCCCTATTGATTTGACTTCAGAAAATTACGAAATTAATGTGGGAAGCCCTAAATGATCATAGAATGTTACTGTAAAAGTTTGAAATCGTTTTGATGATGTTTGTAGAAAATAAATTCATTAAGCCAAAACGGTAATAACTGAAAATGAATTTTTATCAGTTTTGTTTTGAGTATTTGATGAAACTCGAACTTACTAAAATACTTCATGACTAGTCTGGTATCTCAAAATATTTTTATAAGAAATTTTTGAAATAATAAAACTCTTGACAAACCATTATAAAATAATTTAAAAAATTGAAAATACGTGAATAGTTGTATTGAAAATTTCGGATCGTTACATTCTACCCTCCTTAAAATAATTCCGTCCTCGGAATTTAAAAATCTTTCTGAAATAAATAATTGATGTTATGAAGAAGCTCAAGCAAATAAATGATAGAAAAGATAGTAATATAGTAAATTAGGTTGTACATAACATGAAATATAATGCGATATCACAGCATCAAGAAAACAAGAGATGAATACATACTATTGACATCATCATAGCTTTCGTAACTATTCCTGAGACTAGCATCATCACAATAGTTACTCTGACTTCTCAAGAAGCCCAAAATGAGATAATAACATCACATGAAAATGAGGGCTATTATGATGACAACATCTGTTCGAACTTGGAACCTGAGGTGATAAGCCAGTAGCAAGCTATTTAAACCACACCAAAAAGAAGAACATAACGCTTAAAATTTTCAACTCATGTTAATGATGATTACTGGGTCTGGATGTTAATCATGTAAATCATCGTCATAGCATACATAAACGTAAGGGCTAAACCTAGTGCATCCGCGCTGTTACAACTTAACCAGCCGAACACAAAGGACTTCATCTGCCACGCTACCAAATTACAAGTCAATATCCAGATCAACACTAACAGGCAAATATAAGGCCAATTCTCGCGGGTCAAGATCATTGCTACCACTTTTCCCAGCAATCTCCATAACATCCAACAAGAAGTCAACATCCTAGCCGTCTCCCAAATCTGAGCACAGGACCGACATCCAACTTCAACACCTAAGGCCATAAGCAAGCCAATACTCATTCCCAATGATACTGCTTTCCAATACCATTGGTCGACATCTATGGCTATCACCATCAGTCCTAAGTAATTCAACGACCAAAAACTCACAAACCAACCAACACGAAGGAGCGGCCCTAAGATGGAATCGAAGTGGGGTAGCTCGAGGGGGGAGAACCAGAAAAAGGAGCTCGAAATAATGCCAAGAGCGGCGGGTTCCCAATATCCCGACCACACGACAACAGCGAGGGCGACGACGAGGACTGTCGCTAAGGCCAAGAATCCCAAAATAGAACGTCGAGGGTCCATCGGCGGCTGCGGGTCCATGGCGGCGAGGGCTGCGACTGGCTGACGATCCATGGCGGCGACCTCCGGGATGGGGTGGAGCGGAAACTGGCGGATCTTCGGGTGAAGCCGAAGGAGTTGTAGGTGAGATGGGTCGAGTTCTCTTGGGGAAGAGGCCGGGAAGAGGAGTGATAGTTGATACAGCGTAGTAAAACACAGGGTGGCTTGGTGAGGAAGGAGAGGTGGGTCTTTAAAGAAGAAAAAAAAGGGCACCGAAAGTCGTCGGTAGGGTAGGCTAGGTTAGGCGGGACCGGGGCTCGAGGTGAGGATGAGGACAAAAGGCAATAATGAGGGGGGTAGGTGGTAGGTGGAATAGGAATTCAAATTCATGGAAAAATCGGGTACAAGATGAAAGTAGGGGCTAGAAGAGAAATACGAGCTCAAGAAGGATGAAAAGACGCAAACAGCCTATACTTACACGTCAGGTTTGGCTTGTCTCAAAATCTCCAGCACCATCCTCCAATACTTCTGAGTGTCATTCGATCTGCTTCCGCTGTCGAACTCGGACTTTTGGCGATCGAAAAAGTCGAATGTTACCCTCCTTAAAATAAACGTAGCTAGAGTTTTCAGGCGAACTTAAACGCGATTATGAAGAATTAGTAGAAGGATCAGAAGGCCATCATTAACGAAAGGGTGATAGTGATGAAGATCGATGGCGTTACATAATCATGATTCACGTCCTTGCGGTCCAGCGGAACACGGCCAGGGAAGTGACTAAGCCAGGATCACTTACCCCAAGTCTAGCAAGGGTGATCCAACAACTTAGCCAAGCACATTGACCAGATCATGGTCCATTGAAGGAAGCTTATCATTTATATGTGTGCCATCATCAACTGAAGGAAGGGTAATGAAGTGGGTAGATGGTTCAACCTATGAAAAATCACTATAACTGCTAGCAAAAGAGGTTACTAGGGCGGGTATAACCAAGAATGGATCACGAGTTCCTGAGCAAGGGTTAAGAGTTCAAAGGAAGATGATGGGGATCAAGGAAGATCAAGGAAGCTGGGTAATAAGAACACTTCACCCGTATATCCAATACAGGTGAATACTCGAGCCATCCCGTACTCGAGGTTAATTTGAGTATTTTATATTGTACACCCTGATCTTGCTATATTGTTCACGAGGTAGTTAGCGCGGACCTGCGTGGGCCACCAAACTTGTAATGACCCGCTCCCGGGGTCCCGTTACTTTTTTGATATTTGCGCAGGTCCTGCAGGCTACCATTGAAACCAAAATAGCCACGATGCAGAGATGTACCAATACTCAAACCAGCGTACATTATTACAGTCCAAATTAAAATACAACAACAAGCAACATTCTCTCACCAATACATCAAGGAAATACAGAAAGGAAATGCGGAAAGGAAATACATAGCATAGCACACTCACACCAATACAAACAGCTAAAATTCTGCAGTCTCCGGGTCGTACTCTGGCTCTGTAAACTCAGGGGCAATTTCTGCAACCTGGTCGTCGTCTGTCGGTGCCATAAATGGAACCGTAGGTAAGTCACAATAATTATAAATATAGAAAAGAAACAGTGCACAAGTATGACGAAAAGTAACTACGTGCAAGCAGGTCAGAGTGAAAAGTAAAGTACTGAGTTAAAACTGTACACAACTGAAAGTAAGGGCAAAGTGAACTGAAAGGAGAGAACCACTGTGCTGTGGTAGTGCAAGTGTAAAGCAGACTAGGCAGGTGAAACATACCACTGCTGTAGCTAAAGGTACGATAAGTAAAGTATTGTGACTGCACAAGTGTAGTAAGTAAAGTGTATGTACTGCGTAAAGTAAAGGTGACTGTAATGCGTAAAGTAAAAGTGACTGTGCAAAAGTAACTACACTACGTGACTCAAGTCAGAGAGTACAATATGTGACCATCAAGTCCATCTCTTGCCTGGGCGCGACCCAGACGAATGCCGAAAACACAGGCAGCAGGACATGTATTTTGCCAAAACACAGGCAGCGGGACGGGAAGATTGAACTCCAGTCACTCCCACACTCTCTCAAACTATGAGTTACCCCAAAACCCCAGTGAAGTGTCAAGTGTTCTATGTACATATTTGATACGGGATGTTCCACCAGATGTTCCACGCGATGTTCTACCAGATATTCCACAAGATTTTCCACAACATGTTTCTCAAGATGTTATCAGTTCCTTGTTCACGATGATAGTTAACCAGGACCACTGGTTTTTAAAACCAGAAAGTAAAGCAGAGCATATGCTAAGAAATTTGAGGATAAAGACAAGTCCAACAAACATGGAATACAAAAACTGTTGGTTTAAGGGTGGTAGTTTCGTTAGCATACAATTTACCCAAATTAATGTTTGTGTTTAACAACCACCAAAGTTGAAAGTTGGCAAAGTAATCTATAGTTGATTACTTCCTTATTGGATTAGGTCTCTAGTTCGGTTCAAGTCAAATAGCCGTTCTGAAGCTATAGTGGTGTTCCTAATTCATACGGGTACACTTATCTAATTTTCTAACTTTAGAATTAGTCGTGACTTACCAATTTCGAGGCTGTCGTAGCTAGCTGGAACTGGATCTAGGGCTTCTACGGATGTTTGTGCACAAGAATTGGTACCTGCAACAAAAGAATACTTGGTTAAAGAATACACTCATTTTCTATTTAAATAGTTTGATCGTTTTGATTTTCTAAACTGGTTGAAACGTTGTCGAAAATCGTTCTAAATTTTTCTATAAAGTAGATATGATGAAAATAATTTTTTTGCAAAAGAAAATATTTTTCAGATGCTTCTGTTAATTTTTATAATTTTTCAAAGCTCAAAATCAATTTAAAAACTATTTTTCAATTACTAACGTATTTATTCAACAATTTATTCTGGATACAATCTACATCGGAATGTTGCAAGTGAGCTGTCAAAATGACCGTCTCGGAGAGTTCTTTCACATATATTTTTATCATATAGAAGTTTACGTAAAAATAAGAAGTTTTGAATTTTTAAATGAAAATGACGTATTTAAGTTTTGGGCTTAAAAATTAATTCTGGACAAACTAAGCGTCGGATTGAGACGAAACTAGCGCCATTGGGTCCAGAATGTCATTTCTGATTTTCTAGGCCTAGTCTTACATTTTTCTGGGCCCTATATTTCAAGTTATGGATTTTACACCATAAAACCCAATTATTAATTAATTAAAAAATACGAAATACGAAATTATTATCGTATTTACGCTTTTGCCATCGGGATTTACCGTTGCCCCTTCGTTCTCGTTCGTATGCAAGCGGCGACGGGGGTGGGTCTCTCGCTCGTTGACGGCGTCGGCGGCCGTGCGGTGTCGGGGGTGGAGGCAGGCGGTCGGAGGACGGCGTGGAAGTCGGCGGCGATGGCCAGCGTCGGCGGCGGCATTCAAGGCAGCGGCGAGGAGCGGGAGGGGGCGTGTGCTTCGGGCTGTCGTCGGAGCTGCTCGGGGCGCTGTGGGAGGGCGAAGTTCGTCGGAGAAGCGGCGGCGCAGGCGTCACATGCGGCGGCGGTGGAGCTCACGGAGGCGGGGCGTGAGTGCAGTGGCCGTTCGGAGTCGTCGGCGGGTCGTTGGGGTGCCGTGGGTTCGAACGAAGCTACGGCGTGGGTTCGGGGTGTGCGGAAGGCGATGAACGGAGCTCGGGGCTGGCGGTCTGCAGCGGGGGACGGCAGTGCAGAGGCGGTGGGAATGGAGACGTGGGTGGCGGGGTCTGGGTGATGGCAACGGCGGCGAGCCTTGCAACTGGAGGCGTTCGAATTCGACGGCGGTCGCTTCGGGTCGGAGCACGGCGGCGATGGCGGTCGTGGCTTCGAGTCTGCATCGTCGGAGGCTGAGGAGGGTCGAGCGTGGAGGAATGCTCGGAGGCGCGCTCGGGGAAGTTGACGGCGGAGCTAGAGGGCTTCGGGGGTTGTTCGTGCGGGCTCGGAGGTGAGGCTGTCGGTGATGTGACGGAGCGGTCGACGGCGAAGCCCTTCACCGTCGGTGGGTTAGACGAGAGGGGGAGATGAGCGCTGAGTGTGTGTGCCGTGGTGAGAGTGTAAGTTTGAGAGAGAGAGAGAACTGGGGGGAAGAGAGAGACTGAACGGGAGAGTGAGAGAGAGAGCTGAGTGAGATAGGGGGAGAACGAGATAGAGAGAGGAGCTGTGTGTATGCGGGTCTTGGGTGCGTGAGTTGGCCTGATAACGAAGAAGATCGGGGTTTAGGGTAGGGTTAAATAGGATTACAAAATTATTAATCAAACCCATATTGGTCAATGATATTAATTAGGGGTATTAATTAGGGTTGTTGGTGGGTTTGACTAAGTTTTAGGGGAGATGTATCTGAAGGGAAAACGTGAACACGTTTCCTCATCTTAACTATACTTAGGGTAGGTTGATTAGGGTAAACGAATTACAACGTTAGTGTTAGGTAAAAAAATATCATATGTATATGAAATTACGATTTTGCCCCTGGAGTCAAACGTGTCCGAAAAATTACGAAAACATACCCACCGGATCGTATCGTCATGAGGATCGCGAATACGAGATCCGTTTCAGGGTTTGAGCTACGGAGATACGTGTTTCAGGCCAAAACGTTTAGGAAGCGGGTTTGTGGGTTCCCTATTGATTTGACTTCAGAAAATTACGAAATTAATGTGGGAAGCCCTAAATGATCATAGAATGTTACTGTAAAAGTTTGAAATCGTTTTGATGATGTTTGTATAGAAAATAAATTCATTAAGCCAAAACGGTAATAACTGAAAATGAATTTTTATCAGTTTTGTTTTGAGTATTTGATGAAAAACTTACTAAAATACTTCATGACTAGTCTGGTATCTCAAAATATTTTTATAAGAAATTTTTGAAATCATAAAACTCCTGACAAACCATTATAAAATAATTTAAAAAATTGAAAATACGTGAATAGTTGTATTGAAAATTTCGGATCGTTACATAAACCACCCTCCGAATCTCCATCCTTATTTAACTGCACATCATCCTGCTCAATAGGATTCTCAGGAGGAGGATAAGACGTAGACGCTCTAGCAGTGCCCCCTGTCCTAGGCATATCAGCATACACTGGAGGGTCTTCAGAATCAGAAATATCTATCACTTCAGCTTCAGAAATTTTTACAAAAGATTTGGGATTCCAGGTTCGAATGACAATCTTCCTATCTCGAGGCACTTCAACACTCATAACCTTCCCCTTAATATTCTTTTGCATGAGACCTTTAAAGTGAATGTGAGTGCCATCCACCGAAGATAGATCCAATTTCTTTCCTGTTCTTCGCAAATACCAAAACCAGTCTTGAATTGTTACGGGAGCAGGAAATTCTTCATCATCGTAGACTTCATCCTCCTCGGATTTTTGGGAGAGGGGAATTTCGAGAATTGGGGAAAAATTTACCAACTCCAAATTTGAGGCTCCAGGGGAATGCATGTTACTGAGAGGGGTAGAGCAGAGTGATGGAGAGGAATTACCACTGGAGGACCCGCGCGAAGAACGGGGAAACACTCCTTTCCGTTTAATAGGCGACGACGAGGATGTCGGAGCACTTTTCCGCGCGGAGGCTGTCCGACGAGAGGATCGACGAGGGGGCTGCGAAGATTTTTCCGACTGATCTCTCGCCATATCTGATTAGGAGGAGAGAAACTTCGAGTAAGAAGATTTCAAGAACCCTAGATGGGCAGTTTAGAGAATCTTGGAGAAATTTGAGTTGAGAGAGAACTCGGAAATGCGCCTTGGGAACAAAAAAAGGAAACAGAGGGAAATAAATATCGGGTAAAGTTGTTAGTGAAAAAGAAACAAACCCAACAAAATGTGATCGCCCGACCCACATAATGTTGCAACCTGATGTTGCAACAATATTCTCAACACAGAGAACAACATTAAATTCGACACAGCCCTAGGGCTTGTCGCAATTCCTCAAATCTGGCAGAATCTAGAGGCTTTATAAAGATGTCTGCTAGTTGATTAGCTGTAGCTACATACTCCATGACAAGAGACTTCTTTTCAACCAACTCTCTAATGAAGTGGTGACGGATGTCGATATGTTTAGTTCTGGAGTGCTGAACTGGGTTCTTGGAGATGTTTATAGCACTCTGATTGTCACACAGAATAGTCAGCATCCCTTGTTCCAGTCCATAATCTGTTAACATTTGCTTCATCCATAACAGTTGTGTGCAACAACTTCTTGCTGCGATATACTCAGCCTCTGCAGTAGATAATGATATGGAGTTCTGTTTTTTACTATACCATGAAACCAGATTGTTCCCTACATAAAAACATCCTCCGATAGTACTTTTTCTGTCATCAGTATTCCATGCCCAGTCTGCATCACTGTATCCTGAGATTAGAGTGTTTGTATCCTTTGTGTACCATATACCATAGTCTGCAGTCCCACTTACATACCTGATAATCCTCTTCACGGCAGTGATATGAGATTCCTTGGGACATGCTTGGTAATGGGCACAAACTCCAACACTGAAGATGATATCTGGCATGCTGGCTGTTAAATACAAAAGACTACCTATCATGCTTCTGTATAGGGTAACGTCAACATCTTTTCCTCCTTCATCCTTGGAGAGTTTTTCGGAAGTGCTCATAGGAGTCCGGACATGTCTTGCATTTTCCAAGCCGAATCTCTTGGCAAGATTCCTTGCATACTTGCTTTGTGATATAAATAGACCGTATGGACACTGTTTAACTTGAAGTCCAAGAAAAACATTCAACTCACCTACCATACTCATTTCAAACTCCTTTTTCATGAGGGTGATAAACTCATGCACCAGCTGTTGTGATGTTGAACCAAAGACTATATCATCAACATAGATCTGTGCTACCATGACACTAGATCTTGTCCTATGAACAAATAGGGTTTTATCAGCTCCTCCTCGTTCATATCCATTTTTAAGAAGATATGTAGTTAATCTTTCATACCAGGCCCTCGGCGCTTGTTTCAACCCATAAAGAGCTTTCTTCAGCTTGTAAACATGGTTTGGAAGAAATGGATCTGTAAAGCCTTTGGGTTGTTCAACATACACTTCTTCATTCAGAAGCCCATTCAAGAAAGCGCTCTTCACATCCATTTGATGTAGTTTGAACTTCAGACTGCAAGCAACGGCCAGAAGAAGTCTGATGGATTTCAATCGAGCTACTGGAGCAAATGTCTCATCAAAGTCAATTCCTTCCACTTGAGTATACCCTTGAGCTACAAGACGAGCTTTGTTGCGAGTAATATTTTCCTTCTCATCTGTTTTATTTTTGAATACCCATTTTGTTCCAATAACATTGGTTCCTTTGGGTCTCTCCACAAGACTCCCGACATCATTTCGTTGGAATTGGTTCAGCTCCTCTTGCATAGCCAAGACCCAGAAATCATCAACAATGGCTTCCTTCACATTTTTGGGTTCAATAGTAAAGAGAAAACATGCATACCCAGCCAGATCTCTGTAGTTGACATGACTAGCACCTCTGGTACGACGACTGTCATGCACGTCACCAATGATAAGCTCCGGTGGATGGTCGCGTATAACCTTTGTGATCCCCTCAGCATCTTGACCATTTTCAGCCTCTGCTTGAGTCGTCTCAGTGGTAGTAGTATCCTGTGTTGCAACATTTTGTTCAACATTGTTCTGATTGGTCTTGACTGTTGCAACATCATTTTCAACACGAACCTCATCATCATTTCTGTCTTCCTGAGTCCCTTTTTCTCCAGTCAGTATAGATTCTCCCTGATCAAAATCATCAACCACCACATTAATAGATTCCATCATAACGTCTGTGCGTTCATTCAACACTCGGAAGGCACGACTCCTTGTAGAATACCCCAAGAAAATTCCTATGTCACTCTTGGCGTCGAACTTTCGTCTTGGTGTACGATCTTGCAAGAAGTACCACTTGCTTCCAAAAATATGGAAGTAGGAGACATCAGGCTTCCTCCCTTTCCAGATTTCGTATGGAGTTTTCTTAGTCCTTGGCCGAAGATATACCCTGTTGATGGTGTAGCAAGCGGTATTAATAGCTTCAGCCAACCACTTAACATTAACTTCCCGAGCATTCAGCATAACTCGTGACATTTCCTGAAGTGTTCGATTCTTCCTTTCAACAACTCCGTTTTGCTGAGGAGTCTCAGGGGCCGAGAACTCATGTCCTATACCCTGTGCCTCACAGAAAGTAGAGAATGAGTGATTCTCAAACTCTTTTCCATGATCACTTCGAATCCGGATGATTTTTCCAATTTTGTCCCCTTTTTCAACCTGAAGACGAGTACACAATTTCTTGAAAGCATCAAAAGTATCTGACTTCTCCTTAAGAAAATCAACCCAGGTGAACCGAGAAAAATCATCAACACATACAAAGATGTACTTCTTACCTCCCACACTTGTTCTGAGGTGGGTCCAATCAAGTCCATGTGTAGCAGCTCCAGAATTTTTGAGGTTGTGATAGTCTGAATTTGCTTGTGACTCACTTTCTTCTGTTTTCCCAGTTGGCAAGATTCACACACCCCTTCTTTCTTCTTGATTAACGTTGGCATTCCACGAACAGCTCTGGCTTAGGAGATCTTTATTAAGGTCTTGAAGTTGACATGTCCCAGTTTCTGATGCCACTGTTCAGAAACATCCGTTGTAATACTTAGACACCTGTCAGGATCTTGCAACAGATAGCAGTTGTCGCTGGATCTTTTTCCGAAAAGAATACAAACATCATCTCTATTGAATACAAGGCATTCATCCTTGTTAAAACGGACCAGAAGTCCTTGATCACACAACTGACTGATACTTATGAGATTAGCCTTTAAGTTCTCAACATGCATCACATCTTTTAGTTTCAGTGTTTCTGTCATATTCAAATTCCCTTTTCCAACAACCCTGCTTCTCTGACCATCTCCAAACGTGACATGTCCTTTGTTCCCAGCGGTGTACTCAGATAGGAGTCCCATGTTCCCTGTCATGTGCCGAGAGCAACCGCTGTCAAAATACCATTGATTTTCTGCAAAAGTAACTAAGGATGTGTATGCAACCATACTGACCAGTTCCGACTTCTTGACCCATTTCATACTTGTCCGCTGTTGAGAGTGGTTAACATTTCTTCCTTCATTCAAATATTCGCCTAAAACAACTCCAGTCATAGTGTCCAACTTGTCTATAGTAATTGCATATTGGCTGCCTGGATGTTGAACATTTTGTTAAACCTTTTCCTTTCTTCTCTCTTGACTTGCTCTCATTCAGTTGTCTCCGTTTACCATGCTCCTTAGTAATGAGACTACTTCTAGTCTTTAGGGTGTGTAGATGACTTCCTCTGTGGTAACCAACTCCTGTTCGATCTCCAGCCACCTTACCCATGTTGAGGATGTCATCAAGTTTAGATTTTCCTGAGTTCCATCTGTTGAAGGTACTTTCCGCCTTCTCAGCTCTTAGCAGTGCTCTCTTCAGGCTACTCTCAAGATTCCGGAGGCTTGTTTTAGTCTTCAATAGTTTGACTTGAGTCACATCCCTCTCACTTCTCAGCTTGGAGCATTCACCTTTCAACTTCTTGTTGGCATCACAAATTTCCAACCATTTGTAGAACATCATTTGATAAGCCGAGCGGATATCCTCATCACCAATATCTTCTTCACTTTCATTGTCCGATTCAACCTCACTGTTGTAAGTTGCATCATTTGTCACAACATTACGTATCACATCTCCTTGCTTGTGATTGGATGTTGAAGAATGTGTTACAACATTATGTTCAACATGACTGGAAGACTTACCCTCGGACTTGTCTTTCAGGATGGCTGTGAACGCAACATAGTTGCTAGTTATGTCTTCATCTTCCACACTTCCTTCAGAGTCTTCATCGCTCCAGGTGCTGGCAAGGGATTTCCCTTTTTGCTTCTTAAGGGTGTTTGCACATTCGGCCTGTATATGGCCAAATCCTTCACACTCTCTACATTGTATCCCCTTTCCCTTGTTTTTAGAATCATACCTTTGACTATGGCGGCTAGCAATCTTTTCACTAGCAGGTGGTCCTGACCGCACCACCTTATTAGCAGCTTTGAAATTTTGACCTCTGTTGCTGATCTTCCTCATCATCATACTAAAATTTTTGGTGAGTAAAGTAATATCATCATCGGGTTCTGACTCATTATCGAATTTTGAAGATTCATTCGCTTCAACCTTTAAGGCAACTCCCTTCTCCCTTTTGTTTTGCTTGAGATTCATCTCATAAGTTTGCAGAGAGCCCATGAGTTCGTCTAATCTCATGGTGGATGTGTTTCTTACTTCCTCTATTGCAGCAATCTTAGCCGAAAATTTTTCTGGCAAGAATCTCAGAGTTTTTTCAACTAACTTCTTTTGAGAATATTTCTTACCCAGTTGGAATGCCTGGTTGGCTATATCCCTCAATCTTCCGTTGAACTCTGCAACTGTCTCGTTTTCATTCATCCTCAGGTTTTCAAACTGTGAGGCAAGCACTTGTAATTTGGACGCCTTAACAGTGCTGGTCCTTTCATGCACATTTTGAAGAATGTCCCAGGCTTCTTTTGCGTGCTCACAAGTTGATATAAGCTTGAACTGCTCTTCATCGACGGCAGTGAAGATGGCGTTCACTGCTTTTGAGTTTCCTAAGGCAGCACGCTCCTCTTCAGGATTCCAATCTTTCACGGGTTTGATACATTCCTTGCCTTCCTTGTTAACTTCAGTCGGAGGGCTCCATCCTTCAACCGTAGCCACCCAAGCCTTTTCATCTAGGGACTTGATAAAGGCTCGCATGCGTGACTTCCAATACGTGTGATTAGATCCGGTGAGCAAGGGAGGACGAGTAACAGAGGTGCCTTCTATGGTATTCATGATGAGCGTACTGACACACAAGATCACACCCACTTTGAACGATCAAAGTAATACGGATGACCGGCTCTGATACCAAATGAAATTCAGTACGCAGTAATGAATCTTAAGAACAACGCAGCAACACACAGCAAACAGAGACACACAAGACTTGGTAACGTAGTTCGGTACGCACACCTACATCTGCGGGGCCACGCCCAGAAAAGTAGAATACTTCACTATGAAAATCAGAGAATACAAACTCTAATAACCACGCTTCTATAAGGAAGAACACACTCTCCCTTAATACAAACCGTGAGGGGTGATCACAATCAACCACGTGAAGTATTCTTGGCAAGCTCCCCTTGCCTGCAAGCTCCCCTTGCACCACCGACTAGATCAACTCCCTTGATCCTACGTGCGTAGTCGTCGGCCTCCCTCCCGGAGTAATCTCACACAACTTTTTATCACAAAGTCCGTAACCTGGCTGCCAATTGCTCCGAACCCTAAAAGCAAGTATTCCCGCAATCCACGGTTCAATCGATCAGATCAAGATGCGGCCCGTTAACTGCAATACCCGCAACATCTATAGCAAGAAGGGGATCCCTGAATATCCGCAGGAGATCGTTGCCAGGATATTACCGGCAAAAATCTCTCCAACCGTTTCTCAACAAGGTAACAAGAGATATACAGCCGATCAAGACTATAACAGTTAATAACCTCCATAAATACCTGAACTGTTAAATAGAGAGATAAAAGATTACGCGGACGCCAGTCGCACATCCTCGAATACTTTGAGCAATCAAACGACGCATATAGACTTAGCATGTTGAACATCCTGGTACAACAAACTGTTCAACAATTTATCCAACATTCTAACTGATTCGATTCTCTTCTTCAGACGGCAGTGGCTCAGATGCAACAAAACGTACAACAAAATGTCCAACATTCCCCAGATAACTTGACTAAAGACTTTAAGAAGTAAAGAGCAAGCGACGATAAGCAGAGTGCCACATATGACAAGTAATGCATTCATGAATAGCAATGATAAAACCTAACAACAACGTTTTGAAAACAAGAGACATCGTCCAGTGCAATTGTAATTTATAAGTCGTTACGAATACCTTGTCTAAGGAAGTGTTTGAGTCAATGTTCTGTGATCATGTACATTCTCACATCTACCGGCTCGAAGCCCGGCATTCTTGTGCCTGCTATAATTTATGAAGACAATGCAGCATATATTGCCCAGCTACAGAACGGCTACATCAAATGCGACAAGACGAAGCATATCTCTCCCAAGTTCTTCTAGACGCATGACCTTCAGAAACAAAAGCATATTGAGGTACAGAAGATCCAATCATGTAATAACTTGGCGGGTTTGCTCACCAAATCCCTGCCAACTAGTATCTTTGAGAAACTTGTAAGTGGGATTGAGATGAGGAGTGTGAGAAAATGTAAACTAGGTCAGGATGAGAGAACTATGAATGTATAGAGACATAAGAGACTGATGCATAGATTCATAAGAAATCTGCAAGCCTGAAGCTTGGTCAGATGAGGGGGAGTCAACAGGTGTTGTACTCGTTTTCATTGGCTATTGGTTTTTTCCCACAGGGTTTTCCATAGTCAAGGTTTTGACGAGGCAACATCGTTGACTCTGTATCCTGAAGTATCCATCCCTAGACACATCCCTAAAACCGGGGAATTTATGGAGAAATTGTTCTTTATTTAACAAGACAGTTATCCTAACTTGGATCTTGAAGAAGTCACCTCTTATTCCATGTTGGTTGAATAAGGGGAAGTGTTGTGAATAGGCCCATTGGGCCTATTGGATATCCACCCATCATTGAATGCTATATATATGAGGGTATGTGGCTCCTAACCCTCTACACATTTTACCCTACGCTTTTCCCTTCTTAACAATTTCTTAATTTTTGCTTAACAATTAATTATAAATAATCATACATACCTTTCTTTGATTTTTCTTTTTGAATTTAGATTTTACTGTTGCATGCGAATGCGAATATTTTTCTACTTCATATTGTAAATTTTCACATTATTTAGTTTACATAAAGACACATTTAGTCTATATGAAGAGATAATATTTGTCAAGCTGATTTATATAATTTACTCATCAATAAATAATCAATAAGATGTCTACTTTAGCTTGCAATCGTATACTCCTTATCAGGGACGGATCTACATTGGGACATGTGCCACGTGTTCCTTGGAAATTGAGAATAAAATTACTTTTATACCATTTGAAAAAATCAACATGACAAAGTAGATATTTATATATAATTTATTGAATAGAACAATTCATGCAAGTTGGCTTGGTGGTAAGTAACGTGCTTTCTAGGGCTGGAAACTGCGTTTGAATCACAACGCCAACTCTTTTTTGTATGTTTTGTATTTTTTTTGCACACGGGCTGGTTTTTATTTGTTTTTCTATTTTTTGCACCTGGGCTAGAAAACAATACCTACTCTATAACGTTTAATATCTTTGAATTTTTCGTTGTTGATGCCCAAAAATTGAGCTGCCGCTGGCCCGATGCTCGTTAGATAAACCGAATCTACACACACACACAAATCCCACATTACGAATCCGAGTAAAGGTCCCGCATGCTCCAGTCTAAGCTCAGATCAAATCTTCAACGCAAAAAAATCACATCTCTGGACAACTTTCTCAATGTAGTTATAGAATGTTATTTTTCAAAATTTATGCGAATTTATTTCCAAAAAATTGATCTTTTTTCATTTTTAGGGTTTTCTGTTATTTGCATGTGGGGGCAATTGAATAGTGTCTAGATTGTTAATTACATGCGCGTCTATTTCGTTCGAGATTTTGGGCACATTTGATGAGCTGGCGTCTCCTTGCTCCTTTAACGTGTAGGTTCTTCAAATATGTGAATAAATTTCACGTGCAATTTGATTGTGTACATCGAAAATGATATTTCTTGATATTATCAACAATGAAGTTGTTATACAACGTTTTGAAAACAAGAGACATCGTCCAGTGCAAGTGTAATTTATAAGTCGTTACGACTACCTTGTCTAAGGAAGCGTTCGAGTCAATGTAATTTTTCATCTTTGTTGCATTTTTGCCATTAAAAAAATAAAAAAATTATATATATTGTACATCCGTGGGTAATTACATAAAATATAATTTTCTATCTTACCACATTCATAGCCAATTCGTATCAATATTCATTTTTTAACAAACACAAAAACTATTTACAATCCAAAATGAATTAATATTCGTATTCATATCCCTAAAAAATTACAGATGTAGACATACATATATGACATATCCACTCCCCGTATCAGCTTCGTACCCACTTAATATTGGGCGGTGCTGGGCCCAATGGATCATACCCACTTAATATTGGGCCTCCGGAAAGACGGCCCACAGGCTTGGGAAGAGGAAGATTATAGCATGCAAATGAGTTAGAAAGTGACTTAATGCCTGCCGGCAGCATCTAGCATGTATGTAACGTGATGAATCATCAACAGCCCAATATATTCGGTCCATCTTCTTACCTTACTCCACTACGTAGGGCCACACTTGTTACAAATCGAGGGGCGAGAAAAAAAAAGGGTTGATCGAATGGTCTACGTCGCGTTGGACGATCGCATGGTCCTAGACGCATTATTAGAAGGGAGACGCGTAGTCAAAGTCAAATTAGGCCGTGGTATAAAGTTGGAGGCTTGCAGCACACGACCATATATATATTCCCACTTTATGGGAGCTCGATGAATCGCGACCACTGTGACTGCGGCCGGCCACCATGCAAAAAATCTATTCTTTTGTTGCCCACAGATTGACGGCCATGCAGTCTTCAGATGATCAAGCGTGTCACATTCTCCTCTCCTCTCATCTTATGCCAAGGATATGGTCAAAAAAAAATAAAATCGGTGGATATTGTTCTCAATATTTGAGTTTGCTTTTTACTCATTGGTGATATAAAAAAAACAGATTCTTGAGAAAATATGCCGCTAACATCACTGGGGAGCACTGGCATCTTACATCCTAGTCAATATATACCTCCCTTTGACTCCCCATTGAATTCTAACACACTCTGTTGCAAAGACACAGCCACATACGTCGAAAGTATTCAAGTTTTGTTTACGAAGAAATGAGAGATGATTCACTGGGACCCAGCCCACAATTGTTGACCTTGAATTCTCTTGCATGGGAAGAAAAATTCCTTTCCTTGGTATGTTTCTATAATTACGAGAATATTAAAAAGTGTTCTCAGTTGCTGTGGACCAAGAATTGGACGTTGCATCTTACTGTGCATGCATCTTTCATTCTTCTTTCTTCGAGAGCCCGGCCCGTAATATTCCGAGCCATCGTGGATAGCTAATAGCAACATAGTCACGTATACGCACCAACAGTCAATTTGATCCTCAAGATCTGTGATGAGAAGTCACTCGGCTTGCACGCAACCGAGTGATCAGCATTGTGTCTACGTGTGAGTTTATACATGAAGCTAAAGAAGAATAAAAAGCAACTCGTGTGCCCCGTTTGCATGGGTCCTATCATTCAGTACCCCTTTTTATGGTATGTTCACACGCGCACAAACATAAATTCATCAATGTCATACTTTCGTGGGCCATACTAATTCCTTCTTATGTGTTTCTTTGGTTGCAGCTGGTGTGATGTTCTCTCATTGGATGAAGCAAAAAAAAAATTACAATACAATATATATAATACATGCGTTCCATCCAATGATAAGACACACCATGTTAGTTGTAACTAAAATAAAACTATTAGGGCCTGTTCCACACGGGTTTCTTTTGTTTCTTTGGGACGAGAAAGTGCGAATTTTGCACTGTAGCGGTCTTGTCTGCTTGTATTTTGGGGGTATCCTCGCGACTTTTCTCCTCTCGTGTTCCTTTGCTCCGCTTCTCGTCTTCGCTGCTTTCGCCCTTCCGACGACTCCTCTCTCCTAGCTGTCAACCCCATCTCCTTGGTCTGAAATCGCCGGATTTCACGGAGATTCCACCCTTTCCCCGCGATTTTTGGGCCCCACCGCTGTGCTCACCCCTTCTCTCTCCTTCTTCCCGCGGGTTTCAGTTGGGTTCGGGGAAAACCTTAGCTACGGCTGCGGGTTTGTGTCGGAGTTGAACCATAGCTTCGATTGCTCCAACGGAATTGTTGGTCGGTGGTGAAGGGGGTGTGCCAAGCTTGGTCGGATTTCAGTGCCGGCAACGCTACGAGCAGAACCCTAGCTTTGATTTGTTCCCAAATTTCTCGCTGGAGCCGGAGCCACCTCCTGTGTGCCTCGATTGGCTGCGAGGGACTGGAATCTGAGGCAATCGGCAGGATCGGTGAGCCTTACCTTATTATTACTGAGATATTAGCATCGATGCATATTTTCTTCATCTCTAAATTAATTGTTGATGACATTTGATGCTGTCATGTGTTCCTATATGCGATGATCTTTGATGCATTGGTGTTATTGCCTTGCTACCATGCTGTCGTGTTGTGCATGCGGCTAGGGTTTCAAATTTGGCCCCCTAGGGCATATGCGGATATTATTGTGAAATTGGGGTTATTTGGTTGCATGAATTCTTTGTATGATGATTTATTTGTATGATGAATGTAAAGAATTGTGCATTCTAAAAAAGCCCAATGATGATAAAAAAAGTAGGAAAGAATGACATTTGCACACGGAGGATGGCTTGCTAAGATTGTTCCCTTGAAGCCCCATATTGATTTTTAAAATGTCTGATCCCCATGTACGCAATTGTTTATAATTTTATTTGTGTTAAATATAAAATATGTAATTTTAAATTTTCATTGAGTTTTTGTGTTTTTGTGGAGTGAATTGAGGATCATTGTATTAGATTTATGTAGCAGGGCTTCTTGTTGCAGTTAGGGTTTTTGTTGATGTTATGTTTGGCTCAGTGTTTGATTTTTTGGGGCATGGCTCCTTCAGTCTTTTGTTGCTGTTTTGTGATGGGAAGGTAATGGATACTTGAAGCAGATTTTTGGGGCATGTCTCCTTGTTGCAGTGTGTGATTTTTTGGGTATCATTGTTGGGGCTTTGTATCAGATTTTTGGGGCAATGCTCCTTGTTGCAGGTTGGATATATGGATTGTTACTTATGACTACAGTGCAAATTTTTAACTTTCTCGGACCAAATCAACAAAAGAAACCACAATGGAACAGGCCGTTAGTTTTTGGGGCATGGATCCTTGTTGCAGTATGGGATTAAGTGGTTTTCTTTTTGGATCATTGTAGCATAATTTTGTGGGAATACAAAAAATTTGGTTTATGGGCCAAGGCTCCTTGTTGCAGTTTTGTTTTATGAGGTGTTATATTTGGATTATGGATCCTTGGTGCAGAATGGGTTTATGTGATTTTATTTTTGGCTCATTGTATCATATTTTGATTCTAATACAAAAATTTTTGGGTCCTTGGTTTATGAGAGTTTTGGTGACATTTTTTGGTGATTTGTATCAGATTTTTGGGTTATGGCTCCTTATTGCAGTTTTGGTTAATGGTGTGTTATTTTTGGGGTATGAATCCTTGTTGCATTAGGGTTTTATGTGATTTTCTTTTTGGCTCATTGTATCATATGTTGATCCTAATACCAAAAATTTTGGGTCGTCGGGTTTTGTGTTTTTTTGGTGATTTGTATCAGATTTTTGGGTTTTTATGGCTCCTTGTTGCAGTTTTGGTTTATGTGCTTTTCTTTTTGGATCAGTGTATCATAGTTTATTTTATGGGGTGAAAATGCAGGAGCAACGGCAAATCAACCGCGTGTGTGACTATGATTACACATTATATCTGAGGGCTAATGATTTGGATATGCACAATTTTATCTGAAATGTGTTATTCATATGTATTATGTTATGTATATAATTAACAGTAAATATATGTGTTATTCAATTAAGGGTGACATGGATACACAAGGAGACCATTCGGCTTGTGAGTTATGCACTGCTGCAGCGGCTGTAATAACGTTTGTCGTAGTAGCCTTACAACTTCACGCAAATGCTAGGGCTGAACCTATACCAAGAGAGCCCTCAGCGATGCGGGATCTGCATAGAAAATCCCACATGCGGAGAATTCTGTGGGGGTCTAAAGGTATATGTTTGGGCTATTTACGGATGCGAAGACATGCTTTCATGAATCTTGCAGCAATAATGCGTCAGCGTGATCTTCTCAAGGACAATATACAGGTATCCATCGAGGAGCAGTTGGCCATGCTCCTGCATATTGTAGGGCACAAGTGAAAGAATAGAGTCATGCAAGTGGATTTTATTAGGGGAGGGGGGACAGTGAGCCGGTATTTGACAAAGTTATGGGGGCAGTGTGTGCAATTCATGATATGTACATGAAGCAAGCTACTAATGAGACGCCACCAGAGATAGTCAATAATCCAAATTGGTTCCCATTTTTAAGGTATGTGTGATTATCTGTATATGTGTCAGTCTAATAAGTATCGTCGTGTTGATTGAAAATTGGTCTCATTGATTACGTTGTAGGACTGCATTGGTCTCATTAATGGGACTCACATGAATGCCATGCTACCAGCCAGTCTTGTATCCCGCTTTAGAGGTCGTAAATGGGTTACGCAAAATGTGCTAGCAGCTGTCACTCCAAATAAAAGATTCACATACGTACTGGCCGGGTGGGAAGGATCCGCAAATGATTTTACGGTCCTGAAAGATGCATTGTCTAAACCACCCCCCCGGGCTGCAAGTGTATGAATGTAATAGGCATAAATTTACATTTACATGCGAAATACTTCTCTCAGAGATCGTTGGCCCATAAACTGGGTTTATTTTTCGAATGTAGGTAAATATTACCTTTGTGATACTGGGTATACTACAATGCCAGGGTTCATATCTCTATACCGGGGCGTTAGATACCATTTGAAGGACCATATTGATCGGGTTCCTAGAAACCGAATAGAGCTATTCAACCTACGCCATTCTACATTACGATCAAAGGTCGAGTTGACATTTGGTATCCTAAAGCAAGGTTGTAAAAAACGCTAGGCGCTAGGCGTTCGGATTGCGAGCGCCTAGCACCCAGAGCATTAATCGGGGATTAATCGGCCTAGGCGGATTTGCAGTTTTTAATTATTTTATTTATTTTTATATAATATATTTATGTTTATATATAAATATAAATATCTATTATACATTTGACAGTGTTTTTTGAATTCTAGGGCTGACTAGGACAAGATAAAAAGTGGCTGAGATTTGATCTTGGTAAATCAATGGTTGAGATGAAGCTTTGAAACCATGAATGTGAGCTTTGAAATTTGGTCCAGTTTTGAAAATTGGTCCAACTTTTAAATGAATGGAGCTTTGAAACACTGACTATGAGCTTTGAAATTTGATCCAACTTTGAAATTTGGACCAACTTTGAAATCTGGTCCAACTTTGAAAGCAACCAGTGAACCTGTTTCAGCGCCCGCGCCCATGTCGGGGGCGCCCACTAAATTTTTTACGCTGATTTGTTGTTCCGCGCCGAAGGCGCGGGCACCGAATTTGTTGTTCCACGCCAAATTTGTTTTTCGACGTCGAATTTGTTGTTCCGCGCTGAAGGCGCATGCGTCGAATTTGTTGTTCCGCACCGAAGGTGCCCATGCCGCTAAATATTTTTACGTTAATTTATTGTTCTATTAAATTTTGGCTGTGGAAATAATTTTTTCGGGGAACAAAGATTTCGCGGGGGAAATCTTAAATGAACCGTGCCGGCGGGCACGGGTTATGACTAGTATATATATATTATTTAAAATACATCAAATATTTAATACATACTAAATCAAATCCACTTTACCTACTTTAGAGTATTTGTGTGCAATAAAATAAAATTTAAAAGATACTCTTGTGCAATTAAGTCATTTACCAAAAACGCCCAGAAACCGCCCAGAAACCGCCCAGGAACCGCCCAAGAACCGCCTAGGAACCGCCCAGAGCGCCCAGACACCGCCCAGAACGCTTAGGCGGCCGATTAATCCCAAAAACGCCCAGATTGACCGCCCAGGCCATAATCGGGGCGTTTACTGGCCGCCTAGCGCCTAGGCGCCGCCTAGGCAGCCGCCCAGGCCGATTTTTAGAACACTGTCCTAAAGAACAAGTTTAAAATAATGACAGTCAAGCCTCACTACTCATTCAAACGTCAGGTCGAAATCGTACTTGCTTGCATTGTTTTGCATAATTACATCCAAATAGAAGATCCGCATGACCCCCATCTAACGGAAGATGGAGATGGGGTTGAGGAGGCTGTAGATGGTATCGATGACCATGATGATGATGTTATGGATCTGTCCCAACAGGTGCCTGTTCGTGAACAAACCGAACAACGTGATCAATGAAAAATGCGTAGGGAGCAGATAGCTTGGGATATGTGGGTGGACTTCTGTAACAAAAATAATAATGGGAACACTATAGAGCATGTGCTATGAGGGGGTTGGCGTATATTATTGCCTCCTAAGGCTGAACATTTTATTCATCTATCGGACATATTGTATTAATTTTGCTTTGTTGCTTGTGCCAAATTTTATCATGCCTTTGCTTATCCACTATTTGCTTTACACTTATGCAATTTTATACCCGGATGCAGTATAGGTTCATGTTATATGATGGTTGGATGTTTATAGCCACAACATTGCATTTTCAATTTAATTTTATTGATGTAGTAGGGATGGAAGGCTCGTCAAACTCTGGTCAGGGGGTGAACCAAACCGGGCTGGGAGTGATCCCATGCTCCCCAGCTATGATAATGTAAATGGGACACAATGGGTAGAAGCTGACAGAATGGTTGATCCCATTGTTAACCGCCCAATGCCCATGAGGATGCCAACGATGCCCTATCACATGCATGGCTTCCAATAAGGTGGGCTTGTGTACCAATCAGATGTGCATGGCATGGGATATCCCCAATATCCAAATTTCAACATTCCTATGCAAATGTCAATGTAGATGCCATCACTGCCCGGAATGTGGTTTATGAATATGCTGCAAGGGGGAGAACCACCCTCTTACAGAAGCCCATCGTCCCCAGGTGCATTTGCTATGCCTACGCCACCTAGTGGCAATAACGAACACCCGGTAGTGACTCTTCTAGGAAGTCGAGCCGCCGTAGCGAAGATGCTGACGGGTCTGTTTCAAGCCCACAGAAGAAGTCTAAGTAGCCTTCATCTTCTGCACAACAGAACAAACTTTGGACGAATGCTTACGATGAAACCATCATTCCATTCCTTGCTGAGCTTGCACGTCAGGGGTATAAAGCCGATAAGACTTTTAAAAATACAGCCTTCAATGCTACTGCAGCTGAAATAAATAACATCCATGGGACTTCATTCTCAAGTGTTAATGTGAAGAATCACATGAAATCGTTGAGGAGACGGCTCAAAGACGTAAAGGAGTGCATGGAGCTTAGCGGAGCTGGATGGGATGAGGAGAGTAAGGTCATTCAGCTTGATCCCGAAACGTATGCTACACGGGCGGTGGTAATTACTTCTACCTTATAGATATGCTATGTGATGCTACATTAAATATAGCTTTGCATACCCTTTATCATATTTGATATTCTAATCGTTTAGGCTAACCATCGGCTGCAGGCTTATGTGAACCATCCACTTCCATGGTATGACGATCTTGTTATCGTCATTGGTGATGACGCTGCGAAGGGGGATTTAGTAATGGGTGTTTTGGAAAGGTTTGGTGGAGAGTTTCATGAAGGCGAAGGCGAGGGAGAGCCCGTAAGTCAAGAGCCGATACATATAGATTCACCACCACACAATGTCACGGAAGAAATTTCCACCCAAGCTTCGAGCGGGCCTGTTAATCAGGGAGGGCCAAGCCATTCAAACCCACCTACGATGGGTAAAAAGAAACAACGAAGACGGGGCATGCAGTAAGATCCCGACATCATGCGGAAAATATCAGAAAATATGAAAGAGGTCGCGAACGTTATAAGGTCCGCACACTCTCATTGGACTGAACCACTTGCCCAGCATATCTACGAGTTTACTGAGTATACGTCGGGTATATTGTTGAAGGTCTTTAAGACCCTACGGAAGGATGAGATGGAGGCACGAAGCTTTTTGGCTTTGCCTCAATCTGCTAGGAAAATGATGGTTGAAGAGATAGTAGCGGGATTGGATTTGGACTAGTAGTACATCATGCTGGGAGGTGAAGATGGTTGTGAGGTGGAGATGTCATGTTGGTGGAGATTCATTCACAAGGGTTGGATTTGGATTCAGTTTGTGTATCTGGGGGATTTTGGTGCAGGGCTATTGTATCAGTTTATGTGGCATTGCTACTTGTTTCAGTATGTGTTTATGGGGTGTTTTGGGGTATGGGTCAATGTATCAGTTTATATGGCATGTCTCCATGATGCAGTTTGTGTTTTTGTGTTGTTCTTGTTTGATCAATGTTTCAGATTTTTGGGGCATTGCTCCAGGTTGCAGTTTGTGTGTATGGGTTGTTAATTTTGGTTCATGGTATCAGATTTTTGGGGCATTGCTCCATGTTGCTGTAAGGGTTTATGGGTTGTTAATTTTGGATCATGGAATCAGATTTTTGGGGCATTGCTCCAGGTTGCAGTTTGTGTTTATGGGTTGTTAATTTTGGTTCATGGTATCAGTTTTTTGGGGCATTGCTCCAGGTTGTAGTTTGTGTTTATGGTTGTTAATTTTGGTTCATGGTATCAGTTTTTTGGGGCATTGCTCCTAATTGATTAGCTTGTGTTTATGAGTTGTTAATTTTGGATCATGGTATCATATTTTTGGGGCATTGCTCCAGGTTGCAGTTTGTGTGTATGTGTTGTTAATTTTGGTTCATGGTATCAGATTTTTGGGGCATTGCTCCATGTTGCAGTTTGTGTTTATGGTTGTTAATTTTGGTTCATGGTATCAGTTTTTTGGGGCATTGCTCCTAATTGATTAGCTTGTGTTTATGAGTTGTTAATTTTGGATCATGGTATCAGATTTTTGGGGCATTGCTCCAGGTTGCAGTTTGTGTGTATGTGTTGTTAATTTTGGTTCATGGTATCAGATTTTTGGGGCATTGCTCCAGGTTGTAGTTTGTGTGTATGGGTTGTTAATTTTGGTTCATGGTATCAGATTTTTGGGGCATTGCTCCATGTTGCTGTAATGGTTTATGGGTTGTTAATTTTGGATCATGGTATCAGATTTTTGGGGCATTGCTCCAGGTTGCAGTTTGTGTTTATGGATTGTTACTTTTGGTTCATGGTATTAGATTTTTGGGGCATTGCTCCATGTTGCTGTAAGGTTTTATGGGGTGTTCTTTGTGGATAATTGTATCAGAACTTTGGGGCATGGTTCCATGCTGCAGTGAGTTTTTTTGGGTTGTTAAGTTTGGCTGATTGTATCAGATTGTTTGGCATGGCTCCTTGTTATGGTTTACCTATAGCCCAATGATGAAGATGATTATTTGATCCATATGTCCCTTGGTTATGCATAAATAGTTGGTATTAGGCTTGATGGTTCCATTACTCCCCAATGATGTATATTCGTGAGATACATTGAAAATCATATGAAATGATATGGACTGTATGCATCGGTATATGAGATGGGTGGATGTTAAATGAGGGGGTGATATGTGATGGAGCAACTGCCTATTACCAACAATTTATCATGATAAAATTAATTTTTTCCTGAGGGTTTATTTATATGTTGCATACAACCAGCAATCAGGAGCCATGCCACAAAAATATGATACAATGATCCAAAATAAACACCCCATAAACACATACTGCAACATGGAGCTATGCCCCAAAACCAACTTACCCCCGATGATGAAGAACAATAAATAAGAAAATTGACCATATGAAAAGAAGATATAGGGGTATTTGGCTGGAAGGTTCATGTATAATGAGCAACCGACATATATCTTCGGCTGTTCACGGTACAGAACATGTTTATCTGAGGGCACAAGTCAAATAATTTTTATTTGACTTGGGTATGGACCAAGTTGGTATGGTGCAATTTCATTGTGGGGTTTGTTTGGTTTTAGCAAATGTTAATTTTTTTCAGTTTATTTCTGGGGTTTTATGGATGTATCCGTTTCTTTTTTGGGTTCTTCAGTTGTCTGTATCAGTTTGAGGTGTTGCTTCTTGATGCAATTCTGTATGTAGCCTTGAGACTTAAAATTGTTTTTTAAAATATTTATTTGTATACATGTTGCATGCCTCTGTTGTCAATCTTTATTTCATGCAAGGTACACATGAGCACCGGTCCAGCTGTAATGCCCTACCAGCTACTGCACAAGTACTAGAGGGGGGGTGAATAGTACTTTAAAATAATAAGGAGTATAATTCCAAATTAAATTGCAATCAACTACCAAATCAATTTGCGGAAGCTTAAATTGAACGACGACAACGAAATTGACAATGCTAACAAACGATGTTAATGGGTTCGGATCCACCCAAGTCTCCCCGACTTGTTCCCGGTGATCCTACGTCCCAACCACCCGGATCCCCTCCGGATACTTGAGTTAGAAACCCTAACTCAAGATTTCCACTATGAATATCTTGTGAAAAACTTTCACAAGATCAAATCATACATGCAATAGCAAACGTGAATCCCACAACCCGGGATCACAACCTTCTCTCACAACCGAGAGAACCAACAAGCAATATAAAAGAGTTTATATGAAATAAACAAGCTTACCACAAAATCCTATACCTTGAGTTTTTCTTACCCAATAGGTGGAATGAAGGATTTGAGGAAGATGAAGTTACCAAACCCTAGCACCAAGGAAATGAGCAGCAATGGGTGCCTAGGGAAGATTTGGAAACTTGAATCAAGCAATAGCTTGAAGAGCTCACCAAGAACAAGCTTCTCTCTAGATCTAGAAATGAGAGAGAATGGGTTTCTTGTGAGGAAGAGAGCTTTAGATTTGAGGGAGAATAGCTATCACTTTAGAACTCAATGAATCTCTTAATGGCAGCTCTATTTAAGATAGAAATGACCTAGGTTCGTATTTATAGGGTCCCATAAAAACAAGATAGGTCAATCTCCAACGGAAAGAAATCTGTGAGAATTAGTCGGTCAAAGAACACTCACTGACCGACTAGTTCATCAACTAGTCGGTCAGCCAAACAACGTGGACCGACTAAGAGTAGATCTGAGAAGAAAGAGAATTTCAGACCTAGACATCTAGTCGGTCCAAGAACACTTTCTGACCGACTAGTTTCACAACTAGTCGGTCATCCAATGAACGTAGACCGACTAAGAGGCAAAACAACTTAGTCTGAAGGCAAGTTGACTTAGTCGGTCTAAGAACAAAAATTGACCGACTAGATTGACAATTAGTCGGTCATCAAACGTTCTTAGACCGACTAACGGTAAACAGTAGCTTAGGAGAAATTTAGAGTGAACAGTAAGTCACAACTAGTCGGTCAAAGAAGCATCACTGACCGACTAGTTCACAAACTAGTCGGTCGGTGATTCAACGTAGACCGACTAACTGTAAACAGTAAAGTCCAAGAAATTAAGGAATCAAACTAGTCGGTCCAAGAACAGTTGCCGACCGACTAGATCACCATCTAGTCGGTCAGTACTTGTTCTTGTACCAACTAACATGCACAACAAAGTCCGAATCGAAGCGCGACGCTTCGAGGAAGTTAGAATGAACTTGTGCAAGAATCCTAGAGCTACGAAATGAGCGTAATGAAGATAGAAACGTAAGATATACTCAAGGCTTAACATTCTATCAATCGAAACTAAAAGACTATAAATAAAACCTTAATAAACGGTCTTTGAGAGCTTCGATTGAATCTTCATAACTTCCAAAGCGCTGCAGGAGCTTCAACGAAGCTTTAGGCTTGAATACGAGCTTTTGGAAGTGTTGAGATGTCGCTTTGAATATTCTCGTGAAATTGGCGACGATCTCCAATACTGCGCTCACAAAATGTTAGTTCATGAATTATTTATGTTTGCTCATCATCAAAACCAAATCCGGGGAGTCCAATATTCAACATTCTCCCCCTTTTTGGTGATGACAAACCAACATAAATAATAATCAAAAATAATAATTCAAATGTAAAATACTTACTCCCCCTGCATTGATGACACGTTAATTCCCAAATGAATATATATGAATTGCATCAATCAGACGAGTAAGATATATAATGAGAATTGATTTTTGAAATATCGGATTTTGAAAATCCTTATATGTATCGTAACTCCCCCTGAATCTAACATATCAAACTAGATTCTTGGAATGGAGTTAAATTTTTCATTTGCACTATTTATTATCATTATCTCTCCCCCTTTGGCATTATCCCAAAAATGGGGGGCATACAACGACAACAATTAGGAAATGTAAAATCCAACATCGGGAGTCGTAGACAATGACGATGGAGCTAATTGACACCAAAAGAAAAACGATTAAATCAATTCAAAGTGTGCCAATTGTCCATTATCACAAAGTGAAAAACAAAATCATCAAAAATACCAAATAATTATTCATTAAATGAATAAAGAAACATACTCTTCAATATTCAATACCAGACTTGGTTAATTTTGTGCATGGAAAACAATTCTATACAATTATAGAATTTAAATCTATTTAACCAAGTTTTTATGCGTCGAGCGACGAAATCTCATTTCAAATACATTCAACGAATATTAAAATTTGCACGACGAATAAAAGACAAAGTGAATGACGATGAACATATATATATGCAGAGACAACATGAGTATATCCAAAAAGATATCACATCGAATATATGAGATACATCATATCAAGCGCTACATATCATCAAAAAGAAATACATCAACATCATCGATACAATATACTCATCAAAATGAAATACACCATCATCATCATCATTCTCATCAAGATAAATACAGCAGCAGCGACGACATCCAAAATACATCAAAACATAATAACCCTCATACCCTATCCTAACCCATAATACTCTCGCTAAGATATATCATCCAAGGCGTATATGGAGAGTCCTCGGAACAACGATCACGAGGAGGAGGCAGGATCTGCAGCGTCCGTGGGTCCAGTCGACGGAGTGGACTCAGGCTCTGCAGGGAGAAGAGGCGTCTCAACAGATGGAATCGTCGGGGCAGGAGTCGAGATCTCAGGAACAGGCTCTACAGCAGCAAGGGTCTCGACAACAGAAGTGTCAACTGGAATAGCAGCAGGCTCAGCAACAGGGTCAACAGCAGGCTCTGAAGACTGAAGTGCTGGAGCAGAAGGCTCTGGAGCACCGGAAGAGGTGCCAACTCCAGGAGCAGAAGAGGAAACACCAGCAGCAGCAGCAGTGGCCTCATCGCCACGGGCAAAAGAAGTGACAAGCTCGTCAAGCTCCTCATCGTCCATCTCCTCGGCCTCAGACACCGAAGGAGGAAGCTCAATCCCCATCATACGAGCCATACGACATACGACCTCCTCAGTACGAGCCAAACGGGAGTCGTGCTGACGAAGAAGACGTACGACATCGTCCAAAGTAGCAGGGGAAGAGGAGGCTGCAGCGGCTGACGGAGTAGACTGAGAAGCAGATGCGGTAGACCTCTGCACGTGACGAAGTGCCGCTAAAGATTTCTTCACGGCCGTCGCGTTCAGAGGCGTACCCAAAGGACGCTCATCGTCAGGAGGGAGAGGAACGCGAAAATGACGGAATACGAGTGTCAACAAGCAGGGGTATGGAATGTGCGCAGACTTATTGGTCTTGCGTATACACTCGAAAGAATCCATCTTATCGAGTATCACGCGAGCCCAATTTATCTCGCACCCCAAGAAAAGAGCGTATATGAGTTTCAAGAACGGCTGAGATGGGAGAGAAGAGGATCCATATTTCGGGAGGAGGCATGACTTCAAGATCAGGTTAAGAACCCACGCATTCGGCTTAAAGGATTTCGAAGGAACACCAATGAATGCGGAGGGGATAACCTGGAAAATCTCAGAAAGAATAGTCTGATCCAAGGAAGAAATGTCGTCTACGGAAATGTCTGAGGGGAGGAGACCACACGACGCACAACCAAGGATCTCCCCCAAGATTTCTGCCGTGAGAACTATAGGAGTTCCCAAGACAGTCGTCTCAATGGAGTGGCTGGCGTCGTACTGGCCTCGAATAAGATATTTGCATGAGCTAGTCGGTCTGAGTTCATTTGCTGACCGACTAGATGAGCATCTAGTCGGTTGACAAGTGAACTGAAATCGACTAGAAGAGTCCAAAAGTAGAATTTTGATTTCTCTTCACAAACCACTTGGATGATACATCCAAACTCACTCATTAGTCATCTAAATTACCCCATAAAACGTCGAAATCTTAAATACGACATTGAAATACGAATTCGAGCAATAAATTCAAATAATTCACATAAAATTCCCAAAAATTCAATTAATCTAGCATGAATGAAATATCGCGAAATATATTAGCATGCAAGATGATTGAATTAAAATATGAATCCTATATCTCGGATTCACCCATAATCCCCAATTCTCGACGCAACCGCACAAAGGAGTCCTCCTTTAGGGGTTTCGTGAAAATATCGGCGATTTGCTTTTGGGTTTCAACGTACACTAAAATGATGTCCTTTTTAGCAACATGATCATCTAAGAAATGGTGTCGGACATCTATGTGTTTCGATCGGGAATGGTGCACCGGATTCTTTGAAAGACAGATAGCACTTTGGTTATCCACCATGATAGGGCTAGTATCACAATGAATACCAAAATCCTTCAATGTGTGTCTCATCCAAAGAACCTGGGCACAAGCGGCACCGGCGGCAATGTATTCCGCCTCGGTGGTTGAAAGTGAAACCGAATTTTGCTTCTTGGAAAACCAAGAGACAAGAGAATTTCCTAGAAAATGGCAAGTGCCACTAGTACTTTTCCTGTCGGATTTGCATCCCGCATAATCAGCGTCACTGTATGAGACTAACTCATACGTGCTAGATCTCGGATATAGTAATCCAAAATCTAAAGTGTAACTTAGATAGCGAAAAATGCGTTTTACCGCTACTAAGTGAGAATCCTTAGGTTGAGACTGATAACGAGCACATATACATACGGCAAACATAATATCGGGCCTACTTGCGGTAAGATAAAGCAAACTACCTATCATACCTCGATATAGACGAATGTCTACATCCTTACCGCCCGTATCCTTGTCAAGATGCGTAGTCGTGCTCATCGGAGTCTTTTTCCCGGAGGCATTCTCCATTCCAAATCGCTTTAGCAACTCCACCGTGTACTTCGTTTGGTGGATGAAGATTGCATCGTTCATTTGGCGAATTTGGAGACCTAAGAAATATTTGAGTTCGCCCATGTGGCTCATCTCAAATTGTTCCTTCATAACATTAGAAAACTCTTCGCAAAGAGCGAAGTTAGTAGCACCGAAAATGATATCATCAACATAAATTTGAACTAATAATATATCATTATTCGCATGCTTAATAAAAAGTGTTGAATCGGCTTCACCCATTTTAAAATTCAAATCCAAAAGAAAATTCTTTAGGCGATCATACCAAGCTCGAGGAGCTTGTCTCAAACCATAAAGAGCTTTCTTTAATTTAAAAACGTGATTTGGAAATTTTTCATTAATGAAGCCCGGAGGTTGAGAAACGTAAACTTCCTCAACGACATCTCCGTTTAAAAATGCACTTTTAACATCCATTTGAAATAATTTAAAATTCTTATGGCATGCAAAAGACAATAATAATCTAATTGATTCTAATCTAGCTACCGGAGCGAAAGATTCTTCGAAATCGATACCTTCCTCTTGTCGATAGCCTTGAGCTACTAACCGAGCTTTGTTCCGGACGACGACTTGGTTTTCGTCGGTCTTGTTCTTGAAGATCCACTTTGTCCCTATGACGGTGTGGTTCTTCGATGGCAATGGAACAAGCTCCCAAACTTCATTCCTCTCGAATTGAATGAGCTCCTCCTCCATGGCTAAGATCCAAGCGCTATCTTCACATGCTTCATTAATATTCTTTGGCTCTATCGATGAGGCAAAGGCACAATTTGCGAAGTGGTGAACTTGCGATCTCGTCTTGACACTATCATAGATATTGCCAATGACTTGCTCATGGGGATGGTCACGAACCGAATGAAGCCGTTTGGGAATACCTTGATCACTTGGAACATTCTCAACAACTTCATTAGTTGGGTTAGTCTCAATGGAATCAATAGAATCATTAGACTTAGAATTTTCAAACGAATCACATAAAACATCCATAGAATCATTATCATTTGAAATTCTAGTTGGAACAAATCCTTCATTAAATGAGACATGAAGCGACTCCTCGATCGTTGAGGTTCGTTTGTTGAATATCCGGTAGGCTTTGCTACGCGTAGAGTATCCAACAAAGATTCCCTCATCGGATCTTGGATCGAATTTGTCCAAACTACCATATGTGTTCTTAATAAAACATTTTGAACCGAAAACACGAAAATGTTTAACTTGAGGCAACCTACCAAACAACAATTCATAACACGTTTGTTTAGTGCCGGGCCTCAAAAGTATTCTATTAAACACATAGCAAGCGGTGTGTACCGCTTCCGCCCAAAATTGATGGCCAAGTTGGCTATCATCAAGCATAGTGCGAGCACACTCCACTAGCGTCCTATTCTTTCTCTCAACTACACCATTTTGAGGCGGTGCACGAGGGAAAGAGAAGGTGTGAGTAATACCAACTTCATCACAAAATGTCTCAAAAGACTCATTCTCAAATTCACCTCCATGATCACTACGAATAGTGACAATGGTGGTTCCTAAGAGATTTTGTACTTTCTTAACAAAAATTGTGAAGTTTTCAAAAGTTTCATTTTTATTGCACAATGAAAATACCCAAGTAAATCTTGAATAGTCATCTACGATGACAAGTCCATACCTTGCATTTCCTAAGGAAGCTACTCTAGTTGGCCCAAATAAATCTAGATGTAATAGCTCTAGTGGCCTTTTAGTAGAGATGCTTTTCTTAGGTTTAAATGAAGATTTAGGAAGCTTGCCGCGTTGACAACAATCACAAAAACTTTTCTTTTCAAAAACTAGCTTCGGAAAACCTTTAATAGAATTCAATTTTGAAAGCTTATATAATGTTCCAAAGTTCACATGTCCAAAGCGTCGATGCCATAAGTGTTGTTCACTTGTGTTGGCAACAAGACATTGTTCATATGACTTAGGAAGATCCAAAATATAAATGTCTTTACGACGAGTTCCGGAAAATAATAATTTTTCATTATCCTTTCTTAAAATATGACACAATCCTTTCGCAAAGCTAACTTTGTAACCTTTGTCACAAAGTTGGCTTATTGAAATAAGATTATGATTTAAACCACTAACAAGATAAACATTACTAATTAATGGTTTAGAGGGGTTACCGACTTTACCAACACCTATGATGGTTCCGCTCTCGTTGCCTCCAAATATGACGCGGTTTCCATTCGCAATGGGAACCACTCCGGAGAGCAATCGAGCGTCACCCGTCATGTGTTTTGAACACCCGCTATCGAGTATCCAATTCCCTTTGGAGCTAAATTTAAATTTGTTGCTCCTTTCCCTTTTCTTTTCCTTGAGTACCTCATCGCTTTCGTCATTACTATCATCGGAAGAGGAGGATCCTTGATCGTTCTCCTCTCTTGCCATGAAGCACATATGTGCTTGCTCCACTTTCTCATCATCCGACTCTCCGCTTGAGGAATCCTCGGAGTCGGTGAATGTTGCTCCGACAAGTCCTTTCTTGTACCCCTTTTTGTATTTCTTGGACTTATCGAATTTTGGCGCCTTCCACTTCTCCTTGTGCTTATTGAGGGGACACTCCGCTTTCATGTGTCCCGGCTTATTACACTTGAAACACAAAGGAGAGGAAGAGGCGTTAGTAGAACCAAATTTAGCTTTGTTCTTGAAGTTACCTTTTCGGAAGAAACGGTTGAACTTCTTGGCCATGAGTGCCATGGATTCCAAGTCTAACTCGTTTTCCGAGTCTTCATCATCGGAAGATGTGGATGAAGCCGCCTTGAATGCAATCGCCTTTTTCTTAGGCGCATCTAGGTTCAAATATGACTTCATCTTTTCTTGTAGCTTCACCTTGCTATCTTTGCGTACCTCGTATGACATCAAAGTACCCATTAGTTGAACTACGGTATATTTGTTCATGTCATTACCTTCCTCGATGGCGAAGGTACGTTTTTCCCAAGAAGAGTGAAGTCCTTCAATAAGCTTTAAGCACTTCTCCTTTTGAGTGTAGATCTTGCCGAGGGCCTCTAACTCGTTTATTATGTCAACGAAGCGAGCGTAATATTCTTTCATCTTCTCGCCCTGTTGCATATGAAACATTTCGTAATCTTTGGTTACGACTACGAGTTTAGAGTCTCTTACCCGACTCGTCCCTTCATGTAGTATGAGGAGAGAGTTCCAAATTTGATATGCACTCTTACATGTGCATATCTTATTGAAGTCCTCGGGCTCCAATGCGCATTGCAAGGCGTTCATTGCCTTGGCATTGCTTACCTCCGCGGCGACCTCCGCGGTAGTCCATTTCTCAAAATCTTCTTCTTCGGGCTCGATGTACTCCTTCATTGTAGTCCTCCATAAAGATGCACTCCGGAGGAAAGTCTCCATCCGGCACTTCCAGTACCCGTAGTTGGTACCGTTGAAGAATGGAGGCCTCGTAGAGGAATGTCCTTCCATCACCGATGACGCTCCTTCACGGTTCCTGAAGGTGTCATAGTTGGAGGGTGGAGGCACGGTCTTGTTGTCGTTGGCAGACATAGCTGTGTATCTGGCTCTGATACCAAATGTAATGCCCTACCAGCTACTGCACAAGTACTAGAGGGGGGGTGAATAGTACTTTAAAATAATAAGGAGTATAATTCCAAATTAAATTGCAATCAACTACCAAATCAATTTGCGGAAGCTTAAATTGAACGACGACAACGAAATTGACAATGCTAACAAACGATGTTAATGGGTTCGGATCCACCCAAGTCTCCCCGACTTGTTCCCGGTGATCCTACGTCCCAACCACCCGGATCCCCTCCGGATACTTGAGTTAGAAACCCTAACTCAAGATTTCCACTATGAATATCTTGTGAAAAACTTTCACAAGATCAAATCATACATGCAATAGCAAACGTGAATCCCACAACCCGGGATCACAACCTTCTCTCACAACCGAGAGAACCAACAAGCAATATAAAAGAGTTTATATGAAATAAACAAGCTTACCACAAAATCCTATACCTTGAGTTTTTCTTACCCAATAGGTGGAATGAAGGATTTGAGGAAGATGAAGTTACCAAACCCTAGCACCAAGGAAATGAGCAGCAATGGGTGCCTAGGGAAGATTTGGAAACTTGAATCAAGCAATAGCTTGAAGAGCTCACCAAGAACAAGCTTCTCTCTAGATCTAGAAATGAGAGAGAATGGGTTTCTTGTGAGGAAGAGAGCTTTAGATTTGAGGGAGAATAGCTATCACTTTAGAACTCAATGAATCTCTTAATGGCAGCTCTATTTAAGATAGAAATGACCTAGGTTCGTATTTATAGGGTCCCATAAAAACAAGATAGGTCAATCTCCAACGGAAAGAAATCTGTGAGAATTAGTCGGTCAAAGAACACTCACTGACCGACTAGTTCATCAACTAGTCGGTCAGCCAAACAACGTGGACCGACTAAGAGTAGATCTGAGAAGAAAGAGAATTTCAGACCTAGACATCTAGTCGGTCCAAGAACACTTTCTGACCGACTAGTTTCACAACTAGTCGGTCATCCAATGAACGTAGACCGACTAAGAGGCAAAACAACTTAGTCTGAAGGCAAGTTGACTTAGTCGGTCTAAGAACAAAAATTGACCGACTAGATTGACAATTAGTCGGTCATCAAACGTTCTTAGACCGACTAACGGTAAACAGTAGCTTAGGAGAAATTTAGAGTGAACAGTAAGTCACAACTAGTCGGTCAAAGAAGCATCACTGACCGACTAGTTCACAAACTAGTCGGTCGGTGATTCAACGTAGACCGACTAACTGTAAACAGTAAAGTCCAAGAAATTAAGGAATCAAACTAGTCGGTCCAAGAACAGTTGCCGACCGACTAGATCACCATCTAGTCGGTCAGTACTTGTTCTTGTACCAACTAACATGCACAACAAAGTCCGAATCGAAGCGCGACGCTTCGAGGAAGTTAGAATGAACTTGTGCAAGAATCCTAGAGCTACGAAATGAGCGTAATGAAGATAGAAACGTAAGATATACTCAAGGCTTAACATTCTATCAATCGAAACTAAAAGACTATAAATAAAACCTTAATAAACGGTCTTTGAGAGCTTCGATTGAATCTTCATAACTTCCAAAGCGCTGCAGGAGCTTCAACGAAGCTTTAGGCTTGAATACGAGCTTTTGGAAGTGTTGAGATGTCGCTTTGAATATTCTCGTGAAATTGGCGACGATCTCCAATACTGCGCTCACAAAATGTTAGTTCATGAATTATTTATGTTTGCTCATCATCAAAACCAAATCCGGGGAGTCCAATATTCAACACCAGCCAGTCTATTTAATCTAGACCTAGACTTCCTACAGGGTCTTAGTTGGATCCAGATGAAGATGACAGTAGGTTTTGCCATTTTCGGATACGGGTTCCCACGAGGACATCATGGACCAGAAATAATTCTGGTCGTCGCTTTTGGAGCTGTCCAGTGCGAGGGAATAATAAATGCAACTTTTACGAATGGAAGGATCCACCTCACTTAGAGTGGTCCACTTATGTGATACTACAGTTGCTTGATGAGCTGGCAAGAAGCCCGACCCATGCATCCTCTTCCACAGCAGTATCTGATAGGCGGCTTTTGGAGATTGATGGGTGGTTGGCGTGGAAAATGGACACCATTGTCTCCGAATACAATACCATTAAGTTGGTTTTGTATTCGATCTTAGGCTTGCTGCTTTCTTTGTTATTGTTGTTTATTATCGCGATGAAAATGTAAAACTTTATTAATGTATGTTGGAATGTCAGATGATACTTGTAATATGTATATTATATGTATTTTGGTTATGTTGACCTATTATGGTATGTGACTTGGGTTTGTGCTATCTGATATGCGCTTTCTGACGTGCATTTAAAATTTTAATATTTTTTGCTTTTAGTTCATTAAATTTTATTTTTATTTCTGTTGATTGCGTTGCTTGTTGTTCTTGCGTTTCTAATTATTCGGCCTTATTCAATTAAATATTCATTTTTTAAATTCGGTCTTTTAAAATTTAATTATGTAAATTGTATTTAAATATGCTTATTTAATAGTAATTTATTTAATATTTAATAGCTGGTTAATTAATAATTAATTAACTCTTGGGTTTCACAAGTTAATTGCCCAAATGCGGTTGGGGAGTAATCTCACCACAATCACCATAACCGGATTTCTCACTTTCCTCAACCAACTTTCCCAATACCACTATAATCAAAGAAATACACTACTTTACTATGGGCCACATAAACAAAACTAATCTCCACTTTCCAACCCAAAGCAACCAAAAGAAACACACTACTGCTCTTCTCTCTCTTCAAAATTCCTCCTAGGATTTACTATTGAAAACAGTAAATCCTCCACCAAAAGAAACCCATTGGAACAGGCCCTTAATTGCCCACTGATATCCATTAATCGCTAACAATAAAGCTCAAGCAGAAAGTCCAAAGGTGTGCTTCCAATATTAAATACCACGAGATGATGGACCCTCTCTAAGTTATTTACAATTAGCATTTTATTGATGCAGTCGGCAACATCAATGCACTGCTAGCAGTGCTAGCTTCCTTCCAGCTACGAAACTGCACATTCTCTTTTTAAACTTGCATATTCATACAAAAGTCAGCAACTTAATTAGTCGCCCACAAGTATTTAAACACACTAATTCCAAAGTCAGCTCCAAATATATGGCTTAATGCATGAACCCAGCAAACATATCCACATCAGCTGAGAGCCTGAAATTGAACTGAAATTAGTTGTCAAAAATTTAAACCCCATTATCCGAAATTTAAACGCCTGATGGCCCGACGCGGAGCCGCATATGCTCAGAGGAAAAAGGCTGTCCAGCAACAGAGAATCGGCCAGCAGTGCATGACACCAATCCCGCAATTTTTGAAAGGCTTGATTTCTCCCCTGTTTCGCGTTGCTCGTGCTCTTTGACGAAGCATAGGAGTCAACTCATTAATTCCACCCATCCCTCTGTCTCTCTTGCATAGTCTCTTCACGAAACCATGGGTTCTGAGAAAACCAGAGCTGTTTTTTTAGTGCCCTGATTGCTTTATCTCCCCCTATAAATTCCACCCGACACCATCCCCTTCTCTCATAACCCCCCACACACACACACATTGCTTCTTGTTGGGTATGGGGATGGACTTTGTCGTGGATGTTCAGACAAAGAGGGATGAGGAGGAGGGGGGACTGGAGAGCATGTTAATGATGGGAGTGAAGCACCTTTGTGAGAGGGGCATCACCAGTGTCCCTGGCAAGTACATCTTGCCCGTCGCCGACCGGCCCGGGGCTCAAGAACGGAGAGCGGCCGTCCGCTCGAACATCAAGCTGCCGGTCGTCGATCTGGCCCGGCTGAGCACCTCCGACCGGGGCCAAGTTCTGCAAACGTTGGCAAAGGCCTGCGAGGAGTACGGGTTCTTTCAGGTACACCAATATCGTTATGCGTGCGTTTATGCCCGTAAACCTGATACAGAAATAATTTGTCGCGTGTTGGTGTGCTCAGGTGGTGAATCACGGAATTGACGGAGAGCTCATATCGAGGATGGTCGATGTGGGGAGGAGATTCTTCGAGCTCCCGTTCGAGGAGAGGAGGAAGCACATGTCGAGCGACATAAGAGCTCCGGCGAGATACGGGACGAGCCTCAACCAGGTGAACGATGGCGTGTTCTTCTGGAGGGACTTCCTCAAGCTCACCTGCCATCCATTGGAGAGCCTCGCTCGACACTGCCCTTCTTCTCCCATGAATTTGAGGTGAGCAGCACTCAGCTCTCTGTCTTTTTGCCTTCGGTCAGCAACGCACACAAGTGTGGGACATGTGAGAGGGAGCACACATGTGCCATGAATTGATTTGGACGCGTGAGTTCTGTTGGAAGCTCTTAGAAGCCATCAATGTTTGTGCAATTACAACTACACCTGCAACCTAGAAGAAATCTGTGGAATTTGTTTTCTTTTTTGAAAAAAAACCCAATAGATCCCCAGCCACTGCGATATGTTGTCGTATTCAGTATAATTTCATATCCCCAATTGATCCGTCCTCTAATACTCAAATAATGCATGCTAGCTAGCATGAATATTTCAAAACCTGCATTATTCTCCTCCAATTGATTGCATTATTGGATAGGTTGCTAAAATTTAATTGGTAGAATCCCATCCCCTGGATTCTTGCTTTTCCTATGTTGGGCAAAAGCTAGATTGACCCAAGTGAGATTCAGCCTCAAAGGACCTCCCACCCACTCGTCCAAACAATTTAGGAGGAGCATTATTGAATTCCTTGTCACTACATCAAGACTGTAGAGTTGTAATGAGTGTTAAAAGTCCATATATTGAATTTATTACTACTACACCAAAACTCCAGAATTGTGACAAGTGTTAATGGAAATATTTCTATAATCCAATAATGCAGAGACGAAGCGGTCTCATATGCGAAGCAGGCGAAGTCGATGTTCCTAGTCCTGATGGGGGCGGTTCTAGAGACTCTTGGCGTCAAGAACGATGTCCTTGGAAACTTCGAGGAGGGAACACACATGATGGTGGTCAATTGCTACCCGGCCTGCCCCGAGCCCGACCTGACGCTCGGAATGCCGCCCCATTCGGACTACGGCTTCCTCACGTTGCTCCTCCAAGACGATGTCCGCGGGCTCCAGGTCCAATGCAAGGGGGAGTGGGTGACCGTCGAGCCTATCCCCAACTCCTTTGTCGTCAACGTCGGCGATCACTTAGAGGTCGGTACTTAATTAATTATATCAATACATGTGCATTAGATGAACAGGCTTGTGCTTTGACGTTGCCTAGCTATGCATTAGGCATTTAGGCTTACGTACGTAGTTGATGCATATAGTTACGGGTGTTTGTTTGCTTGTTAAGATCTTTTTTTAATTAAACACGTGAGAGCAAGTTCCCAACGCTCGCCTAAATAAGAAAGAAAAGTCAATTAGTGCCGTCGTCACTGTCACAACTGTTACATTGCCAAGGTGACGCCACGAATTGAAGGTCCCATGCATTGTCTAGCTGGCTAGCTTGAAGCCAATTCAAAGAGGCAGTTGGGCATTCATAAAACCCTAAAATCATTTGCCATCATTATATTTTCCAACAACCCTTAAATACAGTGCTTGCCACCTGCTTCAGTTGTTTATACCTGGCTAATTGACTGCTAACTGTAATTTGACAGTTTGACTTTTATTTTTTGTTGCCAGATATTTAGCAACGGGAGGTACAAGAGCGTGCTGCACCGAGTCCTGGTCAATTCTTCGAGGTCAAGGATCTCAATAGCATCGCTGCACAGCCTGCCGTTCGAGAGCGTGGTCAGCCCGTCGTCGGAGCTGGTCAACGAAGAGAGCCCGAGGCTCTACAAGGACACGGACTTCGCATCTTTCTTGAGTTACATCTCCTCCTGTGAGACCAAGCAGAAGAACTTTCTGGACAGCAGGAAGCTGGCCAAGCCCTCGTGAAAGTCAACTATCCATTTGGCCTTGACTTTCGGTTTTCAAAGTCAATGGTATTAATTGAAAAATATAGGAGTTAGCTATCTATTTGTTGCCACCCCTCGATGCTCCGCAAGGACATCATTTTTGCATTAATGGATGATGGAAGAAATGTGTGAGATGCATTGCACCGGAGATCGCTTATGTGTGAATGAGATCATCTCAAGAATTGTTTTGACATTGTCTATGTTTAATGCGTGCTAAATTAAAATTTAAACATGAAGGTCTCACTTCATAATTTAAACATGTTGTTTTAATACGAATTTCACTTCTAATTTTTTTTTTTTCGCAAAAGGATCGCGTGGCCCAGGGGGCCCGTCTGTTGGGCCTAAGACTATACTTATATATTAGTTTCGAGGGCTCACACTAAGGAGCTGGGCCTTTGAATTCGAGCAGAACGTTGGTAAAGATCAAAAGCCCAACCAAAGAAAACTGGAGAGCGTTGGCCCAGCGAGGGAGGGTTCAGGTACGGTAAGCTTACCCCCTGTCTCCGACAAGGTCTCGATAGCGGACGAGATGGAAACTTTTGAAAGACAACAAACCGCTCAGAGAACGCCATGTGGCAGGAATACTTTGATAAAATTTTCGGGGCAGATAATTCCACGTGTGACCTATGCATGCGAAAGCATGACCTCACCCGGTTATCGTGTCCCGCCGGGTGGTCCACCGGTGTGCGTATTTAAGACGGTGGATGGCATCCTATGCAAACCAAAAGACGATTTGTTACGGTTAAGGGTTAGAAAAGGTTTTGGGTGGGGCCCACCCCGTGAGGAAAAACTGGACGGCTGTTAACGGTTCCCGCGGGAGAGAGAGGATAACGGTGAAGCGAAGCGTGATGTTGAGGTATCCAATGAGGTCTTGTCTGAAAAGAGAGAATAAAGGGAGATTTGACGGTGGCTCCATGCTCGACCTACGTCGTGCGGTATGAAGATCAACTTAACTAACATGTTCCCTTCCTTGATCACCATAAGTTAGTGATTCGATTTCGATACTTCTATATGGTCCGAAAATTGTTATATGTGAATAATGATCTCGTACTTAAGCAACCTCTTAAACTTAACTATATGACTTGCATATGGCCTGAACAGTGGAGCAGCATAAGCGGGCAACGCCTGCCGTGCAATTTATTGCCGACATACACACAGAGAGAGAGGGGGGACGATAAAGGGCAGCTTCCAAAGGGCCCCATCGGAAGACAGTAAAAAAAGTGAAAGAAGATCAGCCTGGGAAAAAGAGAACAGACAATAACAAGACAGTAGAAAAAAACACAAAAAGAGTTCATGGGATCAAATAAAAATATATAAATATTACCAACTCCACCAAGCTGCAACTCCTTCTCTAACAAGCTATAGCTTGCTTTAATTTCATTCATGGTACCCTTTCCCTTTTTTAGCACTCCCCTCTTCCTCCATTTCTCATTGCATATTTCTCCCACTCTTCCCAATTAGTCATGGACGACCACCGAGCCCGCACCTCGCCGCCGCCGCCGCCGCCGCCGCCAGAAGAAGACAAAGAAGAGACAAATATACAATCAACGCCGCCAACTGAAGAAGAAAAGAAAACGCAACAGCAAGAAGAAGGGCAGCAAATATGCAGAACGCCCACGACGGCCGAAAGCAAGCTGCAGTCGATCCCCGCGGCGTGCCCTCCTGCTCCGAAGAAAGTGAGGAGCGCCGACGGTGGCGCGATCGGATGCAAGAGAAGGCTCTCGGAGTTCGATTTGCTCGCCGTGAGTGCGGAAGAGATGGAGCTGCTGTTCCGCCGGAGAGACGGGGATAGAGATGGGCTGCTGCGGCCGAGCTCGGACAGGAAAAGGAGGCGCAATTCTTGCTGATGGTGATCTGGTACCGTGTTGTTGATGAGAGATGGGATGAGATATGGTACTACTGTTTGTAACTAAGTCTGCCCTAATTTTTTCTCAGAAGAAAACTTGTTGTTTTTGTGGATGGCAAGGATCAAACACCTGATGATTACATTGATCATGATGTTAGTTAAACATGGTAAATTATTCCGTCACAAAACAACTTGCCCTAGCTTAGTTCTTCAACTTGCCCTCATAATTAAGCTTGAGCCTTTTATTTGTTATTGTTTTCAATTTTTTAATTGAGGATATTGCAGATTGTACCGGTGTGGTATTTGTCTGTGTGCACGTGTGGTCTCAATCTTTTTATGGACAGTTTATGAGGGGGGTTGTTGTTGAAATTGGACTTAACTAATCATGAATTAATCATAAGACATGGGTTATACGTTTTAGTTATTTGATACTCTCAATTATGTTTCCATCATAACCGTTACAAATATATATATATGCATATGAGGTGATAAGTTTTGAACAAATTTACCCTTAATTATTCTGACAAACTCGTGATCTTCCATGGCCACTTCTACATCAGCCCCACTCTGCCCTAATCGTCATCGTTGCACGTAGATGCTTCGACTCATAACATTTTCTCTCCCCCTCCTTCACACCCACCACGACTATTACCACGAAGAAATACATATCTTCTCCTTAACCACTACCAAAATCCCTCTAAACCATCTTAAGTCCATAAGCATCATCAAGAAACACCTCTCCTTCTTCATAACCACCCCAATGAAGACTCCCGTCCTCCTCCATGACCACTGTCACCACTCTTCTTTTCCTCCGTGGCGCATCCCCTCCTTCACAATTACCATCAAACTATTACCAGGAAACACATCTCCTCCTCCACAATCATCACCCTAACCATCGTTAAGAATCCCACAACCACCACTACAACCACACCACATCTCTTCCTTTACAACACCCTATCCTCTTCTCTTATAACCACAACCAAGATTACTGTTTCGGGATGTTTTCTCACCACTGATTTGTTGACTGGAAAGCAGGAGGTCAACGCGATCACGAGGGGTGCGCATGGCCTTTGGGGGACGGGCGCAGCTGGTTCGGCTCGGTGAAGAGCGCGCGAATCCGTGCGTCGGCGTGCCGAAGGGGATCCTCGGTATGGTGACGACCTCTCCGTAGGAGTGGAGATGAACGGGCTCGGGGGCTAGCACGTTCGACTCCGGACTGATTGGTCGCCGAAGGGTAGCCTCGGAGCGACTGGATCTACTTGACCTGAACAGACGAGAAAGCTCGTCAAGGGGGGGCGGACCTTAGTTCCGACCAAGTCCCCTCCATTGCCTAAGTCAGAACGGATCTGAAGGATGCTTGGTGGGATCGGTATATATGGCTCAAGGAGAGACCGATACGCGAGTCCTCGGGCCAAGCTGTGGAGGAGAATTATAAAGAGGAAGACAATGTCGTTATAGAGGAATACCTCAATGTTTTGGGTATCCACGAAGTGATCCCTTTGCACGAATTCAGGAATGTCAATGTTGCGGGGCGGGACGGGTATTTAACTACCCAAGCTTGCCCCGACCCATATACAGGCCGGGGCGGGGTGGGTCGTGGGCCGGGGCGGGGCGGGTTTTTTCTTACCAAAACCGGGTCAAGCCGGTCGGGGCAAGTTATTAATGCCATCCATATGAATACCAAATAAAAATTTTATTTTGTGAATTGAGAGAATTTTGAATTATTTGGTAATTTGGAATTGGGAATTGGCCCAATTAGGAGAACCGTGGAATAGAGTATGAGTTATGAGTTATTCGCTGAGTGCATGGTCCGCATAAAAATAGTAAACATCTATAGTTTACCGGGGCGGGTCGGGGCGGGCCGGGGCGCATACAAAGCCCAAGCTTGCCCCGACCTGGCTGCGGGCCGGGTCGGGCCAGGTCGGGTCGGGCGGGTCAGGCCATTACTGCCATCACTATGCACGATGCTCTTTGGGTCGCTTTATAGGAGTCTTCCCCGGTCACGTCTCCTTAACGTCCCCCCCCATCTCGTCCCGATCATCCGCCACTTTGATGATGCCTTCATGGGTCATGAAGATGGATGTAATGTGGCCCTTTAATGGTGATTAAGTGGGTGCTTTTTAAGGGGAGCGGTTAACTCCTTCTGGCGTGGGTCGGCGGTTGCGTCCGCTTCGGTCCAAGGCCGGCCCGACCCTGATTCTTCGTGGGGGCCTCGTTCTCCCAGGCCCGTGGGTTTGCGACACGGGCTTGGTCCGTTCGGTCTTGACCCATCTTGGAAGGGCCATATCAATTACCCTCAAGAAACACTCTCTTTAACAATCAACATCATAAATACTACCAGGAAATTTGAGAGAAAACACACATTTCCTTTATTAAAAGCGGCATCAAAACTACACTAAGAACCCCATGAGAAAACCTAACATTTTGGACAAAATCATTATGAAGAAAGAGGGAATTTGGATCAACACCAACAGCTGTCTTTCTGAGGATATCTCATCCCCCACATCCCCCACTTTCTCTACAAGTTCGACGACTATCTTGACCCTAACATCCTTTTTTTTTGTGCATCCACAATGACGTCCTCTCTGAAGTCTGAAGACATCTCACCGCCAGTATTACCAAATGCCACAACAACATGCAAGCAATTAAAAAAACACCATATATTTACTAATTCTTTCTTCAAAGCAAATTAAGCACATAGCTATAGCTCCTATATAAGGGCTTAAAAATAGTAAGAGTTAGGTGGAGTTGGGTATTTGAGCAAGTAGGATCGTGTCACCTAAGCCTCTCCCATGCACCATACATATACGATCGTTAGTTGAAGTGTGTGGTCACATTGGAGTCAATATCCTATTAATTCTAACTGCTCCCAAGTTTTTGGCCCCGAATCAAATTATTAAGTGTTGTTTTCCTCCCCTTTTGGTAATTGATTGATCCCCCCCACGATTTTAAAAATGCAACCTCCTTTGACCTGCTTCGTGTTTTAAGAAAAAACGAAAACGAACCGAAAATGAAGCGTGCGGCAAATGATCGATCCACAAGCGGCACGTAGGGACACGCGTCGAGGGCGGAGACTTGGGTGATAACGACGAGGGACGTAAATGTCACGAAATCAACGGACGTACGATCGCATCACGTGGGGGCTTTTATTGTATTTTGATCCTACTATTCACGTTCCGTTCCGTGGAATCCAAGGAACGGATAAAGGGCAGTTATCCCAGTAACATGGCACACGTGTTACCTAATTTTTTTTTGATCTGAATAGTAACTTAATTAGCTCCCTTGGAAATATTATGTTGGGTTAAGATTTAGAATTCATACTTTAAATCTTATCCGGCATAATTTGAACATATCTGTATCCATGTATACTAATTCGACGAGCACACTCATCGTCACCCACATCGGAAGTAGGGCTGTTGATGAACGAGCTTGAACATGAAGCTTGGTTTTGTTCATGAACAAAATCCATTTACTAACCGAGCTCTAAAAACATGTCCAAGCTTGTTCGTTAAGCTTACCGAACGAACGTAAACGAACGTAAAGGAACATTTACCGATCTTGTTCACGGGTAGTTAATCGAACGTTCTGTTCGTTCTCCAGACTTATCGAGCTTGTTCGTGAACATGTTCAGGAACATGTCCGTGAACACAAATCAATCTTGTTCATGAACAGATTTTCAAACAAACAAACGAATGTCAATTTTTTAACCAGGAATAATAATATTTAAACATTATTCCCAATGACTAAATCGATTAAATAAAAGGATTAAATATTTGCAGGACAAAAACAAACAAATCCAGCATAATAACTCCATATATGATATATCCCATTACAAGCATCCATTCCAAGCATAATAAAACATATATCATGTATCTAAATTTACTATTTTCGGTACATGTTTGTTCACGAACACGTAACGAGCTTGTTCATGAACATCACTTAACGAGCTTGTTCACGAACACTTAAAGAGCTTGTTCTTGAACATAAATGAACGAACACGGTTATATTCAAGCACTGTTCGTTTACTAACCAAGCTCTATTCAAGCTTGTTCATTAAGCTTCCTAAACGAACGTAAACGAATATGTACCGAGCTTGTTCATGAGTAATTCGCCGAACGTTCTGTTTGTCAACAGCCCTAATCGGAATTATCAATGTAAACGGTTTACATACAGATCGAAAGTTAGGTTTACCTGTATTGAAATCCCTCTTAAATAAAAAATCGAGCATCTATATAATGAATACACGTGTAAATCAGACAGGAATAAAAGCCATATTCGTATAAAAATACCCAAAATAACAATGCCACAATGCTGATCATTATACTTGGGCTTAGGTCACCAAAACGCATGTTAATAAATAATCATTGATTAAGGTGACTAATGAGGCCCAGATCTTGCACCAGAGAACCCGGTTGGGTTGTTGATGCATGGATCTTCTCAACAGAAGACCCAGTCAGCGTTTCGTCGGGGCGATCTCCTTCTTCGGAGCCTTAAAGAGAGTAGAGCGTCAGAGGATCGACGGGTGAGCCTCAGATTCAACTTTGGTGCTTAAGTCAGTTGAAACAGGACGAAAGAGGTGTGACGTGCCGATTTGAATACCCACACCCAACCAAAAAAAAAAGGAAGTCGATTTGAATAATACACCCCTGAATCATACCCGAGTCCCGACGGAGGGATGCAAACTGTAGTGACGTGTCATTGCCAACAACTCCAGAGCTAAACTTTTAGATAGGATTATTTAATAGACTCTATGTATTGATCTTCAACTGTAATAAACCAATAATGATTTGGTAAATGCATATGTTTATTTCTTTTTTCCAACTACAATGCTGCAAGGTAGTTTAAGATTTAATAAACTAATTCATTCTCCCTAATAATGGCAGTTGTTCTTGGTCTCCATAGTAGAGCAGATAATGTGCCCATTATGTAAGAAATAATGACAAGATCACATTCTCCATACTAATATTCCTAGAGGGATGGAGGTGGCCAGTGGTCCAAAACCCTAGAGGGTTTAGCACTCTCTTTTATTGCACCATGGCATTACTCTGCTGTTTTTCCGAACCTTAAAAAAAGAGGGGAGAATGAGGCCAAGGGGAGAAGCAATGCACTTGTTCCTACGAGACAGGAGTAATCATTCTCAATATTGCCGAAAGATCTCACATGCATGCAGCCAAAAAGAGAGGACGAAATTAGAAGGTGAAAATAGTATGGCAACCAACCAACCACCCTCGTAACAACCCCCCACCCCTACTCATTTGTCAATGCATGTCATGGTGGACCGAAAGGAAACAACCCCGGCCCAAACAAGCCTGGCTTTGGCGGGCTGACCGCATTGACACATGGGCCTGGGACGGAGCCGAATTAGACATTAACATCTCTCTATTCTTCTTCAAAACCCCTGGTAGCCCAAAATAATAGCTAATTTTCTGAATTGCCGACAGCTTTCTTGAATCCTCAATCTACGGCCCACGGACAAAGATTTCATCACAAGAAACTGATTGTTACCAGCAGATTATGTGGCAAATTTAATACTTACAACTCTCAGGCGGGCCTGGGCCTTTCACATGGAGGCGTCAGATCCATATTCAAAATTAGGCCGCGGGCTAGTACTGTGCCAGGGGCCGAATTTAAGGAGAGCAGTAGATTAAAGATAGAAAGGTTTAGACCAAAGAATAATGGATAACCATGGAGATCGTGTCCAATAAATATGATACGTTATTATTCTTCTTCACATAGTATAAGTAGTCATATGTGACATAGGTGTAAATAAGAAACCCCTCACAGCATGCAGAAACCACACAAGAGAAGAATACGTGTGAATGTGTGTATTGCCAGTGAGAGTCCTCGCAGTTGTATAAAAAGGGTACCATGGTGTATGAAAAAAATCACCTACCTGCAATAAGGTGCCCATTATTTTCTTTTTCTTTTTTGATATTTATTTTCTTTTTCTTTTTTGATATATCTGGAAGAATTTAAGGTGCTTACCATCTGAGCAAATGCTCGTTAGCCATTTTGTTCTTTATACAAAGGCATTTATACCACAAAAGGAAGATTTACATAACACATGAAACTGGTCATGAGAATTACAAGATACACTACACAAAACACGGAACAAAAGGAGAGTTTCCCGACCTCAACAACAACAACAACAAAACATGGCCCAAAAAAACTCTCCAGAACAACACTAACGCTAACCAAGCAAATTAACACTAACACAGAAGCTAAGCATCGATTCGTCCCTTGGTTTAACTTGGTTTATTAGCAGCAGTGACGTAATTAGTAACAGCCTTGGTGCCCTCGGAAATGGCATGCTTCCCCAAATCCCCGGGCAGCACCAGCCTCACCGCGCCCTGGATCTCCCTCGACGACAGCGTGGCCCTCCGCGTGTACTTGGACAGCCGCGCCGCCTCCTCCGCCAGCCTCTCGAACATGTCGTTCATCATCCCGTCGAGGATCGCCATCGCCTTCGACGACATCCCCAGCCCCGGATGCACCTGCCTCAGCACCTTGTACACGTACCTCTTGTAGTTCCCCCCTACCTCCTCCCCCCCTCCAAATCTCTTCCTCCTCCTCCTCTTCTTGCCGCCCTCTCTCTCCTCCCGCTTCTTCGGTTCCTTCCCTTTGGCCGTCCTCTTGGGCGCCGCGTCGAGCATCTTGTGTGCATGGCCGCCCTCTTCCTTCTGGTCTTTGTCCTGGACGAACACCTCGAATGTCTTCTTGCTGGGCTCTGCGGCCTCTTTGTCCTGGACGAATATCTCGACGGCCCCCTTCTTCTGTCTGCCGATGGGCACCGACGACGTCTCGGCGGTCTCTTGCAGGACGATGGTGGACTCGCCGTTCTCTTCCACGGCCACCTCCAGGGTCTCCTCCACGACTTCTCTGGTGGTCTGCACCACGCTTGCCACCACTTTGCTCCTCGCTGGTCGCTTCGGCGCCATTGATCTCCCCTCTCTGTTTTCAATTTCTCTGGTGGTTTCTTTGGACGAGAGACATAACGAGACAAGCAGAGGAGTGATCGAGTAGTTGTATTGGAGAGTGAGAGAGCGGGACGGGCCGTTCGATTGACACGCGGGGGACACGTGGCAACGAGATGGGGTTCGGAGGGTGAAACGTGGTAGTAGCCGGTAACTTCCGAGGGCCCTTGGAAGTGACTGGAGAGAGGCAGAGAGGGTCTTTACTTTTTCGAATTTTACCGATGGGCCCGTGTGTAGCAACTAATGGGCTAAAGCCTTCATTATTGTCGCTTCTATAGTGAAGAATAATGAAACAGTGGAAACTTTTATTGGCAAATAATGAAAGCCTTCATTATTGGCACTGTTGAAACGGTGGGTCTTTTGGAAAAACAGTGGGATGAGGCTGGGCCGAAGCTATAGTCGAATCTGTCCCCCAACTCCCCGCCCAAAATTAAACAGGCCGGTTTTCTTGCCGCAAATTTAGGGCTTATCAACATAATATGTATGCATAAAATGGATAAAAGCCTATCAACTTTATTTTGTTGTTAGGTTCAGACTAATTAAGTTTCTTTTAAGGCTCCGATGGATATCTGGCTTCTCCGTGTTTAGGGTTAAACGATCAGGACGGGTGTACCTGTGTTCCATGACCCATATTTACTGCTTTCCGATGTATCAAAAAAAATAATTAAGTTTATGATAAAGACTAATATGTGACTACGGCTGATAGTAATCAAGTACAAATGAATCTCGACCTAGTACTTTTCCATCAGATACCCGTTATACTTTTCTGCATATGGCGAAAAAAAAATAATCTAAAAAGACCATCAGAACTTATATCCATATTCGATTAGATAAAAAAACTGATATTCATATTCGCATCCAAAAGAATTTGGTTGTGGATTCGATTTGAATAATCTAAATCCATTTACATCTATTGTTCCCGACCATGTTGACCCCTTTATGCTTCCAAAATTGACGATGGTAGACAAGTCATTTACGTAGATGGAACGAACATGAATTGTTAGGGTTATATGTGCGTGATAAAACTTTCACATTTTGGGAGGCAAATGAATCAGATGTGTTGACGGATGGGCTCCAGCCAATAGTAAGGTGTTCTAACTCGGACGCCTGTGATGACGTGGACTCTCGTCAGCTAGTACATGGGACCCGCGGTGGTTAAAACTTGGGTCAGGTAGGATCGAGACCGAGCTACTGGGATGGAGCCCGACCTAAGTCTGGGGTGCTCCGAGCTATCTGAATTAGTCGTTGAATTGCCTGCCGAGCTATTTGAGCCGCTTGCCGAGTCACTCGCCTAGCTATCTGCAGCACATTTAATCATCGGGGGTCGGATCTGGGTTCCGACCCAAATCTCCCCCGATTCTTAAGTCAATATGGGACTTAAGGAGACTCGGGACAACATGATCGACCTGGAGGCAGATCGTCCGTGGAGCTGTCACGCCGAGTGAGGGAGGAAGAAATATGTGTGTGGAAAGTTCCGAATGAGAGTTGTCATATTACCTAGTATTTAGTATCTCTGTAGACTCCTCCTCTCCTTCTGTCGTCACTAGGACATAATGATTCATGAAGCCAATTAGAGTCGACTTTGGACTTGTAACTAAAGGCAACTAACTTTTCCCTTTATATACCCAATAGAGATTTGAGGGCGAATTAATAGTAAGAAGAGGCAATGCATATTATGTACACACTCAAAACCATGAATAAATTATGTGCATTGCAATTATTTGATAGATTTCATATCATTTGTATTCGTGGCCAGCTGCCTACGTTATAACCTGAACCATGCATGCGACTAATCGCATCACCATCAATTTCAGGTTGTCCTTTTCATTCTCCCTTAATCACCGTCAATTCTCCCACCGCCGAGCTTTCTACTCAAACTTCAATCGGTTCTTGGTCCACCGAGAGAACCTGCAGGTTGGCCCACAAACAAGATAAGGATTACATTTTTGGCCCGCCATTCAATGCCCCGTAATTTCTCTGTAATTTCCGACAAAGCCCGGTGTTTTCTGCTTAAAACCTTTGGCTTAAAATGCTGGTGGTTGGCCCAAACCCTATAATAATCCCCAACGGTATATAAACATGAACAAACTGTGATCACCTTCACATCTGAGCCGTGAAAAAAAAATCATTAACAATTCGTGAATACCTAACAAATCCCCTCATCTTCTTGACCTTTCTTGACTTGATTAAACGATTTAAACAGCCTTAGCCAATCATTGATTTATCAAATGCCAGAAAAAAGTCAAAAATTGTACAAAAATCGTGTTTCTAGAAGAAATTTGGCACATTTTAATCGTAATATATGATACAAAAGGACTTCACTTGACTTAATCCGACTGCCCGAAAATTTCATCGGATCACCCGCCCGCCGGCGCAACGTAACATATCCTGTTCCGGCAGCATCCCGGAGGGCGATGCCGTCCTTTGCCAAACACCCCCCGCGATCGGTGTCACCTCACGTGCCTACCTCATCCACGTGTAATCCACGTGGGCGCCTCCACCTCGAGAGAGGGGCGGCTCCGTTTGCAAAACACCAAACCCCATCCGAAACGCGGGCCCCCACACTTGTCCAATCGACACGTCATCGGTACTCGGACGAACGCTGTTTCGTTACAAGACAGCGGATCCGAAGGAGGGGAGAATGGTCCTTACGTAGCCTAGCTGCCGACCCAGCGAGAGCAGCGTGTAACAAGGGACGCAAGGAACAGACCAACAAAGTAGCGTGAGCTCTTCCCACCCTCGGATCCAACGGTCCAGATCTCCACTCATCAACCCTCCCGAATCTCAGCCGTCATTCCCCCCACCCCCTGTACAAAATTCATCCTCCTAATGTTATATCCGTCCCCTTTTTGTTGCTGCCGCAGTGTTGTTGAGCTGTAAGTTCGCCGCTCCTCCCTCCTCATTTTCCTAATCGATTGCCGCTGCGGCCCCCGTACGGCATCACATTGTATTGATGATGAATCGGCGGGTGGCCGCGAATTTGGTGCCGCCGTGGCTGGAGCCATTGCTGACGACCCAGTTCTTCTCGACGTGCCGGGACCATTCGGACGCGGCGAGGAGCGAATGCAACATGTACTGCCTCGATTGCCCCGATTCCGGCGGGTTCTGCTTCTACTGCCGCGCCGACCGCCACGCCGACCATCACGTCATTCAGGTGACCTGAATGGGGGTGGGGGGACATTACATTACATTGGGATGATCCGCATTTGGAATTTTGGGGTAATTTCTGAGCTTTTTTTTTTTGGTTTTTTGTTTTGACAGATACGGCGGTCGTCGTATCACGATGTGGTGAGGGTGTCGGAGATCCAGAAGGCGCTGGACATCGGCGGGGTGCAGACGTACGTGATCAACAGCGCACGTGTGCTGTTCCTGAACGAGCGGCCGCAGCCACGTGCCAGCGGGAAGGGCGCCTCCCCCCACGCGTGCGAGATCTGCGCCCGCTCACTCCTCGATCCCTTCCGCTTCTGCTCCCTCGGCTGCAAGGCGAGATATTTTCCCCATTTTTTCGCCTCGGCAATGGCGTTTGCGTTTGTTTCGTCTCTTGATTTCTTTTTCGTTATTCCGATCTCAGCTTGTGGGAATACAGAAGAAGGGGGACGCGTCGTTCGTGCTGGGGGAAGGCGAGGCGAGCGGCGGCGGGCGAGGCGGCGGTGAGGCTACCGGCGGGTCAGTGCGGAGGACGGGATCGCCCGGCGAGCACGACGTCAGACTCTCCTCCTCTTCCGCTTCTTCATCAACGCCGCCCGCGGCATCTTCGCATAACTCCAGGAGGCGAAAGGGCGTTCCCCATCGCGCTCCCTTCTCCTCGTGAAGTTACCGAAATGCCCCTGTACTTTCTTCCTTGTTTACAGCGAAGGAAATTGGATACAAGCAAGCAAAGCAAAGCCATGCAAAAGAGCAAAGCAAGCAAGCCTCCAAAAAAAAAAGAAAGAAAAAGAAAATAATCACTCCAAGCAAGGGAGATACTTCCAATGCCCATTGGTATACTCTGTAATGTAATGAGGGATTGTGTTTGGAATCATTTTATTTATTTACATTGGACTTATCTCATTTTTATTTAATTTTTTTTTCAATTAAAAAAAATAAAAATAAAGGGGTTTTGGTGATGGGCTAATTGAGATGATGGTGATGAATAATAAACAAGGGCAGGTCCAGGTAGGCCAAACCCACCACATGGATGGTGATTGGGGTTTGGGTTGGAAAGGGAGAGCCCCCCTTCTTTTTAACTCCTTTTTAAGTGGTGCCTTTCTTTTAAAAATTATTGTGTATTATTATACCAATAATTCTCAATTGGGAGAGTCTTTGTGCTAACTTTATGGGGAGGTCAGCCAGCCCCTTTTCTTTTAGGCCATTAGAACTTTTTTAGAGTTTAAACCCTTCCCCCTAGTTGTATTATACAATGCCTTGTTGTGTGTATGTGAGGTCTATGTATCCCTATCAAGAGAGAGAGAGAAAGGACCACCTTTGAGTGCTCTTGGTGAGAATTGGAATGACCACAATTGGTTGCAAGCAAGGGTGATTGGTCCCTTTATAATCCTTCCACTTATGGTATTATAGTTGGGTTATTGTTCTCCATCAGCTCATGGGCCCCGCCCCCTCTTTTATGAGATGCCCACTGGGTGACATTTGGCAAGAGGAGAGGGGCATAGGACTGCCCTCCCTAACTCTGAGAGGAGGAGCACATTTATTGAAAATGATTGCTGAAAAGGGTAAAGACTAATCAAAGGTAAAATGATGGGAAGGCTGCATGTGTTTGTATGGGAGGAGGTAGCACAAGAAAAGCAATGAGAACAAACACTCAGAGTATATGGTGGGCATTCACTGTGAGATGCAGGCACAAAGGGTTTCTTTATGTGGTTTGTTGAGTCATCTTTGTTTTAGCTTCTTTCTTTGCCAACCACTCCCTTGTCTTGTGAGAAATTTTGAAATGGTGAATGAGTTCTGTGTTAGTATTATATCATGTAGGCTGGTTGTATGTCATTGTTCCTTTGAATTGTAGGGATGATCAAGTTATAGGCTTAGATTTGTTTCATATTTGTAGGGATGCAGTTCTTTTGTCGTATATGTTGTAACGGTGGTGTTACGACGAAATATCAGAACACCTCGACTTCCCCTCTAAGTTCGCCAGACGTGCGACAAGCTCGCTCGTCATCTATGAAGTCCGTCTCATCCAGACAGCGAGAAAGCTCCGGTCGTACCTCCAAGCTCACGCGATCGTTGTCTACACCAAGCTGCCCCTCGAGAAGAATTTGAAGAGATTGGAGAGATCGGTCAGAATGCTGAACTGGAGCGTCGAACTCAGCGAGTTCGACATCATCTACAAAGCTCGGACGGCGATCAAAGGTCAAGCGTTGTCGGACTTCGTGGTGGAATGCACCATCGAAGAACTTCCTGAAGATCCGTCAGTTGCTCGATCGGTCGTTGCATGGCAAAGACCGACGGTAGCAGACGATCCCTCGACGTCCGCCCAAGAAGGAGAATGCAAACTATGGGTCGTCCACGTCGACAGGTCAGCTGCAGGGTCGGGGAGTGAAGCGGGCATCGTCATAGAAACCCCCGACAGGAGCTTGCTGGAATACGCACTCTTCTTCAACTTCTCGGCGACAAACAACGTGGCGGAGTACGAAGCCGCCGTCAACGGGTTGAAGCTATGCCGGGCGATGTGGACGACGAATGTGCTGCTGCTAAGTGACTCGAGGCTCGTCGTCCAACAAATTCAAGGGAGTTTCGAGGCAAGGGAAGAGCTAATGAAGCGCTACTTAAAGTGCGCCCAGGCCGAACTTCAAAAAGTTCAAGAAGGTGGAGGTTCAACATCTGCCTCGATCGAACAACCTCCGAGCCGATGCTCTTTCGAAGCTGGCCTCCTCTTCCCCGATCGAGATTGGAAAGGCCATCTATGTCGAGAACCTGCTGACACCGACCATTGAGGAGGGCGAGCTAATGTGTGTCAGCTAAACTACGACCTGAATGTGCCCGATCATGACCTACCTGGAGACGGGAGCCCTTCCCGAAGATCGGCTCGAAGCAAAAAAGGTCGAGAGGCGAGCCCTATCGTTCGTAATCTTCGACGGCATACTTTATCGGAAGCGCTGCGCAAGATACGACATCCTGCCTTATCTGAAGTGTCTGGGACCGGACCAAGCTGAACAGGTCATCCGCGAGGTGCACGAAGGCTTCTTTGGAAACCACTATGGAGGATGCACCATCGCCCGTAAAGCAGTGCTTCAAGGATACTACTGGCCAACCATGCTCCAGGACGCGCTCCAATATGTCAAGAAGTGCGGAGAATGCCAGAAGTTCTGCAAACACACTGCCGCACCGCCGGCCGACCTGGTCCACATTCTCAGCCCGATCCCGTTCGCCAAGTGGGGCCTTGACATTTTCGGACCCTTCCCGATGGCGTCTGGAAGGAGGAAGTTCCTCGTCGCCGTCGATTACTTCTCCAAATGGATCGAGGCTGAACCACTGGCGCACATCACGTGGAAGGACATGAAGAGCTTCGTCTGGAAGTCCGTCATATGCCGCTTTGGGGTGCCTTGCTCCGTATTGACAAATAATGGGAAGCGGTTCGATTGTGCAGACTTCCGAAGCTTTTGCTCGGAGTGGGGCATCAAACTCCACTTCGCATCTGTGGCGCACCCTCAATGTAATGGAATGGCGGAAGCGGCGAACAAATGTATATTGGACCCCCTGAAGTAGAAGGTCGGCGACACGCTTGGGTCCTGGCCGGACGAGCTACCGGGCATCCTATGGCCGTACCGCACAATCTACAAAGGGTCGACCGGAGAAAGACCATTCATGCTCGCGTTCGAGACAGAGGCTGTCGTTCCAGTAGAGGTGCGAGAGGTGTAACGGCCTGTTTTCATCAACACAGCTATTTACGTATTTAACCTATTTTCAAATTTTTTAAAAAAACAATTTTGTAATGGTCCGTCATGAGTTTTACGATTTCAAAAATTCCTTATAAAAATATTTGGAAGTATCAGACTAGTTATGAAGTATTTTAGTAAGATCGGGTTTCATCAAATACCTCTAAATAATCTGATAAAAATTCATTTTCAAATATTACTGTTTTGACTGAATGAATTAATTTTCTATGCAAATATCTTCAAAACATTTTCAAACTTCTATAGTAGCATCCTATGATCATTTAGGGCTCTCCACATTAATTTCGTAATTTTCTGATATCAAATCAACTTAGAACCCGCAAACCCGCTTGCTAAACGTTTTGGCCTAAAACTGGTATCTTCGTAGCTCAACCTTCGAAATGGATCTCGTATTCACGATCCTCGTGATGATACAGACCTGTGTTTATGTTTTCGTAATTTTTCGGAGACGTTTAGTCTCAGGGGCAAAATCGTAATTTCACGAAACTCGATTAGCTCTAATCTCTCCTCTTAATCCCTCCCAGCTAATCCCGTTACCACCTAATCTAACCCATGACTACCCCACACACATCTCCTCAGCTAACAATCCCAACTACCCCTTTTTAATTTCTAACATATATAACTCTCCCCTCACTTCACATATGCACGAGCTACACTCTCCCTCAGCTCTCAAATCCCTACCCTTTGTTCATCAACTCACCCCAAAACCCCTACCCATATCTCCCTCTCTCACTCTCCCACTCGATCGCTCACCAGACCCATGCCCCGGCGGTCTCGCCATCAACACCGCCGTAACCCACTCACCTCCACCGTCTGCACCCCTGCTCCACTCCGACGAGGCGCCCATTCGCACACAGACGTCTGCCGCGAGTAGCCTGCTGCTCATCTTCCCGTCGCTGCCTTTCCCGCACGAACGTTGACCCCGAGCGCCTCCCGCTCCGTCGAGCTCCGTCGCCTAGCCGCCTCGACGCCATCCACCGCCACCTCGACGCCATCCGCCGCCGGCTCCGACGTTGAGCGAACCCCACTGCCGTCTCTCCGATACACCCCCCCACCGAGCTCATCATCCTCGACGAAGAACCCCCGCCTCTGCCGGCCGCTGCCCGCCATCGTTCTCGTCGCCGTCACAGTCATTCACTGACGCCGTCGCCGTACGCTGCCCCCGCCGACGTCCAAACACACGACGCCCCCTCCCTCAGCGCAACGGAGGAGAACGAAGAGCGACGGTAACATCTCGTGGCAATTTCGTAAATACGAAATGAAATTTCGTATTTACGTATTTTAATAATTAATTAATAATTGGGTTTTATGGAATTAAATGCATAACTTAAAATATAGGCCTCAGAAAAATATGATGCTATCTCTAGAAAATCGGAAATAATATTCTGAATCCAATGGCGCTAGTCTCATCTCGATCAGATGCTTACTTTTTTCAGAATCATTTTAAAGCCAAAAACTTAAATATGTAAAATTCTTTTAAAAATACGTAACTCTTTATTTTCACGTACACTGATACGTGGTAAAAATATATGTAATATTAATATTCGAGACGGTCGTTTTGACTGCTCATTCGAGTATTTCCGACTAGTATTGCATCCGAAAGAAATTACGGAAGTATTACGCTACTTAAGAAAATTGAGTTTTAAAGGGATTTTTAAGCTTCTAAAAATTATAAAAAAATAGCAGGAGCTTCTGAAAATATTTTCATTTTGCTGTAAAATCATAATATTCATTTTTAGCTTATATAAAAAAATTTGAACGTTTTCCGACTCCGTTTCAACCAGTTTCAAAAATCAGAACGAACAGAGTATTAAGATAGAAGTGTCGTGTTCTCTAACTGATTATTTTTGTGTTGCAGGTACAAACTCTTGTGTACCAACTTCAGAGGAAGCCTTAGATCCATTCCCGACCTGCTACGACGGCCTCGTATATAGTAAGTCATGACATGTTCTAAATTTAGAAAACTAGTCTACTGTGTTTGTACGAACTCGTAACACTTCACCACTTATAGCATCCGAACGGCTAGTGACTTGTACCGAACTAGAGACCTAACCTAATAGGAAAGTACACAACTAAAGATTACTTTGCCAACTTTCAACGTTGGTGGTTGTAGTACGCAACTACCAACTTGGGTAAATTGTGTGCTAAACCACACTACCACGTGCTCAAAGCACGGAAGTAACATCTTTTGTGGACTTGTCTTTATCCTCTTTCCTACTTTCTAGTTTTCAATAAGAAAGTCACCCAGTGGTCTTGGTTTGACTAGTAGCATGTGGAACATCATATGGAACATCTTGAGGAACATCCCGTATAACACTTGACACTTCACTGGGGATTCTAGGGTAACTTATAGTTTGAGAGAGTGTGGGAGTGACTGGAGTTCATCTTCCCGTCCTGTCGCCTGAGTTTCGGCATCCCGTCCTGCTGCCTGAGTTTTGGAAAAATACATGTACCGCTGCCTGTGTTTCGGCATTCGTCTGGATAAGCGCACCCGGGCAAGAGATGAACTCGATGGTCACATATACTCCCCGACTTGAGTCACGTAGTGTAGCTACTTTTGCACAGTCACGTTTACTTTACGCATTACATTCACCTTTACTTTACAAGTCCCATGCACGTTACTTACTACACTTGTGCAGTCACAGTACTTTACTCGTCGTACTTTTAGCTACAGCAGTAGTACGTTCCTCTTGCTTAGCCTGCTTTACACTTGCACTACCACAGTACATTTGTTCTCTTCTTTCAGTTCGGTTTACCTTTACTGCTCAGTTGTGTACAATTGTTACTCAATACTTTACTTTTCACTCTGGTTGTTTGTACGTAGTTACTTTTTGTCATACTTGTGCACTGCTTCTTTTCTATATTTAGAATTGTTGTGACTTACCTACGGTTCCATCTCTGTGGCACCGCAGACGACGTACATAAGGAGATAGATGCTCTTGAGTTGATAGCGCCAGAGTTCGACACTGAGACCGCAGCTTTCAGTTTTGTTTTCCATATGTACTTTCTTTCTTTCATGTATCATTATTGAAACATTTGTACGGTATGGATTGTAACAATTAGACACTATTTTGGTATTTTTGTACATCTCTGGATCGTGGCTATTTTGGTTTCACTGGTAAATTGCAGGACCTGCAAATAAATCAAATAAGTAACTGGTGATGGAAATTGAATTCCACCCCAAGTGATTTTGATGATGAGCACACCAAATGAAAGCTTGATGTACTAACTACACTACACTCAAGTGCGCAGAATTTGCGAAGCTCTACTCATACTCAAAGAAGCACACTTCAACGCTCCAAGACAAAGACGAACATGACTAAACTCAAAGTGATGAAGCTCAAGCTCAAACAGAACAAGAAGCACAAAGAGAAGCTCTCTTTCACTTCATCAAGTTGACCAAACTTCCGAAGACATGTTCTGAGTCCATAGTGAGTGTGTCGTGTCTTTTTAGGGTATTTGTTAAAGCCATATCAAATAGACAAAACACACACACACAAACAATTTCGAAAATACTTTTAATTATCTTCAAAATATTTTCGAGAGCTTTTTCTAGTCACTCCATAATTTTCGTAGTGAAACTCCACGCACCCTGGAGCTAACTACTTGTCTGACTAGAAGAGCAGCAGGAAAAACTCCTCTGGGAGTCGACTACCAAAAGTAGGGAGTCGACTACTTGTCAGAGATCAAAAACTCCTGGAGTTCTCTGGGAGTCGACTACCTATATGAGGGAGTCGACTACCTATATGAGGGAGTCGACTACCAGCTGTAAATTTCAGACTTTTTTGAATTTGAATTTTGAAATCCTTTGAGCAATTTACTCCGTAATTTTTGGGACAAAAGTCAAACGAAATTTGAAATTCAAATCTCAGTTTTTTCCCTATAAATAGAGCTAAATTCTTTGATGAAATACACAACATTGAAAATCAATCTCTTGTGAAAACTCTCTTGAATTCAAAGCTCTCATTTTTCTCTCTAGCCAATTTTGATTTTATCTGATCTTGCAATATTCTTTTATAAATTCTTTTGAAGATCATACTCTTATTTTTATTGGCTAAAAAATTTTCAAAATCCTTACTATTATTCTCTTTATTGTTATTTAAAGGATTTTTGAAAAAGATCTAGATCACAAAGAACTTCTCTCGTATCTTTGTGTGATCTAGACTATCATTCTATCAAGCCACTACACAAATTTGTCTAAACTTTGATTGGCTATAGAATCGGGTGTGTAAACCAATCTCCATCATTTATTGTGGTGTATTGGATAAATTCTCATTGTGTTGATTGTTGGAACACTAGACAAGTCTAGTTGTTGCCAGTTGGAAAGTCCTCGGTTTGTGAGGCAAGGGTAAATCCTAGACAAGTCTAGGTGTTGTGGTTGGAAATCCTGGTCAAGGCTAGGTCGTTGGAAATCCTAACGAGTGAAGTTAGGTAATTGTATTTGCCAAGGCAGATAGTGGAAATCTCGTACCGGATTGGTCGGGGACTGGACGTACCCGGGTTGCAGGGAACCAGGATAAAAATCCTTTTGTCTGCATTTGTTTTTTTGTGATTTGTTATCTTTCTTGTACAAGCATTCGTTACTTATTAATTGTTCATCTTTGTAATTCATTATTAACTTATTCAAAAGTTTGTATCTTTAATTTCCGCTGTGTATAAATCTATTTGTAAAGATCTATTTGTCAAAGTTATATTTATCCGATCTTAATCCAATCTCTTTCATATTCTTGTTAAGATTGTTTTGTTGATTAAGAACCAAGCGTAGATCACTCTACTTGGTTTCTTAGGCAACATTAGAAGGAATTTATTTGTGTTAATATCGTTGAGCGAAAAAGTTTACTATATACACAACACTATTCAACCCCCCCTTCTAGTGTTGTTTGCCATCCACATGATCCAACACTTGGTATCAGAGCAAGGCTACAAAAGTGATGGCGTCAACATCTTTTCACTCTGAAGGACTGAATACCATGCGACCACCTCTATTCAACGGAACCAACTACGCTAGCTGGAAGATCCGAATGAAGACTCACCTAGAGTCATTGGACATTGAAGCTTGGACTATTACCAAAGTCCTGTACATCGCACCCACTGACGTTGAGTTTGGAAAATGGTCTGTCGACGACAAGAAGAGAGCTAATCTCAATGCAAAAGCAATGAATGCTCTGTTTTGCGCTGTTACAGGAAATGAGTTCAATCGAGTCTCCCAATGTGAGACAGCACATCAAATATGGCATACTCTTCAGGTAAGTCACGAAGTTACTGAAAAGGTAAAAGAATCTCGCATAAACGTCTTACATTCAAAGTTAGAATCTTTTAAAATGGAAGAAGGAGAGAGTATCACCGATGTGAATACTCGTTTTACTAATATTACAGATGAGCTTGCAGGACTAGGAAAGAAACTTTCTGAGTATGAACAGGTAATGAAGATACTAAGATCCCTCCGACCTGAGTGGAAGGGAAAGACTACGGCCATTCGAGAAGCGCATAACGTAAAGGACCTCACCATCGAAGAACTGATGGGAAATCTCATGGCATATGAGATTGAGCTTGAAGAAGACAAGAAAATCGAAGAAAACCCAAAGAAGAAGAATCTTGCGTTCAAAGCACAAGAGGAAGATTCCGACTACACTGACAAAGAAGACCATATCGCGTTCATCTCAAAGAACTTTAAAGAGTTCATCACTAGTAAGTATGGAAAACGATCTTTTAGACCCACTAACGGTATTATTTGTTTTGGTTGTAATAAACCAGGGCATGTCAAAAGAGATTGTCCATTGGAAAGAAACAACCGTGATTCAAGAGATCGTGGGAAGAACAAAGACAATAATGAAAGGCGAAACAATACAAGAAACAAGTTTCGACGACCAAAGAAAGAAGCTTATGCAGCCTTCGACCAGAGCGACGACTCTTCATCCGATGAATCCTCAGAAGAAGATAATGATGAAAGAAGAGAGACGGCACACATGTGCTTCATGGCATCTACATCTTCCAAGGTAAGCTCGCATCATGATTCATCTAGCGACAATGAGTCATCGTCAAGCGATGATGAAGACTTGGATTATAGGGGAGCATATAAGGAGCTATGCAAAATGCATGAAAAGCTCATTAAAGAACATAGAAAAACACTTAGAAACATTAAAAGAGAGACTAAAGAAAAAGAAGAAGTCATTAAAGAAAATAGTCTTCTTAAAGAAAAAAATGATCTTCTACAAAAAGATATTTTGCTAGTAAATGAAAAAGTTGAAAATCTAAATAATCTTCTCGTATCTGTCAAAGATAAATACGACGCTACGATGAAAATTATTGAGAATTTTAACAAAGGAAAAGGGAAGCTAGATAGTATAATAGATAATCAAAAAGCTTCATCTAGCAAAACCGGACTCGGCTATGATTCACATCATACCAAGAAACGGGTTAAGCATACTAGGATGCATCATGCAAACAATAATGTTTTGAGCATCTGGGTACCAAAGAGATTATCTGATCAGCAAAAAGAAAGGTACGCTACTAACTTTGTTCAACAAATTCATTTTAACAAAAATTATAAATATGTTGTTCATGAAGGAACTAAACCGTATTGGGTTTGGCTTCCTAAAGACTAACTCCTCGGACTCAAAATCAAAGAGTACCATAAAACGCTTATTTATTTTCAGGTACTCTAAAAGGAGGAAAACAATGAAGAAATTTCAAGAAGTCAAAACGGCTGAATCAGAACAAAAGTTTATATATATATATATATATATATATATATATAAATATTTTAAATGTCTTGTAATGAGTTAATATGTGTATATGATTGTGTTTTATTCTTAAAATATTTCTTGTTCAGAAAGCACACTCAACCTGGATCAAAATCTCCCCGGGATGAGAAAACGACTCAACCCAACAGGGAGTCGACTACCTACAGGAGGGAGTCGACTACCAGTGCGTAAATTTCTGGGTTGCTCTTTTTTTGACTAACTCCTAATGGGTTCTATTGAGTGGATGGGTCAAGATCCGTTAAGACAACTTACCCAATAAGCCTAAAACTCATCCTAGCCATCCAAAACTTGATCTAAAGGCCCTCTCTTCTCCCCATCTCTTCATCCAAACAACAAAACCCCAAGAAAAACCCTAGAGGTAGCCGACTACCCCTCTTCCTCCTCCTCTTCTCTTGATTTTTCATCTTGGTGCTTGGACTTTTGGAGCTATCATCTTCCTCCAAAGTTACTCAAGGTAAAATTTTTCTTACTCCATGATTTTTTATTATTTCATCTCTCTTGGTTATCTAGTAATGTAAAAATGTTATTTTTCTTCTTTTACTCTATCTAGATGCCTATCAAGGGGATTTTCTCCAAGAAGAGGAAAACTACCACAGAAATTGATTCTGAAAAGGAGATTATCTTACCCTATCTTTTCAAAACTACTACCTATGAGCAATTTGTTAAGATCTCAAAGAAACCTATCTTGCATGAACGATTTGTCAAACTTAATGATGTTATCAATTATGGTATTGACAGTCTGTTAGATTTTCAAAACTTAGCAAACTTGTTCTCCTCTGAAATGTGTACCTTTGTTATCCTAGGCTTGTTCATCTTTTCTATGCAAACATGGACTATGATCTTGTGAAAAGTCGTTTCATAACAAAAGTTCTTGATACTAAACTTGCTATAACTGTCAAATCCCTAGGAGAAGCCCTAGGTATCCCATACTCCGGTATGATTCTTGACAAAATCGAAATGACTGATGAGAACATTCTAGAAAGAATGTATTTGCCCGGTAGACACTTTCAAACCAAACTTTCATGTAGCAATCTTCGATATCCGGCGAGGATCTTGGCTAATATTTTGTCTTATAACATTACTCAAAAATCTGGGAGCCATGCTATTCTTTCTGAGAAACAAGCTAAGTGCATCTATGCCATCCTAGGTAACATTCGTGTTAATTGGGCTAAAGTGATTATGGATTCTATCCTAGCCTCAGCTTCTTCTGATAGACCCTCCTCCACTCTTTCTCATGGGCACTATCTTACTATACTATTCATTAGCTACGATGTGCCACTAGATCATGAAACATCCATTCTAGAACCTGCTCGTGTCTTTGATGTACATTCTCTTGGGAGAATGAATCTCCATCATGACCTTGATGAAAATGTCCCTGAAGAACAAATTGCTGCCGAAGGAGGATCATCATCCTCAAGGCGAGGTAAGAAAGTTGTCATTTCAGATTCAGAAGAAGAAGAAGAAGAAGAAAAAGGAAGCGGCGAAGAAGAAGAAGAAGAAGAAGTTCCAGCATACATCCTTGAACTTCAGGAAATGCTCCTGAAAAAGATTGGAAGGTTGAAGATTACACAAAAGCAAGGATTTGAAGACATCAATCGTAAAGTGGACAATTTGAAAGAGCTTGTTGTGAATAGCAACAAGATGACTGAGGACACACTTGCCATGATCCTTGATGAGATCAAAGAACTAAAGAAAGGTGGCGGTCACTCTTAGCTCTTTCCTCCTCTAAAACCAATGGTTCTCTAAAACAATGGTTCTTAAAACTATGTCATTTGAGACGATGGTCTGTAATAACTCTATGTGTGGTGTTTGCTACAATATCTATATGCTATATATCAACTGCCAGTATGAACTAACACATCTCTTGCAGGCACAAGAAATTGAATTTCCCTCCTAAACATATCTATTTGTTTATTTTTTGTTGATGACAAGGGGGAGAAAATTCATGTGACATGAGATACAAAATAAAATCATATGTATACTGTTTTGTGTATTGCTTCGATGTAGGGGGAGAACCGCATCAAAGCAGGGGGAGTAAGTATACCATATATTTTATCTTTTACTTACTTCATTTTTTTTCTCATTTGGGTGTCATCATCAAAAAGGGGGAGAGTGATGGAAATTGAATTCCACCCCAAGTGATTTTGATGATGAGCACACCAAATGAAAGCTTGATGTACTAACTACACTACACTCAAGTGCGCAGAATTTGCGAAGCTCTACTCATACTCAAAGAAGCACACTTCAACGCTCCAAGACAAAGACGAACATGACTAAACTCAAAGTGATGAAGCTCAAGCTCAAACAGAACAAGAAGCACAAAGAGAAGCTCGCTTTCACTTCATCAAGTTGACCAAACTTCCGAAGACATGTTCTGAGTCCATAGTGAGTGTGTCGAGTCTTTTTAGGGTATTTGTTAAAGCCATATCAAATAGACAAAACACACACACACACAAACAATTTCGAAAATACTTTTAATTATCTTCAAAATATTTTCGAGAGCTTTTTCTAGTCACTCCATAATTTTCGTAGTGAAACTCCACGCACCCTGGAGCTAACTACTTGTCTGACTAGAAGAGCAGCAGGAAAAACTCCTCTGGGAGTCGACTACCAAAAGTAGGGAGTCGACTACTTGTCAGAGATCAAAAACTCCTGGAGTTCTCTGGGAGTCGACTACCTATATGAGGGAGTCGACTACCAGCTGTAAATTTCAGACTTTTTTGAATTTGAATTTTGAAATCCTTTGAGCAATTTACTCCGTAATTTTTGGGACAAAAGTCAAACGAAATTTGAAATTCAAATCTCAGTTTTTTCCCTATAAATAGAGCTAAATTCTTTGATGAAATACACAACATTGAAAATCAATCTCTTGTGAAAACTCTCTTGAATTCAAAGCTCTCATTTTTCTCTCTAGCCAATTTTGATTTTATCTGATCTTGCAATATTCTTTTATAAATTCTTTTGAAGATCGTACTCTTATTTTTATTGGCTAAAAAATTTTCAAAATCCTTACTATTATTCTCTTTATTGTTATTTAAAGGATTTTTGAAAAAGATCTAGATCACAAAGAACTTCTCTCGTATCTTTGTGTGATCTAGACTATCATTCTATCAAGCCACTACACAAATTTGTCTAAACTTTGATTGGCTATAGAATCGGGTGTGTAAACCAATCTCCATCATTTATTGTGGTGTATTGGATAAATTCTCATTGTGTTGATTGTTGGAACACTAGGCAAGTCTAGTTGTTGCCAGTTGGAAAGTCCTCGGTTTGTGAGGCAAGGGTAAATCCTAGACAAGTCTAGGTGTTGTGGTTGGAAATCCTGGTCAAGGCTAGGTCGTTGGAAATCCTAACGAGTGAAGTTAGGTAATTGTATTTGCCAAGGCAGATAGTGGAAATCTCGTACCGGATTGGTCGGGGACTGGACGTACCCGGGTTGCGGGGAACCAGGATAAAAATCCTTTTGTCTGCGTTTGTTTTTTTGTGATTTGTTATCTTTCTTGTACAAGCATTCGTTACTTATTAATTGTTCATCTTTGTAATTCATTGTTAAGTTATTCAAAAGTTTGTATCTTTAATTTCCGCTGTGTATAAATCTATTTGTAAAGATCTATTTGTCAAAGTTATATTTATCTGATCTTAATCCAATCTCTTTCATATTCTCGTTAAGATTGTTTTGTTGATTAAGAACCAAGCGTAAATCACTCTACTTGGTTTCTTAGGCAACATTAGAAGGAATTTATTTGTGTTAATATCGTTAAGCGAAAAAGTTTACTATATACACAACACTATTCAACCCCCCCTTCTAGTGTTGTCTGCCATCCACAGGATCCAACAACTGACCCCCGACAGCGGGTCGTTACAAGAGGAGACTCTTCAGCTCAGATACTTCGATGAAGACATCAACATGGAAGGCCTCGACCTCAACATCGAGCTCATCGACGAAGTAAGAGGCCGAGCCCTTACCAACCTCGTCATACATAGCCATGGGATGGCTCGACACTACAACTCCCAAGTGAAGAAACAAAACTTCAGAGTCGGTGACCTAGTCCTCAGGGACGCGACCTTCAAACTAGAGATCGCTCGTCGGGGGAAACTCGCAGCAAAATGGGAGGGCCCCTATGAAATTGTTGACATCATCGGGCCATCGACGTACATCATGGTGACCATGGAAGGCGGCGAGCTAGCCACCCATGGAATGTTGAGCACTTGCTAAGATACTATCAATAACTTTGTAAATATTGTAAAGATCGCCTTACCCTTGTAATACAAACAACAACACCCTAGAAGGGGGTGAATAATGTAATGGCAATGAATTGTGCAATTAAAATTAAACTTGCAAATGCGGAATAATAAATACAAGAGGAATTAATCACCACAATCAAATCAAACGCAAACACAAGAATATATTCTGGTTCCCCAAAACTTGGGTACGTCCAGTCACACCAATATTCACTATATTTTTCACAAAGAGAAGTGAATACAATCTCATAAAGAGATACCTCACTTAGAGGATTTTGTCCTACACAAAAACCCAACCAACCCTACACAAGGGTCAAACTCCCACCTAGAGAATTACTAGCTCCCACTCAGAGAATTAGAGTTGGTCCTACACTAGGACACCAAACTACCACAAAGAGAGTTACTCCCAAAAAGAGAATTATTCCCACTAAGAGAATATCTAATTTTCACTAAGAGAATTACTCCCACAAAGAGAGTGATTAGTTCCCACAAAGAGAATTAGTGTTACAAAGAAACACAAAGTAAAACAAATACTCTTACATATGCCTTGAGATGTACTTACTCATAAATGAATGCAAGGCATGGAAGATGATCTCCAAGTGATGAGATTTGCTTGAAAGCACTTGGATGATTTCCCTTGAGCTTGACTTCAATGCATGAAGGATATTTAGAGCTCAAAGAGGGAAATGAGAGAGTTTGAGTGTGGCTTATTTAATCTCTAAAGATTTTCAATAGCATCAAGAAGTTCTAATGAACTCATCCCTCTCATATATATAGGAACCCTATAGGAACTCTCAAAAGCCAAGAAAACAGTCAAAAATAAAAAACTGCAACGGCTAGATTTTGGGCAAATACGTCACCGACAGTCGACTAAAGAACAAATGAAGTAGACAGTCCAACGGCTAAATAATTCCCAACTGCTATAATCTGAGCCTCGAAAGTCGACAGATGAAGACGATACAGTCGACTGTAAATAGGACATGCGCCTATAAATCCTTCACACAGTCGACTGATGAACAAATCACATGCGACTGTTGGAAGACAGGCGACTGTAAAATGACCGTCAGTTGACTGTTCCAAAAGCTCAAGTGTGAGTCAATAAAATGTTGACTTGAGCAGTGCACCACAGTCGACTGTAGTAGGCTCGACAGGCGACTGGAAATCACCCAGTCGACTGTAAAACCTTCATCAGGCGACTGTTGGAGAGCCAGAGACTCCAATCAAGTCTTTGGGCACGATGAGCCTATTAGGCTGGATTCTATGATAATCCTAAGGCTTGCTAAAATGGTTAAATGCATATGTATGAATGAGTAGACAATCTATCAAGGCATTACATAAAACCTAGACTCAAAAAGAGAGAAAGCAATAAATGAAATTACATGGATTACAATGCTTTCCTTAGAGTCTATGACCTCAATCTTAATGCCTTGATGCTCCTCATCATCTCCAAGCTTTGGCACCCCTTGAGTCCAAGCTTTGGCCCTTCTTCACTTGTTGTCTATTCTTGCACCAAGTGTTTAGTCTCCAAAAATGATATTCTTGAAATGTAACTAAGAAACTAAAACAAGAGAGTCATTAGCAACAATATAATATTGTGATCATCATCAAAATAACATTGGTATGAAACACCAATACTCAACAATCTACCCCTTTTTGATGATGACACACATTATGTAAATCATAAAAAATAAAGCACAATGTTAATGAGCTCCCCCTACTTATATGCACCAATTGTAAAATAAGATACATAATTATAAATACTCATTATACCAAATGAAATAATGAGACACCATGGTGACATATAATAGGCATGCATTACATAAACCAATTGCAATAGAAAATAATCATGCACACATGCATGGTTTATATAATCCCACATATTTCTTTCCCAATAGATATATCTCTCTCCCAATATGCATATGTATGAAACACAAGATTTACATAATGCATATATCTCTCCTCCTTGACATCGTCAAAAAGGTGGACATCAAAAATATCCCCTTGTCATCTTAATTAAAGATGTGACAATATGCAATAGTAAAGAAATATATGATACCAAATTGTAAAATTTTAGTGGGTATCAATCACTATTTCATGCTCCCCCTAGATCATAGAAATGGTCAAATTTTGAATTCTAAGATCTAATACCAATTGTAAAGTAGGAAATAAACAATCTCTAATAATTGAGATAATACCAATTATAGAAAAAGAATCTTGAAAGATAATCCTCTTTACCAATGGTTAAACATAATTGGAGCCATGGTCCTAAAGTGTATCAAAGCAATAGATATGGAAAAAATCAAGATTCAATGATATACAATGATATTGCCAAAACAAAGTCTAACATGAAACATGTTGTCAAAATCCAAGGGGTTGAGTTTGAGACCAAACTAATCAATTGAACGACACCAATTGTGAAGCAATGATCCCAAAGACACCCAAAATGAGAGTCAAAATATGTTTTAAAATAATTTTAAACATACAACATATTAACTCCCCCATTGTCATACATATGGATAAATGAATGCATGCATGACAATGTATTCTCCAAGGTCCCATTTTCATGAACAATAAATTTGAAGACATTTTCAAAATCATGAAACATACACAAACAATGGGTATGCTAAAAATAAACATTTAAGCACAATACCCATGCAATATGCATATGTGTGAGGAGCCTAAACATTAGGGAACCAAACCCAAGAGGAGTTTGATTTCCTAATGTAATCACATAAGGTGATCGCATCCCTAACTAGAGAGTTGATGTAACTATCTCTCTCTTGCACACTAATCTTAGTGGGAATCCATAAACTCAAGGATTTCCTAGGTAAGGGTTTTGCCTTTGCAAGAGGGGTGGATGTGTCATACTTAGGTGTAGAAAATATTTTCTTAGCATGCATGAAGTGAAGATTTTGCTTCTTAGCAATAAATGAAGAGTTTTCATTTTTCCTCACCACCTTGTGATTTACATGCTTCTTGTTGGTGTTATTGTTATACAAGAAGGCATGGTGATTCTTCTTAGGTGCTTTTGTAATATTTCTTGTATTTGCACCATAAGAGGAATTAGAGGTGGGTTTGGGTACCACATTTTGAATATACTCCAAACATCCTCTATGGTTTGCCGGATGTTGTTTTTCAAGCAAACGGTGAAGTAAATTCCTAGAATAAATAAAGCTTTTGAGCTTACATGATTCCTCTTCACATTTCAACGTAAGTTGTTGAATGCAAGTTTCTAAGCTAAGTTTTTGAGTTACTAAATTATCACTAGACATGCTCAATTCCTTAACTTGAGAGAGAAGTGAGTTTCTCTCACTAGTGTCACAAATATGCATATCATTATTGTTTACACTAGCAAATTCTAGTTCATGCAATCTACTCTTAGCAACCTTATATTTTGCTTTTAATTTATTGTAAAAGTTGATGCACTTACTATCTTCTTCGGAGACCATGTCGAAACGATATTCGAGCTCCTCGTATGAGATCTTTTCTTCCTCGATCTCATCGTCTTCTTCTTCCTCACTAGAGCTTGACGATGACTCTTTCCCGTTTGCCATGAGGCACAATTCCTCATAGGAGTTGAGCCATGCTTCTAACTTTTCTTCATTTAAGCTAGAGGGGATTGGTGAAGAAACATCAATTGCCGCAAAGCACGTGTGAGCTTTCTCCTTGTCATCCTCTTCTTCGTCACTTGATGTATCCTCACTCGAGTCATCAAATGTCCTGACAAGCCCCTTTTTGTGGTTCTTGAACTTGGACTTTCCTTTCCAATGCTTCTTCCCTTTACCCTTGTAAGTCTCTTTGTTGGGTTTGGAGGAGCATTCGGTGGATAGATGACCTTTTCCACTGCAAGTGTAACACGTAGGTACCTTGTTAGAATTGGAGGCAAACTTTAACAAAGATTTACCTTGCTTGCCCTTGAGGAATGCCTTGAATTGTTCGGCAAGATCCTCAATTTCTTCTCCACTAGCCTCTTCTTGTTCATCATCTTCCCAAGTACCTCCAAAGCGTTAACGATGTATGTGAACCTTGTGAACATCTTTGAAATGCTTTCTCCTTCCTGCATCTTAAACATTTCATATTTAATCTAAACACAGTTTGTTTAGATTTCTTTACATTTGAAGTCCCTTCATGACATATCTCCAACGTATATATGCCAAATTTCGTTGGCCGTTTTGCACATGGAGATGCGGTTGAACTCATTTGCAGTGATGGCGCAATGGAATGCATTCATAGCCCTCGCATTGAATTTGATCGAGTCCTTCTTTGCTTTTGTCCTTGAAGCCACATGTGTAGTGGGCTTCTCAAATGGCACATCCGTGATGTCCCATAGGTCTTGACCCTCCATGTAGATCATCATCCTGATCTTCCAACTTGGGTAGTTGGTTCCGTTGAAGAGCGGAGGTCAAACGGTAGAATGACCTTCTTCATGAGACGTGGATGAGGCGTTGAATGCCATTGTTGCAGTATGCTATAACCTCACTCTAATACCAATTGTAAGGATCGCCTTACCCTTGCAATACTAACAACAAGACACTAGAGGGTGGGGGTGAATAGTGTAATGGCAATAAATTGTGCAATTAAAATTAAACTTGCAAATGCGGAATAATAAATGCAAGAGGAATTAATCACCACAATCAAATCAAACGCAAACACAAGAATATACCATGGTTCCCCAAATCTTGGGTACGTCCAGCCACACCAATATTCACTATATTTCCCATAAAGAGAAGTGAATACAATCTCACAAAGAGATACCTCACCTAGAGGGTTTTGTCCTACACAAGAACCCAACCAACCCTACACAAGGGTTAAACTCCCACCTAGAGAATTACTAACTCCCACTCAGAGAATTAGGGTTAGTACTACACTAGGACACCCACAAAGAGAGTTACTCCCAAAAATAGAGTTATTCCCACTAAGAGAATATCTAATTCCCACTAAGAGAATTACTCCCACAAAGAGAGTGATTAATTTCCACAAAGAGAATTAGTGTTACAAATAAACACAAAGTAAAAAAATACTCTTACTTATGCCTTGAGATGTACTTACTCATAAATGAATGCAAGACATGGAAGAGAATCTCCAAGTGATGAGATTTGCTTGAAAGCACTTGGATGATTTCCCTTGAGCTTGACTTCAATGCATGAAGGAGATTTAGAGCTCAAAGATGGAAATGAGAGAGTTTAAGAGTGGCTTATTTAATCTCTAAAGATTTTCAATAGCATCAAGAAGTTCTAATGAAGTCAGTCCTCTCACATATATATGAACCCTATATGAACTCTCAAAAGCCAAGAAAACAACCAAAAACAAAAGGCTGCAACGCTAGATTTTTGGCAAATACGTCACCGACAGTCGATTGAAGAACAAATGACATTCGACTGTCCAACGGCTAAATAATTTCCAACGGCTATAATCTGAGCCTCGAAAATCGACTGATGAAGACGATACAGTCGACTGTAAACAGGACAGGCGCATGTAAATCCTTCTGTAGGCGACTACCGCAGGGGATGGAATAAAACAGAGAGATGCACTCTTTCGCACTGTTTGCAGATAGGCGACTGATGGCCAGTATACAGGCGACTGTCAAATGGACATGCGACCGTAAATATTGAACCAGTCGACTGACTATCAAACTGGGATGAAGCCCAGACAATGCGAGTTACGCACAGTCGACTGATGAACAAATCACAAGCGACTGTTGGAAGACAGGCACTGTAAAATGACCGTCAGTCGACTGTTCCAACAGCTCAAGTATGAGTCAATAAAATGTTGACTTGAGCAGTGCACCACAGTCGACTATAGAAGGCTCGACAGGCGACTGAAAATCACACAGTCGACTGTAAAACCTTTATCAGGCGACTGTTGGAGAGCCATAGACTCCAATTGAGTCTTTATGCACGCTAGGCCTATTGGGTTGGATTCTATGATAATCCTAAGGATCACTAAGATGGTTAAATGCATATGCATGAATGAGTAGACCATCTATCAAGGCATTACATAAAACCTAGAGTCAAAAAGAGAGAAACCAATAAGTGAAATTACATGGATTACAATGCTTTCCTTAGAGCCTATGGCTTCAATCTTGATGCCTTGATGCTTCCCATCATCTCCAAGCTTTGGCCCTTCTCCACTTGATGTCCATCCGTGCACCAAGTGTTTAGTTTCCAAAAATGATATTCTTGAAATGTAACTAAGAGACTAAAACAAGATAATCATTAGCAACAATATAATGTTGTGATCATCATCAATATTGTAGGGTTTTGGCGGAACCCTTAGGGCACAAAAACTCTATTCCCGTCCTATGTCGGACGGAACATAGACATAAAAAGAATTTAGAGCGGAAGAATAAGTTAATCTAATTAACATGAAGTTAAACAATTTAACTCAGCCCTAAGGTACAAGACCCTTAGCCAAGATATATACCAACTCGGGATGGATCTGACCATCCCAAGAAGGATCTAACTTACTGCGATTAAATTAAACTAATGCTTATAAAAACATACCCGGAATCTCAACCCTGGGGCAGGCGAGATGTTCCGCACCATCTTTCGAGCCGTTCCCCGTCTCATGCCGAGCCGCTCCTTGAACCGCTACCTGAACTGCTCCTCGAACTGCTCCGCATCCCGAGGCGAGCAATCCTCGTGTCGCCGATCCAACCACGCGCCGAAGAAAGTTTCACGCGAGTGAAACCTTCGCCTAGATTTCGGATCTGAATCCGAACTCCTTTACGGCTTTGCTAGAGCCCTCAAGAGTAAGGCAGAAATATTAGGGAGAGGAGAAATATTATTTTAAGCCTAGATCCGAGCGTGCTCCAACATTTATGAGAGCCGCTCAGATCTAGAGCTTGAGACGATTTTTGAGGAGGGGAGCAGACCCCTATTTATATAGGCGGCTGACTGCTCCCCTTTACTCAAAATCCGACGTGAGACTAAAGTTGGAGTTAATTAATTCAATTTAGTTTGCCTTTCACAAAGGCTAAACTTCCGTAAATTTTAACTCCCTCACCGTTGAGCTTAAGAATTGATACAACCTATCAATTCGAAGGGCGTTCAACGGTGAACCCATAGGAAAAAACCGTTCGTCAATCCAAGTCCGTTTGACCCCTCAATTGTATGTTCAAAGTTCAGCCCAAGACTAGATTTTTGACTAAAACCAGCCGTCAAATCTGTCTAGTAAATCTAGGTTTCTGCACCCATAGTGGGACCCAGCAAGTGGGCCCCACCGCTTAAAAAACAGGCTGACTGGGCGCCTGGCCTAGACCTGGACACAGGGGCCCAGGCGCCCAGGCGCGCGCCTGGGCCGGGCGCCCAAGGTGCCCGGCCCAGGGCGCCTGGGCCCTGGCGGGCCCAGGGCGCCTTGGCAGGCGCCCAGGGCGCCTGGTGCCCTGGGCGCCCAGGCCCAGGGCAGGGCCTGGGCTGGCCACTTATCCAGACCAGACCAGAATGGTCTGGCCTGGGTCAGTCTTGTCTAGTCTGAATTGACTTGACCTATTGGGCTGTTTTGAGCATAACTTGGGCATCTGGCGTCCGATTTGGACGCCGTTCGAACCTGGGCGTAGACCGGGACATTTCCGTCTTACCCGTGAACTTTTTCTTGTGTTTTATTTATTAAATATAGTCTTAAACAATTTAATATACATTTAATCTCTTTTGCATCATATGCAAATTAGTCCCTATCTAGGCTTAACTTATCATTTGCATCAAATACAAATGATCCGAGGGCACATTCCTCTACATCTCCCACTTGCACTCAGGATCATTTATCCCGAATGCAGGAGATCATTGCAAACATCTTTTGCAATATTTTATCCCTTGCATCAAATGCAAATTATTCTTCCTAACTAATTTCTACCTATTACTTAGATGAAAGTCGCACTCTGTGTGAGACCCTACAGCCTGACCCTTACAACAGGTTGGGCTCGAAGCCCTATACGACAGTGACCACGAGCAGTGGTTGCCGTCCCTGCTTTAGGAATCATCATTATGTGGTTGACTCATTGACATGAGTATTGTCGGGACCACCCTGACTGTTTCCGTGATGAATTTCGCAGTTATAGTCTCTTCGTCTAAACTATGTCGTGTAGATCAAGTCTAGGGTACAGCCAAACTGTCAACCTCAATAACTTGACTCCGGTTAGTTTCTATCGATCTTTAGTCAATTAATGTTGGACTTCTTCCAACTTACTCTGATCAGAGATTTTACTTAAGACCGAACTAACCCTACGACACTAACTCCCATTGACCGGGAGAGACGAATTCTCTCTTGGTCATTACTCGCCTCGTACGCTTCAAGTGACACCCAAATAAAGACCTTTCGACAAGCCTTGCCTCGAAGCTAGGTCGGTTGATCTAAGTGCCACCGTTCACGCACAGGTTCGTAAAAATGACCTCAAGTCAAAAGACCAACTAGCCTATCATCACTAAGAGTTATCATTGACAGATTGGTCAATATAACCATATGATAACTCTTGTGGATCGTTAAGTAAACTCATTCTCTAATGAGCACATGTGTCTCGTCTTCGACTTCGCCAAGTCAAGCGATCATGAGATCATCGCCACCGCTAAACGGTGAAGACTAAGACACAATGGTATATCCGATGTTTCGATATCCTTGTCTCGAAACATCTACGACCACGAACCCTTTTAGACTTATGCTACAGACGGCCAAACATTTCTCCATGATCGAGATACTCATCTCGATACATGTTTGGCCTTGCATAAAGTCTCAAGACTTTACCTAAGTCAATATCTAATGTTAACTACATTATAATATAACTTAGATAAATTATTACCAAACAGTTTACTGTTATTTCGAACAAGATGTTTATGCTATTCACACATGGAGATAGATAGCCTCGAGGGTATCATCTCTAGATAGCCTCGATGGTATCATCTATCAATATCTCCCAGTTGCACTTAGGCCCATTTATCTCGGTATCTTATACCGTTTTACACATAAGTTTTCCCGACTTCATGTGGTAGAGCCTTCATGAGTGGATCTGCTAAAACCGTCTACACTATAGACTTAAGGGGTTTCTGATGGAAATTGAATTCCACCCCAAGTGATTTTGATGATGAGCACACCAAATGAAACTTAGTGTACTAACTACACTACAAATTATGTGTGCAGTATATGCGACAAAATGAAAAGCTTTATTCATACTCAAAGAAACGCAATCTACGCTCAAAGACAAGGACAAACGTGGCTAAGATCAAATGATGAAGCTCAAAGCTCAAATAGAACAAGAAGCTCAAGTGAAGCTCACATTTACTCCATCAAAATGATCAAGCTTCCAAAGACGTGTCCTAGTCTATAGTGAGTGTGTTGTGTCTTTTTTAGGGTATTGTTAAAGCCAAATCGTATAAACAATCACACACACACAAACGATTTTAAAATGTTTTTGAATATCTTTTAAATCATCTTCAAAAATGATTTTGAGAGCTTTCGCTAGTCGTTTTGTAATTCCGTAGTAAAACTCCACTACACCCTGGAGTTAGCTACTTATTTGACTAGTTGTGTCGCAGGAAAAACTCCTCTGGGAGTCGACTACCAAAGGTAGGGAGTCGACTACCAGCTGAGAATCAGAATTTCCTGAAACACACTGGGAGTCGACTACCACTCCTAGGGTGTCGACTACTAGCTGTCGAAGTTTGACATTTTGACTTGAATTTTGAAATATCGTTGAGTGATTTTCTCCCATGATTTTCGGGACAAAAGTCAAAGTAATTTGAATTTCAAAATCTCAGATTTCTCCTATAAATAGAGGACCATTTTCATTGAGAAAAATACAACAACTATTGAATTCAAATTCTCTCGTGCAAACGCTCTAAAGTTCTAAGCTCTTATTCTCTCTTTAGCCAATTCTGTTTTATTCGTGATCTTGCAAAATTCTGTTATTATTTTCTGAAGATCATAATCTCGTTTTATTGGCTAACTGTTTTTCAAATCCGTATTACTTTTCTTTTGATTTTTGTTTAAAGGATTTTTGAAAAACATTAGATCTAGATCACAAAGAATTCATTCGTATCTTTGTGTGATCTAGAATCTTATTCTATCAAGCCACTACACGTAATCTCGTCTATTACTATTTGGCTATAAAATCCAGGTGTAATACCAATCTCCACCAATTTATTGTGGTGAATTGGATATTGATTTTTATTGTGTTGTTGTTGGAACCCTAGACAAGTCTAGGTGTTGCCGTTGGAAATCCTGGTCAAGACTAGGTTGTTGGAAATCCTAACGAGTGGAGTTAGGTACTTGTATTTGCCAAGACAGATAGTGGAAAATCTCGTACCGGATTGGTCGGGGACTGGACGTACCCAAAAGTTGTGGGGAACCAGGATAAAAATCCTTGTGTCTGCGATTGCTTATCTGTGTTTGTTTATCTTTGCTCTTACTTTATTTGCTAATTGTTGTTCATCTATTGCAAAGATTAACTTTACTTTATCTTGTCTTTCTCGTAATCTTATATTAACTGTGCTTATAAATTCTCTGGGAGTCAACTACTGTTCTTAGGGAGTCGACTACCTGCTGTGAAATTACTCTGTGATTATTCGATTACGTTGTTGATTAAGAACCAAGCATAGATCACTCTACTTGGTTTCTTAGGCAACATTAGAAGAATTTGTTTTGTGTTAATTTGTAAAGAACTAAAAAGTTTATCTCTATACAACACTATTCAACACTCCCTTCTAGTGTTGTTTGCCATCCACAGGATCCAACACTTGGTATCAGAGCGAGGCTACAAAAGTGATGGCGTCAACATCTTTCCATTCTGAAGGACTGAATACCATGCGACCACCATTGTTCAACGGAACCAACTATGCAAGCTGGAAGATCCGAATGAAGACTCACCTAGAGTCATTGGACATTGAAGCTTGGACAGTTACTAAAGTCCCGTACATCGCACCTACCGACGTTGAGTTTGGGAAATGGTCTGTCGACGACAAGAAGAGAGCTAATCTCAATGCAAAAGCAATGAATGCACTATTTTGCGCCCTAACAGGAAATGAGTTCAATCGAGTTTCTCAATGTGAGACAGCACACCAAATATGGCACACTCTTCATGTAAGTCACAAAGGAACTGAAAAGGTAAAGGAATCCCGCATAAATGTTTTACATTCAAAATTCGAATCTTTTAAAATGGAAGAAGGAGTGAGTATCACCGATGTGAATACTCGTTTTACTACTATTACAAATGGGCTTGCAGGATTAGGAAAGAAACTTTCTGAATATGAGCAGGTAATGAAGATACTAAGATCCCTCTGACCCGAGTGGAAGGGAAAGACAACTGTCATTCGAGAAGCTCATAATGTAAAGGACCTCACCATCGAAGAACTAATGGGAAATCTCATGGCATATGAGATTGAGCTTGAAGAAGATAAGAAAATCGAAGAAAAACCGAAGAAGAAAACTCTCGCGTTCAAAGCCCAAGAGGAAGATTCTGATTACACGGATAAAGAAGACCATATCGCCTTCATCTCAAAGAACTTTAAAGAGTTCATCATAAGTAAGTATGGTAAACGCTCTTTTAGACCTACTAATGGTATTATTTGTTTTGGTTGCAATAAACCAGGGCACGTCAAGAGAGACTATCCATTGGAGAGAAACAATCGTGATTCCAGAGATCGTGGGACGAACAGAGACAATAATGAAAAGCGAAACAATGGAAGAAGCAAATTCCGAAGACCAAAGAAGGAAGCTTACGCAGCCTTCGACCAGAGCGACGATTCCTCGTCTGATGAATCCACATCAGAAGATGACGATGAAAGAAGAGAAACAACACACATGTGCTTCATGGCTCCACATCCTCCAAGGTAAGCTCGCATCATGATTCATCTAGCGACAATGATTCGTCATCAAGTGATGATGAAGATATGGATTATAGGGGAGCATATAAGGAGCTATGCAAAATGCATGAAAAGCTCATAAAAGAACATAGAAGAACACTTAGAAATATTAAAAAGGATACTAAAGAAAAGGAAGAAATCATTAAAGAAAATAGTCTCTTTAAAGAAAAGAATGATTTTCTGCAAAAAGATATTTCATTGGTAAATGAAAAGGTTGAGAATCTGAATAATCTTCTCGTATCTGTCAAAGATAAATACGACGCTACGATGAAAATTATTGAGAATTTCAACAAAGGAAAAGGGAAGCTAGATAGTATAATAAATGATCAAAAAGCCTCATCTAGCAAAACCGGACTCGGTTATGATTCACATCATACCAAGAAACGGGTTAAGCATACTAGGATGCATCATTCTAACGATAATTTTTTGAGCATCTGGATACCAAAGAAATTGTCCGATCAACGAAAGAAAAGGTACGCTTTAGACTTTGTTCAACTAATTCATTTAAACAAAAATTATAAATATGTTGTTCATGAAGGAACTCAACCATACTGGGTTTGGCTTCCTAAAGACTAACTCCTCGGACTCAAAAACCAAAGAGTACCATAAACGTTTATTTTTTTAGGTACTCTAAAGAAACAAAGAGGAGAAATCAATATCCAAACAATTGATAACTGGATTAGCATCAAAAGCGATCGTTTACGACTTAATCATTTTTTTAATATACATGTTTAAATTTATTTAAATAAGTTAATGACTTTTATATGTTTATGCTATACTCTTAAAACATTTTGTGTTCAGAAAAACGCACTCAAACTTGGATCAAAAACCCCTCGGGAAGAGAAAACGACTCAACCCAGTAGGGAGTCGACTACCTACATGAGGGAGTCGACTACCAGCGCGTGTGCGGATTTCTGGGTTTGTTTTTTTTCTAACTCCTATTGGGTTCTATAAAGTTTATGGGTTCAAATCCATAAAGGCAACTTATACCCAATAAGCTAAACTCTATCCTAGCCCTTCATTCCTTGACCCAATGCCTCCTATTCTTCACCATCTTTCATTCCAAATCAAAAACCCCAAGAGAAACCCTAGGGTAGCCGACTACTCCATCCATCTCTTTTTCTTGAAATTTTTTGGTGCTTTGGGTTGCTTGGAGCTCTTTCAACTTCATCTCTTTCTCAAATTTACTCAAGGTAAAAACTTTTTACTTCATGACTTTTACTTCACCTCTTTTTCTTCTTGATTTATATGATTGTCTAGAATTGTAAAATTCTTTTTTTTACTCTATCTAGATGCCTATCAAGGGAATATTTTCCAAGAAGAGAAAAACCTCCACTGAAATTGATTCTGAGAAAGAAACCATTTTACCCTATCTGTTTAGGAGCACCACATATGAACACTTCGTTAAAATCTCTAAGAAACACATCCTCCATGAAAGATTTGTTAAACTCGATGATGTAGTAAACTATGGCATTGATAGCTTACTAGATTTTCAGAACTTGGCCAACCTATTTTCCTCTGAAAACACTTATCTCTGCTATCCCAGGCTTGTGCACCTATTTTATGCTAATATGGATTACGATCTTGCTAAAAGCCGATTTGTCACCAAAGTTCTTGATACAAAACTTGTCATTACCGTCAAATCTCTTGGAGAAGCCCTAGGCATTCCCTATTCTGGCATGTTACTGGATAAAATAGAAATGACTGAAGGAAGTGTTTTAGAGAGAATGTATTTGCCAGGAAGGCATTTTCAGACTAAACTTCCCTGTAGCGATCTTCGCTATCCAGCAAGTATTCTGGCAAATATATTATACTACAACATCACTCAAAAATCTGGAAGTCATTCTATCCTATCTGAGAAGCAGGCCAAATGTATCTATGCTATATTAGGTAACATCCGCATCAATTGGGCCAAAGTCATCATGGACTCTATTCTCGCTTCAGCTTCTTCTGATAGACCCTCATCCACATTAGCTCATGGTCATTATCTCACAATCTTGTTTATTAGTTATAATGTGCCTTTGGATCATGAAACCTCAATTCTAGAACCAGCTCGAGTTTTTGATGTTCATGCACTTGGAAGAATGAATCTACACCATGATCTTGATGAGAACATTCCCGAAGAAATACTTGCAGCTGAAGGAGGATCATCATCCTCCAGGAGAGGTAAGCAAATTGTTGTTTCAGATTCTGAGGAAGAAGAAGAAGGAGAAGAAGAAAAAGGAAGCGGAGAAGAAGAAGAAGAAGAAGAAGCACTAGCATATATCCTTGAACTTCAAGATATACTTCTGAAGAAAATTGGGAAATTAAAGATATCACAGGAAAAAGGGTTTGAAGACCTTAACAAAAAGGTGGACGACCTTAAGGAGCTCGTCGTGAAAAGCAACAAAATGACGGAGGACACGCTTGTCATGATCCTTGATGAGATCAAGGAACTGAAGAAGAACGACGGTCATCCTTAGCTTTTCTTAAAAACAATGGTTTTAAAACAATGGTTCCCAAAAACTATGATTTCGAACTTATGGGTTGTAATAACTCTTAAATTGTGTGATGCTTACTATGAACCTATCCATTATGCAATATATATTAGTTGCTCTTATAACTAACATCTCTCTTGCATGAATAGGAAATTAAATTCCCCTCCTAATCATATTATGATTCATATGTTATATTACTTTGTCGTTGAATTATTTATTGTTGATGACAAGGGGGAGAAAAATATGAAATGCAAAAATGAAATCATATGTATTGTATTACTAAACGGCTTCGATGCAGGAGGAGAACCGCATCAAAGCAGGGGGAGTAAGTATATTTTTATGTATTCTCATATTTCAACTTACTTCATTTTTCATTTGGGTGTCATCATCAAAAAGGGGGAGAGTGATGGAAATTGAATTCCACCCCAAGTGATTTTGATGATGAGCACACCAAATGAAGCTTAGTGTACTAACTACACTACAAATTAAGTGTGCAGGATATGCGACAAAATGAAAATCTTTATTCATACTCAAAGAAGCGCAATCTACGCTCAAGGACAAGGACAAACATGGCTAAGATCAAATGATGAAGCTCAAAGCTCAAATAGAACAAGAAGCTCAAGTGAAGCTCACATTTACTCCATCAAACTGATCAAGCTTCCGAAGACGTGTCCTAGTCTATAGTGAGTGTGTTGTGTCTTTTTAGGGTATTGTTAAAGCCAAATCGTATAGACAATCACACACACACAAACGATTTTAAAATATTTTTGAATATCTTTTAAATCATCTTCAAAAATGATTTTGAGAGCTTTCGCTAGTCATTTTGTAATTCCGTAGTAAAACTCCCCTACACCCTGGAGTTAGCTACTTATTTGACTAGTTGTGTCGCAGGAAAAACTCCTCTGGGAGTCGACTACCAAAGGTAGGGAGTCGACTACCAGCTGAGAATCAGAATTTCCTGAAACACACTGGGAGTCGACTACCACTCCTAGGGAGTCGACTACCAGCTGTCGAAGTTTGACGTTTTGACTTGAATTTTGAAATATCGTTGAGCGATTTTCTCCCATGATTTTCGGGACAAAAGTCAAAGTAATTTGAATTTCAAAATCTCAGATTTCTCCTATAAATAGAGGACCATTTTCATTGAGAAAAATACAACAACTATTGAATTCAAATTCTCTCGTGCAAACGCTCTAAAGTTCTAAGCTCTTATTCTCTCTTTAGCCAATTCTGTTTTATTCGTGATCTTGCAAAATTCTGTTATTATTTTCTGAAGATCATAATCTCATTTTATTGGCTAACTGTTTTTCAAATCCGTATTACTTTTCTCTTGATTTTTGTTTAAAGGATTTTTGAAAAACATTAGATCTAGATCACAAAGAATTCATTCGTATCTTTGTGTGATCTAGAATCTTATTCTATCCAGACACTACACGTAATCTTGTCTATTACTATTTGGCTATAGAATCCGGGTGTAATACCAATCTCCACCAATTTATTGTGGTGAATTGGATATTGATTTTTATTGTGTTGTTGTTGGAGCCCTAGACAAGTCTAGATGTTGCCGTTGGAAATCTTGGTCAAGACTAGGTTGTTGGAAATCCTAACGAGTGGAGTTAGGTACTTGTATTTGCCAAGACAGATAGTGGAAAATCTCGTACCGGATTGGTCGGGGACTGGACGTACCCAAAAGTTGTGGAGAACCAGGATAAAAATCCTTGTGTCTGCGATTGCTTATCTGTGTTTGTTTATCTTTGCTCTTACTTTATTTGCTAATTGTTGTTCATCTATTGCAAAGATTAACTTTACTTTATCCACTGTGAATACCAATATAATATTTGTCTTTCTCGTAATCTTATCTTAACTGTGCTTATAAATTCTTTGGGAGTCGACTACTGTTCTTAGGGAGTCGACTACCTGCTGTGAAATTACTCTGTGATTATTCGATTACGTTGTTGATTAAGAACCAAGCTTAGATCACTCTACTTGTTTCTTAGGCAACATTAGAAGGATTTGTTTTGTGTTAATTTGTAAAGAACGAAAAAGTTTATCTCTATACAACGCTATTCAACCCCCCTTCTAGTGTTGTTTGCCATCCACAGGATCCAACAGTTTCTATGTTCATGTTAGACCAACCATTTGATTCTCATTCAAATAATTCATTTCATCTGTCGGAATCCATAATATTTTATTTCCTTGGATCTTATCCAGTTCATCGTACCTTACGATAATCATTTAAAGTTGTTACTTGGTCATTTTAAATTGCTCATACTTATTTCTGATAAAGTGTCAAACCTTTTGATTACTTTGTCAAAATAAATGTTCCATCCTTTTGATGCCTCGCATGTATTTTATACGCTCCCACTGACCTTGAAAACTTTCTGGCTAATTCATATAAGTTGGCTCGTCTAAATCATATTTAGAAAAACGAACTTATAAGTGAATGCTCCAATTTTCATGGTCAACATGAGCGCTTACATCGAGTTTGGTCCGAGTAGATCTGTACACATCTGCTGGCGAAAAACAGTTTCATTCTAATCCGTTTTATAGGAATTAGGATGAAAACCGTTCTCGACCAACTTGATTGCACTTCACTATTTTCCTTTCTGCACCAATCTTTCAACTTAAAGATTTACTTGCAGAAAGTGAGGAAAATTTTTCCTTAGGTACGTAAACTAAATTCCAAAATTTATTTACGCACACGGACCTATTCTAATTGCAATAAGTTATAAATCGGAGTTACTACTCCGAATTTCATCCTAGAAGTTGACTAAATCATCATCAATTATGATGTCTGACTCGACTCTTCGTCTCACGAGATTCGAGTAATTATACAACTTCTTAATGATCGATTTAATGAATATCTTATAGATAATGTCCTCATAGAACATTATCAAAACTTAGGCATTACTGTCTGGGACTTAACCCAGAGGGATGACTTAACTCAGAGTCACTGGCTATAGATCGCACCAAGTCTAACTAAGCGCGATTCATATCTTTTAACACACCGATGTGTTAACAGACTTGACCTGAGAGAAAATCACATTTTCTTTAATTACATAAGATTTAATATAGCTAAGTATTTGACCATTTGATCTGATCGAATTAGTTTAAATACTTTATTAATTTCGTTCTTTATTTTATCAGACTTGTGTTTCATCAAGAACACGTGTCTTAATAAAATATACGAATAACTTATTTTGGTTAATCTAAACTCGGGTACATCGGTATGTACGAGACTGAGTTCGACAACTCATTCTCCCACTGTCTTACAGATGTGTTTCGGCCATTATATCTAAGAGGGTAAGACTCACAAGTGTCCATAGACTTCATAATACGAGAGGTCAGACCCCTCTTTATGTAACTTGTGAAGCTTACTCTCTCGATACGGCCTAGTCTATTTTGCCATACAAGTTTGCTACTATCTTGTGTATTTATATATTAACATTTAATATATATATTATCGTTATACATATTACTCATTGCTTCGGAAGCAATGTGACGACATTCGTCAAAATGTGTTAACCTTTGTATAACAATAATTACGAAATCGTGACATCAAAATATGTCATATTTTCATTTCCTCCTACTAATGCCTTTACTAATGATAAATTAAACTATTTAACTCGATTGACTTTCCGGAGTGCCTTCTTCCCTTTTCTAAATCACATTTAGATATTAAATAACCCAACATAAATAAATAGCTATGCAAGCATCTTATGTATCCAAACGCTTGAGCGTTGCAACATAGAGTGTAGCACAACAAATTGCTTGTCTCAAGATCCGGTTGGGATACATAGCCTTGCACCGCTCATGCACTCGTATTCGACTCAAACAATTTGACCGAATTCTTGAACTTTGCGGATCAAAATTGTTTGTCCATACAACCTTAAGCGTAGCTTTACAAGTTGTAGAGAGAAACATACTTCGAATTTCCTATATGTTCAAGCTGCCTCATATAGAGACGAGTGACATGTAACGTGAATTTATTTGTTGGACCCAGAACTTAATGAAATCATATTTCTTAAGTCCGTTCTTTAGAAGGTCATTTTAATGTCAACGAGAATATAGTTTAATTCTATCAATTAGAATTTAACTTGATATTCAATTAATCAACCTATTTGACCAGTTAACTTATTCCTTTAAAATATTACATTTTGATTCCTTCGGTAAACATAGTCTTGCCCGAGTTTAGCATATGTCCAATATTAAATATAGGTAGAATGGATTTTATTTATATATATCCTCCCACTATTTTTATGATCGTTTCAAAGCTTAATAACAGACGATTTAATAGAATTAGAATTAATGGGTAAGAGATCCAATCACCCTGAGCCTTAACAACCTTGAGTGTAGCTCAACAAGTTGCTTGACTCTGTAATCGAAAGATGACTCTTCATCGATCATATCAGAAATGACCCTCTTATTGGGTTTTACCCCTAGCCATTTGTGATCATGAGTGTGCTCATCCAAATCACAATGTCTAGTCTAGTCGGACCTTTGTTTTTGTGTCTAGCTTGACTTGCCCCGCCGCTCGGTGTATTCACGACACTACGGTTTGGTTCAGGTCTTAGACTACATTTAACTAGACTACATTTAACGAGACGACGGTTTGGGTAAAGTTAAGATTTCATCTTATGTATTCAAGGAGTTGGTTTCTACAGGGTTGCCATGTCACAGCTTGAGTGTAGCTCAACAACTATAACACGGGTCCTATAGTTGCTAACCCCAAAAATAAGGATGGCTACGGCTAATCTTGAAAAAGATCATTAACGTATTTGACTTAGATATAGTCCAGGGTGTCAAACAATCATGATTCGCATCATTACGGTCCAGTGGAACACAGGCAGGGAATTGACTAAGCCAGGATCACTATCCTTTAAAAAGGTGATCCAGCAAACTTAGCCAAGCACATTGACTGGATCATGGTTCATTGAATAAAGCTTGTCATTTTTATATGCGTGCCATAGAATAAAATGCTTTTATTAACAACTAATTAATCCTATCAACTAGTTGAATCCTTAAATTCAAAATTTTAGGATTTGTTTAATAACTTTTATTAAATTCTTATCAACTATAAGGTTCACGTGCTATCCTAATCGTTATTAGGATTTTAATAAATTTATTAACCAACGCCAAAAGCGAAGTCCTTTAATGAGAATTAATAATAACAATTAGAATTAAAATTTTCACTAAAGGGACTACTCTAATCAGGAATTAGGTCTTAAAAGGGTTGTTAAAAGTGTTATTAAAACATAGCATGTCATTATAATATATCTCATGAATTTTAATGATTTCTTAATGGCTAACCTAAAAGGTTGTCTTGTGTTATCAAATAAGGGACAAGATAACATAGCCATAAAGTTACACTAATTTTTTCGGATAAAAGAAAAGTGTACAAATATTTAACAATTGACTAGAACAATGTTTATCACATAAACAATTTTAAACCTTTTAAAATAGTTTTAAAAATATCTCATAAATTTAAAACACCATTTTAAAAAATTTCATGCTTAAAATTTTATCACCTAAAATATTTAAACATCTAAAATAATTTTTAAACTTATCGCATAAAATTTTAAAGCCTTAAAATCAATTTTAAAATTATCACATAAATATAAAACACCATTTTAAAATTTTCATGTTTAAAATTTTATCATATAAAATATTTAAACATCTAAAATCCTTTTAAAATCATCTTTAAAAAATATCACATAAATTTTAAAACATTTTAAAAAAAGGTATCTAGAAACATTTTAAATTATCATAACTTTAAAACATTTTATAAAGTATTTAAAAAAGCATTTCAATTTTAATAAAATCGCAGTGCTAGATCATTACGTAAACCTAGGCTCTGATACCACTGTCGGGTTTTGGCGGAACCCTTAGGGCACAAAAACTCTATTCCCGTCCTAAGTCGGACGAAACATAGACATAAAAAGAATTTGCAGCGGAAGTATAAGTTAATCTAATTAACATGAAGTTAAACAATTTAACTCAGCCCTAAGGTACAAGACCCTTAGCCAAGATCTATGCCAACTCGGGCTGGTTCTGACCATCCCAAGAAGGATCTTACCTACTGCGATTAAATTAAACTAACGCTTATAAAAACATACCCGGAATCTCAACCCTGTGGCAGGCGAGATGTTCTGCACCGTCTTCCGAGCCGCTCCCCGTCTCACGCCGAGCCGCTCCTCGAACCGCTCCTCGAACCGCTCCGCATCCCGAGGCGAGCAATCCTCGTGTCGCCGATCCAACCACGCGTCGAAGAAAGTTTCACGCGAGTGAAACCTTCGCCTAGATTTCGGATCTGAATCCGAACTCCTTTGCGGCTTTGCTAGAGCCCTCAAGAGTAAGGCAGAAATATTAGGGAGAGGAGAAATATTATTTTAAGCCTAGATCCGAGCGTGCTCCAACATTTATGAGAGTCACTCAGATCTAGAGCATGGGACGCTTTTTGAGGAGGGGAGCAGACCCCTATTTATATAGGCGGCTGACTGCTCCCCTTTACTTAAAATTCGATGTGGGACTAAAGTTGGAGTTAATTAATTCAATTTAGTTTGCCTTTCACAAAGGCTAAACTTCCGTGAATTTTAACTCCCTCACCGTTGAGCTTAAGAATTGATACAACCTATCAATTCGAAGGGCGTTCAACGGTGAATGCATAGGAATAAACCGTTCGTCAATCTGAGTCCGTTTGACCCCTCGATTATATGTTCAAAGTTCAGCCCAAGACTAGATTTTCGACAAAAACCAGCAGTCAAATCTATCCAGTAAATCTAGGGTTCTGCACCTATGGTGGGACCCAGCAAGTGGGCCCCACCGCTCAAAAAAACAGGCTGACTGGGCACCTGGCCCAGGCCTGGGCGCAGGCGCCCGCCCTGGGTGCCTGGGCAACCGCCCTGGGCACCTGGGCAGCCGCCCTGGGCGCCTGGGCCTTGGCATGGGCCCAGGGCAGGGCCTGGGCTGGCCACTGATCCAGACCAGACCAGAATGGTCTGACCTGGGTCAGTCTGGTCTAGTCTGAACTCACTTGACCTATTGAGCTGTTTCGAGCATAATTTGGGCATCTGGCGTCCTATTTGGACGCTGTTCGAACCTGTGCGTAGACCGGGACATACCCGTCTTACCCATGAACTTTTCCTTGCGTTTAATTTATTAAATATAGTCTTAAATAATTTAAGATACATTTAATCTCTTTTACATCATATGCAAATTAGTCCATATCTAGGCATAAATTATCATTTGCATCAAATACAAATGATCCGAGGGCACATTTCCTCTACAAATTTAACATTGGTATTAAACACTAATACTCAACTTCGATGAAGACATCAACATGGAAGGCCTCAACCTCAACATCGAGCTCATCGACGAAGTAAGAGACCGAGCCCATACCAACCTCGTCAAGTATAGCCATAGGATGGCTCGATACTACAAGTCCCGAGTGAAGAAACAGAGCTTCAGATTCGGTGACCTAGACCTCAGGGACGCGACCTTCAAACCTGTAACGGCTTGTTTTCATCAACACAACTATTTACGTATTTAACGTATTTTCAAATTTTTTTAAAAACTATTTTTTAATGATTTGTCAGGAGTTTAACGATTTCAAAATTTTCTTATAAAAATATTTTGAAATATCAAACTAGTTATGAAGTATTTTAGTAAGTTCGGGTTCCTTCAAATACCTTTAAATAATCTGGTAAAAAAATTCATTTTCAATTATTGCTGTTTTGGATTAATGAATTTATTTTCTATACAAACATCGTCAAAACGTTTCCAAACTTTTACAGTATCCTTCTATGATCAATTAGGACTTCCCACATTAATTTCGTAATTTTCTGAAGTCAAATCAATAGGGAACCCGCAAACCTGCTTCCTAAAAGTTTTGGCCTAAAACCAGTGTCTTCGTAGCTCAAACCCCAAAATGGATCTCGTTTTCGCGATCCTCGCGACGATACGATCCTGTGGGTATGTTTTCGTAATTTTTCGGACATGTTTACTAGCAGGGGCAAAATAGTAATTTCGTTACAAAATAACATTCACTAATTACTTTTTTAAACTAACTTAATTACTTTAACACCACCCCATGCTTAACACGTTTAGACACTTTACAAAATTTTCCAAAGTTAGTCAAAAAGCCCTAACCTACCGTATTAAAAATGTCTAGCTTAGTCAACTAAGCTAACCACCCCATTAATTACCCATTAACCCTATAAATACCCCCCAAACTCTAAGCTTAACCCAAACCCCTTAATCCCATTTTAAATTACGCATACTCTCTCTCCCCCTCTGTGTTCATTCTCTCTCCCATGCCCATTTCTTTTCCACCCTTCGTTAAAAGCCAAACCCATTCAAACACTCCCTCTCTCTCTTTCATCCATCGACCTCGATGCCAGCAGCCCCCGACGCTCTCTCACCCCACTGCTCCAACGTAACGGCCTCCTCCGCCACCAACCCATGCCAGGCCCGCCACCCTCCGACCTCATTCGCCACTACAACCCCAGCAGCTCCTCCGAGCCCTCCTCCTTCACCATGCCGCGGCTCACATTAACCATCGCCCTCGACCACCCTCGCTTCGCAGATGAACCCCTCTCCCTCTCTCGGATAACCCATGTAACCCACAGACCCCCTCGCTTTGCCCCTCGCCATCGACATAGCCTCCCTGCCTCCGCTCTCCTTCTCTGAGAGATGAGCCTGCATCCGCCTTCAGCCCCGCCACCGAGCTCCGGAGCAGACTCCGAAGCAACAGGCCCCGCTCTCCGACACCGCCCACCGCCATATCTCCCCTCTCTCTTCTTCGACGATGAACGGAGCCCCCGCCGTCAGCAAAGGACGCCGCCCCAGCTCGAGCCCCAAGTTCGATCCGTCGCTGCTCCAGCGAACCCACACCACCGGCGAACTTCCCCCGAACGCGCCCAGCGAAGCCCTCCATGACGTCCTCCTCCAACGGGCGCTCTCGTCTCGAGCCATGGCCGCTTCTTCGCCATGCTCCACGCTGCCTCGAACGCCGCCCGACTCCAGCTGCTCCGACATCGCTCGCCCTCCGTGCCGCCTCCAACGCGACGAGGCCCCCGCTCTCCTCCGAGCGATCGTCGCCGTCGGAAACCGCTGTTAGTGCCTCCCTCCACCGCCGCTGCACCACCGGGCCTCCCTCGCTCCCCACACCCTCGCTGCCACTCGGAGCTCCTCCACCATCCCTCGGCCCTCGCCACCATCGTCGACGCCCGCCCCGAGCCCCGCCTCCGACGAGCGAACGCAGCAGCCCACGAACGTACAAAAACGAAGGGTGAGTTTGATATTTAAAACGTATTTTGTAATAATACGTATATACATATTTAGATAATTAGATAAATAGGGTTTAATGGTTTTAAATTGATAATAAATAATATAAGCCTCAGAAAAATATGAGACTAGCTCCAGAAAATCAGAAATGACATTCTGGACCCAACGACGCTAGTTTCATCTCGATCGGATGCTTAGTTTTTCCAGAATAAAATTTTTAGCCTAAAACTTAAATACGTAAAATTCTTTCTAAAATCGGTAACTCCTTATTTTCACTTACACTGATACGTGATAAAAATATATGTTAAAGAACTCTTCGAGACGGTCGTTTTGACTGCTCACTTGAACATTTCCAATTAGTATTGCACTCGGAATAAATTATGGAAAGTTTACGTTAATTAAGTAAATTGGGGTTTTAAGGTGATTTTTGAGCTTCAGAAAATTATAAAAATTACCAGTGACTTCTGAAAATATTTTCCTCTTTCAGTAAAATTATATTCTTCATTTTCAGCCTATATAAAAATTTAGAACATTTTCCAACACCGTTTCATCAGTTTTAAAAATCAAAACGATCAAATGATTTAGGTGGAAAATGTCGTGTTCTCTAACTGATTATTTTTGTGTTGCAGGTACAAACTCTTGTGCACCAACTTCAGAGGAAGCCATAGATCCATTCCCGGCCTGCTACAACAATCTCGAAATTCGTAAGTCACGACGAATTCTAAAATTAGAAAATTAGTTAGTGTCCCCGTATGAAGTTAGGACATCACATATGACCTCAGAACGGCTATTGACTTGAACCAAACTAGAGACCTAATCTGATAGAAAAATAATCAACTACAGATTAATTTGCCATCTTTCAACTTTGGTGGTTGTAGCACACAACCATCAACTTGGGTAAATTGTGTGCTAAACAATATTACTACATGCTTGAAGCATGGAATTGGCACCCCGAATGTTGGACTTGTCTTTATCCTCACTTCGCTTGGCCAGCCTGCTTTGAAAAAGAATTTCTACTCTCAGGTTTTCAATAAGATAGTCAACCAGTGGACTTGGGTTGACTAGCATCGTGTGATACAACGTATGGAATATCATGTGGCATATTTTGTGGAACATCCTGTATGAGACATGTACATAGAACACTTGACACATCACCGGGGTTTTTGGGGTAACTCATAGTTTGAGAGAGTGCGGGAGTGACTGGAGTTCAATCTTCCCGTCCCGCTGCCTGTGTTTCGGTAACCCGTCCCGCTGCCTGTGTTTCGGCAAAATACATGTACCGTGCCTGTGTTTCGGCATTCGTCTGGGTCGCACCCAGGCAAGAGATGAGCTCAATAGTCACATATTGTACTCTCCGACTTGAGTCACGTAGTGTATCTACTTTTTCACAGTCACTTTTACTTTACGTCTTACAGGCACCTTTACTATACGCAGTACATACACTTTACCTACTATACCTTTGCAGTCACAGTACTTTACATGTCATACTTTTAGGTACAACAGTAGTATGTTTCACTTGACTAGCCTGCTTTACACTTGCACTATCACAGTACAGTGGTTCTCTCCTTTCAGTTCAGTTTGCCTTTACTTTTCAGTTGTGTACAGTTGTTACACAGTACTTTACTTTCACTCTGGTTTGCTTGTACATAGTTACTTTTTGTCATACTCGCGCACTGCTTCTTTTCTATATTTAAATTGTTGTAACTTACATATGGTTCCATCTTCGTGGCACCGCAGACGACGTACATATGGAGGTAGATGCTCTTGAGTTAATAGCACCAAAGTTCGACCCTGAGACCACAGCTTTCAGAGCTATTTTCACTTATGTACCTTTCTTCTTTCATGTACATTGGTTGGAACATCTTGTACAGTATGTATTGTAATAATTGGACACTATTTGAGTATTTTTGTACATCTCTGCATCGTGGCTATTTTGAATTCACTGGTAACCTGTAGGACCTGCGTAAATATCAAATAAGTAACGGGGCCCGGGAGCGGGTCGTTACAAAACCAGAGATCGCTCGTCGAGGGAAGCTCGCAGCAAAATGGGAGGGCCCTTATGAAATTGTTGACATCATCGGGCCAACGACTTACATCCTGGTGACCATGGAAGGCGGCGAGCTAACCCATCCATGGAATGCTGAGCACTTGCTTAGATACTATCAATAACTTTGTAAATATTAATGAAATTATCTTCCTTTTTGTGCATACTCAGATATTGTCATCTCCGTTTAAGAAATTTTGGCTCTCCTATGAGGTCAAAAGTATCCTCGCAAAGGTCAACCATATCCTATGACGCTCCCACCCACACGAAAAGACATGATGGATAAGGTCACTGAGCAAGGGTAGACGGCCGGAGGGCTAGGGTTGAGCTACGGGCTCGTACCATCCCCTCCCTCAAAGTCGAGGCAAGCTTACGAGCTTTGCCCTTGATAGGCTCCGGAGGGCTAGGGCCGAGCTACGGGCTTGTACCAACCCCTCCCTCAAATTTCGGGGCAAGCTTACGAGCTTCACCCTTGATAGGCTCCGGAGGGCTAGGGCCGAGCTACGGGCTTGTACCCCCTCCCTCAAATTTTGGGGCAAGCTTACAAGCTTCGCCCTCGATAGGCTCCGAAGGGCTAGGGCCGATCTACGGGCTCGTACCCTCCACTCCTTCAAATTCCAGGACAAGCTTACGAGTTTCGCCCTCGATAGGACCCGATAACCTCACGTCGGTCTATACTCTCGACATCCGACACGGTCTCCCCCAGCTCTCGTCCGCCCCAAATGTCGGATACACACATAAGGGCAACGCCAAGTCACTATTTTCTACAAAATGAAGTTTGGACAAGTATTTCCATTGGTCAAATTGTCGAAAATATATACAAGTATTTTCGGATGCCGGCCTTACAAAAATGGTCACATTGGCCGACCACTGATTGAACCGGAAAACGCCCAAGGAGCACGCCTTCCACTCCCAAGTGTAGGAGCGTCAATGCAATATAAATTTATAACCGGTGAGTACCGGGCTGGATCACAGGAACAAGTCGTTCTACACTCGCAAAATTGATCGATAAAGAAAGGTAAAGCGTGAGACAACCGCCTCGCTAATGGTGGAAAAGTGTGAGAAAATGTGGGGTGAATCTACCTTACTAGCCTACGCACTAAGGGTGGAGAGCCGAATCGGCAAGCAACGAGGAGGACTCATGTGGTGTGTATATGAGTGAGGTCGTGGGCGTGGGGATTCATCCCAAATATAACTCAATTGATCTCCCGGCTAAGGGACGATCAATCGGAGGATGCGACTTTCATCGAACATGTGGGATGCAATAAGTAATGAATGAAACTCAAGAGCAATCAACATTAAGAACAATAGAGAGGGTCCACTAGGATGAGCCTCTCTTTGGATTTTCCACTAGGGGTTCCAATAAACAACCCTAACTCAAAGTATCATTCACAAATTAGAGATTAAAATCATGCTAAAGATGAAATTCACAACCCAACAACAACAACAAGCACAACACAACCACACAAACAAGATTTAGAAATTCATGATGAAAAATAGAAGTTCTCAAAACTATCATCCAATTACAACACAAAAGCTAAATCAAAATACACAAGAGAATAGAAAAATTTCATCCAAATGTCACTCCAAGATGAGATCTCCCACTCTCAAGTTCCCCTCCAAGCTCTTCAAGCTTCATCAACCTCCCACATGGCCTCCATGCCCTAAAAAAACTCCACGAGGAAGAAGAATTGGGAAAAACAACCCCCAATTTCGGCTAAAAACCCATTCACAGCTTAACGGGTCTGGAATTAAGTCAAACGGGTCGGATTCTGGCCCAAACCTGCAAGCAATGCCCAAAGCAGCAGAAAATTTCAGCACCATCACACTGTCTTGCGAAAATTATAGAAACATCATCCGACCTCGGAATGACTCGTTCCAGGCGGCGATGGAAACATAACAAAGTGTATTACGTCTGAAAAATATCATTAGGCCGGAATATATACTAGAATGATAGCAGAATTCTGCACAAGAGGGGAATAGCAGACCAGAATTTCAGCACAGTCACCATGTCTTCCAAAAAATGCAGTAAATTGCTCCGACCTCCAAAAATTCTGGAAAAATATGTGTTGGAATTGGGACTTCACGAACTTCAATTGAAAAATAATAAGAGACTAAGATGAATATGTTAATAAGCTGTAAAAATTGTGTTTTATGCATATGTAAACGATAAGCTCCAAATTTAAGAGATATCGAAAATATGTATGAAATGAAGCTAAGATATGATTAATACATGCACAAAAGTACCGAAATGGGTGGATAAATATACAATTTTTACCCCGAATCAACCACAGCTTGGCCGACACCACAAAAAATCCAAAACCTCGACCTAAAGAAAACAAAGAAAAACAAACAATAACAAAGTGTACTACGACTGAAAAATATCACTAGACCGGAATATACAACTAGAATGATAGCAGAATTCTGCACAAGAGGGGAATAACAGACCAGAATTTCAACATCGTCACCCTGTCTTCCAAAAAATGCAGTAAATTGCTCCGACCTCCAAAAATTCCGAAAAAATATGCGTTGGAATCAGGACTTCACGAACTTCAACTGAAAAATAATAGGAGACTAAGATGAAGATGCTAATAAGCTGTAAAAACTGTGTTTTATGCATATGTAAATGATAAGCTCCAAATTTAAGAGATTTCGAAAATATGTATGAAATGAAGCTAAGATATGATTAATACATGCACAAAAAGCACCGAAATGGGGGGGATAAATATACAATTTTTACCCCGAATCAACCACATCTTGGCCGACACCACAAAAACCCCAAAACCTCGACGTAAAGAAAACAAAGAAAAACAAACAAAAATTCCTAAAGCAAGGCCCCGAGATTGGCCCTTAACCTCCACTCCGATGATCACGCGGCGCCCTGGCTGCCTTCGCCCCGGTCACCCTCGTCTTGGTTGACTCTGCTCGAGCCTTCACCCCCCTGTGTGTAGTGCCCTGTGAAGCTACTGCACATGTACTAGAGGGGGGGGGGGGTGAATAGTACTTTAAAATAATCAAGATAGTTATTCCTAATTATTGTGCAAGAAACAAACGACAATGCAGAATAAACAACAATCAACAAGAGATAGTCAAACGCAAACAAAACATGTAACGGGTTCAGATCCACCCAAGTCTCCCCGACTTGTTCCCGGCGATCCTACGTCCCAACCACCCGGATCCCCTCCAGATACTTGAGTTAGAAACCCTAACTTAAGATTTAGCACTATGAAATTCTTGTGAAAAACCTTCACAAGACCAAATCATACAAATGACATGTGACTCCCACAAACCGGGATCACACCCTCTCTCACAACCGAGAGACAATCTTAAATATCAAATACGATGAAATAAAGAAACACTTACCACAAAATCATATGCCTTGAGTATACTAACCAAATTGGGCAAAGAGGGATTTTGAGGAGGAAGATGTCACCAAACCCTATCTCCTTGAAGATGACCAGCAATGGAGGCCTAGGGTGGAGATGGTGACCTTGATTCAAGCTCCTTGGCTTGGAATGCTCACAATGGAGAGAATCTCTCTTGAGGAATTTGGCTCAAAGAGTGAAGGGAGAGATTCTTGTGAGGAAGAGAGAGCTTGGAATTAGCTTGAGAAAACTCTTCTCTTAGGTCTGAAAATACTTGGATAATGGACCTCTAACCATGCGTCAAACGAATCAGGTTTGTATTTATAGAGGCAAGAAAAATCGTGCTCAAAAGATTCCCAACGGCTCTATTCTGAACCAGACTAGTCGGTCAAAGAAGGATCATTGACCGACTAGTTCATCAACTAGTCGGTCGGTGATTCAACGTAAACCGACTAATGGTTGAACAACCAAAAGGTCGAAGTACATGAGATGACAACTAGTCAGTCTAAGAAGACTTGCCGACCGACTAGTTTCACAACTAGTTGGTCGGTGAATGATCTTTGACCGACTAACAGTCGAAATAGAGAAGGCTGACATCAAGTTGACTTAGTCGGTTTAAGAACAAATGTTGACCGACTAGTTCATCAACTAGTCGGTCGATAAACGTTCTTTGACAGACTAACGATAAACAGTAACTAGGCATGTACAGGGAAAGCTCAACTAGTCGGTCTAAGAAGGATTCCTAACTGACTAGATCGTCATCTAGTCGGTCGGTGACTCTTCTTTGACCGACTAATTGACCAACAGATCTGGGCTGAAATGAGCAAGGCATTCTAGTCGGTTCAAGAGGAATTGCCGACCGACTAGATCGTCATCTAGTTGGTTGGTTCTTCTACTTGAACCAACTAATATGCACTAGAAGCCGAGGGAAGAAGCGATATGCTTCGGGAAAGTTTCTAATGGCTTCTATGATAGTCCTAGCTCTAAGATATGAGCGAAATGAAGATATTAATGTAAGTCCTACTCAAGGCTTAACATTCTAATCTATGAAGCTAGAAGACAATAAATAATACATGACGAACCGTCTTCGAAGCTTCAATCTTCATTCTTCTTGACTTCAATATCTCCATGAGCTTCAATGAAGCTTCAGGCACACGATCACGCGTATTGAGAAGTCTTGAGACGTCGCTTTTGATATACGTATTCTTTTGGCGACGATCTCTAAAACTGCGCTCACAAACAGTTAGATCACAATATTTATGTTTGCTCATCATCCAAAACCAAATCCGGGGAATCAATACTCAACATTCTCCCCCTTTTTGGTGATGACAAACCAACATAAATAATAATCAATAATAAAGATTCAAATGAAATTTACTTACTCCCCCTGCATTGATGACATGTTAGTTCCGTATTCAATAATATTCATACGCATCATGCAGACGAGGGAAATATAAAATATGAATCCTATTATCGCAATTTAGGATCTAAATCCTTTTTATATCTTAACTCCCCCTGAATCTAACATATCAACTTAGATTCATGGTAAATTGCTTTGATATCAATTAGCACATTGTCATTATTATTAATTCTCTCCCCCTTTGGCATTAGCAAAAGGAGCGGGAGGAGATCAACGACAAGATTACAATGGCTAAGAAATAAAAGCAAGATAGTCTAAGAATACGACCACGGTCCAAATGACACCAAAGTAAAATACCAAATGTAAAATACCGAAGAAAATCAAAGCGTGCCAACTTGACCATAGTCGAAAATCGAAAAAACGAAACCATCAAGCCATAGGCGAAAATCGAAATACGAAATCATCAAGCCATAGGCGAAAATCGAAATACGAAATCATCAAGCCATAGGCGAAAATCGAAATCTCCAAAACTCAAATTAATTTCACTTATTGAGTTATGGAACATACTCTCCAATATCAACATTCTTAGTTAAACAGTGCATGGAAAACAATTCTATGTTTTCATAAAAGCAAATCTATTTAATCCAATAAAATCGTTGAACGACGAAATCAACATCAGAGACAAAAAAATCCAATGTGAAAACCAAATGTAGCAAAATGATACCAAAAGTGACAAGCACAAGTGTTATGCCAAAAATAGATAGAACATCATAAAATTATGGCATACACAATTCTAGCCTACACATTGAAACAAAATGATACCTAATGTACATATTCTAACAATGCATGCATTCAACCTACATGGATACCAAATGTATATTAAATGGAAGAATATACTTACAACATTAAGCTCCCCCTACTTTGGTGCATCACTTAAGCACCATCAACTCCATTTGAATGAAAAACTTTGCAAATCAATGAGTTGGTAGGGTTGGTATCCTATGATGGATTGAACCTAGAAAGCATCATTTTGGTATCCAAAAATCCTTTTTGGATCCTATAGGTTAGGCAATAGATTTAGCGAACTAAATTCAAATTAAATGTAACCCATATCCTAACTAAATTCAAATTCAATATGAATTTAAGTTTCAATCAAATATGCATATCAAAAACCAATATGCAAAATAAAAAATATAAACCAATTCTTACCACAATTGCGTTGGTACCCATAAAATGAAATTAAACTTATGGTACCAAGCAATGAAGGGTCAAAGGAAACTAACCCTTCGGAAACCAAGTCCACGAGGACCATGATTTCCCAACATAATCATCATTCAAAATAATATCATTAATAAATGATTTTACATACATATCCTTAGCATGCATGCTTGTGTTCTTCGGACCCCAAATGGTGTATGTCTTGGGAGTCCTAATCCTATTGGGAACATGCATACGTTGTTGATTTCTATGTGATGCATGTCGTGGGTAAGTATATGGCATATGATGCAATGGGGCACGATGATAATTACTCATATGAGAATGAGGATGGACATATGCTCGTGGTGAAACACGTGCATGAGTGTGTCTCTCATGGTGTGCACGTGCTCGTGGATGCGGAGCATAAAAATCATCATATGTGCTAACATGTGGAGTAGGATGTGTGTTCCTACGTGGCATGGCATACATGAAAGCATGACCCTTCTTTGGAGGTCCACCCAAAGTGGGTTTCTTTCCAAATGGGGGTGTGTTCCTAGCGGAAGCACCATTGGTAGAAGAACTACCAATGAAGTGTTTGCTCGCACTAGTAGAAGCTTCGGAAGATGGCCTAACAAAGGTCGTGGCCGATTTGGATGAGTCTCCCATCTTACACCCCAAGCCAATGTGGTGATTGGCCGGATGTAAGTCATTTAGGATATTATCCAAATGACCCTTACCTTTATTGAATTCATGAATTCGGCCTAATGTGCACTCATACTTCTTGGTGAGAGAATGCATCGAAGCATCCAAGGTGGACACTTGCGATGTGAGTGCGCAAACACGTGATTTGAGATTTTTATTCTCAATACTCAAAGTTGAGTTTTGAGACGTCAAATCCGCTATCACATGTTCATCCGAGTCCTCGATATGAACATGCTCAAGTTGTGATTTGAGATTTACAATCTCATTTCTCAACCCTTCAACAACGGTGTCGTTGTTGACGATGATAGGTTTAGGCGAGGTTTTAAGACTATCTAACTCATTTTTAGTCTTAATAAATCTACTAGCCAATTTAGAAAACTTGTACCAAAGTTGTTCGTTGGTTAATTTAAGTTCATCCATGGTTACCTCACCACCTTCATCCTCGCTTTCCTCGCTTTCATCGCTTTCATCGGAGGAAGTCTCTTGAACACGTTCCTCTTTTCCTATGAAGCACATGTGTGCTTTCTCCACGCGTTCATCATCCGACTCTCCACTTGACGAATCCTCGGAGTCGGTGAATGTCCCGACAAGTCCTTTCTTGTGCCTTCTTGACTTGTCGTGCTTGGATGCCTTCCACTTCCCTTTGTGTTTGTTGAGAGGACAATCCGGCTTGATGTGTCCTGGCTTGTTGCATTTATAACACACGGGAGTAGAAACATTAGTCGAAATAAATTTAGATTTACTCTTCAACTTACCTTTTCGGAAGCATCTGTCGAACTTCTTTGCCAAATCGGCCAAAGTTTCCATGTCCAACTCTTCTTCCGATTCTTATTCCGATTCTTCATCATCGGTAGATGGAGCGGCCTTGTATGCAATCGCCTTTTTCTTTAGCTCGTATTGCTTCAAGTACGACTTCATCTTTTCTTTCATCATGAGCTTATTGTCCTTGCGTACCTTAGAAGACATCAAGGTACCCATTAGTTGCAGGACAGTATATGTTTTCATATCATTACCTTCCTTGATGGCGAAGGTACGTTTCTCCCAACAAGAAGGAAGTCCATCGATGATCTTCGAGACTTTCTTCTTTTGGGTGTAGGTCTTCCCAAGAGCCTCCAATTCGTTGGTAATGTCAACGAATCGAGCATAATACTCTTTCATCTTCTCACCCTGTTACATGTGAAATAATTCGAAATATTTATTAACAAAAACGAGTTTAGAGTCTCTTACCCTACTCGTTCCTTCATGCAAGATGAGGAGGGAGTTCCATATTTGATATGCACTCTTACATGTGCATATCTTATTGAAGTCCTCGGGCTCCAATGCGCATTGCAAGGCGTTCATTGCCTTGGCATTGCTCACCTCCACGGTGACCTCCGCGGGAGTCCACTTCGTGAAATCTTCTTCGACGGGCTCGACATACTCCTTCATCGTGGCTCTCTAAAGTGAAGCGCTCCGGAGGAAGGTTTCCATCCGGCATTTCCAGTTCCCGTAATTGGTACCATTGAAGGAGGGAGTCCTAGTTGAGGATTGCCCTTCCAACACTGAAGAAGCTCCGTGACGATCCTTGAAGACGCTGTAGTCGTTGTTCGTCATAGCTTTGAACTTGTAGCTTTAACCTTGGCTCTGATACCAATTGTAGTGCCCTGTGAAGCTACTGCACATGTACTAGAGGGGGGTGAATAGTACTTTAAAATAATAAAGATAGTTATTCCTAATTATTGTGCAAGAAACAAACGACAATGCGGAATAAACAACAATCAACAAGAGATAGTCAAACGCAAACAAAACATGTAACGGGTTCAGATCCACCCAAGTCATCCGACTTGTTCCCGGTGATCCTACGTCCCAACCACCTGGATCCCCTCCGGATACTTGAGTTAGAAACCCTAACTCAAGATTTAGCACTATGAAATTCTTGTGAAAAACCTTCACAAGACCAAATCATACAAATGACATGTGATTCCCACAAACCGGGATCACACCCTCTCTCACAACCGAGAGACAATCTTAAATATCAAATACGATGAAATAAAGAAACACTTACCAAAAAATCATATACCTTGAGTATACTTACCAAATTAGGGCAAATAGGGATTTTGAGGAGGAAGATGTCACCAAACCCTAGCTCCTTGAAGATGACCAGCAATGGAGGCCTAGGGTGGAGATGGTGACCTTGATTCAAGCTCCTTGGCTTGGAATGCTCACAATGGAGAGAATCTCTCTTGAGGAATTTGGGTCAAAGAGTGAAGGGAGAGATTCTTGTGAGGAAGAGAGAGCTTGGAATTAGCTTGAGAAAACTCTTCTCTTAGGTCTAAAAATACTTGGATAATGGACCTCTAACCATGCGTCAAACGAATCAGGTTTGTATTTATAGAGGCAAGAAAAATCGTGCTCAAAAGATTCCCAACGGCTCTATTCTGAACCAGACTAGTCGGTCAAAGAAGGATCACTGACCGACTAGTTCATCAACTAGTCGGTCGGTGATTCAACGTAGACCGACTAATGGTTGAACAGCCAAAAGGTCGAAGTACAGGAGATGACAAATAGTCGGTCTAAGAAGACTTGCCGACTGACTAGTTTCACAACTAGTCGGTCGGTGAATGATCTTTGACCGACTAACAGTCGAAATAGAGAAGGCTGACATCAAGTTGACTTAGTCGGTTTAAGAACAAATGTTGACCGACTAGTTCATCAACTAGTCGGTCGATAAACGTTCTTTGACCGACTAACGATAAACAGTAACTAGGCATGTACAGGGAAAGCTCAACTAGTCGGTCTAAGAAGGATTCCTAACCGACTAGATCGTCATATAGTCAGTCGGTGATTCTTCTTTGACCGACTAATTGACCAACAGATCTGTGCTGAAATGAGCAAGGCATTCTAGTCGGTTCAAGAGGAATTGCCGACCGACTAGATCGTCATCTAGTCGGTTGGTTCTTCTACTTGAACCAACTAATATGCACTAGAAGCCGAGGAAAGAAGCGATAGGCTTCGGAAAAGTTTCTAATGGCTTCTATGATAGTCCTAGCTCTAAGATATGAGCGAAAGGAAGATATTAATGTAAGTTCTACTCAAGGCTTAACATTCTAATCTATGAAGCTAGAAGACAATAAATAATGATGGAAATTGAATTCCACCCCTAAGTAATTTTGATGATGAGCACACCAAATGAATGCTTAGTGTACTAACGACACTACACTTTAAATATACAGATTTCGTGAAGCTCTACTAATACTCCAAGAAGCACGTATCAACGCTCCACGACAAAGACGAACATGGCTAAACTCAAGTGATGAAGCTCAAGCTCAAACAAAACAAGAAGCTCAAAGAGAAGCTCATCTTCACTTCATCAAGTTGACTAAACTGCCGAAGACATGTTCAGAGTCTAATGTGAGTGTGTCGTGTCTTTAGGGTATTTGTCAAAGCCATATCAAATAGACAACACACACACACAAATGATTTCGAAACAATTTTTAACTATCTTCAAAAATAGTTTTCAAGAGCTTTTCTAGTCGCTACATAATTCTCGTAGTGAAACTCCACGCACCCTGGAGTTAACTACCCTTTTTTGACTAGAACAACAGGAAAAACTCCTCTGGGAGTCGACTACCAAAAGTAGGGAGTCGACTACTTGTCAGGGATGAAAATTTCCTAGACTCCTCTGGGAGTCGACTACCTATAGAGGGAGTCGACTACCTGCTGGAAATTTTCAGACGTTTTGAATTTGAATTTTAAAATCTTTTGAGCAATTTACTCCGAAATTTTTGAGACAAAAGTCAAACGAAATTTGAAATTCAAATCTCAGTTTTTCCCTATAAATAGAGCTTAATTCTTTTGTGAAAAAAAACAACATTGAAAATCAAAAATTCGTAAAAGCTCTCGTGAATCAAAGCTCTCTAATTTTTCTCTCTAGCCAGTTTAAATTCAGTTTTTGATCTTGCAATATTTTCTCATCTTTTTTTTAAGATCGTATTATTATTTTCTATTGGCTAAATTGTTTTTCAAAATCCCTTCTATTACTTCTCTCTAATTTTATTTGAAGGATTTTTGAAAAAGATCTAGATCACAAAGAACTTATCTCGTATCTTTGTGTGATCTAGACTATCATTCTATTAAGCCACTACACAATTGTCTATCTTTTGATTGGCTATAGAATCGGGTGTATTTTCAATCTCTATCATTTGTTGTAGAGTATCGAACAAATCTCTTATTGTGTTAATTTGTTGGAACACTAGACAAGTCTAGTTGTTGCCAGTTGGAAAGTCCTCGGTTTGTGAGGCAAGGGTAAAACCCTAGACAAGTCTAGGTGTTGTGTTCGGAAATCCTGGTCAAGGCTAGGTCGTTGGAAATCCTAACAAGTGAAGTTAGGTGCTTGTATTTGCCAAGGCAGATAGTGGAAATCTCGTACCGGATTGGTCGGGGACTGGACGTACCCGGGTTGCGGGGAACCAGGATAAAACCCTCTTGTTTGCGCTTGTTGATCTGTGTTTGATTATCTTTTCATTCATATCTTCTATTTACAGCAAAGATCAATTTTACCTATATACGCTGAAATTCATATTTATCTTATTTGTCTTAACATATTCTCTGGGAGTCGACTACTGCTCATAAGGAGTCGACTACCTGCTGTGAAATTTTGCTGTGCACTTCAAAATTATATTGTTGATTAAGAACCAAGCGTAGATCACTCTACTTGGTTTCTTAGGCAACGTTAGAAGGAATTTATTTGTGTTAATATCGTTGAGCGAAAAAGTTTTAGTATTTGATCAACACTATTCAACCCCCCCTTCTAGTGTTGCTTGCCATCCACAGGATCCAACACTTGGTATCAGAGCAAGGTTAAAACGATGGCATCAACAAACGTCTACAACACCCATGCTCCTCCAATCTTTGACGGCAACTTTTATTCCCAATGGAGAAGGAGAATGGAGATCTTCTTGGAAGCACAAGATCTAAGCTACTCAAGATCTATCGGTGAACGATATGAGATTCCAACCACTCCTCAAAATCAATGGAATCCGGATCAAGAAGAAGCCTACTTCAGAAACATAAAGGTAATGCATTTACTCTATACTGGTTTAACTAATGAAATGTTAGATCTTGTAGAAAGGGCTGAAACCGCACACCAAATCCTCAACTTATTGGATGAGAGATTCGGATCAAAGTCAAAAGAAACTCAAACACCCATAGAGACAATCAAATCCAACGATGAAAAGTATGAAAAGAAGATTGTTGAAGATAAATGGACTTTTGACACCATCAACACCAATGAAGAAGAGGAAGAGCAATCCAAAAATCATATGTGCATGATGGCTTGTCAAGACAATCAGGAAAATGTATGTGAATCTAGTTCTGACGATGAAGATGATTTTGACATTGCTAGTGCATATGAAAATTTGTATAGAGAATTTGAGAGATTGAATAAGAAATACAAAAGTGTAAATAACAAGTACAAAGCTTTGAATAATGATCATGATGACCTATACAAGAAATATGATAGTTTGCTGGATGATTACAATGCCTTGAAAAATGATTGTAGTAATATTTCATTGAATGATCATAATTCCTTAAAGGCAAAATATGATGCATTATTGATTGATAATAACTTATTGAAAAATGAACATGCTCTGTATGTTTCCTGTCTAAATGATAAGATAGATTCACTTGAAAGTATTATTGCTTCTAGTCGTATAAAGCATGAAGAACTAATTGCAAAATTTGATTGTATCAAGAATAACTCTACTTCTTCTTGCTCTTATACTCCTAGAAATGCTGTTAATAAGTCTACTCATGCTCAAGCTTCCACATCTAAAGATATGGGTAGAAATGTAAATGTTGTGCATGCCAATGTTAAAAAGTATGCTTTCATATATGGGAAAAATGTTAGATACAACAACGCATCTCACGCCTCACATGATCTACATGCTACACATAAGGCACACAAAAATAGTGTACACAATACACATCAAAAACCACATTTTGTACACAAACCTCAAAACATACACACTGCTAGAAATAACATGATATGGGTGCCTAAACACTTAGGCTTGCATGATAAAAATGCTTATATTCATAAATTGACTAGTACTATGCATAGATCCCATAAAGATTCATTTGTTCATAGGAAATCAAATTCGCATCGAATTTGGGTTCCTAACAAGTAACTCTTTTTTTAAATTAGGGTATCCACATGTTTCATGTATATTATTCTGATACCCAAACTTTTAAAAAGATATGTAAATAAATTTTATTTCTAACATTTCGGACCCAATTAGAAGTGGGTACCAAACGTGTAGAGATTATTTTATTTCAGGACATATGGATAATGGATAGTGGATGCTCTGCACACATGACGTGGAACGCAAAATTACTTAGTAATCTAAAAATGTATGATGGCGGAACCGTGACTTTTGGTGACAACAAGAAAGGTAAAATTATCGGAATTGGCAATATCGGCAGTCACTCAAAATTGCTCATCAAAGATGTAAGCTTGGTGAAAGGATTAAAGCATAATCTTTTAAGCATAAGCCAACTATGCGACAAAGGTATGAAAGTTATATTTACTCTTGACTCATGCTTAGTCTATGACAAAGATATGAAAAATATCCTTGTTAAAGGTAAGCGAGTAGAAAATATCTATGTACTTAGACTAAAAGAGTATGAATCAAATGTATGTTTAATTGTTTCAACAAATGATCCACTGCTTTGGCATAGACGCTTTGGCCATGTGAACATCAAAAACATGGATAAGATTTCTAGGAAAGAGTTGGTGCAAGGACTTCCTAAGATAAGTTTTAAATTAGATAAAATATGTGACTCATGTCAATTTGGCAAAATGCATAAGAGTTCATTTAAAAATATTGGAGCTCTCAGTTCTAATGGACCACTTGAACTACTCCATATGAACTTGTTTGGCCCAACTAGAACTCCATCATTATGCAACTCTAGATACGTATTTGTCATAATTGATGATTTTACTCGATATACGTGGGTATTATTCTTAACTCATAAGAATGATGCCTTCCGTGAATTCGAAATATTTTTCAAAAGAATTGAACGTTTATATTCCATGAAAAGTATTTCCTTAAGAAGTGATCACGGTGGAGAATTTGAAAATGAACATTTTAAATCATTTTGTGAAGAACAAGGTATTTCTCACACTTTTGCTTTTCCCAGAGCTGCTCCTCAAAATGGGGTAGTTGAAAGGAAAAACAGAACACTCCAAGAGTGTGCACGAACAATGTTGTGTGAAAGCAACCTTCCAAAGAAATTTTGGGCGGAAGCTGTAGCAACCGTGTGCTATATTCAAAATAAAGTTTTAATTAGAAAACCTTTTGAAAAGACCCCGTATGAATTATTGCTCCAACGAATTCCAAAAGTATCTTACTTCAGAGTTTTTGGTTGTAAATGCTATAGTCTGAATACTAAAGATAACCTAGATAAGTTTGACTCCAAAGCGGATGAAGGCATATTTATCGGTTACTCTTTACGTAGTAAGGCATATAGAATTTACAATAAAAGTTCCGAGACTATTGTTGAAACTCTACATGTAACATTTGATGAATCTTTACCTCATAACATTGCTCATGATGATGATGATAGCATGCTCATTGCACGCACTCCTAATAATGAATCTCTCAATGATATCCCTAGTTCTTTGCCTAAATCATTTCCTGAAGTCACACATCACACACACACACAAGTCTTAGGTGACATTGATGCAGGAATTAGAACTAGATCTCAAATAGAACACTTAACACATGTTGCATTTGTTTCTAACATTGAGCCGAAAAAGGTAGAAGAAGCTTTTGCAAATGAAGCATGGATCGAGGCTATGCAAGAAGAACTTCTACAATTTGAACGCAATCAAGTATGGGAGTTAGTGCCTAGACCGGAAGATCGTCCCGTTATCGGTACTAAATGGGTATACCGCAACAAACTAGATGAAGATGGAAATGTGATAAGGAATAAGGCAAGGTTAGTAGCACAGGGTTACTCTCAAGAGGAAGGTATAGACTTCGATGAAACCTTTGCTCCTGTTGCTAGACTAGAATCCATTAGGATGTTACTCGCATTTGCATCATATAAGAATTTTAAACTTTATCAAATGGATGTAAAAAGCGCTTTCCTAAACGGATTCATAAAGGAGGAAGTCTACGTTGAATAACCTCTAGGATTTGAACATGATAAGAAAACATGATTTGTTTACAAGTTAAACAAAGCATTATATGGGCTAAAACAAGCTCCAAGAGCTTGGTATGAAAGACTAAGAAAATTTTTAAGTGACTCAAGTTATATTGTTGGAAAAATAGATACAAACTTATTTGTTAAGAAAGATCATAATGATATCATTCTTATCCAAATCTATGTAGATGACATCATTTTTGGATCTACTAATGATGATCTTTGCCAAGAGTTTGTCAAGTTAATGCAGGAAGAATTTGAAATGAGCCACATGGGGGAGCTAACATACTTTCTCGGATTACAAATCAAACAAGGAAAAGAAGGAACCTTCATTCATCAAACAAAGTACGCAAGAGACTTGATCAAAAGGTTCGGGATGGAAACTGCATCAGGAAAGAACATACCAATGGCAACGTCCACTTCCTTAGACAAAGACGAAGCAGGTAAGAAGGTTGATCAGAAAACATATAGAGGTATGGTCGGTTCGTTACTCTACTTAACCGCCAGTAGACCTGACATCATGTTTAGTGTTTGTGCATGTGCTAGATTTCAATGTGATCCTAGGGAATCACACATTAAAACAGTAAAATACATATTTAGATATCTTAAAACCACATCTGACTTTGGACTCTTCTATCCCAAAGGAAGCACATTCGATTTAACTTCATTTAGCGACGCAGACTATGCTGGTTGTAAAGCCACAAGAAAAAGCACAAGTGGAACATGTCATTTCCTTGGACATTCCCTTGTTTCGTGGTTTAGCAAAAAGCAAAGTTCCGTTTCACTGTCTACCACTGAGGCAGAGTATATAGCTGCCGGACTTGCCTGTGCTCAAATACTTTGGATGAAACAAGTCCTCGTCGATTATGGTGTTAATACATCTACATGTGTAATTTATTGTGATAATAAAAGCACCATAAATCTCACTAAAAATTCTGTTCTTCATCCTAGAACAAAACATATTGATATAAGACACAGATTTATTGATGATCATTGTGCCAAAAAGGATGTTGAACTTAAATTTGTCTCCTCTGAGTTTCAAGTTGCTGATATTCTAACAAAACCCTTACAAAAGGATACATTCTCTAGACTTCGTCGAGAATTGGGTATTGTTGGAGAAAAAGAATTGAATAATGCTCAGCTATAATATATTTTTGTTGATGACAAGGGGGAGAAAAATATATAATGCAAAAATGTGAATTGTATTTCTAATAGCTTCGATGCAGGGGGAGAACCGCATCAAAGCAGGGGGAGTAAGTATACTTGAAATATTATTCATGTCTTGCTTCAAATTTTGCATTTGGGTGTCATCATCAAAAAGGGGGAGAGTGATGGAAATTGAATTTCACCCCTAAGTAATTTTGATGATGAGCACACCAAATGAATGCTTAGTGTACTAACTACACTACACTTTAAATATACAGATTTCGTGAAGCTCTACTAATACTCCAAGAAGCACGTATCAACGCTCCACGACAAAGACGAACATGGCTAAACTCAAGTGATGAAGCTCAAGCTCAAACAAAACAAGAAGCTCAAAGAGAAGCTCATCTTCACTTCATCAAGTTGACTAAACTGCCGAAGACATGTTCAGAGTCTAGTGTGAGTGTGTCGTGTCTTTTAGGGTATTTGTCAAAGCCATATCAAATAGACAACACACACACACAAATGATTTCGAAACAATTTTTAACTATCTTCAAAAATAGTTTTCAAGAGCTTTTCTAGTCGCTACATAATTCTCGTAGTGAAACTCCACGCACCCTGGAGTTAACTACCCTTTTTTGACTAGAACAACAGGAAAAACTCCTCTGGGAGTCGACTACCAAAAGTAGGGAGTCGACTACTTGTCAGGGATGAAAATTTCCTAGACTCCTCTGGGAGTCGACTACCTATAGAGGGAGTCGACTACCTGCTGGAAATTTTCAGACGTTTTGAATTTGAATTTTAAAATCTTTTGAGCAATTTACTCCGAAATTTTTGGGACAAAAGTCAAACGAAATTTGAAATTCAAATCTCAGTTTTTCCCTATAAATAGAGCTTAATTCTTTTGTTAAAAAAACAACATTGAAAATCAAAAATTCGTAAAAGCTCTCGTGAATCAAAGCTCTCTAATTTTTCTCTCTAGCCAGTTTAAATTCAGTTTTTGATCTTGCAATATTTTCTCATCTTTTTTTTAAGATCGTATTATTATTTTCTATTGGCTAAATTGTTTTTCAAAATCCCTTCTATTACTTCTCTCTAATTTTATTTGAAGGATTTTTGAAAAAGATCTAGATCACAAAGAACTTATCTCGTATCTTTGTGTGATCTAGACTATCATTCTATTAAGCCACTACACAATTGTCTATCTTTTGATTGGCTATAGAATCGGGTGTATTTTCAATCTCTATCATTTGTTGTAGAGTATTGAACAAATCTCTTATTGTGTTAATTTGTTGGAACACTAGACAAGTCTAGTTGTTGCCAGTTGGAAAGTCCTCGGTTTGTGAGGCAAGGGTAAAACCCTAGACAAGTCTAGGTGTTGTGTTCGGAAATCCTGGTCAAGGCTAGGTCGTTGGAAATCCTAACAAGTGAAGTTAGGTGCTTGTATTTGCCAAGGCAGATAGTGGAAATCTCGTACCGGATTGGTCAGGGACTGGACGTACCCGGGTTGCGGGGAACCAGGATAAAATCCTCTTGTTTGCGCTTGTTGATCTGTGTTTGATTATCTTTTCATTCATATCTTCTATTTACAGCAAAGATCAATTTTATCTATATACGCTGAAATTTATATTTATCTTATTTGTCTTATCATATTCTCTGGGAGTCGACTACTGCTCATAAGGAGTCGACTACCTGCTGTGAAATTTCTCTGTGCACTTCAAAATTATATTGTTGATTAAGAACCAAGCGTAAATCACTCTACTTGGTTTCTTAGGCAACGTTAGAAGGAATTTATTTGTGTTAATATCGTTGAGCGAAAAAGTTTTAGTATTTGATCAACACTATTCAACCCCCCTTCTAGTGTTGCTTGCCATCCACAGGATCCAACAAATAATACATGACGAACCGTCTTCGAAGCTTCAATCTTCATTCTTCTTGCCTTCAATATAACTCCATGAGCTTCAACGATGCTTCAGGCACACGATCACGCGTATTGAGAAGTCTTGAGACGTCGCTTTTGATATACGTATTCTTTTGACGACGATCTCCATAACTGCGCTCACAAACAGTTAGATCACAATATTTATGTTTGCTCATCATCCAAAACCAAATCCGGGGAATCAATACTCAACACTGTGCACTGCTCCCAGTTTATTGCTCAACTGCTGCCGCTTCCTCCTCGGTCGGCGTTGTCACGCCCCGTTCCCCAGAATCCCGGCATATAAAATTTTTTTTCAAGTATCCTGAAGAGTGAGGGTGATGAGAGAGGAAAAGACAGAAAAAGAAGGAACTGAAGAAGCAGGCCACTACGCACATGTTGGGATAGTACAAGTGCAGCTTCATTAAAATATCAAACAACTCATGAATAACATAGAACAACAAAAAATGTACATAACAACTTTCATGTACATACATAGCCCAAGTGCACCACTACACATACTGTCACGTCCCGCTTCCCTAAAATGGAGGCGAGACGTGAGAAGGTCCGCTCAAGCGTGGAGCTGTGAAGCTGCACGCCTGATAAGCGTAAATTTAGTATAAGCAAGTCCCTGTAATTGCAAACGGAACAACAACAATAATAATAATAAGATGAGACGGATATGAAATACCAATCCCAAAGTTTGTCCACAAAATATTCAACATCACAGAAAAAGCCACCAGGCTAAAAGAAAGAGTCTAAAGGCCCAGAACAAGGCCAAACAAAGCACAAACATAACAGAGTATCAAACTAGGTGCCACGCACCGACAACTAAGCAGTCTAACAAAAGAAGCTAAACGAAGACACTAAGACTGATCTCCAGTGTCTACGAAATCCTCGATCAACGCGGGTTCTGACTCAGCGTCAGCGAACACCGCGTCCTCAGCAAGTATCTCAGGCTCGGGCTCTAACATGTGTCACCAAAAAGAGAAAAGGGGCACATGTCAGCAAGTCGAAAGACTTGTGCAAGGAAACTGAAGAAAGGTAAACTAACAACCTAGCAGTTAAAGTATGGTGCATGGCAAGCAAAGTAAGGTGGTAACAAGTAAGGTAAAGTACAAGTAGCAAGTAGCAAGTATGTCATGGATAACAAGTTTTACAAGTAAAACACGGACAAGTACAAGTGGTAGGTGTGACATGTATTGTCAAGTAACAAGTACAAGGGATCACTCAACGAGTGCCATATTGCCCACAGGCTATGTTCAAGTATCAAGTACAAGGGATCACTCATCGAGTGCACTATTGCCCGCAGGCCGTGTTGAGCTCGTCTTCTGGAACACGAGCCAGAAAGTGAATTTGGCATAGGGTTGTGCCCGCAGAACGGGTGCCTAGCCGGAACAAATAGTACAAGTATGTAGCGAAGCTACGCAATCACGATGAGTGTTCAAGCATGCAATGACATGAGCAGATATTCGCGTACCGTTAATTTAAATTAAACATGGCAGTTAAAATGCAATAGCAGTTAAGGATGCATGGATGACATGAACAGTTAATACGCGTACCGTTAAGGGAAAGTAAACGTGACATACAAGCATGATGGAGGTGACGGACCAAGCTTCGTTGTCAAGCTAGGTCAATGACGTCTAGACGGCTATCCTTTCACCGTCTAGTCTCTTTTACGCTAAAGCAAGGAAATGGCCTAAGACATGGCCCAAATCAAGAGATGCAAGTTTCACTTGCCTGATACCGGGGTTGACGAGCAATGAAGATCGTCACACAAGCTAACTACGGAATAGATCACTGTTATGGTAAAACAATCATTAGAACAACAATTCTAAATCGATTTCTTAATAGAATCCTAATTGTCTAATAATCCATTTTATTAGGGTTTCACAAATGTCAATGTGGGTTATGCTAAAACTAAAGGAATCGAGTATTACCGTGAAGAAGCGGAGGAACAATGCCGAGCAACCACGGCAACGGAAGAACGATCCGGCTCAGATCTGGAAATGAGGGAAAAATCTGGAGAAATGGGTTTTGATGTGGATTTTGGGGGTTTGATGAAGGTTTGGCGAAGATGGAAGTGATGGAAATTGAATTCCACCCCTAAGTAATTTTGATGATGAGCACACCAAATGAATGCTTAGTGTACTAACTACACTACACTTTAAATATACAGATTTCGTGAAGCTCTACTAATACTCCAAGAAGCACGTATCAACGCTCCACGACAAAGACGAACATGGCTAAACTCAAGTGATGAAGCTCAAGCTCAAACAAAACAAGAAGCTCAAAGAGAAGCTCATCTTCACTTCATCAAGTTGACTAAACTGCCGAAGACATGTTCAGAGTCTAGTGTGAGTGTGTCGTGTCTTTTAGGGTATTTATCAAAGCCATATCAAATAGACAACACACACACACAAATGATTTCGAAACAATTTTTAACTATCTTCAAAAATAGTTTTCAAGAGCTTTTCTAGTCACTTCATAATTCTCGTAGTGAAACTCCACGCACCCTGGAGTTAACTACCCTTTTTGACAAGAACAACAGGAAAAACTCCTCTGGGAGTCGACTACCAAAAGTAGGGAGTCGATTACTTGTCAGGGATGAAAATTTCCTAGACTCCTCTGGGAGTCGACTACCTATAGAGGGAGTCGACTACCTGCTGGAAATTTTCAGACGTTTTGAATTTGAATTTTAAAATCTTTTGAGCAATTTACTCCGAAATTTTTGGGACAAAAGTCAAACAAAATTTGAAATTCAAATCTCAGTTTTTCCCTATAAATAGAGCTTAATTCTTTTGTGAAAAACACAACATTGAAAATCAAAAATTCGTAAAAGCTCTCGTGAATCAAAGCTCTCTAATTTTTCTCTCTAGCCAGTTTAAATTCAGTTTTGATCTTGCAATATTTTCTCATCTTTTTTAAGATCGTATTATTATTTTCTATTGGCTAAATTGTTTTTCAAAATCCCTTCTATTACTTCTCTCTAATTTTATTTGAAGGATTTTTGAAAAAGCTCTAGATCACAAAGAACTTATCTCGTATCTTTGTGTGATCTAGACTATCATTCTATTAAGCCACTACACAATTGTCTATCTTTTGATTGGCTATAGAATCGGGTGTATTTTCAATCTCTATCATTTATTGTAGAGTATTGAACAAATCTCTTATTGTGTTAATTTGTTGGAACACTAGACAAGTCTAGTTGTTGCCAGTTGGAAAGTCCTCGGTTTGTGAGGCAAACCCTAGACAAGTCTAGGTGTTGTGTTCGGAAATCCTGGTCAAGGCTAGGTCGTTGGAAATCCTAACAAGTGAAGTTAGGTGCTTGTATTTGCCAAGGCAGATAGTGGAAATCTCGTACCGGATTGGTCGGGGACTGGACGTACCCGGGTTGCGGGGAACCAGGATAAAATCCTTTTGTTTGCGCTTGTTGATCTGTGTTTGATTATCTTTTCATTCATATCTTCTATTTACAGCAAAGATCAATTTTATCTATATACGCTGAAATTCATATTTACAATCTTATTTGTCCTAACATATTCTCTGGGAGTCGACTACTGCTCATAAGGAGTCGACTACCTGCTGTAAAATTTCGCTGTGCACTTTAAAATTATATTGTTGATTAAGAACCAAGCGTTGATCACTCTACTTGGTTTCTTAGGCAACGTTAGAAGGAATTTATTTGTGTTAATATCGTTGAGCGAAAAAGTTTTAGTATTTGAGCAACACTATTCAACCCCCCCTTCTAGTGTTGCTTGCCATCCACAGGATCCAACACTTGGTATCAGAGCGAGGCTACAATAGTGATGGCGTCAACATCTTTTCACTCCGAAGGACTGAACACCATGCGACCACCTCTATTCAACGGAACCAACTACGCCAGCTGGAAGATCCGAATGAAGACTCACCTAGAGTCATTGGACATTGAAGCCTGGACTATCACCAAAGTCCCGTACATCGCACCCACCGACGTTGAGTTTGGAAAATGGTCTATCGACGACAAGAAGAGAGCTAATCTCAATGCAAAAGCAATGAATGCCTTGTTTTGCGCTGTTACAGGAAATGAGTTCAATCGAGTTTCCCAATGTGAGACAGCACATCAAATTTGGCACACTCTTCAGGTAAGTCACGAAGGTACAGAAAAGGTAAAAGAATCTCGTATAAATGTATTACATTCAAAATTCGAAACTTTTAAAATGGAAGAAGGAGAGAGTATCACCGATGTGAATACTCGTTTTACTAACATTACAAACGAGCTTGCAGGACTAGGAAAGAAACTTTCCGAGTATGAACAGGTAATGAAGATACTAAGATCCCTCCGACCCGAATGGAAGGGAAAGACCACGGCCATTCGAGAAGCTCACAATGTAAAGGACCTCACCATCGAAGAACTGATGGGAAATCTCATGGCATATGAGATCGAGCTTGAAGAAGACAAGAAAATCGAAGAAAAACCAAAGAAGAAAAATCTTACATTCAAAGCTCAAGAAGAAGACTCCGACTACACGGACAAAGAAGATCACATCACGTTCATTTCAAAGAACTTTAAAGAGTTCATCACAAGTAAGTATGGAAAACGATCTTTTAGACCCACTAACGGTATTATTTGTTTTGGTTGCAATAAACCAGGGCATGTCAAGAGAGATTGTCCATTGGAAAGAAACAACCGTGATTCCAGAGATAGTGGGAAGAACAAAGAGAACAATGAAAGACGAACCAATACAAGAAACAAGTTTTGACGACCAAAGAAAGAAGCCTATGTAGCCTTCGACCAGAGCGACGATTCTTCATCCAACGAATCCTCAGACGAAGATAATGATGAAAGAAGAGAGACGGCACATATGTGTTTCATGTCATCTACATCCTCCAAGGTAAGCTCGCATCATGATTCATCTAACGACAATGAGTCATCGTCAAGCGATGATGAAGACTTGGACTATAGGGGAGCATATAAAGAGCTATGCAAAATGCATGAAAAGCTCATTAAAGAACATAGAAAAACACTTAGAATTGCTAAAAGAGAGACTAAAGAAAAAGAAGAAGTCATTAAAGAAAACAGTCTTCTTAAAGAGAAAAATGATCTTTTACAAAAGGATATTTTGCTAGTAAATAAAAAGGTTGAAAGTCTGAATAATCTTCTCGTATCCGTCAAAGATAAATACGACGCTACGATGAAAATTATTGAGAATTTCAATAAAGGAAAAGGGAAGCTAGATAATATAATAGATAATCAAAAAGCTTCATCTAGCAAAACCGGACTTGGCTATGATTCACATCATACCAAGAAACAGGTTAAGCACACTAGGATGCATCATGCTAACGATAATGTTTTAAGCATCTGGGTACCAAAGAGATTATCTGATCAGCAAAAAGAACGGTACGCCACTAACTTTGTTCAACAGATTCATTTTAACAAAAATTATAAGTATATTGTTCATGAAGGAACTAAACCGTATTGGGTTTGGTTTCCTAAAGACTAACTCCTCGGACTCAAAACCAAAGAGTACCATAAAACGCTTATCTTTCAGGTGCTCTAAAAAGGAGGAAAACAATGAAGAAAATTCAGGGAGTTATAAACGGCTGAATCGGAACAAATGCTTTTATTTCTTTATTTATAATTATTTAAATGGGTTGAAATAAGTTAATTTGTATGTATGACTGTGTTTTATTGCTAAAAATATTCCTTGTTAAAAGAGCTCGTTCAACCTGGACCAAACTTTCTCCGAAATGAGAAAACGACTCTACACAGCAGGGAGTCGACTACCTACAGGAGGGAGTCGACTACCCGTGCGTAAAATTCTGGGTTGTCTTTTTTTTTTACTAACTCCTATTGGGTTCTATTTGAGTGAATGGGTCAAGATCCGTTAAGATAACTTACCCACTAATACCCAAAACTCATCCTAGCCACCCAAATCTAGATCTAATGCCTCTTACTTCTCTTCATCTCTTCACCTCTTCAATCAAAACCCCAAGAAAACCCTAGAGGTAGCCGACTACCTCCTTTTCCCCTCTCCTCTCTTGAGTTTTCATCTTGGAGCTTGGACTTTTGGAGAAATTTTTTTTCTTCCTTCAAATTTACTCAAGGTAAAAAAATTTTTTACTTCCATGAACTTTATTATTTCATTTCTCTTGGTTATCTAGTAGTGTAAAAATATACTTTTGTTGTTTTACTCTATCTAGATGCCTTTCAAAGGAGCTTTCCCTAAGAAGAGAAAAATTGCTACTGCTAATGTTGATTCTGAGAAAGAAATCATCCTACCCTATCTCTTCAAATCAACTACCTATGAACATTTTGTTAAAGTTTCTAAGAAACCAATCTTGCATGAAAGATTTGTCAAACTTAATGGTGTTATCAATTACGGTATTGACAGTCTGCTAGATTTCCAAAACTTAGCAAATTTGTTCTCCTCTGAAAATGTGTATCTTTGTTATCCTAGGCTTGTTCATCTCTTTTATGCAAACATGGATTATGATCTCGTGAAAAGTCGTTTCATTACTAAGGTTCTGGATACCAAACTTGCAATAACTGTAAAATCCCTAGGTGAAGCCCTAGGAATCCCATACTCCAGTATGATCCTTGACAAAATTGAGATGACTGACGAGAATACCCTAGAGAGAATGTATCTGCCTGGTAAACACTTTCAGACTAAACTTCCTTGTAGCCATCTTCGCTATCCGGCGAGAATCTTAGCTAATATTCTGTCGTATAACATAACTCAAAAATCTGGGAGTCATGCCATTCTTTCTGAAAAACAAGCTAAATGCATTTATGCCATTCTTGGTAACATTCGTGTGAATTGGGCTAAAGTCATCATGGATTCCATCCTACTTTCAGCTTCATCTGACAGACCTTCCTCCACTCTTTCTCATGGGCACTATCTGACCATTCTATTCATTAGCTTTAACGTGCCTTTGGATCATGAAACAACCATTCTAGAACCTGCCCGTGTCTTTGATGTTCATGCTCTTGGGAGAATGAATCTCCATCATGACCTTGATGAGAATGTCACTGAAGAGCAAATCGCTACCGAAGGAGGATCATCATCCTCAAGGCGAGGTAAGAAGGTTGTCATTTCAGATTCAGATGAAGAAAGTGAAGAAGAAGAAAAAGAAAGCGGCGAGGAAGAAGAAGAAGTTCCTGCTTACATCCTTGAACTTCAGGAGATGCTCCTGAAAAAGATTGGAAAATTGAAGATCTCACAGGAGAAAGGATTTGAAGATCTCAATCAAAAGGTGGACGACCTCAAGGAGATCGTCGTGAAAAGCAACAAGATGACTGAGGAGACGCTTGTTATGATCCTTGAAGAGATCAAGGAACTGAAAAAGAACAGCGGTTATCCTTAGCCTCATGAACTTCTCTTTCAAAACAATGGTTCTCTTTTCAAAAACAATGTTTTTAAACTATGGTTTGTAATAACTCTTATTGTGTGATGCTAGCTACTATGAAGTTATCTACTATGCCAAACTTAGTTGTTCTATGAACTAACATCTCCATTGCAGGCATATGGAATTGAATTCCTCTTATTTTTAATGATCCGTAGAAATTACTTTTTTATTTTTATTGATGACAAGGGGAGAAAAATATATAATGCAAAAATGTGAATTGTATTTCTAATAGCTTCGATGCAGGGAGAGAACCGCATCAAAGCAGGGGGAGTAAGTATACTTGAAATATTATTCATGTCTTGCTTCAAATTTTGCATTTGGGTGTCATCATCAAAAAGGGGGAGAGTGATGGAAATTGAATTCCACCCCTAAGTAATTTTGATGATGAGCACACCAAATGAATGCTTAGTGTACTAACTACACTACACTTTAAATATACAGATTTCGTGAAGCTCTACTAATACTCCAAGAAGCACGTATCAACGCTCCACGACAAAGACGAACATGGCTAAACTCAAGTGATGAAGCTCAAGCTCAAACAAAACAAGAAGCTCAAAGAGAAGCTCATCTTCACTTCATCAAGTTGACTAAACTGCCGAAGACATGTTCAGAGTCTAGTGTGAGTGTGTCGTGTCTTTTAGGGTATTTGTCAAAGCCATATCAAATAGACAACACACACACAAATGATTTCGAAACAATTTTTAACTATCTTCAAAAATAGTTTTCAAGAGCTTTTCTAGTCACTTCATAATTCTCGTAGTGAAACTCCACGCACCCTGGAGTTAAATACCCTTTTTGACTAGAACAACAGGAAAAACTCCTCTGGGAGTCGACTACCAAAAGTAGGGAGTCGACTACTTGTCAGGGATGAAAATTTCCTAGACTCCTCTGGGAGTCGACTACCTATAGAGGGAGTCGACTACCTGCTGGAAATTTTCAGACGTTTTGAATTTGAATTTTAAAATCTTTTGAGCAATTTACTCCGAAATTTTTGGGACAAAAGTCAAACAAAATTTGAAATTCAAATCTCAGTTTTTCCCTATAAATAGAGCTTAATTCTTTTGTGAAAAACACAACATTGAAAATCAAAAATTCGTAAAAGCTCTCGTGAATCAAAGCTCTCTAATTTTTCTCTCTAGCCAGTTTAAATTCAGTTTTGATCTTGCAATATTTTCTCATCTTTTTTAAGATCGTATTATTATTTTCTATTGGCTAAATTGTTTTTCAAAATCCCTTCTATTACTTCTCTATAATTTTATTTGAAGGATTTTTGAAAAAGCTCTAGATCACAAAGAACTTATCTCGTATCTTTGTGTGATCTAGACTATCATTCTATTAAGCCACTACACAATTGTCTATCTTTTGATTGGCTATAGAATCGGGTGTATTTTCAATCTCTATCATTTATTGTAGAGTATTGAACAAATCTCTTATTGTGTTAATTTGTTGGAACACTAGACAAGTCTAGTTGTTGCCAGTTGGAAAGTCCTCGGTTTGTGAGGCAAGGGTAAAACCCTAGACAAGTCTAGGTGTTGTGTTCGGAAATCCTGGTCAAGGCTAGGTCGTTGGAAATCCTAACAAGTGAAGTTAGGTGCTTGTATTTGCCAAGGCAGATAGTGGAAATCTCGTACCGGATTGGTCGGGGACTGGACGTACCCGGGTTGCGGGGAACCAGGATAAAATCCTTTTGTTTGCGCTTGTTGATCTGTGTTTGATTATCTTTTCATTCATATCTTCTATTTACAGCAAAGATCAATTTTATCTATATACGCTGAAATTCATATTTACAATCTTATTTGTCCTAACATATTCTCTGGGAGTCGACTACTGCTCATAAGGAGTCGACTACCTGCTGTAAAATTTCGCTGTGCACTTTAAAATTATATTGTTGATTAAGAACCAAGCGTAGATCACTCTACTTGGTTTCTTAGGCAACATTAGAAGGAATTTATTTGTGTTAATATCGTTGAGCGAAAAAGTTTTAGTATTTGAGCAACACTATTCAACCCCCCTTCTAGTGTTGCTTGCCATCCACAGGATCCAACAGGAAGGTGGGTTGTGACAAGGGAGGGTTTGGATGATGGAGGATGAGCTTGGGATGAAGGATTAATGGTTTGAGGAAGATGGGGGCTCAATGGGGGAGAAACTAGGGTTTTAGGTCATGAGGGAGAAGAATAAAACGTTTGGAGGTGTATTTATAGAGTTTGGTGGCGGCTAGGGCAAAACTAGGGTTTCCTGTACTGTTTAGTCGGTCAAAGAACAACCACTGACCGACTAGTTTGGCAACTAGTCGGTCGGTTGACCAACGCAGACCGACTAAGTGTAAACAGTAACCCAGACGAAAATTAGGATTTAGATTTAGTCGGTCAAAGAACAACTACCTTGTTCCGAAGTGACTTCTGACGCCTGTCCAGAATCTGCACCGGATGCTGGTCATTCGTCAAATCTGGGCGAACGGCGATCTCCGAGAAATCCACAGCATGAGATGGATCGCTGATGTATCGACGAAGCTACGACACATGGAAAATATCGTGAACTCCTTCCAAAGATGGCGGCAAGGCTAAGCGGCAAGCTACCTCGCCAACCCTCTCCAGAACATCAAACGGTCCAATGTATCGCGGGCTCAACTTCCCTCGCTTCCCAAAACGAATCACTCCACGATTCAGGGAAATCCTCAGAAATACATGATCCCCAGGCTGAAACTCCAAAGGACGACGTTTAGCATCCGCCCAATGCTTAAAACGGTCCTGAGCAATCCTCAACCTCTCCCGAATGCTCCTGACAACCTCCACAGCCTCCACAATCATCTCAGGTCCCAACAGCTCCCTATCACCAACGTCATCCCAACTCAATGGCGATCGACATTTCCTCCCATACAAAGCGACGAAAGGCACCATACCAATAGACGCCTGGTAGCTGTTGTTGTAAGAGAATTCCACCAAGTGTAGATGGTCCTCCCACGAACCCTTGAAATCCAACATGCACGCTCTCAGCATGTCTTCCAAAATCTGAATCGTCCTCTCGGACTGGCCATCCGTCTGCGGATGGTACGCCGTGCTGAAACTCAGACGCGTACCCAAACTCTTCTGCAAACTCTGCCAGAACTGAGATGTGAATCTCGTGTCTCTGTCCGACACGATACTCACGGGGACTCCGTGAAGTCATACGACCTCCTGCACGATTCACGTTACATCACAATCTAGGCTAGCAAAAGGAAACAGAAATGGAGAGTAAAAGAATTTACCTCCATGTATCTCCTCGTTAGCACCTCAGTGGACTGTCCCACTCGGAATGGAATAAAGTGCGCGGATTTGGTCAATCGATCTACGATCACCCAAATCGCGTCATTCAGCTTCGGACTCCGAGGTAGTCCAGTCACGAAATCCATAGTGATGTGTTGCCACTTCCACTCCGGAATCAGAAGCGGTTGTAGCAACTCGGCCATACGCTGATGCTCTGCCTTCACTTGCTGGCAAACCAAACACTTGGCTACACTCCGAGCCACACTCCTCTTCATACCATGCCACCAATAGTTCAGACGAAGATCCTTGTACATCTTGGTCCCACCAGGATGCACAGAATACGGCGAGCTATGGGCCTCCACCATCAACTCCTCCCTAATATCCCCAGCTGGCACACACTGTTGGATATGGAAGACGTTAGTACACCCTTGTAGGGGATGTACGAGGGAATACGGACCTCGAATGTCGCGTACACGAAGTCGTGTGTAAAGGGAATATGTTCCCTTGCGGAGAGGATCTCTAGAATGATGGGAAAGTCGCATTATATGTGCATAAGTGCATGCGACATATGGCTAATAAAGGGGTAATATCTTAAGCTTATGTTGTACCATGCATATGGTACAACTTAAGCTTATAATATGCCATGTACGATGGTACACCTTAGTTAAATTGTTCCAAAGGAACAATTGCTCCTAAAATAACTACCTTGGGGGCTATAAATAAGACCCAAGGGTTAGCCATTTTACTTACACTTTTGTATGGCATTCTTGCATGCATTTCATTCTAGCGAAGCTCTGCCGAAATCCTTCTTCTCTCTTTATCCAAGTTCTTAATCTAAAAGTAGAGATTTAGATTGTGGATTTAGTAGCCTTACTCCGTTCGTGAGAAGACTCGATCCGTCGTGGCGAATCCGAAGGCGAAGTTCGTAGACTACCGTGCTGCATACGCAAGCGTAAGTCTCAACTTCATTTATCGATCCTAACTCTGTTTTGGCATGATCCTACATTGGTATCAGAGCCATACGGGTTCGCCCCGGTCAAACCGCCGCCCCGTCGAAACTATGAACGAGTCGTTGTCTTTTTCACGAATGGGTATCCTACCATTACGGATATGGTAGGAACGCTTCGTGACGGAGAGAACGCAGCGGTTGTTCTTTTCACGTTAGGGTCTCCTATCATTACGGATATGGTAGGAACTCTCCGTGACGGGAAGAACCGACCGTTCACGTAGTATGTTATTTTTCATTTTTGGCACACGGCCATTAGAAAATAACCACTTTCTCGACGAATGGGTGCTTCATCGACGAACGGGTGCTTCATCGAGGAAGATGATGGAAGTTATCTCCATCGGAGAAGATGGATTTTGGTGCATGTGCACCATGGCCAAATGGGCTATGGAGGCCATGCACACCCCCTCCCCATGCGGAGGGGGTTGGCTACGGCCAATAACCACCGCGACCACCCCATCAAGGGGGAGGAGTGCATGCGGCCACCCCATGAAAGGGGAGACCGGCCATGGCCAAAGGGCCATGGCCGGTCAAGGCCAATAAGCCATGGCAGCGGTCAGGGCCTGGCCGGGGGCCGGACTGATCGGCACTGGCCGGGAGTGATCCAGACCAATTTTTCTTGGTCGACCAATTTGGGTGTTTTGGTCGACCAATTCGGCAAAAGGCCTTAGTCGAACATAAACATGCCGACTAGCCCATACGGGGCCAAACGACAGTCGTCTGCGCCAAAATTCTCTCATATGGGGGGAAACGCCTGGATCCATACGGGAGCCATCGACGACAGTTTGCAGAAAAATCCCCAAAAGGGGGATCCGACCTTGGCACGGCTACGGCTCATTCCCGACAAATGGTCAGGAAGTGCCGAATATTTCACTAGTATCATAAGGGTACTAAGTTGAAATATACATTTTTTTTGAAAAAATACGTTTTCATACGTTTTGAAAAATACGTTTTCAAAAACGCTTTTCCGCTGCAAAGTACTATAAGAGTACTAACATTTGATAAAGTGAGGGAGAAATATTGAAAGTTGCTCTAGATGGTGAATGGAAACGTAGTGACTTTTCCGATTCTAGAATAACATCTTCAATATTTTTCGAAAGTAACTTATCAAATTATGAATATCATTCCAAGTGGGAGTTGATTTTAGAACTATCCATATGGGATATTCTATTATCATTTCAAGTGGGAATTATATCTGAAAAATACGTTTTCAAACTCGTTTTCCGCTACTAGTACTATAAGAGTACTATTGTTTGATAAGTGATGGGGGAATATTGAAGGTTGTTCTAGATGGTGATTGGAATCGTAGAGACCTTTTCGATTCTAGAACAACTTCTTCAATATTTTTCGAAAGTAACTTATCAAATATAATATAATTCCAAGTGGGATTTGAATTTTTAGAACTATCCAAATGGGATATTCTATTATCATTTCAAGTGGGAGTTATATTTTAAGAATTTTTTTTGCAATGTTTTGATCAAACCTTCGATTTTTGTGTCTTTTGCAGCATTTTAAAAGTAAAATGTCTTCCGCTTCAAAGAATATCGTCGCTGAGTTAAACAAAGGTGAAAAACTCAACGGTGATAATTACAAACTTTGGTCCATCAAGATACAATACGTTTTAGAGGAGCAAGAAGTGCTCGAAACTCTAAAGAACGTAATGATTGAACCCGAGTTGGGCACTACGGCCCAACACAAACGAGACAAGGAAGCTTTTGATGCTTGGTCTTGGAAGAATAAGATGGCGCGCATTACGTTATTAAGCAGTATGGCTGATGACATAATGCGCATCTTCCGGGAGCATGACTTAGCCATGGACATATGGTCCAAGCTTGAGGAGAAGTTTGGTGGCACATCGGTGTCCAAACTTCGAGCCTTGACTATAAGATTTGATTCATATAAAAAACGTCCAAATCATTCCATGGGGAAACATCTGCGACATATGGCGAATCTAATCTCAGAGTTAAAGGATGCAGGTCATGTGCTCACAGATGAGCAACAAATCCAAGCAGTCATACGTTCCCTACCAAATGGGTGGGACCAAATGAAAATGCATCTCACTCATAATGAGAGCATCAAGACCTTCAGCGATGTTTCCAAGCACCTCGAGTTAGAGGAAGAGCGGCTTGCGGCTGCCAAACCAAGTGCAGAAGTGCACATGGTTGCTAGTTCCTCACACGGGGGAAAGAAACGTAAAGATCGTTCGAAGTATACTAATGAACGTAATAAGCAACCTGAGTCTACCAAGAAACCCAAACATAAGGGTGGGCATAAGAAATGGCACAAGAAGAAAGACTTGAAAAGGATCAAGTACTTCAAGTGAACAAGCTCGGTCACTATGCTCGTTCGTGTACGAGTGGAAGTGACGAGGTGCCACCGACCACATAGCAAAGGACAGACGGTCCTTCGTGGAGTATCACCGGATACCCCAAGGAATGAAGTGGATCAATGTAGGAAACAACACACGTGTTGAAGTGAAAGGCGTTGGGACTCGCAAGCTAGTCTTGGACAACGGCCGCACTCTCCTACTTCATGATGTTCTCTTCATTCCATATATTCAAAGGAATATTAAAACTGTGGTCAATTTAATGGGTCTTGGTTATAGTTGGTTCCTTCATGATTATAATATGGACCTATTTTGTAATAATTCCTTTATTGGTACTGGGTTTGTATTTCAAAGGATTTATTGTAATAAGTACAATGTATGGTTCCTCATGTAATGAAAATTTCCTTGTGACAAATTCTTTGACTAATGAGTCTAATATAATTTGTTGGCACACAAGGCTTGGTCATATTGGACCAACGCGTATGGATAGATTTGCCAAACGTGGCCTTCTATCCAATGTTACAAAGGTTGAAATGTCGACCTGCGAACATTGCCTTGTGGGGAAATCTTGTCGCAAGCCGTTTGGAACCGGCACAAGGGCCGAGGTTCCGTTACAGCTTATCCATTCGAACATATGTGGTCCGATGAATGTCAAGACAAGACGCGGAAAGTCCTATTTCATCACTTTTATTGATGATTTCATCCGATTCGGACATATCTATTTGATATCCCACAAAAGTGAAGCTTTGGATTGCTTTAAAAACTATATGAGTTTAGTGGAGAATCAATTAGATCGCAAGATTAAGGTCTTGCAAACCGATATGGGCGGTGAATATCAATCAACAAGTTTTAAGGAACTTTGTGATGAAAAAGGCATGGTACATCAGGTAACTATGCCTTATACTCCTCAACAAAACGGTGTTGCAGAAAGGAGAAATAGGACTTTAATGGAAATGGTCCGTTCAATGATGGCGCAAGCTAACTTGCCAATCACCTTTTGGGGTGATGCATTATTGACGGCCGTTTTCATTTTAAACCGCGTACCCTCGAAATCAGTTAGCTCCACTCCTTATGAGTTGTGGAACCAAAGGTCTCCTGACTTAAACATTTTTGAAACCTTGGGGTTGTGCATTCTACGCACATATTTCCTCCCATAAATATGGCAAACTTGGGCCAAGGGGAAGGAAATGTATCTTTAAACGATACGCAGAAAACTCCAAAGGTTATGTTTTTGTTAGTCAGGAAGACAATGGTGGGCTAATTGAGTTTGAGTCGAGGGATGTCACTTTCTTGGAAAACGAGTTTCCAAGACAGGGCGAGATAAGTCAGGACTTATCTCTATTTGAGATTTATGATAAAAAAGGATTACCTCATTCGAGTGGGAGAATTCTTGGTGAAAACGAAAATACGTTTCAACCTTCACCAATGGATTATACGAATGATGATTATCCTATTCCATACGGGAATAATGATCCAAGTGGGAGCAATTCTAACGACATTTCAAGTGGGAGTGATATTAGAATTGATCTAACTTCAAGTCAACAAGGACTTGAAGAATCTCAAATACGCCGTAGTAGTCATACAAGGTTGGCTCCTCTAAGATTTGAGGTTGAAATTTTCCGCAAACCTTTATGACTGTACTACAAGAAGATGACGAGCCTGCTACTTTCAAACAAGCCATATCTTGCCCTGCGAAAGAAAAATGGATGGAAGCGATGCAAGAGGAGTTAGAATCCATGAAAGTTAACCAAGTCTGGGACTTAGTTGACTTACCCAGAGGACGTAGAGCTATTGGGAACAAATGGGTTCTCAAGATCAAGCATAAGGCTGATGGCTCTATTGACAGATATAAAGCTCGCCTTGTCGCGAAAGGTTTTACACAACAGGAAGGGATAGACTACGAAGAGACCTTCTCACCTGTTGTTCGTTTTACCTCAATTCGCCTGATTCTGGCAATGGTAGCTTGCTTAGACCTCGAATTACATCAAATGGATGTAAAGACTGCCTTTCTCAATGGAGAATTGGACGAGGAGATCTATATGGAACAACCAACAGGGTTTGTAAAAGAAGAAAACGAACATAAGGTTTGTAAACTTCATAAGTCCATATATGATCTTAAACAATCCTCGAGGCAATGGTATATACGATTTCATAAAGTTATCAAATGGTTTTACCATGCTTGATGAAGATAACTGAGTATATATCAAGAGGATTAAAAGCAAGTATATTATCATGTCTCTATATGTAGATGACATTTTAATAAGCCGGAAATGACAAGGGCTTTGTGATGAGTATCAAGGCTTGGCTTTCATCGGTATTTGAGATGAAAGGCATAGGAAAAGCCGCATATATCCTTGGAGTTAAGACTTCAAGGAATCGTTAGAAGAAACTTCTTTCTCTTTCACAGGAGACTTATATAAAGAAGGTTCTAGAACGATTTAATATGCAGGACTGCAAGTCCATTGATATTCATAGAAGCATATGCGATAATTTATATCTGGAATCATGTCCAAAGAACCAAAAGGATAAGGAAATTATGGAAAAAGTTCCATATTCCAGTGCAGTTGATAGTCTTATGTACGCTATGGTGTGTACGAGACCTGACATCTGTTTTTTGCCGTTGGAAATGGTAAGCTGTTACCAATCCAATCCAGGGCAAGTACACTGGAAAGCGGTTAAGAGGATAATGTGTCTTGTAAGATCAAACGCATTGATATCCGATACGAATTTGCAAAAGACTATGATAAAACCAAGAAGGTAGACATAAGGTACATATCTACGCATGAGATGATAGAGGATCCGCTTACGAAAGCGATCCCCAGAAATGTGTTTTATAAACACTTATCATCCCAAGGATTGCGTAAGAGCTGAGTTGTACCAATATATATTCTCATGTCTGAGAAAGATCAAATTTAATAAAAGAATAAGTTCTTTTTCAAACATTGCATATGAATTTCTTAAGAAATGTTTGTGTACATTTTTAAAATCTCAGCTGAATTCTAGTATGTCGGACAGATTGAGGTTGGCTCTCTCACATGAGCAACCGCCTTATTCTATCAGACGGATGGAATAGAGATGAGACCTGTTTGAAGTCAAAATCATCAGACGGATGATTTAAGAGTCATGACTTAAACAAAATGGTCGCATGAAAGATCTGCATAATATGGATGCTTACAAAAGATCTAAGAGGATTTTTTTGAAATCCTATCCGTCTAAATGCGGGATGTGAGTCCAAAGGATTATTTGAGTAGAATAAGGGACTCAAAGTCAGACATTGTGGTGTCTGATCATCATCCTTACAACATCATTGAGACATACACTCCCTGGGAAAGGAGCGATGTTGTAATACGTGTTCATACCACGTATGCATTACGACCACTGAGTTAGTAGCAATAGTGTTTGCTATTATGTGAGAATCAAAGGCCATATGGGCCTTAACTCTTACCCTCAAGGACTCCAATTGGTTCCTTTAGATTTGACGAGATGATCGCTATCTTAGCGTGTTACTAATGGGCTATGATAATTCGGCTCGGCGGGGCACGTTAGAAAAGCGAATCAAGTCAAGATCAGAAGGTTCACAAGAAGATGAAGATTGATTTCATATTCACATTTGGACTTTAATGATTCAAAGCTGGCCAGCCAATTGTGATCCAGATGGGATTCAATTGTTGAATATAAAGTATAAGAAATGTGAAGAAATAATCTAGGGTAAAGCATGCGTTGAACTACTCAACTTTGCACCTTCGAGGTCGTTGTGTATCTCTAACAAGTGCACAACAACAGACTCTACGCGCATGACGGTCGCACGGTCTATTTCTCGGTATGATAGATGAAAGAACTAAGAGAAAGACGTTCTCTTACAATCCCCTCAAGTGTGAGTGGGAGATGTTGGATATGGAAGACGTTAGTACACCCTTGTAGGGGATGTACGAGAGAATACGGACCTCGAACGTCGCGTACACGAAGTCGTGTGCAAAGGGAATATGTTCCCTTGCGGAGAGGATCTCTAGAATGATGGGAAAGTCGCATTATATGTGCATAAGTGCATGCGACATATGGCTAATAAAGGGGTAATATCTTAAGCTTATGTTGTACCATGCATATGGTACAACTTAAGCTTATAATATGCCATGTACGATGGTACACCTTAGTTAAATTGTTCCAAAGGAACAATTGCTCCTAAAATAACTACCTTGGGGGCTATAAATAAGACCCAAGGGTTAGCCATTTTACTTACACTTTTGCATGGCATTCTTGCATGCATTTCATTCTAGCGAAGCTCTGCCGAAATCCTTCTTCTCTCTTTATCCAAGTTCTTAATCTAAAAGTAGAGATTTAGATTGTGAATTTAGTAGCCTTACTCCGTTCGTGAGAAGACTCGATCCGTCGTGGCGAATCCGAAGGCGAAGTTCGTAGACTACCGTGTCGCATACGCAAGCGTAAGTCTCAACTTCATTTATCGATCCTAACTCTGTTTTGGCAGGATCCTACACACACAACCTGGCTCTAAACCTCAGCGAGCCATCATCATGAATCAAAAAGTCAGTCCGCAGACCGGCTTCAACCTGCCCTCGAATCCTTACCAATTTCGGATCTCCGGCCTGACTCGCCTTAATCCGATCCACGATCGTTGACTGCACATGCATGTACATCAACGAAGAAGCCTCCCCGGGAAGAACAATCTCTACATCGGACCCGCAAAAATCCTGCTGCAATCTCCACTGCGAAGTCAAAATCATCACCGCTGGAAGCCTACTCAAAGCATCAAGAACCACATTCACCTTGCCAGGGTGATACTGCAGATCAATCTCATAATCCGTCATGAGCTCCAACCATCGACGTTGTCACATGTTGAGCTCCTTCTGGGTGAAAATATACTTCAAGCTTTTATGATCGGTGAAGATTTTCACTTTCTCACTCAGCAAGAAGTGCCTCCAAATCTTAAGAGCAAACACAACAGCAGCCAACTCCAAATCATGCGTCGGGTAATTCTTCTCATGAGCCTTGAGCTGACGTGAAGCATAAGCCACAACATGCCCGTGTTGATGCAACACACAACCGAGACCCTTGCCAGAAGCATCGCAAAAGATCTCAAATCCACCGCTGCAGTCAGGCACAACAAGAATAGGGGCAGTCGTCAAACGCTCTCTCAGAACACCAAATTCATCCTCACAATCACCTGACCAAACAAAAGCAACATCCTTCCGCGTCAACCTGGTCATCGGCTCCGCAATACGGGAAAAGTCCTTAATGAATCGCCGATAATACCCCGCCAAACCAAGGAAACTCCGAATCTCAGACGCAGACGACGGAACAGGCCACTCCCTGATGGCCCTAATCTTCTCGGGATCCACTGAAATACCATCCCCAGTCACCACATGCCCGAGAAAAGCAACTCTGTCCAGCCAAAACTCGTACTTTGAAAACTTAGCATACAACCGATGCTTCCTCAAAATCTCCAGCACCGTCCTCAAGTGCGAGGCATGCTCTTCCTACGACTTTGAATAGATCAGAATGTCGTCAATAAAGATAACGACAAACTTATCCAAAAAGTCATAGAAAATCAGGTTCATCAGATTCATGAAAACTACCGGTGCGTTAGTTACGCCAAAAGGCATAACCACAAACTCATAGTGTACATACTTCGTCCTAAAAGCTGTCTTCGGCACATCATCCTTCTTCACCTTCAACTGATGGTAACCACTTCTCAAATCCAACTTAGAAAACACCCTCGAACCTCCAAGCTGATCAAAAATATCATCGATGCGAGGCAACGGGTATTTATTCTTAATGGTCACCGCATTCAACTCCCGATAGTCCACGCACATGCGACGCGAACCATCCTTCTTCTTCACCAACAACACTGGTGCTCCCACGGAGACACACTAGGGTTGATGTAACCCTTCTGCATAAGCTCATCCAACTGCCTACGCAATTCCTCCAACTCTACTGGCGCCATACGATATGGTGCCTTCGAAATGGGCTGCGCACCTGGAATAAGATCAATAGAAAACTCCAAAGCTCGATCAGGCGGCAATCCAGACATCTCCTCGGGGAAGACGTCGCCAAAGTCTCGCACCACAGCTGGCCTCTCCAACTCCATCTGCATAGCCACAAGCTCCACCGGTCTGGCCTGAAATCTGACAGGACCAAGCGAACTGCTACCACGGCTGAACTCAAACACTGGGTGTCCGGGAATCTCAAACACGACCTTCTTCCTCCGACAGTCGATCGTAGCATAGAAGCTCGCAAGCCAATCCATCCCAAGGACCGCATCGTAGTTGATGATGTCGTGGACAATGAAATCAGCACAAAGCTCACGTCCACAAACCACCAACTGGCAAGAATTGCACCCACGATGCACCGAGACCACACCGTTCCCTGTGACGATATTCCAACTCTTGGAAAGAGAGGACGTCGACAAGGAATGCTTCTCCACGAAGCTCCGGGCCAAAATGCACATCGATGCACCTGAGTCAAAGAGGACTCGTGCAGGAAATGTGCAAACCAAAACCACACCTAGCAAACAGTCTAACAATCAAATCCTATTCTAGCAACAAACATGAGCAAGCAACCAACATAATCAACAATCAAACTAACTAAGGAATAAAAATAGCTAGAATGAGCGTTACCTGAAATAACCTCATCCACGGCCATGCTCTCCTCCTCAGTCATCAAAAAGGCCTGCCCTCTCGACGGAACAGCCTGCCGAAAGGCCTGTCTCTGTGGAACAAGGGGCGCTCCACGTCCAGCGGGCACAGGAGCTCGCTGCTGCAACGGCTGAGCTGCAATAGGAGCCCGCCAAGGCTGCTTCGACTTGGGACACTCTCGGATGGTGTGGGCAGGATCTCCGCAGATAATACACTACCCCAGGAACCTCCTACACTGATCCCTGAGGTGCCCGGTCTTGCCGCAGAAATGGCAAGTCTTCAGAATAGGCCCTCCTGGCCTCTTGAACTGCACCGGATGATTAGGTTTGAAACCAGGCCTAACCACCGCCCTGGCCTGCTCCATAGGCCTCTTCCCATCTCCTGAAACATGTCCCTTCCTCTGGTTCAAATTCAACTCTTGCCGCCTCGCAGCAACCAGGACCTTCTGGTATGTCTCCAGGTCAGAAGAGGTCACAAAGATCTGAAGCTCCAAGGCTAGTCCCTGAAGAAATCACTGAGCTTTCTCATCGGCATCTTGCACCATCTTCGGTGCAAACCGACTGAGCCTCGTGAATTCCTGGTGGTACTGATCCACCGACAAGCTCCCCTGCTTCAGATCTATGAAGCGCTGCAGCATCACCTGCCTAGCAGCCTTCGGAAAGAATTCTCCATCAAATCTGGCCTTGAAGGTAGCCCAAACTATAGGCTCCACCAGCATCTTCTCTTCAGCATCTCACCAGTTTCTGGCATCATCCTTCAGCTGCCTCTTAGCCAAATCAACCCATCCAGCCGGGTTAATCTTCGCCATCGCCAGGTTATCCTCAATGTTCCTTACCCACTCGTCCGCAGCCAAAGGACCTTTAGAACCATCAAAATATGCGGGACCCAGCTCCCGGAACTGCTTCGCTCCAGGCGAGGGGCGAGGGGCTTCCATTGCCCGAGCAGCTCGAGCGGCCGGAGCATTCTGGACCTGCAGCAGCACGCCCTGCTGAACCTGCATCATCTGCATCATCATCCTCATCATCTCCCCGTTAGTGGGCTCCCGCTCCGGCTCCTCGTCATGAGGGGGCGCACCACTACCTCCACCACGGGTGATTCGCCTTCCTGCCATCTAATGACACCGAAAACGAAACAATTAGACTCATAGCTTAGGGCTCGGATGTCGAATTTATTTGTTGGACAATCTTATTTTATTATCGTTATCCCGATAATTGCAGTTACAGAGAGACCTGCATGGGCCACCACTAAAACCTGTCACGCCCCGCTTCCCTAAAATGGAGGCGAGACGTGAGAAGGTCCGCTCAAGCGTGGAGCTGTGAAGCTGCACGCCTGATAAGCGTAAATTTAGTATAAGCAAGTCCCTGTAATTGCAAACGGAACAACAACAATAATAATAATAAGATGAGACGGATATGAAATACCAATCCCAAAGTTTGTCCATAAAATATTCAACATCACAGAAAAAGCCACCAGGCTAAAAGAAAGAGTCTAAAGGCCTAGAACAAGGCCAAACAAAGCACAAACATAACAGAGTATCAAACTAGGTGCCACGCACCGACAACTAAGCAGTCTAACAAAAGAAGCTAAACGAAGACACTAAGACTGATCTCCAGTGTCTACGAAATCCTCTATCAACGCGGGTTCTGACTCAGCGTCAGCGAACACCGCGTCCTCAGCAAGTATCTCAGGCTCGGGCTCTAACATGTGTCACCCAAAAGAGAAAAGGGGCACATGTCAGCAAGTCGAAAGACTTGTGCAAGGAAACTGAAGAAAGGTAAACTAACAACCTAGCAGTTAAAGTATGGTGCATGGCAAGCAAAGTAAGGTGGTAACAAGTAAGGTAAAGTACAAGTAGCAAGTAGCAAGTATGTCATGGATAACAAGTTTTACAAGTAAAACACGGACAAGTACAAGTGGTAGGTGTGACATGTATTGTCAAGTAACAAGTACAAGGGATCACTCAACGAGTGCCCTATTGCCCGCAGGCTGTGTTCAAGTATCAAGTACAAGGGATCACTCATCGAGTGCCCTATTGCCCGCATGCCGTGTTGAGCTCGTCTTCTGGAACACGAGCCAGAAAGTGAATTTGGCATAGGGTTGTGCCCGCAGAACGGGTGCCTAGCCGGAACAAATAGTACAAGTATGTAGCGAAGCTACGCAATCACGATGAGTGTTTAAGCATGCAATGACATGAGCAGATATTCGTGTACCGTTAATTAAATTAAACATGGCAGTTAAAATGCAATAGCAGTTAAGGATGCATGGATGACATGAACAGTTAATACGCGTACCGTTAAGGGAAAGTAAACGTGACATACAAGCATGATGGAGGTGACGGACCAAGCTTCGTTGTCAAGCTAGGTCAATGGCGTCTAGACGGCTATCCTTTCACCGTCTAGTCTCTTTTACGCTAAAGCAAGGAAATGGCCTAAGACATGGCCCAAATCAAGAGATGCAAGTTTCACTTGCCTGATACCGGGGTTGACAAGCAATGAAGATCGTCACACAAGCTAACTACGGAATAGATCGCTGTTATGGCAAAACAATCATTAGAACAACGATTCTAAATCGATTTCTTAATAGAATCCTAATTGTCTAATAATCCATTTTATTAGGGTTTCACAAATGTCAATGTGGGTTATGCTAAAACTAAAGGAATCGAGTATTACCGTGAAGAAGCGGAGGAATGATGCCGAGCAACCACGGCAACTGAAGAACGATCCGGCTCAGATCTGGAAATGAGGGAAAAATCTGGAGAAATGGGTTTTGATGTGGATTTTGGGGGTTTGATGAAGGTTTGGGGAAGATGGAAGGTGGGTTGTGACAAGGGAGGGTTTGGATGATGGAGGATGAGCTTGGGATGAAGGATTAATGGTTTGAGGAAGATGGGGGGCTCAATGGGGGAGAAACTAGGGTTTTAGGTCATGAGGGAGAAGAAGAAAACGTTTGGAGGGGTATTTATAGAGTTTGGTGGTGGCTAGGGCAAAACTAGGGTTTCCTGTACTGTTTAGTCGATCAAAGAACAACCACTGACTGACTAGTTTGGCAACTAGTCGGTCGGTTGACCAACGTAGACCGACTAAGTGTAAACAGTAACCCAGACGAAAATTAGGATTTAGATTTAGTCGGTCAAAGAACAACTACTGACCGACTAGTTTGACATCTAGTCGGTCGATGAACGTTCTTAGACCGACTAAGAGTAAACAGTAACTAGTGCCAAAAATAGTTAAAGAGTTAGTCGGTCAAAGAAGCATTGCCGACCGACTAGTTTGCAACCTAGTTGGTCAACCAACGTTCTTAGACCGACTAACGACAAACAGTAACTCCTGAACATTTAACAAAGCCAACTAGTCGGTTCAAGAAGGTTTTCCGACCGACTGGATCGTCATCTAGTCGGTCGGTGCCCCTTCTTACACCGGCTAATGTGCACAGAAAGTTCCGAAATGGAGCGTGAAGCTCCGGGATGGTTTCCTAAGTTCCCTAGGCTTGTTCTAACTCTAAGATATCGACGTTATGAAGCCCGTCACGAATGACTTACTTCAAACACGCCGACCGACGGAAGAATCTAGAGAATCACGATGAAACAACCGAAAATGAAAACTAGGGAGACGGAAATGGAAATCACAGCAAGGGAAAGCAACCAAATATATAAATATATATAATAAAATCCATACATGAAAAACCAGTCGTTACACATACACCACCACTCTCCACCTCCCAAGACAACCATGTCACACCACAACTACAACTCATACTAAGTGCTATCCCTGAAACCCGACTCCAAGTCACCACCAACCATGCTGCCCCTGCTACCTGAATAATAAACAGGAGCACGTCAATGCGTGCCCCAGTAGGAACCAACTTGGATTTGGAACACCGTGTTAAGGTTTTCAATACACAGGCCAAGGCAAGAGACATAAGACATGTAACTAAGTAATATGGTGTAAAGTAAATAGCCAAGGAAGAGGATCATACCTGCGGTCCAATGTCAAGCTACTGCAAGAAAAGGGTTAGCACGACTAATAAGGCAAGTGCTCATACCAACATAATTTAAAAAGGAAGGTATTAATGCCACAAGTGCAATTCAATATACATCATCACAAGCATTGCAGATAAGTGTTGGATCCTGTGGATGGCAAACAACACTAGAAGGGGGGTTGAATAGTGTTGTGTATATAGTAAACTTTTGCGCTCGACGATATTTAACACAAATAAAGCCCTTCTAATGTTGCCTAAGAAACCAAGTAGAGTGATCTACGCTTGGTTCTTAATCAACAAAATAATCTTAACAAGAATATGAAAGAGATTGGATTACGATCAGATAAATATAACTTTGACAAATAGATTTATACACAGCGGAAAATAAAGATACAATCTTTTCAATAAGTTAACAATGAATTACAAAGATGAACAAATAATAAGTAAAGAATGCTTGTACAAGAAAGATAACAAATCACAGAAAACAAACGCAGACAAAATGATTTTTATCCTGGTTCCCCGCAACCCGGGTACGTCCAGTCCCCGACCAATCCGGTACGAGATTTCCACTATCTGCCTTGGCAAATACAAGCACCTAATTTCACTCATTAGGATTTCCAACGACCTAGCCTTGACCAGGATTTTCGATCACAACACCTAGACTTGTCTAGGGTTTACCCTTGCCTCACAAACCGAGGACTTTCCAACTGGCAACAACTAGACTTGTCTAGTGTTCCAACAATCAACACAATGAGAATTTATCCAATACTCCACAATAATTGATAGAGATTGGTTTATACACCCGATTCTATAGCCAATCAAAGTTAAGACAATTTGTGTAGTGGCTTGATAGAATGATAGTCTATATCACACAAAGATACGAGAGAAGTTCTTTGTGATCTAGAGCTTTTCAAAAAATCCTTTCAAATAAAATTGAAGAGAATAATAGTAAGGATTTTGAAAACGATTTAGCCAATAAAAAAGTAAGAGTATGATCTTCAAAAAATAAGAAAGTATTGCAAGATCAAATAAGAATTAAATTGGCTAGAGAGAAAAAATTGAGAGCTTTGAATTCAAGAGAGTTTTCACAATAGATTTGATTTTCAATGTTGTGTTTTTCACAAAAGAATTCAGCTCTATTTATAGGGAAAAAACTGAGATTTGAATTTCAAATTTCGTTTGACTTTTGTCCCAAAAATTACGGAGTAAATTGCTCAAAGGATTTCAAAATTCAAATTCAAAAACGTCTGAAATTTACAGCTGGTAGTCGACTCCCTCATATAGGTAGTCGACTCCCAGAGAACTCTAGGAGTTTTCGATCTCTGACAAGTAGTCGACTCCCTACTTTTGGTAGTCGACTCCCAGAGGAGTTTTTCCTGCTGCTCTTCTAGTCAGACACATAGTTAGCTCCAGGGTGCGTGGAGTTTCACTACGAAAATTATGAAGTGACTAGAAAAGCTCTCGAAAACTATTTTGAAGATAATTAAAAATATTTTCGAAATTGTTTTGTGTGTGTGTTTTGTCTATTTGATATGGCTTTGACAAATACCCTAAAAGACACGACACACTCACTATGGACTCAGAACATGTCTTCGGAAGTTTGGTCAACTTGATGAAGTGAAAGCGAGCTTCTCTTTGTGCTTTTTGTTCTGTTTGAGCTTGAGCTTCATCACTTGAGTTTAGTCATGTTCGTCTTTGTCTTTGAGCGTTGAAGTGTGCTTCTTTGAGTATGAGTAGAGCTTTGCAAATTCTGCATACTTGAGTGTAGTGTAGTTAGTACACAAAGCTTTCATTTGGTGTGCTCATCATTAAAATCACTTGGGGTGGAATTCAATTTCCATCAATAAGGACAAAGGAAGTACAGTAAGCAGAAGAAGTAATATGCAAGACTTTTATTTTATTATTGAATTAGTTGGAACTTGGGTAAACTGTGTGATACCAGGTCCTGGACATCACCCCAAATTTGGGGTGAATATAGCACACGGCGCAGTGGACACGGACACTGCACGACATCGGACCTCTCAGCTCCCACGTCCCTGGCAGGAGTGAGGCTCTCCTACAATAACACAATCTCCGTATGTCCCCTTCATTCCCGGTAAAGGCGAGTGGGTATAAATATCACATATCACGTAATCATTTCCTCCAACTTCTCAGTCCAGGTCTCATATCCATAATTTACTCAAATCCCACCTAAAACCCGGGTTTTTCTAACTCACCCTCATTAGAGAGGATTGCGACTTTCAATAGTTTTATTTTATCATTTTAGTAGTGAAGGAGTCATGTTGCATGGCATCACATTCCATATTCATATCAACATGGGTCATGCACCGAAGTGTCATGCCCTCCATCGTAGTCATATTAACCCATCATCACATCACATATGGTACCATGCATGACATGCTTTCAACATTACATTCTCATATCAAATCTCATATCTTAACCATATAATTAAGTATTTCACACATTTCTGGTATTTGCCTTCACTTAGGCATTTTTACAAACACGTGGTATGCATCATGTTCCACAAATCAGTCACATTAACAATTTAATAGTATATCACACCAATCAATTTCCTTTTAAGTAATAACAATAATCATGGACAATAGGATTATAAATGGCAATATTACACAATTCATATGACCATGCAAAAGCTTCAGCTTGCAGGAAACGTACATGCTGTCATAAAGAGTGGCTGATATCATCCATTTATATACAGAATTTAGCAAAACTTCCTGAATAAACTTGTATATATGATAGTTATGGATTCAAAGATAAATTTTCGTGCAAAAATATTAAGTGGGTGAATTATGGTGAATTATATGGTGAAGTGTGTCAAATCTGTTTTTCAGACAGATTTTAGGGTCTGTATTGAAAGCCAATTTTGGGCATGTTGCAGCCAGAAATTCGACATATAAGAACTGTGATAAAATTTTAGAAAAACTTGTTAACTTTTCAACAAGACCAAGAGCATAAAATTCCATTGTGTGTGCAGGTGTCTAGGCCAATTTTACTAAACTGTGTCAACACTGAAAATCAAACAGACATGTTATAAAGATGGAATATTTACCTCTAATTTCTGAATTGAATATATATCAAAACTTATATCATTTTGGGGTAGAACTTCAAGATCTACAAGCATATATTTTTTTGAAACCTAATTCAAGCCACAGAAAACAGAATTCAAGTAATAACACACTACAAGATTTCAGCTTTTGTAGAAAGTGATTTTTCTTGGAATTTCAAAGGGATATTCATGAAAATTTAATCATGGCACTTTAATTTGATTACCCCTAATCCATAGTGAGTAAACATGATATAAAAAAATGGTTGAATTAAACCCTAATTAAATTCCAAAACCAAGTTGGATTCCTACCTCAAAAAGTGGATTTTTCCTCTTTTCCTTCTCTTCTTTCTTCTCCACCTTCTTCTCTCTTGCAACCACTTGTGTTTTGTGGCTTTAGGATGAAGTAATTAGGGTTTTCAATAGAAGGAGGAGGAGAAAAGGGGGTGGGGATGGCCGGCCATAGGCTAAGGGAGAAGGAGGAAAAGAAAAAAGGAAAAGAGAAAAGAAAAGAAGAGTAAGAAGAAGAAAGAACACTCCTAGAAAAATATATCTCTAGAACCTCCTTAGGATAAGCATGCCACATGTTAAATGACCAAAATAACCTTCCAAAAATACCCCTCAACTTTCACTTATTTACAGGTTTGCCATTACTTTATGCACCGACCACTTAAGTATGTACACACAGCACTTTTGGTCCAAATGACTATTTTGCCCCTCGCCTTTCTAAAATTTTACGGGATTTGCCATTGACCCCTAACCCCTTTCACACTTGCATAGATTCCCCACACATACACATGCATGCCTACACATGTATACATGTACCACGTACACACGTCCAACACATTCCGGTTGTTTCGCACCCACGACGTCTTTCACACTTCTCCCACACTCAATCTCGCTTCTCGACTCTTAGCCACGCGTTACGGTCCAATCCCCCTTACAGTACGTTACATACATCGATATCCACATTTATTTCATGACTACGTATGCACCGTAGGTAGAAATACCACGTGTGTTCACTAGAATACTTGTATAGTGCTAAATAGGGCATGACAGGCGTTCTGACCTCTTCCTCCTCCTCCTCATCCGAGGCTTGTAGCCTCGAGAAATCACCCTCAACCGAGGGATAAAGGGTCCCCATTCTATCCTTTATCCTCTGGAGGCACGCCTCTCAGCCCTCCGAGTAACCATTCTCCTTCATCACCGCCATGGCCGAGACGATCTCCGTCGTCTAGTAGCGTCGGACCGCTTCCACCTGCTTCACCTCAAGCTCGGCCTTCCCCGACACCACCAGCACCCCCAGCTCCGCCGCCCTCATCTTTTCTTGTTCGAGGGCAGCCTCTACCTCTACCCGGCGGGCCTCCTCAGTCTGAGCCCTCTTCTCGAACTCTTCCAAACACGCCTCTTGTTTCTGGATCGTCACCCTTTGCTAGGCGTACGACTCCTACAGCTTGGCTAGCCGGGCCCTGTGCCTCGTCGCCCTCTCCTCGGCTGCTTTCTTCACGACTTCAAGTTTGTCCGTCTTCCTCCCTAGTGCGGCCTCGGCCTTATTTATCCCGATCGTGTGGAACCGGAGGGAGACCATCATGACATTCGCCTGTATAAAAAAACAGAGAAGAAGAATAAAGCACACACGAACAAAGAAAGCTGTATTATAAAAGAGAAGGCCGACCTACTTGTATACTGTGTCAGATGACCGAGGTGCATAATCTCTCTGCATCCACGTTTGTCAGAGACTCCCGGTCTCTTGGCAGCAGACTATTGTCGCCTAGCCACGTCGCCACTGCCGCCTCTTCGAAAACCGATTCTGCAGCGCCAACCGGATACGATGCCGCCAAAGAATCCTCTGCCGACAGAGCTAGAAGCTCGTCCCTCTTTGACTTGAAAGTCACAAGGGCGGATTCGCAGCTCGAATGGACGGGCTTTCCAAGTCCGGACGGCAGGCAACCATAAGGCTAGCGATCTGCGGCCGTCGTTCGCCCGCTGGAATCTGACCCGACCGGAGACCCCTGGGGTGGGACTGCCCATAGCGGTCACGAGGATCGGAGGTCTTTGCTCTCTCTGAGACCCTTGGGCCTCCAGCTCGGCCCGTGCCTCTTCCTCGACGTCGACATCAATGGGAATGTGGGTTACCGTGGCGTCCACGTTCTCAGTGGGACGGTCTAAGTCCGCCGCAATTGCCAGGGGACCTAAAGCAGCCGTGGCTCCCACCACCTTCTGCTTCTTCGTCCGCACGAGCTTCTCTGCCTTCGCAGTGGACGTCCCCTCCTGAGCTCTCTTCAGGCCAGCCTTCGCCGCTTGCTTGGCAGAGTGCTCCGCGTCCAACCTCACAAGCTCCTCCATCGGTAGACTCATTGTTTCACCTGCAAGAAGGAAATAGATTAGGGTGAGCAAATCAGTAACGAAAATTACAAAGATCGGGCTACCTTCAGGCCAAATGTGTCGGACAATCATTTCTTCCTTGGCAAGATCCTCATATCTCCCGTCCACCATGGGAATTCCCTGCAAGATCTTAGCCCGCTCTACATCGTCCGCCTCAAGGAGAACCTCCATGTTCACCTTAGGATTCAGTACGTCCCAGTTCGACCTCAGTGCAAGATCCTTGGGCGTCGAGACGAACACGTACCTCTCCTTCCAACCTTTGATCTTCACCGACAGGCCCAAGACTAGGGGCCGACGTCTCCTTGTCGAAAGATAGAAGTGCGACCCCAGCCTATTGGGTTCGAAGAAGTATCGAAATAGTGGCAGGGTCGGACTAATCTTTCTTCCTGTACAGAGGACGAGGAAGCCCATGATACAATTGATGGAATTCGACATCAGTTGGAAAAGAGGGAGTTCAAGAAAATTTAGAATATGGAGAAGCAAGGGAGGAAGAGGGAAGCAGAGTCCTTGGGTGAAGCAGGCGACGTATACTCTGACCTCATAGTCTTTGGGAAAGCACACCCAATCGGTGGAGGTTGGAAGACGGACAGTGTAGGGCGGCCTTATGTATTTCGTGCGGGCCAATGGTATAAAGGATGTCAGCGCAACAGATTCTACGCCAGAGATCTCAGCTGGGATATCCCCAGCCTCGGCCATGGTCACGACCGCCCGAGCGGATAATCTGGGCTTCCCAATGGCCGGCCCCTTCCCTTTCCTTGGGTCCCTATGGGCCACTGACAACGAACACATAGCAAGTTTGGCGGTCAGCCTACCATCGGGTCGGTCCTGCCTGATCGACAAAGTCTCCACCACCCGCTCCTTTGTGTCTGTGGCAGAGCTGTTCGATGCTCCATCACCCCTAAACCAACCTTCTATCTCCCTAGAAGCTGTGGAGTGGGAAGAAGTAGGAGAAACCATTTAAGAGACCAGAAGGATACCTAAAAAGAACTCCGGCGATAGTCGGAACGGTGAACAAGAACTCCGGCGACGGCGATAGTCAAAAACTCGGAGAAGAAAACTCAGAGAAACTTGGAAGAAGAAAAAATTTCTCGCTGGATCTCCCCCTCCCTTACTTATAGCGAGCGTCGTTCCATCTCCACCGTCGAAGCCAGGCCACGTGGCGCAAATCCAAGTTCCCCTTACGCCTCGACTGCCACCAGCCGTCACGTCAGCCACGCGTCACGTTCGGGATGGATGGGCTGCCTCGATCTTTTCCTGCCTTTCAAATCAAAATGATGGCGGCGAAGCGGTGGGCGTGCTTTTCAAATATATTACCGCCATGTCCAAATATTCATAGCGAAGGTCGCCCCCTCCCCTTTCGAACAGATGGAGAGATTATACGTCATCCGAACTAGGCCCGGCTACCGCCTCAAGCTCGAATGACGGGGGCAATTGTTACGACCAGAGATTTGAACACCTCGACTTCCCCTCTAAGTTTTCCAGACGTGCGACAAGCTCGCTCGTCATCCGTGAAGTCCGCCTCGTCAAACAAGAAGGGCGCACTTTACCCCAGCCTCGTCGATTGGTCGTGTGTTCCCCTCTGAGCTCGTCCGTCGAGCAACCAGCTCGCTCGTCATCTGTGAAGTCTGCCTCACCGAACAAGAAGGGTGTACTTCACCCCCAGCCTCGCCGATTGGTCGCGTGTTCCCCTCTGAGCTCACCCATCGAGCAACCAACTTGCTCATCGCCCTCTAAGTTCGCCCCTGACCGAGGCACGAGGGGCAACCATCGAGACCTGGCAGCATCGAGCTTAGGTAACAAGCTCGGCGCCCACATGGAGCAACCAAGCGATCCATGTGCGGCCCCACTCCTCAGACGCACCTTGGTGTCCTCTCAACCTATCGAACACGACAAACTTCCTTGTACGAGAACGTCACTGACACTTTCACCGTGCGACAAGCTGACAAAGGAGCACCGGGCCGTTATGCCATCTGACAGTTTGGCAAAAGAGCCTCTCGCCGTTGCACCGTTTGACGGTCTGACAAAGGTGTGCCTGACGATTTTGGCTCTGACACCCTGACAAAAGCACCCCATACATGCACATATCTGACATCCTCAGCCGAACCTTCCGCAGTCTGACAAGCCAGCTCAGCCGAACCCAACCGCCTTACTCAGCTATAAATACCCCTCTACTTCCACCGAGAAAAGGGTTGGTTAATTGAATTATAAACTCTCACTCACATACGAGCAAATATCGTCCACATATTTGTTCTTCCACTCAAGCTCGCCACGTAAGGTCGACCTACATCTAGCTCGGCCTACGTATCCAACCCACATTTCTAAGCCCTAATTCTTACTTAGGCATCGGAGAGGCTAAGGGTTGGAACCCAACTCTGCCTTTCTGACGAGCTGCTCTTTGCACAGGAAAGCTTCTCCAGGCAACGAGCTACCGGTGACCTACTCCAGGAGAGCGGCGAATAAGGGGCGACCTTGCAGGATTGATCCTGAGATCATCATCCGAAGGATGCTCGGCCTCTACACCACCTCACTGTTGGATCCTGCCAAAACAGAGTTAGGATCGATAATTAAAGTTGAGACTTACACTTGCGTATGCGGAACGGTAGTCTCGGAACTTTGCCTTCGGATTCGCCACGACGGATCGAGTCTTCTCACGAACGGAGTAAGGCTACTAATCCACAATCTAAATCTCTATTTTAGATTAAAAACTTGGAAAGAGGAAGAGAAAGGATTTCTGCAGAGCTTCGCTAGGATGAAGATGCATGCATGAATTTCATGCAAAAGGTGTAAGAAATGGCTTACCCTTGGGTCTTATTTATAACCCCCAAGGTAGTTATTTTAGGGTAAGTTGTTCCTTTGGAACAACTTAATTAAGGTGTACCATGATACATGGCACATTATAAGCTTAAGTTGTACCATATGCATGGTACAACATAAGCTTAAGATATTCCCCCTTTATTAGCCATATGTCGCATGCACTTATGCATATATAATGCGACTTTCCCACTCATCCAGAGATCCTCTCCGCAAGGGAACAGATTCCCTTTGTACACGACTTCGTGTACGCGACGTTCGAGGTCCGTATTACCTCGTACATCCCCCACAAGGGTGTACAAACGTCTTCCATATCCAACATCTCCCACTCACACTTGAGGGGATTGTAAGAGAACGTCTTTCCCTTAGTTCTTTCATCTATCATACCGAGAAATAGACCGTGCGACCGTCATGCGCGTAGAGTCTGTTGTTGTGCACTTGTTAGAGATACACAACGACCTCGAAGGTGCAAAGTTGAGTAGTTCAACGCATGCTTTACCCTAGATTATTTCTTCACATTTCTTGTACTCTATATTCAACAATTGAATCCCATCTGGATTACAATTGGCTGGCCAGCTTTGAATCATTTAAAGTCCAAATGTGAATATGAAATCAATCTTCCTCTTCTTGCGAACCTTCTGATCTTGACTTGATTCGCTTTTCTAACGTGCCCCGCCGAGCCGAATTATCATAGCCCATTAGCAACACGCTAAGATAGCGATCATCTCGTCAAATCTGAAGGAACCAATTGGAGTCCTTGAGGGTAAGAGTTAAGACCCGTATGGCCTTTGAGTCTCACATAATAGCAAACACTATTGCTATTAACTCAGTGGTCGAAATGCATACGTGGTATGAACACGTATTACAACATCACTCCTTTCCCAGGGAGAGTATGTCTTAATGATGTTGTACGGATGAAAGATCAGACACCACAGTGCCTATCTTTTTGAGTCCCCTTACTACTCGTGAAATATTCACGGACTCTCATCCTGCATAAGACAGATAGGATTAAATCCTATGAGATCTCTTTCAAATATCCTTGTGATACAGATCTCAGATCTTTTATAAGCATCCGTATGATGCAGATCTTTTATTCGACTATCTTGTTTAAGTCACGACTCTAAATCATTTGTCTAATGATTTTGACTTTAAACTAGTCTCATCTCTATCTTATCCATCTGATAAGATAAGGCGGTTGCTCATGTGAGAGAGCCAACCTTAATCTGTCCGACATACACACAATAAAATAGCTGAGACTCAAACACAAATGTTTAAAATCATTTGTAAGAAACTTGTATGCAATATATAAAAGAACTTCTTTCTTTTATTAAACTTTGATCTTCTATAGACATGGGAAATATTACAAGATTCAGCTCAGCACCTACGCATTCCCATAGATGATAAGTGTTTGTAGAACACATCTCTGGGGATCGCCTTGGTAAGGGGATCCGCTATCATCTCATGCGTGGATATGTATCCTATGTCTACTTCCTTCCGTTTGTCATAGTCCTTCGCAAACTTGAATCGAATGTCAATGTGTTTGGTCTTACAATGAAATTTAGGATCTTTGACGTATGCAATCGAAGCTTGACTATCACTGTATATAGGAACAATGCTTGTGTCAGTGGCATTCGTCAGCCTGTCTAAGAATTTCCTAAGCCAAACAGCTTCTTGGACCGCCATGCTGAATGCTACGAATTCGGCTTCCATGGTTGATAGAGCGATGCATGTTTGTTTCTTGCTGCGCCAGGATATTGCACCATTCCCGAGCAAGAAAACAAAGCCTGAGGTAGATCTTCGCTCGTCGAGATCACCTGCCCAATCAGCATCGGTATAGCCTTCGAGTCTCAAGGTATTGCCTTGATAGCATAACGCATAGTCCGCAGTCCCTTTGAGGTACCTTAATATCCTCTTCATCGCTTTCCAGTGTGCTTGTCCTGGGTTGGATTGGTAACGGCTTACCATACCAACACCATAGCAAATGTCCGGTCTGGTACACATCATAGCGTACATCAGACTCCCGACAGCACTGGAGTATGGAACCTTTTCCATAGCTTTCTTTTCTTTTGGATCTTTGGGACACATTTCCAAACATAGACCCTCGCCTTTGCTTATTGGAGTATCAATTGGCTTGCAGTCCTGCATATTAAATCGTTCTAAAACTTTCTTTATATATGTCTCTTGAGAGAGAGAAAGAAGTTTCTTGGAACGATTCCTTGAGATCTTAACCCCAAGGATATATGCAGCTTCACCCATGTCTTTCATCTCAAAGACGGATGAAAGCCAAGCTTTGATATCCAATATAAGACGCTTATCATTTCCGGCTATAAGTATGTCATCTACATAAAGAGACATAATTACATACTTGTTTTTAATCCTCTTAATATATACGCAGTTGTCTTCGTCGAGCATGGAGAAACCATACGACAAAACGACTTCTTGAAAGCGCATATACCACTGCCTTGAGGATTGTTTAAGACCATATATGGATTTACGAAGTTTACGAACCTTATGTTTGTTTTCTTCTTGTACAAACCCGTTTGGTTGTTCCATGTAGATCTCCTCATCTAGTTCTCCGTTAAGAAAAGCAGTCTTTACATCCATCTGATGTAACTCGAGGTCCAAACAAGCCACCATTGCCAGAATTAAGCGAATGGAGGTAAAACGCACGACAGGGGAGAAAGTCTCTTCGTAGTCTATTCCTTCCTGTTGCGTGAAACCTTTCGCAACAAGGCGAGCTTTATATTTCTCGATGGAGCCATCAGCCTTATGCTTGATTTTGAGAACCCACTTGTTCCCAATGGCTCTACGTCCCTTAGGTAAATCAACCAAGTCCCAGACTTGGTTTGTTTTCATGGATTGAAGTTCTTCTTCCATTGCCGCTATCCATTTATTTTTAGCAGGGCATGTGACGGCATGTTTGAAATTTGCAGGTTCGTCATCATCTTGTAGTAATGTCATGAATGTTTGAGGAAATTCATCCTCAAATCTCAGAGGTGTTAGCCTCATTCGATTACTACGTCTTGTTTGAGTTTGATCACTCCCACTTGGAATGACATCACTCCCACTTGGAATAACATCACTCCCACTCGGAATAGGATTGGTATCGTTCGTATCATCCATTGGTGAAGTTTGAAACGTATTTTCTTCTTCACCAAGAATTCTCCCACTCGAACGTTCTGATCCTTCTTGATCCCAAGTCTCAAACAAGGATAAGTCTTGACTTATCTCACCCTGTCTTGGAAACTCGTTTTCCAAGAAGACAACATCCCTCGATTCGAATTCTATTAGACCTCCATTGTCCTCTTGACCGACGAAAGCATATCCTTTGGAGTTTTCAGCGTATCGGATGAAGATACACTTCCTCCCACGTGGCCCAAGTTTGCCATATTTGTGAGAGGATAAATGTGCGTAAGATGCACAACCCCAAGGTTTTAGAATGCTTAAGTCTGGAGTTCTATTGTTCCACAACTCATAAGGAGTAGAACTTACCGACTTCGAGGGTACACGGTTTAAGATGAATGCTGCCGTCAATAATGCGTCACCCCAAAAGGTGATAGGCAAATTTGCCTGAGACATCATTGAACGGACCATTTCCATCAATGTCCTATTTCTTCTTTCCGCAACACCGTTTTGTTGTGGAGTATAAGGCATAGTTATTTGATGAACTATGCCTTTTTCATCACAGAGTTCCTTAAAACTCGTTGATTGATATTCCCCACCCGATCGGTTCGCAAGACCTTTATCTTGCGATCTAGTTGATTTTCCACTAAACTCATATAGTTTTTGAAGCAAGTTAAAGCTTCATGTTTGTGGGAAATCAAATAAATATGACCGAAACGGGTGAAGTCATCAATGAAAGTGATGAAATAGGACTTCCCGCGTCTTGTCTTAACATTCATTGGACCGCAAATGTCCGAATGGATAAGCTGTAATGGAACTTCGGCCCTTGTGCCAGTTCCAAACGGCTTGCGACAAGTTTTCCCTACAAGACAATGTTCGCAAGTTGACATTTCAACTTTTGAAACATTAGATAGCAAGCCACTTTTGGCAAGTCTATCCATTCTAGTTGGTCCAATATGACCAAGTCTTACATGCCAACAAATGATCTCAGATTCAGAGTTAGAAGCATTTGTCAAATGGAAACTTTCATTAATGGAAGAAGAAGCATCATACATTGTATTTAAAACAATTAATCCATTACAAACATTACCAGATCCAATTAAAGAACTATTACAAACAATGTCAACTTTCTGTTTATAGAACCTCCATTCATAATCTAAAGACATTAACATGACCACGGAAACGATATTCCTTCTAATATCTGGAGCAAAGAGGACGTCGTGCAATAATAATGTCCGGCCGTTGTCGAGAACTAGCTTACATGTTCCGACGCCTTTGACTTCAACACGAGTGTTGTTGCCGACGTATATCCACTTTGTTCCTTGAGTTATCTTTCGATACTCTACGAAGAACCTTCTGTCCTTCGCTACGTGGTCTGTGGCCCCTGAATCAATCAACCAAAAATAGTTAGATTCAGCAAGAAACATGGAACTAGAAACACATATGTAACTAGCCCTACAAGTTACCTTATCACTTTTATCCGTACATGTACGGGCGAAGTGACCGTACTTGTTGCACTTAAAGCACTTGATCTTCTTCAAGTTTTTCTTCTTTGAGTGCACATTCTTTTGCCACTTTTTGTTCTTAGTCTTCTTTGAGGTTTTCGGTTCTTGCTTTCGTTTCACAAACCTTAAGCGTTTATTCTTCCGCTTATTTCCTCCATGTGAGGAACTAGCGGCCACGTGCACTTCTGCACTTGGTTTTGCGGCTTGAATCCGCTCTTCCTCGAGTTCGAGGTGTTTCGATACATCGCTTAAAGTTTTAATGCACTCATTATGAGTGAGATGCATTTTCATGTTATCCCAGCTATCTGGGAGTGAACGAATGACTGCTTGGATCTGCTGTTCGTCAGACAGCGTAACACCCGCATCCTTTAATTCAGATATAAGATTCGCCATGTGGCGGAGATGCTTTTTCATAGAATGATCTCGCCGCATCTTGTACGAATCAAATTGAATATTTAAGGAGCGGAGTTTGGTAACCGAAGTTCCACCAAACTTTACTTCTAGCTCAGACCATATGTCTTTGGCTAGGTCGAATTCCCGAAATAGACGCATTATGTCATTGTCCATTGCGGACAGTAACGTAATACGTGCTATTTTGTTCTTTCGAGTCCAAGTATCATAAGCTTCCCGGTCCCTCTTGTGTTGGGCCGTATTGCCCAACTCAGGTTCTTCCATTATGTTTTGGAGTGTTTCGAGCACATCTTGCTCCTCCAAAACATATTGGATTTTTATTGACCAAAGTTTATAATTGTCGCCGTTGAGCTTTTCACCTTTGTTAAGCTCTGCGACAATGTTCTTAGAAGCGGTTGACATATTCGATTCAAAAAACTGCAAAGAAAATGAAAAACGCGATCAAAATTCTATGCATAAAGTTTCGATTCTTTAAACACTTGATAAGTTCCTTGGATGCGTTGAAATGTTACTCTAGAATCGAGAAGTTCACTACGTTCCCAACTACCATCTAGAAGTAACTTTCAAAGTATCCCTCTTACTTATCTCAAGTAAAAAGAAATCAGAAATAATACCCGTATGGTATTAGCAGCGGAAAAATACTTTGAAAACCATATCTTTCAAAATAGAATAGGTGAGAATTTGCGCAAAGAATTTTAGCGCAACAATTGCCAAGCCACGAGACCTGTTCTACACACCCATGGGTTAGATAACCATGGCCGGATCGTGGTAGGACTTGGAATTCTAAATTGCGCTATCCCGATTAAGGACGGGACATAACCTATTTGAAAAACATCTTTTTCAAAAAAAAATTTGAAAGCACGTTGGCTAATCTCCGTAGAGTAGAGCACAACGTCACAAGTACATTGGCTAATCTCCGTAGAGTAGAGCACAATGACATGGCTAATCTCGCATGAAGTAGAGCACTATGGCTAATCTTCAAAGAGTAGAGCCTAATGAAAAAACTTCATTAAAACGTTAGTCCCGTATGAACTAGTCGGCACTGTGGTTAGCCCCGTATGGACTAAACGACACATTCGAGTTTGACCAAGGCCTTTTGTTACCCCGTATGAGTCATTTGGCAAGTTTGCAATCGACCCAGACCATCTGTTGGATTGGTCGACCAAAAACACTAAATTGGTCGACCAATTTTTGAATTGCAACATCTTCCCGGCCAGGGCCTCTGCCCTGGCCGGCCAGGGGCCTTGGCCCCCTCGGCCAGGGCCTCTGCCCTGGCCGAGGCCGGCCAAGGCCGGCCAGGCCCTGGCCGAGGCCAGGGCGCCAGCCCTGGCCTCTGCCAGGGCCGGCCAGGCCGGCAGGCCTTGGCCAAGGCCGGCCACTGCCGGCCTGGCCATGGCCGGCCACTGCCGGCCTGGCCATGGCCGGTCATGGCCAAGGCCATTTGGCATTGGCCGGCCATGGCCCCTTTGGCCATGGCCGGCCACCCCCTTTTGAATGGGGTTGCCGCACACACTCCTCCCCCTTGATGGGGTGGTCGCTGGTGGTTATTGGCCGTAGCCAACCCCCTCCGCAAGTGAAGGGGGGTGCATAGCCTTCATAGCCCATTTGGCCATGGTGCACATGCACCAAATTTCCTCTTACCCGATGGAAATAACTACCATCATCTTCCTCGATGAAGCACCCGTTCGTCGATGAAGCACCAGTTCGTCGAGAAATTAGTTATTTCCTAATGGCCGTGTGCCAAAAATGAAAAATAACATACTACGTGAACGGTCGGTTCTTCCCGTCACGGAGAGTTCCTACCATATCCGTAATGATAGGAGACCCTAACGTGAAAAGAACAACCGCTGCGTTCTCTCCGTCACGAAGCGTTCCTACTATATCCGTAATAGTAGGAGACCCATTCGTGAAAAAGACAACGACTCGTTCATAGTTTCGACGGGGCGGTGGTTTGACCGGGGCGAACCCATATGGCTCTGATACCAATGTTGGATCCTGCCAAAACAGAGTTAGGATCGATAATTAAAGTTGAGACTTACGCTTGCGTATGCGGAACGGTAGTCTCGGAACTTTGCCTTCGGATTCGCCACGACGGATCGAGTCTTCTCACGAACGGAGTAAGGCTACTAATCCACAATCTAAATCTCTATTTTAGATTAAGAACTTGGAAAGAGGAAGAGAAAGGATTTCTGCAGAGCTTCGCTAGGATGAAGATGCATGCATGAATTTCATGCAAAAGGTGTAAGAAATGGCTTACCCTTGGGTCTTATTTATAGCCCCCAAGGTAGTTATTTTAGGGTAAGTTGATCCTTTGGAACAACTTAATTAAGGTGTACCATGATACATGGCACATTATAAGCTTAAGTTGTACCATATGCATGGTACAACATAAGCTTAAGATATTCCCCCTTTATTAGCCATATGTTGCATGCACTTATGCATATATAATGCGACTTTCCCACTCATCCAGAGATCCTCTCCGCAAGGGAACAGATTCCCTTTGTACACGACTTCGTGTACGCGACGTTCGAGGTCCGTATTCCCTCGTACATCCCCCACAAGGGTGTACAAACGTCTTCCATATCCAACACTCACTACTTATAAACAGCCACCCCAATCACCCCCTCACTTGTAACCATCGTGCCCTTGGTTCCCCATTAATACAAATTCATTGTGGGCGGATCTTACCCCGCAACAGGTGGGATAAAGACTTAAACTCTGTAAAACTGTATTACTTTGCTCTAGTTAGTGTATTGGTTTGGGTTGAAGTTAACTTTGATGCATTGGCAATAGGTTGGTTTTACCTCCTGAGTTAAGTTCATGTTGTTCGGTGAGTAATGTCAATGTCCGATCCTTGTCCTCGTGGACCTTTATGGTGAATCGACCCGGTGGCATTATTCTCTAGGCTCGACTCACTAACGCTCTTGTAGACTATGGCACGTAGATGACATGACACACTCAAGTAAAACAGTCCCCCAATCAGTCCATAGATATCCATTTGCTACTATATCATCTTCTAATAAGAATACAGATTTAACCATTATAACACCTGGAATGCTAAGAATCGAGCTCTGGATGACGGAAAATGACATGCTAACATAAGCATTAGCAATAACAAGACAACAACTGTTAATAGCCTTTATTTCCACCTCTGCTGCTGCCCCTACCTCCACCACGGACTCTAGGCTACATGACAGCTATAATGTTCAACGTTTTAGTTGTAAACTTTTTTTCAAAGAAAAGACTTTATGAATGAAAAAAAATTTCTTTCTTTTACTGAAGTATTTTGAACTGCTCCATATTTGCACCTCTGTCTCTTGTAATGTTCTCCTCGCGTGCTGATCTTGAGCTTAGGAGAATGACAAGCTCAGACCAAGAGTACATCAAAATCGGGTTGGAATGATAGCCGGGTCTGATAACAGTAATGTCCGCACCCAGAACCAAAGGAAGATGTCGGTGTGGACTCCAGCCTGAGCTGGGCCTTGTTGGAAAGAATTAGCGTGACCTTACACCAACTATTGGGGCGAGATTATCCCATGTGGTTTGAATCGGCCGATCTTATATTTCAAGTTGAAGAGAAGGTGATCAATCCATGTCAGAAGGTCGGGCTTGCCGATCTCCATTTATGCAGATTGCAGCTGCCATGTGATAACTTAGGGTGTGGCCGCTAGAGCTGCTCTTGTAGAGTGGAACCAGTTAGGGAGCTGACCGTGGGTGTAACCGCTGAGGCCATCACCGTGAAGCATAGTTGTGAGGAGCAGACCTGCGTGGATGACGTCCTGTAAAGCATAGATGTTAGGGTCGACCATGGGTATAACCGCATAGGTCGTTCTTGTAGGACGTAACATGCAAATGAATAGACTACGGCTGTAACCTTTGAAGTCGTCCCATGGAGCGTTGCTCGCAAAGGGCAGACCTCAAAAACTTGCATGACCTTTCCCAATGCCGTTGGAGGGGCATACGGGTTATTGAGGAGGTTGCTAAATCATGAGACTGTGCAACATATGTTATCATAAGGCCCTTCCTCTAGCGCAAACTGTTGATACACAGATTCTCGCTTGGCCGTATCAGGCTGTTGGGCGCTTGAACCGGACCCTGGGAACGAGCAATTCTGCAACAGGTTGAACCTGGATAGGGCAGTTTCACCGAGCCGTCCTCCTTCCCATGTGCTTGAAAAAGATAAGAAGATGCATCAGAGAACCAGGGACATACCCCCCCAGATACTCTCCGATGTCTAAGTCAAGCGATGGTTGGAGGGAAGTAGGTGATGGTCGTAAGATAGCCCGTGTCTGGTGGCAATGCATTGGTTTAGCGTGGGTGTGCCATGGACATTAAGGTTTTGAGCTAGTGTTTGTGTGTCTAAAAGAGAACATACCTGGCGGCGGAGATATCCTGCAGCTTATATAGGGCTTGCAATAGGAAAATGTCACGTGGAAGGCTGTAGACTCCCTGGTCATTACCGTTCCCACCAACCTAGCTCGTGGCCAGATATGGTAGGGAGTCAGACCGCTTCAGTGGATATGGTAAGCAATAATGCCACCTAACGGCATGAAAAGAGTGGGTGGTTGGTTCGTGCTTGCCTCAAAATATTGTGCTCTCCTAAGCGCAGTCAAGAAGTAATAACCCGATGAGTTGGGTATCGTATCCATATGGACACGTCATCTACAGGTTCACAACTCACAATTAAGCAAAGATGCGATTTAATGAAATACGAACCACCTTTCGAAGGCGAGATGTTTGTGCAAAAGGTCAAGTCATGAAATAATAATAAAACTAAGCTAGGGCTAGTACTGGTGTCGCAATCAGATATGGGTGTGCATGTTGTGAATTCATTAGGGTTCTGCCCCTATTATGCATTCCATTCTCGATGTCGCACCTTGTGGGCTAACTGCATCGGATGACCCAATCCCGCATCCATACCATGGTATGGAAATTGGAAGATTTAGTTATTAAGCACAATGGTGTTAATTTCATGTGTAATCATTGGGATTATGGGTTCTATGCCATAATTTCTAGGCAGTGCCTCGCGGCACTCCACCCTAACTACGTCTAGGGCCCCTCAAGGGTCTTATGCACGTAGGCTATGTTTCGCAGTACGTCATTCTTAGATCCCTCGACGGGTGGTGTAGGCACATGTAGACAATGCCTCGTGGCGCATCATCCCCTTTGGGACCCCTCACGGGTAGTGTTATAACACGTAGGAGATGCACCACGGCATTCCTGTAGGAAGACGTATGCCCTTGAGGCATTTATCCTAAGATAATCATCTCGTTCTAATAATTATATGGTATTAATTATCCTAAGTATGGATTCGTAGAATCATACACTTAGATAATTTTCTTAGACTTATAGTCAGGTCATTACATACCCAGATGTAGATCTCGATTATGAGAAGTTAGTGACCGATTAGAAACTTAAGTCTTAAACGGTTCATGGTCATAGATTTGTCGAGAATAGGATATCGACACATCGGTTAGACCATTGTATCTTTGTCTTACCTTAGGGTAATGATGATCTCATAGTCATTCGACATGGCGAAGTCAAAGACGAGACACATGTGCTCATTAGAGAATGAGTTCACTGAGCGACCAACTTAGAGTTATTAAATGGTTAAGCTTTAACTAGACTGTCAATAATAACTCTAGAGTGATGATAGGCAAGCTGGTCCTTAAGACCTGAAGTCATCAATACGAACATGTGAATGGATAGTGTCACTTAGAGCTATTATCTATCTTCGAGGCTCGGCCTGCTGAAAGATCTTAGGTTGGGTGACACCTGAAGCTCACGAGAGAAGTAGATGACTAAGATGAGATTCATCTCTTCCATTAAAGGGAAGTTAGTGTCACTGGATCAGTACGGTCTTTGTGTTAATCCTTGACTGGGGTACGTTGTAGGATGTACAACGTGAATACGACAAAGACCGTTGTATACCGACCGATGTTGGCTAGTGGGGTTGACAGTTAACCATACCATAGGCCATGCAGAGACACATACTTAACGAAGGGACTAAAACTATAGAATTCATCACTGACACAGTCAGAGTGATCCCGACGACACGTTCATCAATGGGTCGATCACATAAGAATGATTTTGAAACAGGGACGACGCCTGCGGCACGTGATTACCGTCGTCTAGGGGTTTAGAGCCCCAACCTGTAGTAGGGTTAGGCTGTAGGGTCTCACAGCAAGTAGTATCCACGTCTTAGTAATAGGAAGAATGTTAAGAGGAATTCATTCCATGAAATGGAATAATTAAGTCCACAAGTTAGTTGTGAGTTCAAGTTTAATAGGGGATAAATTTTGCATGTGATGCAAACTATATTAAATGTTTCGTAAATTGTTTACGACAATATTTAATGGAATAAACGCATTGGAAAGGTTACTTGGATGACGGGATCGTCCCGGTTTAAACGCGAGTTCAAACCGCGTCAAAAACGGAGTCCAAATGCACAAGTTAGAGCCAAAACAGTCAGACCAAACAGTTTAGACTAAAACCAGCATAAGGGGGTCAGCCCAAATAGGTTGGGTTAACCCCGGCCAAAATTCAAAGGGAACCAGCACACTTGGGCTGGGCGCCCAAGCCCAAACGGGCTTGGACACCCAGACCAAGTGGGGTGGGCTCTGACCCACCCAGTGGGCGGGTCAGGCCCGCCCGCTCATGCAGGCAGGCGCCCGCAGCAGCAGGCAGTTTGATTCGGGTTCAATATTACATATTTAACCCCCCATTTAGCCCTATTTTGTGCTCAGGTGATGCTACATTGTTCTCTAATTCTTACGTATTTTGTACACAATTATTTATTAGAGAAAACACTCTATTTGAGCACAAAATAACAATTAATGGACTATTTCTACACTTTTTATATTTTTCCTAGCTTGGTCTCGATCTCACGATTCCAACGACTATTTATTTGTATTTTTCTGAGATCTGTGCTAATTAATGTGTATTTTTGAATGCAGAATACAATTTAAATGGAGAAATACGCAATTAAATACGAAAATACGGTCGGCAGCCAATCACATGCTGCCACGTGGCGCAATCGCAGCCATCCAGTCTTAATCCAACGGTCGAGATCGACCCATACGCGCTCTCGTACGCGAGCGCAGCGGCAAATTCCCTTGGCTACGTGGCCGGATCTTAACCGTATATAGACGATCGAACGGTGCTGATTGAAGGCGATTACGATTCTTCCGGGGGCGACGTGGCAGCATCCTGGCACTTTGCCGCCGAATCGAACGGCGTTGCTTCAATATCCAAAGGCGGGCGACGCGGCAAAAATCGGACCGTTGGATTACGATCCAACGGTCGAAAAGCGAAAGCGAGCGCAGGCGATCTTTCGATTCCATGGGACACGCGGCGTGATCCCCTCCGACCGATTCGAATTGAACGGTCACAGACGACCCCGCAAATTTAAAGCGCAAGCGGCGACGTGGCCTAATCCGGAGCGTCGACTAACGATCCGACGGCTCGTATCGAAGACGAATTGAGTTCGGAGAGCAGCAATGGAGTTAACGGGCGTGGATGCGAGCGATCCGATCCGATAATAGTGCCACGTGGCAGCTTTACGTCCAATCCCGCATGGATCGGACGTCTGATAATTCCGCCGACGTTGGATTGCGGGTTTTGGGCGATAATGGAGCGGGTTTCGACCCGTTAACACACAGTTAACCCGCAATGCCTCTATATAAGGTATTCCTAGGGGTTTTGGGCGTATAAAAAGCAGATTTTGACGTATTTTGAGCGTATTGGAGGCTCTAGGAGCCGTATTTCGCCACCACAAAATTCTGTAAAATTCCAGAGGCTATTTTCTTATTTCCAGAGAGTTTTGGTGTCTAAACTTGAAGATTGGGTGATAAATTTCTTAACTTAAACCTCGTATTTGGTGCTTTTCTATTGTATTTTGCTATTAGATTGATGTATTCTTCTATGAAACTTGTTTATTCTTGCACCATGAGTAGCTAAATTGTTATTGTGCGTGGTATGGCGTAGTTAGGGGATATGATGCGTGTTTATTTGGTTGTATTCCTTGTGCTAAATCGTTAAACGTCGTTAAAGTTGTAATCTTTGTTATTAAATCGTCTTTTTCATCTTCCAAAAGAAGTGATTGAGTTGATGATCGCCCCAAAAGGGTGAGTTTTGATCTCCCCAAAAGGGAGTTTCATACCGTAGTTTTGATCTCTCCAAAAGAGAGTTTCATATCGTATTATAACTTTAGCGACGATCTTATTGAATATTGTGCTTGAACCCCCAAAAGGGTATCTTCCGATGAATTGCTCCCAAAAGGAGAATTCATTGAGTTATATTGGGTATTTTCCGGTGAATTGCTCCCAAAAGGAGAATTCATTGCGTTATACTTGTCAACCAAATTAATACGAATCATTGATCCTAACGAACCCATACCATGTGCATACTTTTCGTCGATACTTTCATACACGACTTTTCTTTGTTCGTATTGTTCGCACGTCACCATCACGTACTTTCACACCATCATCACCATCATTATTAAAGTGGTTAGTTTCTTTTCGTAGGTTTTCTATTTGATTTGAGCTGTGGTTTCAACAGATTTCCTCCCGAGGATTCGACATCTGGACTCTCAGATTATATTACTTGTACGGACTCTTGCACTTGAGAGAGAGCACCTTTTTGGTTCAACCAAGTTTTTGGCACCGTTTCCGGGGAGGAATGGTTTGTGACTACGGTTTATTTCATTTAGAGGACCTTCGGTGAGATCTTTCCACTTTACTGTATATAAATTTTTGTTTGATTTTATTGTACATAAACTTTTATCTTTTTAAAATTGGAGTATATGAATTTCTATTGCACAAACAATCTGTATGATGCAAGATATGCTAATGCACACAAACATAGGATGGAGAAGCTCAAGATCGTTAATTTTAATCAAACTGACTGTGAAACTTTCTTTCAGGCCTGGCGGAGGTTCACAAACATAGTATCGAGCTATCCGCAGCATGGGTACACAAATGAAGAGCTTATGGCGTCCTTCCTAGATGGACTACGACCACAGCTGCAGGAATTCTTGGGAGGCATGACGCCGATAGAGGCGTGTGAATACATGGAGTCTCTGCAAGAAAATGAAGAAACCAGGGAAGAGACTTCAGAGTGCGATTCAACGGAGCCTTCGTGCCTTGATCAAGGGGAGCAAAGCGTAGACGTACCTTTGCAATCCTTGAAAGAGGAAGTTCACTCGATTATTCAGACACAGGAGGCTACATCCCATCAATTCCAGGAGAATTTCCTTGCTCGGAGTCGGCAGATTCAGAAATCCTTTGAAAATCTTACTCTGATTGCCACTTGCTTAGAAGAAAATAATTATTTTGAAATTCAACTTCAAGAATCTAATACGAGTTTATCTTCTATTGCAGGGAAATCGAGCAAGCCATGTCACGTTGAGGACACAAATGAAAATATCTACATGGCAGAAAGTGTGTGCAAAAGAGAGGACGAGCTAGCAATTTTGGATGAACGAGAGGAGGAGACAGCTAGGGACAAGGGTCTTGAGAAGGGTCTTGAGATTATCGCCATGGAGTCAGAACCATGCCCTCCTCCAGTTTTATCCCAAAATCATTTACCCCTCTCCCCATTGATCGAGCATCATACCGAGAGTAGTGCATATCTTTCAGGGAGTAGTCGTCAACTTGCTTTAATTTCTTTCACTTATTTTGATGACTACATTTGGAACATTTTTGTTGAAAGGAACTTTAAACTAATTTGGACTGACATAACTCATCTCTTGCAGGAAACTGGTAAACGGCTTATAGAGATGCTTGGAGTTGTGTTGCTGGGGTCCAATTTAGCTTCTGGAGGAAAAATAATCGCCGAGGAGCACAAGGAGCAAATTGAACAACTTCCTCCACAATTAAAGATTTGGGATCCGCCATTTGATCACGGTGTGTTCTTTCCAGTAGTGTAGTTTTTAAATGCTTTCTAGGTTGCTTGCTTGAATAAACTCGTACCCCTTTCGACATTGAGGACAATGTCCATCTTTAGTTGGGGGGTGTGTATGAGACCTTAGGATTTTTTTTGAGAAGAATAAATCACCAAATCTCATCATTTAAAACTCCTTCATATGCCTCAAATACGGATGATTACGCATTAATTGAGTTCTAAAAATTATTTATGGTTTGAGTTAATTATTTTTCTCTTCATGGAATTACTCGTTAATATGCTATTCATGAAAATTTTCAATTGCCATGATTAATATCTCGAAATAGTTTGAATTTATTTCATGCATGCTAATGTGATGAAAAAGCTTTAGTATACACGATTTATTATAAAAGTCTTCAAGTTGAAGAGGAATTTGGCCTTTGATACTAATGTTTATGTTCGAAAATATGGGTGTTGAGTTGCTTACAAAGAAAAATGAATGAATAAGTATGTCACTAATAAATAACTTGGTTGGCTCGAGTAGTACAGTCCGAGGGGTCCTTTTTGGCCTAATGCCCTATTATCGTCTGATTTGGGAGCCATTGACAGGAAACTCACTCATTTAATGGAGCGATCCAAGTTATACATTTTTCTGCGAATGTTGCTTGATGCGCGTTACGCGGAACCAATAAAAGAAAAGAAATGGTGAATATACTAAGCAACTTCAATACCCATATCTTGAATGATTGTTTTGATAGGCCAATTCCTTGGAAACAAGAAAACTAGAGAAAAACGACGTGTTATACTTTCGCTTGCGCAAAACGATGCTTGTATGTTATTTATTCATACTAAATTAGAGAAAATATCATGTGATTGATTTTGTTCATGGATGTGTATATTGATGGTCAAGATCATGTTGGAATGCGTATTATTGAGCCATGCCATGAGCAATTCGTAAGAACTTATTGTTTTATTAATCATCCGTATTAATCGCTCTTTTTGCTAGAGACTAGCAAATCGCTAGTTGGGGGGTGTGATTTGGGTTCAATATTACATATTTAACCCCACATTTAGCCCTATTTTGTGCTCATGTGATGCTACATTGTTCTCTAATTCATACGTATTTTCTACACATTTATTTATTAGAGAAAACACACTATTTGAGCACAAAACAGTATTTAACGACGTATTTCTGCACTTTTTATAATTTTCCTAGCATCGTCTCGATCTCACGATTCCAACGACTATTTATTTGTATTTTTCTGAGATCTGTGCTAATTACTGTGTATTTTTGAATGCAGAATACAATTTAAATGGAGAAATACTCAATTAAATACGAAAATACGGTCGGCAGCCAATCGCATGCTGCCACGTGGCGCAATCGCAGCCATCCAGTCTTAATCCAACGGTCGAGATCGACCCATACGCGCTCTCGTACGCGAGCGCAGCGGCAAATTCCCTTGGCTACGTGGCCGGATCTTAACCGTATATAGACGATCGAACGGTGCTGGTTGAAGGCGATTACGATTCTTCCGGGGGCGACGTGGCAGCATCCTGGCACTTTGCCGCCGAATCGAACGGCGTTGCTTCAATATCCAAAGGCGGGCGACGCGGCAAAAATCGGACCGTTGGATTACGATCCAACGGTCGAAAAGCGAAAGCGAGCGCAGGCGATCTTTCGATTCCATGGGACACGCGGCGTGATCCCCTCCGACCGATTCGAATTGAACGGTCACAGACGACCCCGCAAATTTAAAGCGCAAGCGGCGACGTGGCCTAATCCGGAGCGTCGACTAACGATCCGACGGCACGTATCGAAGACGAATTGAGTTCGGAGAGCAGCAATGGAGTTAACGGGCGTGGATGCGAGCGATCCGATCCGATAATAGTGCCACGTGGCAGCTTTACGTCCAATCCCGCATGGATCGGACGTCTGATAATTCCGCCGACGTTGGATTGCGGGTTTTGGGCGATAATGGAGCGGGTTTCGACCCGTTAACACACAGTTAACCCGCAATGCCTCTATATAAGGTATTCCTAGGGGTTTTGGGCGTATAAAAAGCAGATTTTGACGTATTTTGAGCGTATTGGAGGCTCTAGGAGCCGTATTTCGCCACCACAAAATTCTGTAAAATTCCAGAGGCTATTTTCTTATTTCCAGAGAGTTTTGGTGTCTAAACTTGAAGATTGGGTGATAAATTTCTTAACTTAAACCTCGTATTTGGTGCTTTTCTATTGTATTTTGCTATTAGATTGATGTATTCTTCTATGAAACTTGTTTATTCTTGCACCATGAGTAGCTAAATTGTTATTGTGCGTGGTATGGCGTAGTTAGGGGATATGATGCGTGTTTATTTGGTTGTATTCCTTGTGCTAAATCGTTAAACGTCGTTAAAGTTGTAATCTTTGTTATTAAATCGTCTTTTTCATCTTCCAAAAGAAGTGATTGAGTTGATGATCGCCCCAAAAGGGTGAGTTTTGATCTCCCCAAAAGGGAGTTTCATACCGTAGTTTTGATCTCTCCAAAAAAGAGTTTCATATCGTATTATAACTTTAGCGACGATCTTATTGAATATTGTGCTTGAACCCCCAAAAGGGTATCTTCCGATGAATTGCTCCCAAAAGGAGAATTCATTGAGTTATATTGGGTATTTTCCGGTGAATTGCTCCCAAAAGGAGAATTCATTGCGTTATACTTGTCAACCAAATTAATACGAATCATTGATCCTAACGAACCCATACCATGTGCATACTTTTCGTCGATACTTTCATACACGACTTTTCTTTGTTCGTATTGTTCGCACGTCACCATCACGTACTTTCACACCATCATCACCATCATTATTAAAGTGGTTAGTTTCTTTTCGTAGGTTTTCTATTTGATTTGAGCTGTGGTTTCAATAGATTTCCTCCCGAGGATTCGACATCTGGACTCTCAGATTATATTACTTGTACGGACTCTTGCACTTGAGAGAGAGCACCTTTTTGGTCCAACCACGGGTCCGCCCACTTTAGCAGGTGGACCCGCCAGCACCTTAGAGGTGCGTGCAGTGCACACGCCTCGAAGCGCGTGCACGGGCCCACTTAACCCTCGGGTTTAGTGAGATTTTTTCGCGGCTAGGACTTGTGCGTTTTTGTGGGTTTTTGCTAACTTTGAGACGATGTTTGAGGGGTCAAACGACGTCGGATTGACTCGCCGTTTGTTCCTACGTATTCACCATTTGAAGCTCTTCGAAATGATAGCTTATATGGTGTCTGAAGTTTAATGGTTGAAGAGATTTAATTCGTTGAAGTTAGGCCTTTGAGAAAGGCTTACTAACTTCATTAACTTAGTTAAATCCCTCTTCATTTAACTTTGTCCCACATTGCTCGTGACGAAAAAGGAGGAGCCGACTCCCTATATAAATAGGGGTGCCCCCTCTTCGTTGTAGAGTGCACCAAGTGATCGATTCGAGAAGCTTCTAACTTTTGAGCACCCTCGATCATGAACTTAAATATTCCTCTCCTCTTCTTCTTCCTATCCTCCCGTCGGGTCCTAACAAGACTACGAGGAGGTTTGGATCGGATCCAGATGTCTTTGACGCGGGTCTGCTCAAGTGAAACTTTCTTCTGCAAGTGATCGGCTCGGAGGCGGCTCGGGTAGATCGGTTCGAGGGCACAAGGCAGCTCGACTACGAGGAGCAAAAGAAGGTGGTGCTGTACATCTTGCATGTCCCAAGGCCAAGATTCCGGGTATGTCAGTTACAAGCTTTTTAAAATAATTATTTTAATAATGTCGCAGTAGGCTAGATCCCTCTTGGGGTGGTCAGATTCACCCCAAGTTGGCATAGATCTTGGCGAGGTTCTGGCTCGCCTTAGGGCTCGCTAAAATGTTTAGCATAGTTTTCATATTTCCCATGTGCATGATTTCCCCTCTGTTGTCCGTCTGACTTAGAACATGTACTGATCTGAGCTCTGAGGGTCTGCCAAAACTCTTCAATTTCATCATCACCCGACGGGTAAAACATTGCAACAAGAATAGAGACACCACTAATCCAATGATTGGATGGAAGCATAGAGGGGAATAATCCCTAAATTCGTCATACCACACACACCAGAGATTAGCCAATCTTGGAAATAAAAATACTAATTTTTATTGATAATACAAATTAGTTCGGTACAGAGATTGGACACTAAGAAGCAAAATCAAGAGAGAATGTTTAGAATCTCTATCACCAGAATAACTAGAACTCCACCACTTCATATGCTTCAGCCGCACACCTTCCTTCCAGCTCAAAACTAAAAACCCTAAGCCTCAGAAAGAAAATGAAGAAAAAGGAAAATTGGAAAATAATAAAAAATGGAGATGGCTGAAGGGTTTTGCTCTGATTTCGGCTTCATCGTCACCCTCTATTCGTGGATCAACGTCTCAGATCATCCCCCAAAGGTCGGACATAAATCGGGTTGAAAACCCATAAGCAGCGTTGCCCGAATAGAGTTGGAAATCGGCAGCCCACAGGTGACACGACCGCGACACGGTCATGTTGTGTCTCCTTTCACTTGGTCGTGTTGAATAGACATGACCATTTCACCGCAACTCAAAAGAAATCCCAAGACGTACATTGTAGCTTTTGTAATTGGCCCGACACATTTGTGTCAAATCTTGACGTGACCGTATAGGGGGAGCTGCTTCAGCTTATTTGGCTTCCGTTGTTACACCCCACACGATCATGTGGGGTGCAACACAAGACCATGTAGGGTGCATTCCTGCTCTCAACTTTTAGTTGCTTTCTTCCAGAAATTGTAGAGGGCTGCTACGAACTCCTGAAAATCTACAAAAATATGTGTTTGACTCGTGAGATGCATGTAAAATATGAGAAAGCGCATAAGATTAATAAAAATAGCATTTTACACATACATAAAAATTGAACTCCCAAATCTACTGCTATCATTACTGTACACATATTGGAGCTTAAAATGAATAAATTCTATGTACAAAATGACAATAGCTAAGGTGTATAATATGCAATATTTAAGGGGTAAAATATGCAATATTCTCTCCTAATTAGTTCGCCTAAGATCGCGCCACGTGAAGTGAGCTGAGCTGGCCAGTCAAGCTGGGGCTCAGGCCGATAAGCTGAGGAGGCCGACCTGGGTTGGTGAGGTCGTCCATATAGAGTTGAACTGAGCTGAGCGGAGGCCATGTTGGGCTGGGCTCTCAGGCTAGGTCATGAGATCCCCAATGACAGGTCACATCTGACATACTGGACCGAGCCCCCACTGTTGATGGGCCCAAATGAAAACCAGTATCTACATAAGTAAACATAACATTTGTTTTAAAAATAAATAAATCTAAAATTTAAGTGCACCCAATTGAATGTCATTTTTTTAATCATTGCCTACATAACTTGATTATCTTTAATCTTAAACCTAAATATAAAATTTAACTCGACTCAATTAAATGACATTATCCTCCTCAACTACACAACTTATTATTCATTGCTTAATTTTGTTTAATCATAACTTTTTTATTACAAATCATTTCACAGGTCAAACTGCTCAACTACGATTACTTATAGATTATCAATTTTATTACTTGTATACATGTATATTTGAACGTCTCTAACAAATTTATTGGACCTCCCCCCCCCCCCCCCCCCCCCAAGACAAATTTATTGGACAACACGCGCGCACACACTCTCTCTCACTCTCTCTACGTGGGCGCACACGATTTCTTCTATAGAAAACCCTAAACCATCTCGCACTTAGCCGACCAAGGTCCTAGGCAGCTAGGGCTTGAAGCTGATACAACCTTGGGCCAGCCCAGTGACCGTCCGACTATTTATCTCAAGCCGACAAGCTCAGCAAGGCCAACGACATCGGCCCAACAGCCCAAAGATCCGCACGTGAGGCCAACAGATTTCTCATTTAAGTCAACAGCCTAGGTGACCGTTGTGCTTTATCTTCAATGCCGACCGTTCAGGTCATCATCAATGCGAGCATTCAATGATCGACCGATCATCTTGTTATAAATGATGACGGCTCGGATCCAGAGATAATAAAGCTCCAAAAAGTCTCCGACGTTACCCGTTATTGTCTACTACCTATAAATATCTTCTCACTTCTCAGTCAACGAAGCAAGGGCTTTTGGCTAATTCTACATCCTCAGATATTCTAATATCTGACAATCAAACTCTCAGGCTCTGGTATCTGTCTCCAGCTAACTCTACACTCCCTCCATAGCTCGGCATGACATAGCTTCCGCGAGCTTTCTTGAGTCATCTACTAACTTAAGTATCAAGGAGATTAGATCAGACCCCAGATTCGACGTCCCTAACGAACTTCTAGTGTTGCAGGTAGCCCAGAGATAGCTCGGGTCCGGTCCTCTTCAACCATTGATCAACTTGCTCGGTATCCAGTCAGCTGCTCGCATCATCCCACGTCAGATGCTACAACCGAGGTATCTTGCAACAAATTCAGTGGCGAGAAAACACACGTAAACAAAAGCCATAGCAAATCCCATCTTGGGAGAGTTGAATATTCGCCCATGGACGGACCCAAACCCGTCCCAAGACCGACAATTTTACAGTATGTGCAGTTGCGTACATGTCCAAAAACCTAGTTCGATGTAGTCACATGAGCTATCTCTCTCCCTGGAAAAGACCATATTTTGGGACAGTCCCATGTATTCATGAGGCTTGACAAAAAAGAGAGAACAGAAAATAAAAGGGAATGGCTTTTGAAGATAACAAGCTAAGCCTTGCATGCACCTTTTTAGTAGGATTCGTACAAAAGAATCATAATCTTAGTGAGGATGCGGTGTAAGTTGAGAGGACAGTTAATACAAGCAACAACTTTAAATGCCTTTCTTAGATCCCGTCGTCATTAATCTCTTCCAATTTAGCTTGGTTGTTGTTGAATGCTCGAGCTAGCTTCTTCAACCCAAGTGCCTACTTCAATCTAATTTATAGCTCAATAATCTCTTCCTTGAAACAGGATTATATTACTTAAGTTACTTTCAGAAGGATGTACGTGTGTTGTGCCTACTTCAATCTAATTTTGTTATTTTTTTTATTGATTCTTGATTTCCAGTTTAAAATTGTTAATGGTGTATTAACACTTTATATTAAGATCACCGATGAAGCGTTAATGTGAATAAGCTTTTCGTAGGGGTTAGGTGAGGGACGATTCTCCAAATGCTTTGACAAAGGTGGCGATCGAGAAGAGAAGGATCAACGGGGAATTAAATGCCCCCAATTTTCTTGATTTGATTGTTGGGGGAGGATGTTGACATGCGAGAGAGGGGTTAGGTTGAACCCCATTGCCAAGTCCAAATCAAACCCACGTACCATCACATGTTATGCTTGATTCCAATAGATTTGAAGTTAATGAGTTCTTTTTCTTTTGTTGAATCTATTGGTGCACGCATTAAAGCTCCCATGCGGAAAATTAATCTCCAATGCTTAGTTGTTTGTGCACAAGCATGCGATCTAATTACTTCTTCTTATTAGAGCCACGTCATTTAGGATCTGCGTATCACGAGAAAGCGTTTGGGCCGATTGGGCCTGGCCCATTATCGTCCTCGTTGTGAGACAAATAAAACATGGGCCGGTACCTCGAGCTGTACAGGCCACAATCCAGTCTCGGCCCATTTATCTGGGCAAGGGCGACGCCTAGACTTTTTGCAATAGTTACGCGCCACCACCGCGTCAAAAGCACAGCCGTTGTTGATTAGAACGAGTTCGTCGAATGGGAGCGCAAATTGGTACCCGCCATCGCCATGAAGGCTTCCACTATAACTGCAACTCCACGTCATCGACTCATCATCATAGCAATCATCGTCGTATCTGCAGCCTCCTCCACAGTCGGTCCACGCATCCTTGCCGTTGCTATGCCGCCCCCGTCGAAAGAACGGCGCCGGCGATGCCGGCGTCGACACGGATCAGAAAGGGGCGGCAAAGCCGCCCCTGTAAGTCAAAAAAACGACGGGGAAAAAGGGGCGGCAGTTCTGCCGCCCCTCGTCGGATGACAGAGGGGGCGGCTTCCGCCGCCCCCGTTCAGTAACAGGGGGGCGGCGGAGGCCGCCCCCGTCAGATCAAAGGGGGCGGCGCCCCCCGCCGCCCCCGTAAAGACAATGGGGGCGGCCCCCGCCGCCCCCCGTCAGGTCAAAGGGGGGCGGCCCCCGCCGCCCCCCGTCAGGTCAAAGGGGGCGGCCCCCCCGCCGCCCCCGTAAAGAACCAGGGGGGCGGCCCCCGCCGCCCCCCGTCAGGACAAAGGGGGGCGGCCCCCGCCGCCCCCCGTTCAGAATCAAAGGGGGCGGCGGGGGCCGCCCCCCGTTGGGTAATAGGCGCCGGCCTCTTGGCCGGTGCCGGTTGCGAGAAAGAAGGGGGGCTCACGCCCCCCCTTACAGCGTCCGGCGGCGGCCGCCCCCTACAGAAACCCTAACCCTAAATATAAAAAAAAACTTTTTTTTGGGAGGATTGTGCTGGGCTTGTTTTGGGCCTTGTTTAGTGGTTTTGGGCATATTATTGCAAAACAGTTTTTAGCCTTCTTTTGGGCTTATTGCAAAATAGTTTTTTGGGCACATGGCTAATTTTGGACCCAATTTTTGGGTCATTTGGACACAGATTTGGGCCTATCTTGGGATGTTTTTAACACAAAGTTAGGGAGGAAATAAAAGGGCAATTTGTATATTTCCATTAAGTGTACTTTTTGTGTTAAAATTCACATTCTAATTCAATTTTAGGCGTAATTAATTATATATATATCTCGAAATAATTTTATTTAAAAGGACAACCCACCAAAGTGGGCTCTATCGTGGCAATTAATTTTATTTCGATATATATAAAAGGCTACATACATGATTGGCATGAAAATTTATCGCCTAAAGTTTTGAATTTAAATTCGTGAAATGGGAAATAAATGGTTGTGTATATATATTTCCTTTAGGCCAAATTTTGTGTGTTAAATTAAGTTCATTCCGATTTTTAATTCTTTAGGCAAAGTTTCAGTCAAATATACATTTCGAAATAATTCTAATTTTTTGTGAAATTCCACCAAAGTGGGTTCCACTATTAAAATTGTTATTATTTCAGAATGTAAACGGTAAATACATACAACAGTATGATCAGTTGCCTTGATGAATTTTAAACGGATCGAAGGAGTAAATAAAAGTTTTCAAATATATTTACATTTAAGTTCAGTTTAATTTGAATTCAATTTTTGGACAAATTAGATTATATGTTTCAAAATAATTTTAATTGTTACAGGATCCCACCAAAGTGGGCTTTACTGTTAAATTATTATTATTTCGGAACATAAACGGTTAAATACATACTTTTGTATGATTGGTTGCCCAATATTGAATTTAATTGGATTGAAGGAGGAAATAAGACGCTTAAATGTATATTTCTCCTCAAAGATACATTTTGTGTTAATTGTGCAAAATAAATTTAAATTCTAAGCTTAAGGCTTAAAACCATATATATATACTTCGGTATATAACAAGTTGACTTCATACGTTGGTATGAAAATTCGGTTTGCCTAAATTTAGATTTAAATTAAAACACAAAATTCAGGTGTTTTTTTTCTTCGGGAGCAAATAAAAAGTTTTAACATATATTTCTCCTTAAGAATAAGTTTTAAAAGGCCTTAAAGAATTTTCGTGCACTCACCATCAAGCAAATGGCCTTAAGGAAATTTGACACATTTTAAAGTTATATATGAAATGGGGTAGGGTGTGTATTTATATATATAACTTTATATGTATGTTCATATACACATTAGTATACCTATATACCCCATTTTGAAGAAGAAAATTTGTGTTGAAGTTATAAATTTTATTTAACTCAATATAAATGATTAGAAGGGTGGAATAAAAGGTTCTTATATATATTTCCACTTGTTGTAATCATTTTTTTTTGTTAAATTCGGTTTAGTTTCAATTTCAATTTTTTGGCACAATTATTATATATTTCGAATATAGAATGATTGGATCATCAACTCACCAAAGTGGGGTTTCTTGTGAAGATCAGTTCTAATTTCGAAATATAACAAGTTAAATACATACTTTTGTATGAAAATTTTGGTTGCCTTAAATTTGATTTTGAAGAAAAGTGGACTTGAATATCTCCACTTAAAGTATATTCATGTATTAAATTGCGACTTAGATTCAAATTTTGCAAAGGTATATATTTATGAAATGATTTCGTGCAATCATCACCTCGCCAAAGTGGGCTCTGTTGATTTTCATTATTTCATTTCATGAGTATAAAAAGAATCAAATGTGCCCGTGATTTGCGTAAGAATGCTAAATCGGCCCAAAGGAAGATTACCGTTCTATACCATTTCATGCGCACCTGTGCCAATAGACAAGGTGATGATTAGTGAGTTCAATGCATGCAAATTTAATTCGGCCCAAAGGAAGTTTTATTTTTGGCATGTTATTATTGTCATTGTCTGATTGCTACAACAAGATGTCAATGACTAGTCAATAGATTATCCAAAGATAAATATTGGACTAGTGGGGGATGTCTTGAGATGGGAACATAGCATTAATTTGAATTTGTTGTTGTATTTAATACTCATATGGACATGTTAAAATTGTTTTCTTCTCTTTTCAGCTATTATTCCTGAAAAATTTTCTGCCAACCTAAAATCAATTCCAGTCCTTAATGGCACTAACTTCAAGGCATGGAAGGAGAATCTTTTGATAATCCTCGGAGTCATGGATCTTGATCTGACATTAAGGACTCATTGTCTGTAACGACCCACTTACGGGGCCCGTTACTGCTTGGAACATGCACAAGTCCTGCTAGGCACCAATGAAGTCAACACAGGCTATGTTGCAGAAATACGCCAAAATACTGATAATGAAAGTGGTTTTACAACCTTATTACAACCCAGCAGCTAACAGGAAAGGAAAATACAACAGAATTCAAAAGATACATCAATCCACACTAAAAACAACATAGCAAATCTCTCACACTCACTCTCAATACACAGGGTCCTGCTGGTCCTGCTGGTCGTACTCAACCACAAACTCAGCGTCTGCGGCCTCAGGTGCAAATTCCTCGACCTGTGAGATATCTGGCGAGTCCACCACAAAGAGAAGGGTCGCCAGGATCAGACGTAACTCAAAGTATCTCTATACATGGATATTGAAACAAATATACAAGCATGACAATCTAAAAGTAAAAAGGTAAAGTGCAAGCAATACTGGTAAGGGAAAGAGAGCAGAAAGGTAACCTTGCAGGTGTACATCTATCATCAATTTCTAGCAGTTAAAAGTGCAATATTAAAAGTGACTTATACAACGAGAGTCTATTTGTGCCGATACCTAGACCGTGACTTATAATGCGGGGTGCAATGAGCAACCAAGAGGCCACCTCTTACCACGGGTGCTACCCGGGCGAACTATGCTATGAATACTATGAATACTATGCAATACTCTGTGATCTGTGATGGTTGTCACCGGCTACTATGATGGGTTGCTAGAACCCGCACGGTGACAACAAAGGCTGGACTAGTCGCTCCCGCACCCTCGCTATTATAAGTTACCCCAAAACCCAGTGTCGGTGCAATTTACTAGAATGTCACATTTCCAGTCACAATTTTCTGTCAATCAAGTCAAGTAGACCAATTCTGCTCCCTTTACGATACTGTGCAATTTACGATACGATACCGTGCAATTTTAGCTAACAGTTAAAAATGGAAAACACTGTGATAATGAAATAAATCTAGGTTGCATGCATTTGTTTTTGTTTTTAAGACCCATGCCAAGGGTACGATGAGTTACCAAAATCGCCTTGTAGAAAAAGGCGCGTTTGAAAGGCGGTCGGTGTACCTGGTTCACACGGGTTACGAACGAGTTAGCTACACGAAACTGTTAATAAAACTTAACTTTAAATTAACTACTAACCTATTTATTGATAATGGGTTATAAAATAATAGCTTTTAAAAACTTAGATTAGAGATTCAAACTTAAACTTATTTAATAATAATAACTTAATTTAATAAACAGAATTAACTTAACTTAAGTTAACAGAATTAACTTAACTTAAGTTAACAGAATTAACTTAACTTTAACTTACACATAACTTGTATAGCCTTATAATAATATCTTTAAAATTAATCATAAAACTTATTAAAATATAACTTTAACCTTATCATTAATAATAATAATAATATTAATAGACCTTATATTAACTTAACTTTAAAATAATAATAATAAAACTAATATTAACTTAACATGTAACTTATATAAATTTATAAACTTATATATATTAAAACTTATCTAGCCCTTAACCTTTACCTTCTCTCTCACTCTCTCTGTCTCTCTTCTCCCGTTTCTTTTCTTTTCCTTTTTTTTTTTCTTTTTGTGCAGGGGCTCACGGCACGGCGGCGATCCGGCACGGGGCGGCGCGGATCGGGGCGGCGACGTACGGGGGTGGGCGCACGGGCTTACGGCGGTGGCCTCCGGCTGTCGGGGAGGCGGATCGGGCTCGGGGGCGGTCCGGCGACGCGAGGAGAAGTGGGGGGCGGCGGATCGGGATCCGACGAGGCGAGGGGGCACGGGGGGCGGTCCGGCGGGTCTGGAGGGCGGCCGGGGGCGGTGTACGGCGAGGCGTGATCGCGGCGGCGACACGGAACTGGAGCGGCGGCGGGCGGATCGACGTCCAGGCGGCGCGGATCGACGGTGGGACGGCTCCGGGCTGCTTCGGGGCGCGGCGGTGGGCGGTCTGAGGCGGTGGCGGCGTGGATCGACGGCGATGATGCGGTGGAGGGTGACGGCGTGTGCAGGCGACGACCGAGGGGGTTGATTTTGGGGGTTGGGTTTGGGATTTGTTCTTGATTTCTGGTTGATTGGGTTCCAATTTCTGTTTTGTTTTTGGGTTGATTTCTTTTTGACTGTAAGAGGTTGATGGAGAATTGGGGGTGTGGATGTTAGGGTGTTGCTGATGGTGAAGGGGTTGATGGTGGTGGCTGATTTGAATGGGGGAGAAGGAGGTGGTGTTGGGCAGGTTGGTCGTATGGTGGAGGGATGGGTTGTGCTGATGACTGTGGGTTGCTGTTGCGTTGCTATCTTTGTTGGTTTAAGAACATAGAAGGAGAAGGGACAGAATGAATAGGGTGGTTGTGAGGTAGGGGTGATTACTGTGATGTTGGATCTCACCGATTCTTTCGGTGGGATTCAATTGGGTAGGTTAGGTTTTAGGGTAAAAGTAATAGGGTAAGAGAAATTCAGAAAATTAATTTAGTAAAAATGAAGTTAGTAAAAAAATAATATTAATAATAAGTTAATTAATGATTTTGATTAGTAAAAATAATTTCTGTGATTTTAAAATAGTTAATAGTAATTAGCTAATTAGTAATTAACTCTTAACTAAAAGCAATGGCCCAAAAGTTACGCTACGGCAAAACTAAAATAAAGACGCGCTCGCGTCAACGTACGGACGAAAATCCCTCAGACGAAAATAACCGGATCAATGACGTAAAAATACACGCACACAACAGTCAAAATACGACTAGAAAAACAGGTCGTTACATTGTCCTCCACCACTCACTGATGAGAGTACCTCTGATGAAAAGAGGGAGTTGGAAGAGTGGAAGAGATCAAATCGCATGTGCCTAATGCTAGTGAGGAATGCCATTCCAGAATATCTCAGGGGCTCTATTTCAGAGAAAATTTCCACAGCTAAATGGTTCCTTATTGAGCTTGAAAAGAAGTTTGTCAAGAATGAAAAGGGTGAGATTAATACACTCTTGACAAACCTATCTTCAATGAAATATGAAGGAAAAGGAAACATCAGGGAGCATATAATGAAGATGTCTGATATTGCTTCAAGGTTGAAAGCACTTGAGCTAGACCTCTCTGAGGCTCTGCTAGTGCATTTTGTTATGATATCTCTTCCATCCCAGTTTGACCAGTTTAAGATGAGCTACAATCTGAAGGATGAGACTTGGTCTCTGGATGAGCTCATCTCAAACTGTGTAAAGGAATATGAAAGGCTTGAGCAAGAATTGACAGAAAGCCCTCTCCTGACATCCACCTTCAACAAAAGTAAGAAGGATACTGAAGCTGCAGATACAGCTTCTCAAAAGAAACAACGAAGGGAACTGAAAAGTTCAGAAGGTCATGGTTGTTTCTTTTGTGGAGCTGAAGGGCATGTAAAGAAGAATTGCTCAAATTATCACGCTTGGCGTGCTAAAAAGGGTATGTTTCTTTAATTCGGTTTGATTCTAAGTTAATTTCTTTTCATGCAACCTTTGGTACTTATAGGCACGTGATGGAAAGATTTGGTATAACCATTCACATCATTGTGTCTATGCAGGATTGCCTAAGATGCCAAGAGCCAAATGATGGTGAAAGATACATCGATATGGGCAATGGCAAGATGGTTCAAGTAGAGGCACATTAAATTTAGATTATTTTCTTTTAAATGCTAGAATGTATTTGAATTTTATGAGACTATTATGTACCGTTTTTTAACGGAATTTGGATTTCCATTTCTATTTTGAACAAATTCGGTTATAAGTGTTCAATTTTGAATGGAAAATTTGGTTGTCTCTTAATTCAAAATTAGTTTATTCTAGTTCTTTAAAAGATCATTATAATCTTCATTTATTTGGAAATGTTGCTTTATTTCTAAGATTCCTGCAGTTTAAGTACATGTGTTGTAATGAAAGAATTAACAGTTTAGAATTCAGTTATATTTTGATTGCAGCTTATATCCTTAATAAAGTTTCAACAAATGAATCAATTGCATTTTTGGATATGTCCAACTAAGGTAAGGCTTTATAAGCCTAATAAAGTAATAGGACATAATGCTAATGATTTTCTAATTTTGTTGAATAATTTTAAAGTTGATATTATTTTGTAAGGTTTTACATAATCCCACTATTAAGTTAGTTTACGAATTAGGAAATGCACACCTATTTGAGGATGCTGAGTTTGAGGGGGGAAATTTAGTTAGTGACATTACTCTTGAAGAGGATTATATCCACACAGGTGTTGTTGGCATTGTTCGGGATGGTATTCCTAACATTGTTCAAGACACAATAAATTCAAGATAATGTTGCAATTCCTCCTACTCGGGAAATTGTTCATAAGGACAAACTCTAGCACCCTCAAAGCACTAACTGCCATTCAGGAAATCCATTAAAGAGATGACAAGCTCACTTTTGACATTAATATGATGGAAGTTCGACTTACATCAAGTCATAAAAGTTCTACATCTCTAAAATGGATTAATGCATTAATTAAGAAAATCTTTTAATAATACTTAAAATCTTTTCTCATTGCCATAAGGTTTTGAACCCTATTGATTGTAAATAGTCTTTTTATAATCAAAAGGAATTCAAAAGGGTATTAAGAAAGATTTAAAGCGTATCACTCATAGACTTTATACGGAAAAGAATGCATTAATTGTAAAGAGTCTTTTATTCAGTTTTCATGAAAGACTCTATAAGGTTTATAATGGCATTAGTAGAGCATTTCAGTATCGTTACTGATATATTAAATTTCATTAAGTGATCACCTCGTTCGATTTTGAGATGATATTTAATGATGTTATCTAAGTTCTGTGGGAGCATGTAATTTCTATAATATCTATGTGGTAATGAATGTTAAGTTCTGTGGGAGACAAGTTTAGTCTCATTAATTACCCTGAGAATAATCTTCAGAAGATTTCCTATATCTCACCAATAGGGAGTCTAAAGTATGCTCAGTTTTATATGCATTTGGTTATTGCATATATTACAGGTGTGTTGGGCAGATTGTTAAGTTCAGGAGTTGATCATTTGACAACAGCCAAATGTGTCTTACGATATTTATGGAGAACAAAAGGGTTACAAGTTCAAGGATCAGTAGTCAAAAAGGTTTGAGATCATTTTGGTATACTGACTCTGATCATTTATTGGATGCAAAGAATGTATGAAAATCTATATTAGGCGCCATCTACTAGAAGAGATCTAAATGGTCCCTTTTATATAGTCTCTTCTAACATGGCTTTAGATTTCATATCATATTATGTGACATCCAAATCATGAAATATATCTGCATATTTTGTCACTATGCTGCAAATTAGGGATGGTGTTGAAACACCACTCAGTTTATTTAGTGACAATGAAGTCTGCAGTTTTATATTCCAGCAACAACAGGAACTCGACAAAGTTTAGATATTCAGAGATCAAGTTCCTAGATTGTTGATTAATAGGAGTGTATAATTGTCTAATGAGCACATCGGAACAAACCATGTAATTACGGATCCGTTATAGTAAGGAAATGTCATCCAAAAGGTTTTATGAGCTAGCTACTCATATGGATGTCATTTCATTAAGAACATTCAGTTTTGTGGGAGTTTGTTCTTTTGGGTGCTCATATGATAGACAAAATTAAGTCTCCAGCTTAAGCTTGAGGTTATTTTCTGATCAGAAATAAAGTTTTTGGTTTCAGTTCGGCTTCACTCCGATTTTGGTTTGTTTATGATCTCACTAAGGTTAAGGAGGATCAGTTGGAAATAGACATGTTAGATCACATTACATGTAATTTCCATGCTACACATCCACTTCATAATCCATGTCATTCTTTTGTATTAGCACGGTGACCACTGATGGGTCGAGCTGCAATTGCTGCGGCGAAGATCTCCTTGATCCCTTGCTAATATAATTGATGGACCGGATTGTTTTTGACTCATTAAAGAAATGACAGCATGTTAAGATCTTATTTGGTTGTATGCACTATGAAATATAATTATAAAGTTTAAGCATATAGCCCAAGTGGGAGATTGTTGGAACTTATCCAACTAAGTTGGATCTTAATCCAACATTGGGCTAATATGCGGTGAATAATTATATAAGTGCTACGCTGTCGTATTAAGCCCAATATATTAGTGATCTAGTTTTAATTAATTAAATGGGCTAAATGAGTTAAACAGGTTGTGGGGCCTTTATGTGTAGAGACTATTGGGCTTCAACTCGTTGATGGGCCGAGTTGGAAACCCTAGGGCTATGGAGGCTAGCCTACAAATATTAGCTGTCATGATCCCCGGAATACACGAACAAAGTTGAGCCGTCTTTTCTACGTCCCGTCGCTAGGAGAGAAACCGGGAGAAGTCTAAAGGGATTCTCCAAACGGTTGATTCGTGCTATTCTGAAAGATCGTCCGCTGCGCTATCGTCAGGATCTTTCAGATTATTAGCGATGGACTCAGGTACGCTTCCGCTAAACAGAGTAGGTTAATGATTTAAGATTTCGCATGTTATACATTCTAGATTATTATTTGCATGGTCTTGCTTAATGATTAATCTAGATCTTTAGTTTCTACAAGAATGTCATAAATAAATGTCCGAAGAGACTCGAAAGAAAAGATTACAGATTAACACTAGATCTGATACCTTGAGGGCATTCAAAACATAGTCACCCTCTCCCACGGCATGTCCCAATCAGTTTCAGCGATTACGGGTCCTACACATAACAATTGGACGAGGAAAAAGAGATTAAGTATCCAGATTCACATAACCGACTAATAGAAGTAAAACTCAACATACGACTTGGAATGTAGTAGTGTTAAAGCCAAAATTGACGATAACGGTAGTTGGGCCGACGTGAACGCTTTCGTTGAATTGATCCATCGTCCGGCTGAGAGATGGGACACATGGACGAGTGTCTTCGGGTCGAGAGACTAGGACCGGGCTCCATGGATGGATGTTGACCTAGCTTCACGGTACCTTCATAGTCCTGCAACATGAGAAGATTGTTAGGGGATCGGGGTTGGGGCCCGACCGATCCACCTCCGACGCTTAAGTTAGCTTCCATAGATAAAAAGTAATGAACTATCTCAAAGAGAAGACATTAGAGAAGGAGATGAAAATGTATATTGTTGTGTCATGATTGGCCTTTGTTGAGGATTCTATTGTTGAAGATCTGGTCTCCCCTTTTTCCTTGGTCCTTTTGGATATTTTATATCTCCCCTCCTTTGACTTGTTCCTTCCCTGCATAACTCCCTCCCTGATTTAGCCTTATATTGCTCAAATAATGGCTATTGAATTGGTCCATAATGGAGTGTAACCATCCCTTATTCAAGGCTCTTCTTGAGGGAGGTGGAGATTGACTCATTCAACCCAAAAGTAATGGGTCATGAGAGAGGAGTGGGTTGGCTCATTTAACCCAACCGCTATTGGCCGTGGGCCGTCTTAGCTTAATTGATAAAATTTATCTACTCGATTAATGGGCTGGGACATGTACTTAACAATTAGACATCATGGAGAGACACACGTTGTGAGAATTAAACCAACGCCATTTAAGGTCATGGAGGTACCATATGCAGTTGTAATAGGAGGTACCATATGCAGTTGTAATAGACAGACGACTTATGAAAGAAAAAAACAAACAAGGATAAGTGAGGTGACATATGATGGGAATCTCCAAAATCTAAAACCCACAATGAAGAAGGTATACATGAGGAAATTGAGAATGACAAACCATTATGTGAGGAGATAGACACTGCATGATGCTGGATCGCAAGAAACTTCTGAAACTGCTCGAACATATGTAGGTCTATTGATGGTGATTGCAATGGTTGTTGAGGATGTTGTTGCTGGGGTCTGGCTCAACTCAACAGAATAAGACATTGAAATTTCTAATGACCTTTTTGCTTGCAATAACTGCACTCGTCAGGAGCAACCTTTGAAGGAGGTCGGCTCTGGGTAGGATGTCTCTGTAGTGAATCATCACTTCCTTTAGCCATAGCAAAAAGAAAACAAAACAGAGGAAATCCAAGCCGATATAATTGCTCGACCCCAAGAATTAATACAAGAAATCCACCGATCCGAGAGGCGATAGCAAAGAATTGTAGCAAAGATCCACCGACCCTATGAAAAGAGCCGACCTTGATAACGAAATCTGCCACGATCAATGATTCATGAACAAAATCAGCTTCAAATCAACATGAAATGAATTCACGAACGAAATCCGGTAGCCCTTGCAAAATTGGATTTGTAGATTTACCGTCCATGCAAACGAATTCTGTAGATTTGCAACCTTAGTTTGCCTCATCTAATCCACACAGCCAATCAAATTTGAAAACCCTAGCAATGCAAGCAATTTGCAGGCAGTTTTGCCGCACACAAAAAAAAACTGCTACACAAATATCACAGTCGTGCCCGGGCAAATAATTCTGGTGGCAGCCTCAGCAAAAAAATTAATAGCATAATAAGCTCTGATATCATATAAAGATACGAAGACAAAAACTAGAGTTTCTCATAAATTGAATTAAAAAATAAAAATACAAAGAAAAGAGTTTATATTGTCTTGCAAAATAACAAAAAGACTATTTTATCATTAAATAATAATTAATTTATTTCAACAGATAAATATTTTTGTTCTCTTTTGCGGATAGCATACCCTCTCATATGGCATATAATATGACATCCGTTATTATTATTAAAACACAATGCCAATCTAAAACGAGAGAATTTAAAGTTCTTACTCTCAAGAAGAAAAGCGCCAAGCTTACAACTCACACAACTACAGATCTCAGCAATCGAAAATCACACACAGTATAGTCTTCCTTGTGAAGTGAACTTTTAAGAGAGAAAAGTCCAACCCCAGCTCATCAAGCTTATTCAATGTTTGCAAATCACACGCGTGATTCTCGTTCAAGTTTGTTGCACAAAAAAAAACGGAGTTCTGAAATTTATAATTTATTTCAATCATATTATCATAATACTAAATTCCTTACTATTAAAAATATTTAAAAGGTAGTAAATGTCTCTCTCTCGGGTCTTAACTTAAGCATCGGAGGAGCCAAAGCTGGTGCTTTTCACTCAGATTCGTCTTTATTAACTAAAATGATGCAAAGATAACAGCAACATAGTGACCAATGAGCCCAAAAAAATGCCAGCTCATCCGCTAGTCTAAAAAGGAGGCTGCATCATCAATGGATTCAATTTGCCTCCCATTTTTTTCTTCATTAAATCCAAATTACTAAGAAATATATGCTATAAATACATCATATTTATATATTAACTTGTTGCTCCTTTTGGCCATGTTTTTTCTCCATCACAAAAGTCTACATCCTTTCCCCCATCTCCTTTCCTTCTACGATTTCTCTTCCCTTTTCCAGCACAAAAATAAACAAGAAACAAACAAAACCTTTTGCTTTAAAATTCTCTATATATTCACTTCATTCTTTCATTTTCCCAACTTGGGTTCCATTCTTTCATTTAAAAAAAATGGCTTCTTCTTCATCCCATCTCGTCCTCTCTCTTCTCCTCTGCGTTCTTTGCTGCAACTCTGCAAATGCCATCAGGACCGCCGTCAGAACCTCCTCTGATGGCTCTGAGCAATGGGGTTATGTTCAAGTTAGGCCAAGTGAGATTTTTTCTTTTTCTCTTTTATGTTCACATATAATTTCTCTTTAATCAACTACACATCACTCTTTTTTATTGCAATGCAGAAGCCCACATGTTCTGGTGGCTCTACCGCAGCCCTCACCGGGTCGACAACGGGTCGAGCCCGTGGCCGACCGTCCTCTGGCTGCAGGGCGGACCTGTGAGTTTTCAGATTGAATTCAGTCTCTTTTAAAGGAAAATTTGTATCTGATCATGTATGAATTTAATTAAAACAGGGTGCTTCTGGGGTTGGGATTGGAAATTTCGAAGAAGTCGGGCCGTTGGATACCGACTTGAAGCCGAGAAACACGACTTGGTTGCAAAAGGCTGATCTCCTCTTTGTGGTGAGTTCTCTGTTTTGTTTATTTTTCTAAGCTTGTTTTTTGTGATTTTGAATTTGGGTTCTCGAAATATTTGCAGGACAATCCAGTGGGAACTGGGTTCAGCTTCGTCGATGATAAGAGTGCATTGGTGAAAACCGATGTCGATGCCGCTGCCGACTTGACTACGCTTTTGAAAGCTCTCTACAATTCGAATGCGAAGCTTCAGACGAGTCCCCTGTTTGTGGTGGCTGAATCCTATGGAGGCAAGTATGCCGTCACTCTCGGGTTATCGATCGTTAAGGCGGTCAAAGCCGGAGAATTGAAGCTCCAATTTGGAGGTAACACTGCAATCTTTTTTTCTCCTTAAATTTTCCTCAATGATTTGTTGTTATAGCTTGCTTGTAATGTGCAGGAGTTGCTCTGGGAGATAGTTGGATCTCACCTGAAGATTTTGTAGTGAGTTCTGTAACTTTTTCATATGATCGTTAATTTCAGAATAATTTGCGATGGTTTTAAATGATTTTAGTTGCGGTGCAGTTCTCGTGGGCTCCTCTGCTAAGAGATGTTTCGAGGCTCGAAATCAATGGAGCCGAAAAGGCTAACAGGTTTCGTCATCAGTAGTACATAAAAGAAACAGAGAATTTTGTTATGTTAAATTCTAATGCAAGTGATTCTGGCATCAGTTTGGCTCAACAAATCAAGCAACAAATCGCCAACGGGCAGTTCAGCGATGCGACCGAGAGTTGGAGCCAGCTCGAGGATGTGATCAGCGAGGGTTCAAGTTCTGTGGTGAGCATGATGGATATGTGATGTGGTTGTCTGGAGCTTGGAGGGGTAGATAAATTACTGACCGTATACGAATTATGCTGCAGGATTTCTATAATTTCCTGCTGGATTCAGACCAGGATCCTGTGTCCGCGGCCACACTTGCATTGGCCATGGGCAGATCGATGAACAGATACTCGAGGTATCTCAGCTCAAAGGCTTCTTCCAATGGTGGCATCAATGAGCTCATGGATGGAGTCATTAGGCAGAAGCTTAAGATAATCCCAAAGGATGTAAGGTAAATTTTCGGCTAAATTCAGATCAACGTAATAATTATATGAGCAAGGCTTGTTTTAACTTGTTAATTATCCTGCTGTTGCAGCTGGGGAGGGCAGTCTGATCTTGTCTTCAGTGCTCTAAGCAGTGACTTCATGAAACCAAGGATTGCTGAGGTAAGAGATTCTTCTCTCTATTCAGTTGGCTTTCAATTGCTTTGTTAGCCCATAAATAAATTATGAAAGAAACAGCTCTCTGGGCACTAATTATAATTGGCTGCAGGTGGATCAGCTGCTGTCTCTGGGGGTCAATGTCACCATCTATAATGGACAGGTATGAAGATTCTTCATATCAAAGTTATCCATTCTTCTTTCTCTATTCTTCAAGTCAATGAGGTAGAGGTGTTTGCAAAGATCACCACATGCGTAGTTCTTTGCCTGCACTTCTCATTTCCATCCAAAATTGGACAAGGGTTGATCCATGCTCCACTGAAAGAGTCTGATTGAGGGGGGCAATTTCTAGGAGATCACTATGACTTTAGACAGCACACCATGTGGTTGTGGTTGGATTTGTGGTCCAAAGTCTACTGTTGTTGGCACAGAGATTCAACTGGTTCCAATAGTATCTCCTCTAGTGTGGGACTTAATAATTCACTTATCTCCACTATAAAGCTCACGTTGGTCTCCGTCTGCTTGCAATAGGATTTTAGGTACCTGTCACAAGGAGAAAGTGAGATTGAGATCTTAAGAGACCATGTGAACTTCATCCTTCAAAGAATATAACCATCAGTTATTTTATAGACTTTTCTTATTGTATAAAGTTACAGTGCATGACCATTGTAATTGCCTTGCTAGAAGAGAATAATGTTTTCATGCAGATTTGTACCCATTGCTCACCTAATAATGTGTGTTTTTTTGTCTGACCAAGCTTTTGTCCTTCATATTGGAAGATACTTGGATCAATTAATAGAAAACTAATCAAGTAAGACAAGAAACATACGTCTAAGGCTTGTTGGTAGCATTGAAGGTTATTAGCATTTCCCCCACTTAGCTCCTACTTATTTATTTAATTGCTTATTAATATTATTTGATTGAGTATCAAATTGGGGATTCACATTTATGTAAGCTTTAAAAAAGGCTAGCAGAATAGGGACATATCTGATAGAGATTCTTTGGCCAGGTTACATATTTTTTTAAAAGAATATATTGATGAGGCATGCAGCCTCCCACATTTCATTAATCAGAATTTAATGAAACATGAAGTAGCAGTCAAGATTGAGATCTGCATAGAACATATACATGAAAAAAAGGGCTTACAGAGCACATAGAGCACATAAAAACAGGCTCATGCATTATTAAAGAAGTGGTGGCCCAAAACCCTGGCTCTCTGAATTATGATCCCCTGATCATTCCCCATAATTTTTGGCAGAATAAGAGTTAAGATGGGTCTTTGACCGACCAGAGGCTGCAAGCAAATCACATGTTCAGAAAGCTGAGACTTCTTAGATAAACAGAGGGAGGGTCAGTGGCCATTGGATTCATGCAGTGCGTCCAATAATCATGCTAGTGACGATATGCAAATTGACTTGCCATAGGATCTGGCTATCCAACTGCGACAATTGAAAATTATTTGAAATTTTCTATCAGTCAAGAGACTATGATATACTGAATCTGGGTCTGCCAATCATTGTTCAAGAAAAAATGTAAGTGTATGATGATATCTTGGTTTGGTTTCTTGCAGCTTGATTTGATTTGTGCAACCAAAGGGACAGAAGCCTGGGTTCAAAAGCTCAAGTAAGCATCCAAATGATTTTCAGTTTATGGTTGCCATTTTCATGTTACTTGAAAATCACATCAGTTTGCTGCTTGCTTCTTTCAGATGGCCTGGACTCCAAACTTTCACCAACTTGGAAAGAAAACCTATATATTGTGAAGGTGTTGGAGGCACCAGAGGATTTGTCAAGTCCCACCAGAACTTGCATTTCTACTGGGTACTTGGAGCAGGCCATTTTGTAAGTATTTTCATTATAGACAGCACTACTGCAATAATTTTTACTTCCCTCAAAAGAAAAGAAGCAAAACTCTGTCATAGGTTAATATGGAAAATATTATGAGATTAATTGAAAACAAATGGCAACTGAAGAGTTTCCTCTTGTGCAGTTGATGTCACGACCTTTTAAAATACAAATACTTGTTAAAAAAACAGAAGGGTTTGTTAGCAAATTATTGTTATAGAAACATAAGTTTTGTTCGTTGTCAAATAGAACCAATTAATCATACTAAAACGATGTTGAAATCTATCTTGTTTGCTTGCCTCAATTATTGATTACATAGTGAGCCTATCAGGTCCCATGCTCTATATTCTACACTCTGCAATTGTTGGATATCATGCAGACATTATCCTGTGATTGACAGCTTGAAAGTTAACATTTTCAATTCTCTGTTAAAAAATCAATTTTTTTAGTCTGATACCCTCAATCAGAAAACTTTTTCTTACAAGCAACACATATATTAACTGAGGATTTATATGCAACTCTACTCCTACTTCTGACCTGCCCCAGTTTATTTTACTGCCCTCACACCCACCAAGTTCACGGTCGCACACAAAAGCTTGTACATATAAAGAGAACAGTCATTCAATCGTTTCATATATGAGGGTTGGTACATTCAATATCTCTTCAGGTGAACAGAACAAAGAGAGGTCAATGGACACAGTATTAAGTACCCCAAAATGTTTTGATACATGATTTTGGTCTTGTGCAGGTTCCAGTGGACAACCCCTGTGTTGCATTAAAGATGTTGGGGGACATTACTCAATCTCCTGCAGCAGCATCTGTTACTTCTTTCCACCGAACAGATTGACCCAATTAAAAAAAACTCAAATTATCACCTTTCGCTCTTTATATATTGACACAGGGGAAAAATTATTAAGCATTGCCAATAAAAGCATTGGTTTCTATAAACAAAGGTACTGCCAGATGTTTTTTGAAATCATTTTTCCTGTAAGTAGTTGTTTTCCCTCTTCTTTTTGGAAGTTAGTAAAGCTGAAAGGGAAGGGGAAGGGGAAAGAGATGAGTGTTTGAATAGTAATACATCATGTGTATTCATGCATTCAAAAGAGAAAAAGGGTGCAATAAATGTTGGGCAGTAGGTTGAATCCACTTCAGTGTGTGTGATGGCATATCTCTCTCCCTGTAGATTTGATTCAGACTCTTCTATGTGTTATGTGTTGGGTTGGCAACATTGATCAGTACAGTGCTAGATTTGATGCATTATAAACTTTGGGGGTGTTTGGCTCAATCTTCCCATGTTTGTAGTTAATGAATCTCTCCCATGTCTCAATGAGCAATAGATCATGAGACAAATGGCTCTTTAACCCAAACTGTAGATAGAAAGGGATTGGTTAATATTGGCCTTTTTTGATAGAGAATGTGAACTTACCTTTATTTCAAAATTCTAGGACCCTTGGCTCCCAGTATGGGAGTTACTATGCACACAGCCCCAAATTGCTATCCCCACAGACCACTTTACACACCCAAACTAATTCAAAAATCATTTTTTACTTTATACACAACACCATATCATAATGTTACTCCGCTCTTCATCCTCCTCCCCGACTTCCCCACTAACGGCCACCGCCGCATCCACGCTGCCCCCGCCCCTCGTTCAGCGTTGCCATCGCCGTCCTCGCCACCCAACTCCCTCTTCTTCATCCACCCTTTTCATTCCTCCCCCCCCCCCAATACGCGGCGGCCCTCGCCTCTCGTTCGCCGTTGCCGTCGTTCCCATCATCACTCCCCTCCCCCCTAACACGCGGCCTTCGCCTCTCGTTCGCCATTGCCGCCATTCCACCATCGCTCACCCGCTCTCTCCTATTCATTGCACACTCTTCTTTCCTCCCCCCTTGCCAACCGATGTAGCATTGGTGGGTGGGGGCCAGCGGGAGCGGCATCAGCGAACGAGGGGAGGGGGTCATTTGGGGGGAGGAATGAAGAGGGGAGAGGAAGAAGAGGGAGTTTGCGGGGGTGGGGCGGCGGGGGGAACGCGAGGCAGGGGCCGCGTGGATGCGGCGGCGACCAGGGGTTCGGTTTCAATCAATGGCACACTGAAAATTTTTGAATACAGTTGAAGAGTTAAAAGATGAAAAAGTTTCAATGGCACACTTTTAAATTTTAAATGACGAATTTGTAAATAAATGGTTTGTGTACGTAGCAATTAGCTGTGTGTGCATAGTGACTCCCTCCCAATATGGATAGACATGGCCGTGACTGTCAAATGAAGAGACGGACAAACAACTTCTTCGGGACTTCCCCTTCACCATACAATTATGGGGACACATTCCATCATTTCGGCCTCCGGCATCCCTTCCTCTCTTGGAGAAATTTGGTTATCCGATGCATCATTGCCACTAAATTAGTAGCAAACTCCCACACCAACCAACATCGGCCTCTCACCCTGAAACATGTAGGACACACAGCTTGTCGACAGGAATTTGGCCGTCCGGTTCAAGATGGCCATTTTGCACGTTGGCCCGGGGCCCGGCCCGGTCAATGGCCGGGCCCGAGCCCAGGGCTGGGCTTCCAGCACCCCTGCGACCCGTCGAGCCCGCCAACGGGCCCCGGCCCTGAACAATTATTATTGTTTAAAAAAATTTGATGCACCTGCAGCAAGGCTGCAAGCGCGTGCATGGCGATACAGGGAACGGTCATTCCCTGCATGGGGTCATTTTGGAAATTTTTGGTCAATATTTTTCAGTATACAATAATTACTACATTTTTTGTCAGAATGTGGATCAGAATGTGGAAAGCCCAATTATAGTAATAATTATACAATAATTACCATAATAAATACCATAATAATACTTCCACATTCTGGAAAGCTCAATTATACAATAATTACCATAATAATTATAGTAATATTACTACATTTTTTACTTGTAGTAATGTGGACAAAAATGTGGAAAGCCCAATTATAGTAATAATTATACAATAATTACCATAATAATAATTTCACATTCTGGAGAGCCCAATTATACAATAATTACCATAATAAATATAGTAATATTACTACATTTTTTAATTATAGTAATATTGACCAGAATGTGGAAAGCCCAATTATACAATTTTTTCGGTATGTGGAAAGCCCAATTATAGTAATATTTTTAAAATATACTTATGTTGAAGAAGATTGGAGGAAGAGTAAAATTATCTCAATTCGGAGTAGCCATGGCACAAGCCATGGCTCTCAATATATTCACTTCATAATATGTTGTGCCATGGCTCTCAATATATTCACTTCATAATATGTTTTGGAGTCCAAGGGACTCCCCACTAAGTTAGTGGGGAGTAATGGTGAGATGATGAGGGGAGGGATGCCAAAAGCCTCCCTCAACTCACAACACTCCCCCTCATCTCTCCATTACCTTGGGTTAAGCATATAAATACTTCATGATTCAGTATGCTAATAGGGTGGATACTTCTGGATCCAGAACCACTGTGGTTGCCTCGTTAAAACCTTAGCTGTGGAAAACCCAGTGGGAAAAACCAGCAGCTTAAGGGAAAAGAGTACAACTATCGAGGGACTCCCCCTGATCTATACAAGCTTCAGGCTTGCAGATCTCCTATGTATATATACAATCGTCTCATATTCGTCTATACATCCATCATGTTCTGAAAGCAAATACAATCATCACTCATCTATACAAGTTTCACTCATCTAGCGGCTATTGGAAAGCAGTGGCGCTCTGGAGTGGAATGCTCTTTGAAGTTGGTAGATGACTCCACTGAAGTATTCTTTGAATCAGTCTTCATTGTGTCTGCAAGGTATTGTTGGACCTGGCTGAGCGTTTTCAATACTTGCTTCTTGGATGATGAGCTTCTCAGAAGATGTAGACTTTGGAGGATGATGTGTAGATATTTGGGAGGTGGCCGGCCTTTTGTGTTTTAGTCATCGCGATGATCTTTAAACCTGCATATGCAATATATATCCTTGACCCTTGGAAGTTGCGCAGAAGTAGCTTATCCTTGGTCTAGTGGTGCCCTCCAGGGCAACAATGTATCTGGTTAACAACTTTAATGCAAACGTTCTATCAAAGACACGTGCAGTTGGCCAGATAAAGAAGTGTAACAAGTACACTAAAGCTAGGCTCTTCGGGACCTAGGATGTCCTCCCCCTCTTCCAGCGACTGGAAGGTGTCATAAATAAGCATCTATTTTTAATAGGTTGCAAATGGACATCATTCTTCATAAACTCCAGGTGTATGAAGGATATTAACGGGTTCCACCACGAAGGTGTTAAATATATAAGCCGAGACAATACCTTGTTATACCTAGGTTTTTCATTTCCAAGGTATGCTTAAAGCTATCTGGTATCTCAATGGTCTCTACAGGAGATCCTATTAGCTTTAAGTTGATCACATGTACGACGAATATCACAAATCCTGTCAACGATCTTTTGAAAAAGATACACGGGCAGAATATTGCTTAAGATCAACTAATGATCTTTGTAGCCTCTCTTTCATCTCTGGGGTAGAGTATACCCTTATGGAAGTTTTATATAGATCTCTATATCTATATTGCCGTATATCTATGCAGTCACAACGTCCATGAGCTGCATTTATTGGCTTTTTCATAGAAGTTTAGGCTTTAGTAGGAAAATGATCACATTTCCTTTATTTCAATTTCTTATGAAATCCAACTTATATTCCAAAGGTTTTACACATTCAGGTGTATGGACTACTGGTCCAAAGATTTTGCTTTTCAAGAGTGAGTCCAGCTCTACTCTTATTGCCTCGTCCCACTTTGGCCAATCTATGCGTTCATGCTATAGAAAAGTGGGTTGACATCATCGTCGTATTCAGCGACGTGAACGACTATAGCGGATGCAAAACCGTCGTCGACGACTGCGCTATTTCTGTCCAGTACCTCTCCAGTACGTACGTAATATAATGATTTCTCTCCTGTTGTTTCCTCTGCAGGGGAAAGTAGGAGGGGAGAGGTTGCTGGTCTGAGCTCAGCATCCTGTGGATGGATCATTTTAATATATCCAGGAATCTTCATCTTTCGAGGAAAGTTTTATATTTTTAACCTGGCGAGCGTCCTCTTTTCTATTGAGGTACATCCAATTCTGCTGCTGGTGGATTGCATCCATCTTTTGGAATGTCAATCCTAGCTGGCGTGTTAGCAGCAGGAACGTGTGAACTAACAATCTTCTGGTTGTCCGTAAATTTATCCGGCAAATGATGTACTTTAGTCTGAATGTGAAGGATCTTCTGGATCTCATCTTCACACAGAAAAAGTATGCGGATCATAACGAGATTAGGACTTTTGTGTCCCATGATATGGTCTCAGAAGCTTCGGGCTTCTTTAGACTGCGTGCCTATATCAATGAGACTTTGCTCATCAAATTCACAATTATCAAGACTTGGTGGTAAACCATAAGCAAGCGGCATCAACAATAAGATATGGCCACAAGAGGGCCGTATCGTGATAAGCGATGCGTAATGCATTGTGTTGGTCCCTAAATACAACAGGCAACTGGGATTTTAACAATGGACGTGAAATCCATTGGAGTCTTTTTACCAGAGACTCTGGTAACCCATTATGAGTATGAACATGCTACAGGATGTTCAATTTCAATGCCAGTTGCTTGGCAGAAGTCTTGAATGATATGTGTAGTGAATTCACCCACATTATTAGCTTTGAGAAAGCTATGTTGCGAGTTAATATAAAGGCACACATAAGATCTTCTAGTAGATGCATCAGTCAGTACAATGAAGTACCGAAAATGGGCCACTTGCGGGGTGAATAGGCCCGTAAAGGTCACCATGTATTCTCTCAATGAAGCCAGGAAACTCTAATCCCACTTTCAGGAGGGAAGGTCTCTCTTTAAGTTTTCCCTTACGACAAAGGGGGACAAGGAAAATCAATCTTTTGAAGAATCGTCACGTTCTCCAATGGATTCATTTGATGATGCGTCCATCATCGCTGATCCAGGATGACCAATTCCATTTTGCCAGAGTTAAAAACTATGGCAATGAAAGGCACTTCTGGTGCTCAATCAAGTTGGCTTTCTATAGGATGAATATCTGTAATTATAGGGGCCCGACGGGGGTCCAATGAAATTGTAAGTAGATGGTCTTCTGGCCATGCTCTTGACGAGTTACATATTGATATTCAACATTTATTATCCACAGTTTTCAAGGTATGTTCGTTTAGACGAAATATCCTTGAAACGTGAAAAATTCCTATATGTTTAAGGGGAGAAGTTTGCATCTTATAGTCTCGTTATATGTGGGAGCAATATTAATGCTACACCAGTGCAACGAGGCACTGTCCATAATATTACATACGTCATCTATATGCAAAACAAAATTTTATTTAAGTAAATGTAAAATGACATTCAAATAAAAGTTCGTACAAAAAGCAAGATGAAGCTACATGTAATTTTAAATGCATAGATATAGATATGGCTCAATCGAGCAGATCGTCATTCTCGAAGTCTTTTGCAATGGAAATCGTTGGCGGCTGGAAAGCCGCCAAGTTTGTTTCAGGAAGAGACTTCTGGCTCGCCTGATATAGTTTCTGGAGGTGACGAGGAGTGCGGCAGTTTCTGGACCAATGTCTAGTCATGCCACATCGATGGCATATATCCTCCCAGTTCTTCTTAGGAATTGACACTTGGTAAGTGTTCTTACGATTCCATGTGAGGTTTCTCATTTCTCTGTTGTTATTGGTCTGGGTTGCTTCTCCTCGTGCAGGCTGCATTACAGCCTTCCCTTTGTTCTTTCTAGCCTTCTTATTGTTTTTCCACTTCTGGGGAGAAATGTGGTGGGCTTCAGGGATAGGTGCAGTACCAGCTGGACGTAAGTTATGAGTGGCGAGCAGTAAATCTCGATTCTGCTCTGCCCTAAGTAGGCAAGAGATCAGATCAGAGAATTTCGTGAAGTTGCGTTCACAATACTGCTGCATGAGGATTGCATCTTTCTCGTGAAACGAGGTAAATGTCTTTTCCAACAGCGTTGCTCTGTTACTTCTTCACCGAACAACTTTAGGCGTGAGGTGATATTATGAAGTGCAGAATTATACTTAGCGACGGACTTATATTCCTGAAGTCTGAGGTTTTCCCACTCATAACTGGCGAGCGGTAATATAACATCAATTTGATGTTTATACCGTGCCTCCAGCGCTGTCCACAGTTCCTTTGGGTCCTCTACCGTTAAGTATTCGGCCTTTAAGGTCCGATCTATATGTTTCCTAATGTAGACTATGGCTTTCGCCTTATCTACATCAGAGACAGTGGTAGGAGTGCTGCTACTAGATGTAGCAGAAGCATCGACCGCTGCTGGGGCCGATGAAGGAGCAAAAATGGAGCCAAGGAGGGCCATCGAACGCAAGTGGAACTTCAGGTCCACTCGCCAACTCAGGTAATTTTTCACTACAGAATCAAGGACCTCGAAATCGACACTTGCCAATTTTGCCATTTATCTATGCAATTTAAAACATGCATGAATTAATTAAAATTGAAATTCACGCATTAAAAATAAAATAAGTAAAATGTGGGGATCGGCCAGATACCCAAAAGAATACAAAGTACAAAGTCCGAATATACAGTCCATAAAGAAGAGAAAAGTACAATTTGGAAACCCAGAATGGGTCCCTATATTTTCCAATTTTCGTCTCCGTCTTCATTTGTCGGTACACCAGTCTTTGGCATTAATACATTTATTCCTCACTTACAAATTCTCTCAAAAAGAAAATAAAATTGCAAGGAATTTAAAAAGGGTATCAAATTGGCCGATCCCAAAAATCACATTTTAGCTTATATAAACATCCACGCAGTTTATAAATGCTACAGGCACAAAATAAACAACCACGTATGTATATAACACATGCATATATTAAATGGAAAAATAGGCTATAAAATATAATAATCTCTTGGACCACGGGGAGACGTCATACACCGTTAGGTTAGTTTACTAACGGCAGAGCGGTCGCATGATCCTTAAGATAATTATATTTTGAAAAAAAAATCCTAATATTCCATAATTTAATAATAATGCAATAGTGTTATAATTTTAGCAATATGAAAGACTGGGCGACATGCCCATGACAAGGAATTAAAATAAATTAATAGTTTGAATGGGGCTGCATGCCCAAAAATATTAATCATTGTAATATTTCATTTATATTTGGGCTGCAGGCCCATTTGCCTAAAATTAACAAATTAATTATTTCAATAAAATCTACTAAGCTTCTGGCCCTAAGAAGTCAAATTAAAATTTTGTTAACATTTGGGCTGCAGGCCCAGTGTCAAAATTCTGAATTAACTTGGCTTCAGGCCGAATTAGTCAAATTAAAATATCATTAATACTTGGGCTTCAGGCCCATTGGCAAAATTTTAATTGACAAAATAAGCTGGCAATTGGATTTACTGGGGTTCAGGACCAATTTTGGTAGACAAAAATTTATTATAAAGCCAAAATGGGGCTGCTGGCCCATAGAATATATTTTCATTTGTTACAAATGGGCTGCAGGCCCAACAAACAGGCTATTTGATTTAAAAAGAATATAGCCCTTAAACCAATTATTGGGCTGATGAATGCTAAAACCCCCAACCCTAAGTCTGACCCCTCAACTCCAAAAATAACCTAGCCGTCGGATAGAGGAAATCACAGACCCACCCCCCTTCCCGTTTCTGGGTTCGGCCAAGGTCGCAGGCCCCCCTTCGGGGGGGGGGATTGCCGGAGGCCCCCCCAGAGTTGCAGGCCCCCGTGCGGGGGGGGGGATCGCCTGGAAAGGCCCCCACGCGAGAAGATATTAACAATTTTAATTACTATTTTGTCAGCTACTGGCATGCAGAGCTCAATGCTGCCTACTGAAATTCTAATCATAATCAAACTTTACTCGTTTCATTTACATGATACAGAATTTAATGGTAAAATTTTTTCATTAATAACCTTTAGTATAATATTTTTCTCTGTGCAGGGCCAACAACCAGCGGATCCCGAACATCATTAGCAAAACTGTGTATTTTTTATGCCGAACAACAGAGGTCTCCTCAAATCATTCATTTTTTTAGTGCCTCGTTTAAACTGTGTATTTAAACTGGGGATTCCGTGAGCATATTAATTTGAAGACGGCGTATTGCAGCATAAACAGAGCATCTCCTCAAATTGTTAATATCTACTCAATTTGAAGCCCAGGAGAAGGGCCCCCCTTCGGGGGGGATGACGAAGGGCAGAGCTCCCCTTCGGGGGGAAGCTCAAAGGGTTTTATTTTTGTTTTTTAATTATAAATTTTTGATATTGTATATAGCAGATTTGAAACAAGCCGAAAATAGGCTGTGAAAAATCGTAGCTAAATCAAATTTTTGTTTGTAACTATCTACGGGATCGAAAAGCATTACCTCTAGATTAAAAATCTAGGGACGATTGTAAAAATAGAAGATCCGTAGAGATAAAAATCCACGCTCTTAATACGCCCAAGAGGATCGCCGCAATGTATCCGCAACAAGAGATTCCTTCGCGCGTAGAGGATGGATTTTTGAGGGGAGACGGGATGAAAAAGCTCAAAAAATAAGAGCTACGTGCTGATAACGTGTTGAAGAAGATTGGAGGAAGAGTAAAATTATCTCAATTCGGAGTAGCCATGGCACAAGCCATGGCTCTCAATATATTCACTTCATAATAGGTTTTGGAGTCCAAGGGACTCCCCACTAAGTTAGTGGGGAGTAATGGTGAGATGATGAGGGGAGGGAGGCCAAAAGCCTCCCTCAACTCACAACAACTTACAATTTTTTAGAATTTTAAACATTTTTTAAGAACTTTTTTGAATTTTTTTATTTTTTAAATAATAATTAAATAGGCCAGGCCGGGCCAGCCTTGATCGGGCCTCGGGCCAGGCTTCCGGCCCCCACCCGGGCTCCAGGCCGGGCCGGCCCGACCTGTGGCCCGGTCAAGACCGGGCCAGGCCGGCCCGTTGGCCACCCTGACGGCCGGTACAAATCATCTCCTCCCATCTTTGGCATCATCACGCCTTTTTAACCGGGCTGACGGGCCGATAAGTCTGGCCCAATACCCCCTCAACTCTCTCACTCAGTTTCTTGAACTTGAACTGGGTCTGTAAGCAAACAAAATGTGTCACCTGCAGGCAATATGTATCTGTGCGTTCTATTCTCTTCTTCGCCTATCACCTACTCATCCAACTTGAGCAGGCCAGATACCGTGACCTTCACGCCGTTGAACTAATCGGTTCTCTCGATCACCACCTCCCGATGCTGCCCTCATCTGTCTCCGTTCTTGGTGCTGGTTGCGTGTCTTGCATCCCATTCTACCAGCGATCTTGTTGCCATTAGTATTTGAGCGTAACCTGCAAATCGAAACTGGGTGCAGTAAATCATCACATAACATGATTAGTATTTGAGCTTAACCTGCAAATCAAAACTAGGTGCGGTAAATCATCACATAATATGATTGTGATCGATGCACTAGACCGTCTAATGTTATGATAGAACACTGACATCGGCTGCTGCAGTCAGCAAAGCAACCCTGTCGCACTCTGTTCTTCATGTGCTTCCTCCGGGGCCACTCTGCAGGGCACTCAACGGTAGTCCAGGATCACATAATGAGTCGAAGGCCAATCCATGTTGCCCTTCCACTTGTCATTGCCATTGCCATTGCCATTGCCCTTCCCCTACTCCTTGTCGGCGTTGGCATCCTCCGTCTCTGCGGCGAACGAGGCCCCTACCAGCAAGATAAAGACGGAAGTGGCGAGCGGAGACCTCCTAGCCCTTGACATGCTCCTCACATCTCCTTTAGCACAACTTGGTGTTGGATGATGGCTGGAAGTGTGGGCTTTAGCTATAAAAGTGAGCTTGTTGCTAAGATGAGTGAAAGAAATTTGATGTAAATGGTACTGTGCAAGATGTGTAGTTTATTTATACAGACGTGCGGATGGACTTTGAAGAAAGAGGAAGAGAGGCTTGGGTCTCCAACTTAGGAGCCAGAGGTAGGAGAAACACACACTGGAGTTTGCGTTGAACTCCATCAACTTGGCAACGTACAGCTCAACAAGGCACAAATTATATTACTCGCATGTGGTGCAGGATGTGAAACTTACGCATGTACATATATGTATTTTAAGTAAACCACCAAGATATTAGGGCAAATCAAGAAGAGAACAATCACAAGACAAGGATATTAGCCTTGTAAAAGCATGCAGTCTAGCGTACCGGTCACATGTAATTATTGGTGGGCTCTGATACCACTTGTAGGGGAGATGAGAGATGACGATCACCTCAATCGATAACCCCGCAGAAATTCCAGGATCATAGTGACAACGAACAAAACAAACGATGATTCGCTACAAAACCCGCAACATAAGCAATAATATGACAGCAACACAAAACAAAAGAAATCATGCACATCACACCAAAAATGTATACTGGTTCCACCCAATACTTGGTGTACGTCCAGTTGTAGAGATCACTAATGCTTCGATATCTTTGGATTACAAGGTATGACGTTTAGTTGAACGGAAACAACCAAACCCGAGTACTGGATACCATAATACATGTTTTGATGATGTACAAACATTATATAGTGGTCTAATGAATCTCATTAAGTGTGACATGATAAATTAGACCAAGTGTTTTTGCTCAAGATTGCTCAAGCACATAAATCAATTATCTGATAGCAAGGGTTGGCAAAGGATGGTGGTGTGATTCCAAGGTAAGGATTTGAAGAGGAAGGATTCTATGACAAGTAAATGAAGAACATAGACTACATCAAACAAAGTTTGAAAAATATTTGATATTTGATGTATTATTTTTGTTCTTGTCATTAAAATTCTTGTAATGCCTTAAAGATGTCATGGCACACACACTTAGGATCACCCAAAAACTGTTTTAAAATGATTTAGATAGTGTATCATAGTGTTTTCTGATACAAACATGTGTATCAGAAAAGTAGTCGACTACCATATGTATATGAGTCGACTGTTAGGTCTTGGCAGCTCTCAGGAATTTTTTGTTCGTTAAAGTAGTCAACTATTGTTGTTCCAGGAGTCAACTACTGGCTTTAATAGTCGACTCCATGTAACACAGGAGTCGACTACTGATGAGTTGGCAACCTACAACGATCAAATTTCTAACCATTTTTCTTGACCGTTGGAGGGGCTTTTGAGGTTTTTCTTGAACTGCTTTCATCCTCTTTATATGGGAATGATCTCTAATCATTAAGCAATAATTCTAGATGAAAAAGAAAGAAAAAAGAAGAAGAAAAAGCCCAAACCCCTCTAAAGCTCTTGTTTTCTTTCTCAATCATTTAGAGCTTCCTTATACTCTTTCAAAGCCAAATTCTTGTCTAGTAGAACCTATATCCCTAGCGACACAAATACACACTGTGCTTCAACTTCAAGGCTTAAGAAATATTGTAACAGTTTAGCTTCAAATTGTAAACCTCATTGAGGAGGTAGTGCTCTCATTGGAGAGGTGGTCTCGTTGGAGACGTGTTGGTCCATTCACTAGCTTGTAGTGAAGTGGGCAGCTGTTCCATTGGAACGCGTATCCATATTCGAGGAATAGTGGATTTGTCTTGAGAGTAGATGTGATGCTAAATGTAGGGGAAAGTGTCCCTGAACCAAGATAAATCTCTTTGTATGCAATTGTTGCCTGGTTTGCATCCTCTATTTTTATCTTGTGCTTGAGTACAATTTCCGCTGCTTATATTTTTCCAAGATAATATTGTTGATTAAATATTAATTTGGTAACTAAAGATAATTACTTAGGTAGAATTCTTAAAGGGATTTTTATTTTTTGAAGAACATCATTTACCCCCTCTAGTGTTTTATTTGTAATCCACGTGATCCCAACAAACTATGAAGAAACTTATCAAACAACCCATCCATTGGCCCCAAGTTTATCCTCTGTTTCTCTACAGTAGCCGCAAACTTTACAGGAAAAATCCCTTCGAAATCGGCTCTCATTTTGCACAAAAACCTAGCCAAAACACACCGTTTATATAGAGTTTAAACTAACCGGACTGGATTCGGATTCAGATCCGATCCGAATCATAATTGCTCAATAGCGCCCGCATCCGCATCGGAACACTTCTTAACTGTTGGATCGAAGTGTGATGGCTCTGATGAAGCCACGTTGCTCACTGAGCTCGTCCATCCGATAGGGCAGGATCTCACCACGAAACGATGCATGGCAGAGCCAGCGACGCACGCCGCACTCCTGTGTCACGTGACTCGGCAGTTCGCTGGGCTCGCTCATGGGCTTTGCCCGATGGGCTTTTCCAGGAGAAAAGCAAATCATATACAAATCACTACTTTCAGCTAGTACATGATTTTGTTCACATTATTGACCAAACATCAAGATCCTGATTCAAGATCCATGAGAAGATTCTATATCTGACATATTTTTACAGTGCAGACTCCCCAAGCCAATGAATGCATAGATCAGACTGCTTGCGAGTAAAGCAACTATAACCCTAATCCTAGTGAAGCATGGGGTTCACACATGGCATCGGCAAGTGTCTTCAAACATGGATCCTTCAATCGATGAACCACGAAAGAAAAATAGGCATCATAACTAGAAGGATAATCTAACATGCACGGTGCTGACTATCAGAAGGCCTAAAACAGAACAAAAAAGGCGATGATCAAGAATTCAAAGCTTAATCTTAAATCCCGATTCACTAATCCCAAGTCAGCCCAAGGATGCAACGGAGAGCCAGTAATATGATGACTCTGTCATCGAAAACCATTAATACTTGGTGTTTACATTGAGAGATGTCTGATCCCAAGTCAGCCCAAGGATGCAACGGAGAGCCAGGAATATGATGACTCTGTCATCGAAAACCATTAATACTTGGTGTTTACATTGAGAGATGTCTGATTTATCGTAGAGAGTAGAGACTATCTTGGACATCTCTAAATTTGGGCCGTCTTGAGGGAGATTTATTCCCCGACCCCCTAAAAACATTATTAATATAACATTAGCTTTTATAAGGTTAACCTGCTATTCATTAATCCAATCAAACTTCAGTTAGTGCCAAGACTTTTCAGGGTTACACCTAGAGTAGAAAAACATCAATTAAAATAACCATGGTACCGCCCAGAGCAAAACCTAGTTGATTGAAAAGATTCACAAGAAGAGAATCTCAACTATGCGCGGAATGAATAATAAATAAATCGATTAAACAACTCAAAAGTGATTGCTTCTGACTGAGATGGAACATTACAAGTATATGAGAGTTCGGATGCCATAAGAAACAACTAAATATGAGACTAACGTCTACATAAAAAGCACGGAAGTAAAATTAGAGTTATCTAAAGCTGTAATCATCATCCATCCATCCCACCATATTATTCAAATATAGGGAGATCGTATGACCTTTTTACTTGGGGACTACTTTCTGAATTCAACTTGGATGTAGATGCGCTTTCCAAGCTCCTTTCAACACCGACCTCTTTACCCATCTTTAAGAAGTAAGTGTGCCTGCCAAGAAAAGGGAATATGCTAAGCCAACAGGAGAAAACTCCAACTGTTTATACTGCAAACTACATTCACCCATTTTATCATTACCATCTAGTGTCAGAAGTCAGTTCAGGGTGAAAAGCAGTTCCTAGAATGTTTCCTTGCCTTAATGCAACAATCACTTTCGTGCCAGCACCTGATTTATCCTGTTACAACAGTCGAATATGTTGATAATGAATCACAGAAGAGTATCAAGACTCAACCATACAGACCAATTGAGTATCATACGAAATCACATATTTCAGGGCCAACTATAGCTTATCATATTCATCAGTTGGATGGTTTCACAAAAATGCAAGCCAAAAAAGTTACATGCTGCTGTTAACCATTAATCACTCAATCTAGTTTTTTCAATTTTTTGTTAAATGATAATCAATAATGAACTATTATATATAACCTTTTAGTATTTAGAAAAAAAACAAGGAATCCTTTACGATTTTATATCTTGCTAAGTCGAAATCAGTGGTTTTGTTGAGAAAATCACAGTATATCATGAATATGTTTCATGTATATGTCAGAGATATTCTTCATAAATAAAATGCCCGGGGCCTCCAGTTTGATGTCACACCCTTCTTCTCACAAAAGAAAGAAGGAAAGAAAGAAAGAAATGTTATAGAAATGCCAATGCTTATTGTATCATCTATGTAAGCTCAAGTAAGCAGAACACGACATTATTGTAGTGTTTATTGCTAGATGGTAAAGAACCAAATATTATAGACTTTCTTGCTGAGCAAACAAACAAGGTGAAAGATCAAACCTCCTCGCCCTTGACAGATGGGGTCAGACTCGTCAGTTTATCCATCGGCACAAGATAATCAGCTAGTATTTCAACATCTGGCCCTACTTCTAGAACAGCTGGGGCACGTATGAACACTGCACGGAAGCTATGAGGCCCACCTTCCGTTTCTGCAAGCTTAGGAACTGCAAGCTCTGTTTCAAAGCTTTGGAGCTGCAAAGATTTCAAATGTATCCAGACAAGAACTCAACACTGATCTCAAAGAAATTAAAAGAAAAAGATAAGAAATCAAAGAACATATCTGTTATTATTGAGCCCTCTTCATTATATAAAAATGATAGAAGTAAATCAAGGTTTTCATTTCAATTAGTGTACCTGACTACCAAAGAAGTTCCTATGCACGGTGCAATCCAGACCACCAATGAACTCCTGTCCACCTAACTTTTGTCCTGAATAACCCCACATTAAGTTATATTATCTTCAAAGTTCGATAACTTTGAGTACTTGGATCCAAAAATATAGTGATGCAATCCATGTTAACTCACCAGTGGCCTTGTTAGCTAGGAAAATAAGTCCTGCGCACGTCCCCCACACAGGTTTCCCTTCATTAACAAATTCTCGCAAAGCAGGAAACTGCAAATTGGAGAGAATAAATAACTTAAAAATGTTATCTTTAAGAAGAAAGCAACATCCGTCCAAATAAGCACCATACTTCAAATTATAGATGGTATTAAGGGTAAATTCGGTTAAACCCCTTGCACTATTACACATGTGTCACTAAACACCCCTAAGCTATGAAATTTATAGAAACTACATTTGGATAGTGGTGTTAGTATCCCTTCGCCAATAGAACATAGGTAGTGTCTATTCCTTTTTAGGGACAGTTTCTATTAATATCTTAGTTCATGCATGTTTGATGGCACACGGGCAGTGGTGCATGGGATGTTAGTGGAATTACCCTAGTATTAATATAAGCATAAAGAGGCACTAAAATAGCAACATCCAGAAGCTGAAGGAAAATGAGAAGCACATCACACTGCACAGAATACACCATTTTCTTTTATGCCTCTTCTAACAGATATTTGCAATAAATTCTAGAATTAGGGTAAAGCAACTTTTAAGAGCTTTCAAGGGATGAAGAATGTGCATCACCCAAGAAATGGGAGGAAAGCACACAAGAGGAAAGCACACAATTTATTTGCCATTAAGAACCTAGTTTTGGTCTTTTGGTTATCATTCCATCGTCATATTTTGCAAGTGCATTGCAAAGAGCATCAAACATACAATGAGAATGATACTCATATAAACAGAAGATGGTGATAAACAGAATAAACCAGTTAGAATGTATGAGAATCAATGCATTGTCTTTGGAAAGGCACTAAAAAGAGAAAACAGGTAATTGTCTTGTTGAAAGGCCACAAGTATATAATGGGATGGATTGATGAAAAATTTATCAACCACAAAAATAAGAATGTCCTCCAAACAAGTGATGGAAGTGCCTGCACTATGCTTCAAGGACTAATAGGCCAATTTAGTCAAGAGTGATATGTTGGATATATGGGGGAAACACTCATTTGCCCTAACAAAACAGGTGCCAATGGAGAAGGATATCTTCAATGAAGGATCCTCCTTCACAATTAAAAATGGCTTGAGAAATCGTTTAGGATAGATGGTCTAGTGTTAGTATCCTACAACATAAATTCAAGGGCCTATTCAAGCTTGCCAAATTCAATAACTCCTCAAACAGCCTCTTAATGTATTAATAATAATAGTGGTGGTGGTGGTGGTGGTGACGGTGATAGAATTGAGTGTGCACGATTAATGAAATCAAAACTGACCACTGATTGGAAGGCACCGAGCCCCACAGGAATCATTAGATGATTGATAACAGGCAATCTTCCATACAGATCCATTCACCTTGGGTTGGGATACATTTGAATCCAAGATTTCATTATAGCCAACTACACCTCTTCACCACTAAGCCAGACTTAGAAACTTGGAAATTGTCGCATATAAGAACAACAGTATACAATTTTTGATCCCTGATATCATTCCAACCAAAACTGTGGCATTGGATGTTGAAATTATGGCTCAAATTTGGTTTACAAACACACATCTTCAGAAAGAAAAAGAGACAATAGGCAAAAGAGTGGAGTTTATTCTCACACTGAAAAATAAAGGATATATGATTAAATATGATTGAACCCTAAGACTCTAATGGGGGGTTTATCCTTTGGGTTAAATTTGGTTTCATAATTATTTCCAATATCCACAAAGTTTATGTGCCTTTGTCCTAGCAATTAAATTTTATAAATGAAGTAAAAACGATGAGACAAAAATTAAGTTATGAAAGAAAGAACCAGCTATCAATAAAACTGGATTCACAATTCAGGTTATCCGTATTTCATAGATGTACGTGGCAATGATATATGATAGATGGGGTCAAATTAAGCTTATGCTTGAAGATGATATAGTGATGGATGGTATCAAATCATGCTAATTCTTTTTCCTATTTGGACTCCTTTCAAATTGTACTTCATGGTTATAAAAACAATTAAATTTAACAGCATGGTCATAAACATAATATTAAAAAATCTCACAAATTTATGGCTTTTCCTATACTAAGTGGACACAAATAACAAATTATCTCAAAGACAAAAACAACCCCAAATAATTGGAATTCCTAAACTATGAGAATACGACCAATTAAACTGCAAACCATGGAATCAGGGACGTTAAACAGGGGTTTTTTTTCCTTCAGGGGATGATCTTGAATGAATGTTGTTCTCATATTATTTGCTATCAAAAAACATTGAATTTCTTAAAGAGGGTATCAAATGGATGGTGATGGACAGTTAAACACAAAAAACGCTAGATTGAAAGCATTTGCTTCATACGCTGGTCATTGTCTTGATTACAAGCACTTATATTGTAAACCTTAGCTTCATTCTCTTCGGCAATAGAGATAAAACATATCTGCTCTTTCTCCATTTTCCCTTCTCTCACACACACACTTCATCACAATATACTTCATCCAATATGCCGCTTCAATCGCTGTTGTCATAACCCACCACATCTCCCATCACAGCCTTCACAGCCTGTCGCAACCCACCTCCCCACATTGTGCCCCCACCTTGGCTCATTTGCTATCATAATGGATTGGGGCGGAGGCACTTAAGGGGCTGACCTGGCTATAGCCCGGGTCAATTTTTGGAAAATTTTTGTATATAGGTATGTAAGCTCACTTAGCACATGGTCCAGCCCAAGTAATTAGCCATAGAGCCCAGGCTGAAATGCCTAGGATGTAGCCTGGGATGTAGCCCATGCTGAAAATGACCTGGCTATAAATAGAAAAAGAGAGAAATGCACAGGAGGCCGTGCTGAAAAACAAATTAGCATCTTTGCCGCTCTCTCTTTCTCGACATCCCAATTCCCCCCATTCCAAACCCTAACAGGCTAACACCGCTAACCCTCGTCATTTTCGTCCGGGTTCGGATCACTTTAAATGGCGTAATCGTGCATAGTTCTTGGAATATTCTTCTTGATCATCTTGATCTATACTAAAAGTCTAGTGAGTTTCTTCAATACTTCTTGATCTTGCAAGTTTCTTTACATTGAAATTTATTTTTCATCAATTTTTTGACATCTTAGGTAGAGAACACCAACGCCCATTCATCCATGCTCTCAAAGCTTAAATTGTAACTTTCCTTCACATATCATGCATGAGTAATTTTATAATAAATATATTGTTGTGAATTTGTCATTTAAATTTATATATGAAATAGTTGTATACTATGTTCTGGTGTTGTGGTTTTTGATGTTGTGGATCCTACTTCCGGTTTTCTACTTTGTTCATCTTAGAACTGCTAAACAGGGTGTTGTTTTAGTTCTTGATGAATATAATATTTACGATAGCCCAGGGCATGAAAAAATCTTGGCTCTACCCTTAGCCATGGCTGGGATTTCATCGCCACAACCCAAATAGCGCCACTCCATCACTGTCACCCACGGAGACCCACAAACATAATAGTTCCATTGATGGCAACCATGGCCCTTTGCTCCCCGTTGTTGTCCTCATTAGCCGCTGCAGTCATTCAACCACGGTCAATGATTCTGAACCGTGATACCACATTTGCATAATATATTTTCAAGTGATTCATATAGTTTTCGCCCACCACTATAAATATATTACATGGGTGGATATCAAATATTCATATATGAATCAGATTCACAATTTTGCATATGTTGACATCCTTCCTATAAGGCAATATTTGACTTGCAGGTCAGTTTAAGCCACTTTGGTGACTTCTAGTTTTGGACTGATCACACCCTCATTTTGTCCAATCTCGTTAATTCTCCTTGAGGCAATGCAAAAGAGTGGAAGAACTAGAGAAAACGTCCATTTTCCTTTACAAGTTGGCATGTGTAGACACTGTGAAAGTTGGCTCGATTGAGGCGATGGAGAAATATTGATCGGCAGCCGAGCTATCAGCTATCTTGTGCAAAAGTAGCTCGTCTATGCTTGGATCCGACTTGTTTGATTCTGCACAAGTCAGACAGATCAGATGCCGAACTATTGGACTTCAACAGTGCATTAGTTCCTCGGCTCGGATGATCGACGTCACATGGATCGACATCTCTACAGTCCGAGCTTTGGATAGCTCGGATAGATCAGCTTTGCACTTCGTTTGCTCGGACTTCAACTGGAAGCTAGGCAGTTCGGAGGGGGACCCACTATAGGGTGGCGCCCTATCTGGTGTAGAGTTACGATAGATTGGAATTTCGTGAAAAGAGGGATTCGTATCTTTTAGGAAGTCCTCCTCAATGATGACACCTATTGTATCCTAGAGCTATATATGGGGTGTTTTAGAGGATGGTTTTAGAGTGTGTGGAATACAGAGAGAACTTTGAAATGTCATTTGTGAGAGCCAACTTTGATAGATATTTTGAGAGTTTTTTGGAGAGAATGTGTGCTTCTTCTTCGTTGTGCAAAGAGAAGATTTGTATTCATTCTTTACTTTCGTAATAAAGCTCATTGGTGTTCCCTTGGCCGGCCGACGGCCTATATTTGATATCTTTCATAGTGCTCTTGCTTGGTTGTGTGTTGCTCGTCCTCGTCTCGATCATCCGACGGTCTTAGTCTCCCACGCTCGCGCACAACAGACACATGAATGAAAGTAATAAAATTTATGATCGCATGTTACATAACCGTTTATTCATGCATCAAACGTGAGAACGTCATATTGAGAAGGGCAAACTTTGAACACACTCAATTTCTCATATGAAAGAAGTGTGGTTGTTGGCTCAATCAGCCCCGTGTGGGCTGCCCTTGGGTTAGTGCACCAACCTAAGGGGGGTTGGTGCACCAACCTAAGGGGGGTTGGTGCATCAACCCCTCCCCTTTGAGTCCTATAAAAGGATACCGAATGTATGGTTATTAGCATCAGAATATTGTGAATCCAATTGAGCTTCTATTAAAGCATTGGTGAAAGTTGTATAAGGTCCTATTGGAAGTTCCATAGGATCATTGTGAGCGATCTTTGAGAAAGTCATTTGTGAGGATTTCTTAGGAGTAGTTGAGTCATGAGTGTCTTTTGTATCTCCTAATTGAAATCAAGAGAAGTGTTCCCTTGATCATACCAAAATCTTTTGTTTGCTTTCTCTCTATTTGTTCTTCGTGTTAGATACTTCGACGATCTGATTGCTTCCGCTCGGCGCACAACAATTGGTTTCAGAGCTTTGGCAACGAAGATCTAGACGAATAAGATGAGCAAAAGTGGCGACGACAAGCCATCTACTTCAATGGCGTAATCTTCAACAACGCGAACTATTGTATCCAATACGAAGTTCGAAATTGAGAAGTTCGATGAGCGTATCAACTTCGGCATGTGGAGATGCGAAGTACTTGACATCTTAAACCAACTTGGTCAAGATCAAGTACTAGATGAGAGGTCGACTACAACGTCGGATGCGGAGTGGAAGATGATGAACCTGACCGCTTGCGGCACGATCCGGCTCTACTTGACAAAGGAGAAGAACTACCCTTTCATAGAGGAGACGAACGCGAAAGCGTTATGGGCTGGGCTTGGTGAGAAGTACATGAAGAAGAACATTCAGAATCGCCTATACCTAAAGAAGAAGTTTTTAGCCTCAAGATGGATGAAGGAGTTTCAGTTGAAGAACACCTCGACTACTACAACAAACTCCTCACAGATTTGAGGAACATCGACGTCAAGGTGGAAAATGAGAAGAAGGCGATGATTCTCCTCAACTCACTGCATAAAGACTATGAGCACATCGTTTCGATCTTAACCTATGGTAAAGAATCTATCACCGTCAATGGAATTTCTAACGCTCTTACTAGCAATGAATTTAGAAAGAAGGATGATGAGATGATGAGGGGCCAAAGGTCTGAAGCGCTTACCGTGGTTAGATGTCGGAGCAATAAAAGTGGTGGAGGCGGCAAAGGAAACCATAGATCCGAGATGAGGGACAATAGTAGAGCTCCGCGCACAGACATCGAGAGGGATCAATGTGCCTTTTGTAAGGAAAGAGGACATTGGACGAGGGAGTGCCCAAAGGCCAATAAGAAGAAGGATGCTACCGCCAACATCGTCAAAAGCGAGGAGGTGCATGAGTGGGTCCTAGTTGGTGCGACGGAGGGGGTGATGAAGGAAGCATATGTGCTTGACTCGGGTTGCTCGTTCCATATGACACCCCACAGAGAGTACTTTACTACTTTCCATGAAGGTAGTAAGCGTAAAGTCCTTCTTGGAGATGATGGAGCATGCACGACGACGGGCATTGGCACGGTCTGCATAAAGATGAGTGATGGTGTCACACGAGACATATGTGATGTTCATTATGTGCCTGACGTGAAGTACAATTTGATATCGCTTGGTTCACTTGAAGCCAATGGTTGCAAAGTGACTATGGATGATGGCGCTTTGAAGGTGACACGAGGAGCAATGATCCTGATGAAGGGGAAGCGTGAAGGCAACCTCTATTACTTGGATGGTACGGTGATGATGAAGACGGCGAGAGTTCCAGATGAGCGAGCTACCGACTCAAGCTCGCACGCACCAAAGACGACGTCATTGGATGATCTCCGGAGAGGTGGTGCTAATAGATGTGATGGTTCAAGTCAGTATGGTGAAGATACCTTATCCCCACAACTTGCACAGCGGATGGAATCTATCAAAGTTTGGAAACCAAGGTATGAGAGATGCCAACCTTCAAGAAGAGTCTCGTTTGCTTTCTTTGTCAGGTGTGATGAGTCTCCGACCTTATTCGGTGAGGTGGAGCACAATGACGACCTATGTGGACGAAGGAAAGATTGGTGTAATGAGATGTAATCAACGACGACTGATGAAGCCAAGGATCGGGTGGAGCTACTGGCACTAGTGATTGTTCGATGGATGAGCTTATGAAGGTCGATATTGGAGTCAAGTTCGAGTATGGCTCAGACTTGTAAGTTGACAATATGAGACGACTTTGGTGGCCCCTTCTGGGGCAATGAGGCTCTGCGAAGCCATATGAGCCTTTCGAGGCAAGATGACGGGAACACAAGATGATTCTCACCGAGGAGGAGCGTTGACGGTCGATTGTGTGACATAAACCTAATATCTCGTCAAGGTGGAGATTTGTGGTTGTTGGCTCAATCAGCCCCATGTGGGATGCCCTTGGGTTGGTGCAACCCAAGGGGAGTTGATGCACCAACCCCTCCCCTTTGAGTCCTATAAAAGGATACTGAATGTATGGTTATTAGTATCGGAAAATTGTGAATCCAATTGAGCTTCTATTAAAGCATTGGTGAAAGTTGTATGAGGTCCTATTGGAAGTTCCATAGGATCATTGTGAGCGATCTTTGAGAGAGCCATTTGTGAGGATTTCTTAGGAATAGTTGAGTGTCTTTTGTATCTCCTAATTGAAATCAAGAGAAGTGTTCCCTTGGTCGTACCTAAATCTTTTGTTTGCGTTCTCTCTATTTGTTCTTCGTGTTAGATACTTCGACGATCTGATTGCTTCCGCTCGGCGCACAACAAGAAGACCTGATTTATTGCTAAATATGAGCATTTCTTGGATAATTGAATTTGCCCCAGGCCAACTATCTATTTTAGACACACAAATGCACACTAAAATCCCAGTAATCGGATGCATGGTGAAAAATGAAGACAGATTGCACCAAATCGAACAACGAAACATGTGGATATACTGGTGTTATATCAAAGAAAGATGATAGGACTATATTAAGCACAGACATTCTTTGTCTTATGTTAATCTTTTTAACCTGGCAACCAACAGTGAAGCATATAGCATGAGATATTTTAAATTTTACAAAAAAATCAAATCAATCCTTTACATTGAAAATGCAATCTTTACTAGAAAATAACACTTTGGGGTTTCCGCCCTACTGGGATTCAAACACGCAAAGCTGTTACTCTTTCTCAAAAAAGAAGCGACAAAGAGATATCTCTAGCAATATTATGTGCATGCAACCAATAATAGAAAGGAAAACAAAAGAAAAAAAACTAAAAACAAGAACAAAAACAACAGCCCATATCAACATAAAATCAAAATTCAAGTAAAACTGGGATTTTTTTTGTTTTTTTGAAAACGAACCAGGTTGTGGTAATTGGCGAGCTTGGCCATGGTGGTGGACTCACCGCCGGGGATGATGAGGGCGTCGACGGCCGACAGCTGCTCCGGCTTCCTTATCTCCACCCCCTTCACTCCTATTCTCCTCAGAGCTGAATCCATTCGCCCATTAAACAAACAAAAACCAATTAATTACAGCTAAAAAACAAAAAAAAAGAGGAAAAAAAAGAAAATCCAGAGAACTCGCCTGCCATGTGTTCGTTGAAAGATCCCTGAAGAGCGAGAACGCCGACCGCCATCAGAGAACTATGAGAGATAGAACGAAGCTACGCAGTGATAAAGTTACCAACTTTTTACCCTTCCCTCTCCAACGAATAGAGAGAAAATTTGTGATTTGTTGTTGTTTTTAGTTGGTTGCTGGGAGTCCAATGGCCTTACCTTTTTCTTATGGCTGCTGCCCGGCCCTCGTTTTTCTCTTTGTTTTCTCGAAATTAAAACGGTTTGTGGCGGCGATCGCTAGAATTCGTATCCGATTTTGCAATCGACGCTGTGGCCTGGGCCCTATTGGTCAAAGAAATTCAAAAGCAAAAGCTAATTTTGGGTTTATCTCATAATACAAGCCGCCATCGCCATGTTAAGTCCGTCCGGCCCGGGCCCGACGGGGCTTGGCCGAGCCACGGCCGGCCCATTTGACCGGGAGACCCGGGTCTGAAGTCTGAAGCCAGGCCCAAGGCCAGGCCAAGCCCAACCCGACCCAGCCAATTTAAATAATTACAAAAATTCAAAATTCATTAAAATACTAAAAAATTGTAAGTATATGTATAAAAAATTGTACAATGTTGGGAGAGATTAAGAGAAGAGACAAATAATCTTTCATTAGAAGTAGCCATGGCATAAGCCATGGCTCTCAATATATTCATTCACTTTAGGAGTCCAAGGGACTCCCCACTAAGTTAGTGGGGAGTAATTGGTGAGATGATGAGGGGAGGGAGGCCAAAAGCCTCTCTCAACTCACAACACTCCCACTCATTTCTCTATTACCTTGGGTTAAGCATATGAATACTTCAGGATTCAGTATGCTAATGGGGTGGATACTTCTAGATCCAGAGCCACTGTGGTTGCCTCGTTAAAACCTTAGCTGTGGAAAACCCAGTGGGAAAAACCAGCAGCTTAAGGGAAAAGAATACAACTATTGAGGGACTCCCCCTGATCTGTACAAGCTTCAGGCTTGCAGATCTCCTATGTGTCTATACAATCATCTCCTATTCGTCTATACATCCATCATATTCTGAAAGAAAATACAATCATCACTCATCTAGCGGCTATTGGAAAATAGAGGCGCTCTGGAGTGGAATGCTCTTCGAAGTCGGTAGATGACTCCACTAAAGTATTCTTTGAAGCAGTCTTCATTGTATCTGCAATGTGCTGCTGGACCTGGCTGAGTGTTTTCAATACTTGCTTCTTGGATGATGAGCTTCTAAGAAGATGTAGACATTGGAGGATGATGTGTAGATATTTGGGAGGTGGCCGGCCTTTTGTGTTTTAGTCATCGCGATGATCTTTAAACCTGCATATGCAATATATATTCCTTGACCCTTGGAAGTTGCGCAGAAGCAGCTTATCCTTGGTCTAGTGGTGCTCTCCAGGGCAACACTGTATATGGTTAACAACTTTACTGCAGACGTTCTATCAAAGACACGTGCAGTAGGCCAGATAAAGAAGTGTACCAAGTAAACTAGAGATAGGCTCTTCGGGAGCTAAGATGTCCTCCCCCTCTTCCAGCGACTGGAAGGTGTCATAAGTAGCATCTATTTTTTAATAGGTTGCAAATGGACATCATTCTTCATAAACTCCAGGTGTATGAAGGATATTAAAGGGTTCCACCACGAAGGTGTTAAATATATAAGCCGAGACAATAACTTGTTATACCTAGGTTTTTCATTTCCAAGGTATGCTTAAAGCTATCTGATATCTCAATGGTCTCTGCAGGAGATCATATTAGCTTTAAGTTGATCACATGTAAGGCGAATATCACAAATCCTGTCAACGATCTTTTGAAAAAGATACACGGGTAGAATATTGATTAAGATCAACTAATGATCTTTGTAGCCTTTATAGAGAAGACGTTTCTACGTCTCTCTTTCATCTCTGGGGGTAGGGTATACCCTTATGGAAGTTTTATATAGATCTCTATATCTATATTGCTGTATATCTATGCAGTCACAACGTCCATGAGCTGCATTTATTGGCTTTTTCAGAGAGGTTCAGGCTTTAGTAGGAAAATAATCATATTTCCTTCATTTCAATTTCTTATGAAATCCAACTTATATTCCACAGGTTTTACACATTCAGGTGTATGGACTACTGGTCCAAAGACTTTGCTTTTCAAGAGTGAGTCCAGCTCTACTCTTATTGCCTCGTCCCACTTTGGCCAATCTATGCGTTAATGCTATAGAAAAGTGGGTTGACGTCATCGTCGTATTCAGCGACGTGAACGACAATAGCGAAAGCAAAACCGTTGTCGACGACTGTGCTATATATGTCCAGCACCTCTCCAGTACGTACGTAATATAATGATGTTTCTCCTGTTATTTCCTCTGCAGGGGAAATTAGGAGGGGAGAGGTTGCTGGTCTGAGCTCAGCATCCTGTGGTTGGATCATTTTGATATATCCAGGAATCTTCCTCTTTTGAGGAACTTTATTTTTTGAACCTGGCAGGCGTCCTCTTTTCAATTGAGGTAGAGCCAATTCTGCTGCCGGTGGATTGCATCCATGTTTGGGAATGTCAATCCTAGCTGGCGTGTTGGCAGCAGGGACGTGTGAACGAACAATCTTCTGGTTGTCCGTAAATTTATCCGGCAATTGATGTACTTTAGTCTGAATGTGAAGGATCTTCTGGATCTCATCTTCACACAGAAAAAGTTTGCGGATCATAACGAGATTAGGACTTTTGTGTCCCATGATATGGTCTCAGAAGCTTTAGGCTTCTTTTAGACTGAGTGCCTATTTCAATGAGACTTTGCTCATCAAATTCACATTTATCAAGACTTGGTGGTAAACCATAAGCAAGCGGCATCAGTAATAAGATATGACCACTAGTGGGCCGTATCGTGATAAACGATGCGTAATGCAGTGTGTTGGTCCCTGAACATCAATAGGCAACTAGGATTTAACAATGGACGTGAAATCCATTGGAGTCTCTTTACTAGAGACTCTAATAACCCATTATGAGTATGAACATGCTACATGATGTTCAATATCAATGCCAAGTCTTCAAAGATATGTGTAGTCAATTCACCCACATAATAAGCTTTTGAGAAAGCGAAGTTGCGAGTGAATATAAAGGCACACATAAGACCATATAGTAGATGCATCTATCATTACAATGAAGTACCGAAAATGGGCCACTTGCGGGGTGAATAGGCACGCAAAGGTCACCATATATTCTCTCAATCAAGCCAGGAGACTCTAATCCCACGTTCAGGAGGGAAGGTCTCACTATACGTTTTCCCTTACGACAAAGGGGGACAAGGAAAATCAATCTTTTGAAGAATATTCAGGATCTCTAATGGATTCATTTAATGATGCGTCCATCATCGATGATCCATGATGACCAAGTCCATTGTGCCAGAGTTAAAAATTATGGCAATGAAAGGCACTTCTGGTGCTCAGTCGAGTTGGCTTTCTATAGGATGAATATCAGTAATTATAGGGGCCCGACGGGGGTCCAATGAAATCGTAAGTAGATGGGCTTTTGGCCATCCTCTTGACGAGTTACATATTGATATTCAATATTTATTATCCACAGTTTTCAAGTTATGTTCTTAAACGAAATATCCTTGAAACTTGGAAAATTCCTATATGTTTAAGTGGAGAAAATTGCACCTTATAGTCTCGTTGTATGTGTGAGCAATATTAATGCTACACCAGTGCAACGAGGCACTGTCCACAATATTCCATACTTCATCTATAAGTAAAACGAAATTTTATTTAAGTCAATGAAAAAGACATACAAAATAAAAGTTCGTACTTAAGCAAATTAAAGATGAAGCAACATTGAATTTTAAATGCATAGATAAAAGATGAAGCTTAATCGAGCAGGTCGTCGTTCTCGAAGTCATTTGCAGTGAACATCATTGGTGGCTGAACAGCCGCCGAGTTTGTTTCAGGCAGAGACTTCTGGCTCGCCTGATATAGTTCATGGAGGTGGTGAAGAGTGCGCCAGATTCTGGACCAATGGCCAGTCATGCCGCATCTATGGCATTTATCCTCCCAGTTCTTCTTAGGAAGTGACACTTGGTCAGTATTCTTTTGTTTCCATATGAAGTTACTCTTTCCTGTATTGTTGTTGTTGGACGGGGGTGCTTCTCCTCATCCATTCTTCATCACAGCTTTCCCTTTGTTATTATTAGCCTTCTTCTTGTTTTTCCACTTCTGGGGAGAAACGTGGTGGGCTTCAGGGATAGGGGCAGTGCCGGCTGGACGTAAATTATGAGTGGCTAGCAGTAAGTCTCGATTCTGCTCTGCCATAAGTAGGCATGAGATCAGATCAGAGAATTGTGTGAAGTTGCGTTCACGATACTGCTGTATGAGGAATGCATCTTTCTCGTGAAACGAGGTAAATGTCTTTTCCAACATGCGATGTTCTGTCACTTTTCACCGCACAACTTCAGGCGTGAGGTGATGGTATGAAGTGCAGAATTATACTCAGTGACAGACTTATAGTCCTGAAGTCTTAGGTTTTCCCACTCATAACTGGCACGCGATAATATAACATCAATTTGATGTTTATACCATGCCTCCAGCGCTGTCCACGGGTCCTTTGGGTCCTCAACCATTAAGTATTCGGCCTTTAAGGTCCGATCTATATGTTTCCTAATGTAGATTATGGCTTTCGCCTTATCTACATCGGATAGAGTGGTGGAATTGCCGCTGCTGGATGCAGCAGAAGCATCGGCCGCTGCTGGGGCCGAGGAAGGAGCCAAAATGGACCCAAGGAGAGCCATCGAATGCAAGTGGAACTTCAGGTCCACGTGCCAACTCAGGTAATTCTTCCCTGCAGAGTCAAGGACTTCGAAATCGTCGCTTGCCAATTTTGCCATTTTATCTACGCAATTTAAAATAAGCATGAAATAATTTAAAATTGAAATTCACGCATAACAAATAAAGTAAGCAAAATGTGGGGATCGGCCAGATACCCAAAAATGTACAAAGTCCAAAGTCCGAATATACAGTCCGTAAAGAAAAGAAAAATACAAGTTGGAAACCCAGAATGGATCCCTATACTTTCAAATTTACGACGTCGTCTTCATTTTGTCGGTACACTGGTCTTTGGCAAAATTACATATAATCCTCACTTACAAATTCTCTCAAAAGAAAAAAATTAAATTGCAAGGAATTTAAAGGGTATCAAATTGGCCGATCCCAAAAATCACATTTTAGCTTACATAAACATCCACTCAGTTTATAAATGCTACAGGCATAAAATAAACAACCACGCATGTATATAACACATGCATATAAAATATGGAAAAATAGACTATAAAATATAATAATCTCTCGGACCACGGGGAGACGTCATACACCGTTAGGTTAGTTTACTAACGGCAGAGCGGTCGCAGGATCCTTAAGATAATTATATTTTGAAAAAATCCTTATATTCCATAATTTAATAATAATGCAATAGTGTTATTATTTTAGCAATATGAAAGAATGGGCGACAGGCCCATGACAAGGAATTAAAATAAATTAATAGTTTAAATTGGGCTGTAGGCCCAAAAATATTAATCATTGTAATATTTCATTTATATTTGGGCTGCAGGCTCATTTGCCCAAAGTTTACAAATTAATTATTGCAATAAAATTTAATGGGCTTCTTGCACCAAGAAGTCAATTAAAATATTGTTAACATTTGGGCTGCAAGCCCAGTGTCAAAATTTTAATAGATAAAATAAGCTGGCAATTGGATTTACTGGGCTTCTGGCCCAATCGGGAAAAACCCGAATAATAATTAAGCTGAATGGGGCTGCAGGCCCATAAAACTTATACTCATGTATAATCTGGGCTTCAGGCCTAATTAAACCACAAAACTACGGTAATAATCAAAATTTTAATTAACACAATGAAGATTGCAATTGGGATTACTGGGCTTCATGCCCAAATTTTATAGACAAAAATTTAGTATAAAGCCAAAATAGGGTTGCCGGCCCATAAATAAAATATTGAGAAACTGTATTAAAATAGCTTCTAGACCAATAAATCAAAAGTAATATGTGGGCTTCAGGCCCAATAAACAGCCCATCTACTGTTATAATTAATTTTAACGTAATATTAACTTATACCATAAATCAAATTTTTGGCATGCAGGGATCTGAAGAGTCCCCAAATCTCAAAAACAGTAGCCTCCCCCGTTTCCCGTGTACACAGTACCCCGCCGGAGCCCCCACTGTCGGGGGGGATAATCGCAGGAGCCCCCCCTCCGCTGCCTGGGGAATCTCAGGAGCCCCCCCTCCGCTGCCTGGGGAATCTCAGGAGCCCCCCCCCCCCCCCGCCGCTGCCGGGGGGGAGTCGCATCAGCAGAGGCTCCCCATATCAGGGGAGAACGGCGCAACAGGGGTGGGTTTGTTCGCCGGGAGTCCCCCTGTCGGGGGGGGTTTGTTCGTCTGCGCGGAAGGCCCCCCCGCTTCGGGGGGAGGCGATCGGAGCCCCCCCCCCCCCGCGCTTCGGGGGGGAGGCGGTCGGAGATCCCCCCCGCCGGGGGGCGAGGGAAGGGGGCCCCCGCTTCGGGAGGGAGGCGGTCGGAGATCCCCCCCCGCCGGGGGGCGAGGGAAGAGGCCCCCCGCTTGGGGGAAGTCAATGGCAAAACCCCCCGCCGTAGGGGGGGTCGGTCGTCAGGGGCCCCTTCGGGGGGAACGCGGCGGGCAGGCTATTTTTGTTTATAATGATTATTATTTTAATAATTTTTTTTAATGATTGTGATAATCTACCAGATTTATACAAGCCTTAAGGAAAGCTATGTAAAATCATAGATAACAATATGGTGTATGTATCTACGGGATCGAAATGAAATTACCTCTAGATCAAAGATCTAGGGAAGAGCGTTAAAATTAAGATCCGTAGATAGTGCCGCTCCCAATACGCTCCAAAGAGAAATCCGCGCAAAACGTCGCCGCAACTATAGATTCCTTCGCGCGTAGGGATACAATTTCTTTTGAGGGAAACGAGATGAAAGGCTCAAAGAAATTAGAGCAAACGTGCTGATAACGTTTTGAGAGAGATTGGGAGAAGAGACAAATAATCTTTCATTAGAAGTAGCCATGGCATAAGCCATGGCTCTCAATATATTCATTCACTTTAGGAGTCCAAGGGACTCCCCACTAAGTTAGTGGGGAGTAATTGGTGAGATGATGAGGGGAGGGAGGCCAAAAGCCTCCCTCAACTCACAACATACTATTAATATATGATATTTATATTTAGTATTAATTTTTTTAAGATATTGTTGTGAAGGGAAAGTAGGGAAATAGGTGTAGAGGGTTAAGAGCCACATACCCTTATATTTATAGCTTTCAATAGTGGGCTGGATACCCAATGGGCCTCATGGGCCTATTCATAACGCTTCCCCTTATCCAACCAATATTGAATAAGAGGTGGATTCTTCAGGATCCGAGTTAGGATAACTGCCTTATTAAAGAAAGAACAGTTAATCCATAACTTCCCCTGTTTTAGGGATGTGTCTAGGGGTGGATACTTCAGGATCCAGAGTCAACGAGGTTGCCTCGTCAAAACCTTGACTACGGAAAACCCAGTGGAAAAAAACCAATAGCCAAGGGAAAAGAGTACAACTCTGTAGTTGACTCCCCCTCATCTGACTAAGCTTCAGGCTTGCAGATTTCCTATGAATCTATACATCAGTCTCCTATGTACCTATGAGTTCATAGTCCTCTCATCCTGACCCAGTTTACATTTCCTCACTCTCCTCATCCCAATCCCATCTACAAGTTTCTCAAAGATACTAGTAGGCAGGGATTTGGTAAGCAAATCTGCCAAGTTATTACATGATTGGATCTTCTGTACCTCAATTTGCTTCTGCTTCTGAAGGTCGTGCGTCCAGAAGAACTTGGGGGAGATATGCTTCGTCCTGTCGCCTTTGATGTAGCCGTCCTGTAGCTGGGCTATACATGCTGCATTGTCTTCATGAAGTGGAGTAGGCGCAAGGACGCCGGTCATCAGGCCGGTGGAGGTGAGGATGTGCTGGATCACAGAGCGTAGCCAGAAACTCTCCTTGCTTGCTTCGTGTATCACTAGGAGCTCTGAGTGAGTGGATGAGACGGTCGTCATGGTCTGCTTTACAGATCTCCAGGATATGGCTGTGCCGCCATAAGTAAACATGTATCCGGTCTGAGACTTCTCTGTATAAGGATCGGACCGGTAACCTGCATCAGCATAACCAACTAAACCAGTTGATGCCACTTTCCTGTAGAATAGACCTAAGTTTATGGAGCCTTGGAGGTAGCGCAGAAGATGCTTTACTCCGGCCCAGTGCCGCTGTGTAGGTGCAGCACTATATCTGGCTAGTAAGTTGACTGCAAATGCTATGTCAGGATGAGTGCAGTTAGCCAGGTAAAGGAGTGCACCGATAGCACTTAGATAAGGCACTTCGGGGCCTAGTACTTCCTCCCCCTCTTCCAGCGGCCGGAAGGGGTCTTTATATACATCCAATGATCTGACGACCATTGGAGTGCTGAGGGGGTGGCACTTATCCATCTGAAACTTTTTCAATAAGTTCGATGTGTAAGTTGACTGATGTAACAGGATCCCATAGTTAAGATGCTCTATTTGAAGACCTAAACAGAATTTTGACTTTCCGAGGTCTTTCATCTCGAATGTTTCTGTCAAGCTTCTAGAAATCTCTGCGATCTCTTCAGGAGATCCGATGAGGTTCAAGTCGTCCACATAGACGGTTATGATTACAAATCCTGTTGCCTTTGCTCTTATAAAGATGCAAGGACATACTGGGTCGTTTGTGAATCCTTGTTTTGTAAGGAAATCGCTCAGTCTGTTATACAACATCCTTCCATATTGTTTTAGACCATATAATGATCTTTGCAGTTTCACTGAGTAGATGTCACGTTGTCTCTCTTTTAGTGCTGCAGGCAAAGAATAACCGTCAAGAAATCTCATATAGATGTCTCGGTCTAAGTTTCCATATAGGTATGCAGTCACGACGACCATAAGCTGCATATCTAAACCCTCTTGGGCTGTTAAGCCAATGAGGAATCGGAAGGTGATCGCGTGCATGACCGGGGAGCATGTGGCTTCAAAATCCACCCCTGGACGTTGGGTAAAACCCTGCGCTACAAGCCTTGCTTTGTAGCAAACGATCTCATTTTGTTCATTTCTTTTTCTAACAAATACCCATTTATAAACCACAGGTTTTACACCTTTTGGTGTCTGGACTATGGGTCCGAAGACCTTGCGTTTGGTGAGTGAATCCAACTCCACTCCTATTGCCGCTTTCCACTTTGGCCAATCATCTCTGCTTTGACATTCTGTCAGAGAGCGTGGTTCAATATCATCGTCGCAGTACGCGACGTTGATGGCAATATTACACGCAAATGTTTCATCTATGGTTGTGCTCTTTCTGCCCAAATACTCCCCAGTTCGTACATAGTGTATCGAGACTTCATTTTCTCCTGGTTTTTCCTCTTCTTGAGAGTTTGGGAGAGATGGGGTAGCAGGGCTTATATTAGCATCTTGTGGTGGTATTTGTTTACCATTGTCAAGGGTCCTACTCTTTCGAGGGACTTGGTCCTTGGATCCCGGTGGTCGCTCTCTCTTTTTGAGAGGTCCAACCATTTCTGCTGCAGGCGGATTGCATCCATTTTGCGGTATGTCAATCCTAGTTGGAGTGTTAGCAGCAGGGACGTGTGATTTGACAATCTTCTGGTTGTTAGTAAATTTGTCTAGCAAGAGATGGACATTGTTTTGGATGTGGAGAATCTTCAGGACCTCCTCCTCACACTGGCTTGTGGGCGGATAAAAGTGACATAATGTCTTTGTATCCCAAGTGATACATTCTGAAGCTTCGGGCTTCTTTGCCTGTGAGCCTAGTCTTGGAAATGATGTTTCATCAAATTCACAGTCTTCTAGACGTGCCTTGAAAACGTCTCCCGTAAGAGGTTCTAGGAATCTAATTATGGAGGGGGTATCAAACCCAACATAAATGCCTAGGCGACGTTGTGGACCCATCTTTTTCCGTTGTGGTGGTGCTATGGGGACGTATACTGCACAACCAAATATTCTCAAATGTGAGACAATTGGTGGGGCTCCAAGTGCTAGTTGCATTGGAGAAGATGACTGAACTTCAGAAGGTCTTAATTTTATTAAAGATGCAGCATGCAAAATTGCATGACCCTACACATTCACTGGCATCTGGGATTGAAGTAATAATGGACTAGCAATCCATTGCAGTCTCTTAATTAGAGATTCTGCTAACCCATTTTGGGTGTGAACATGTGCTACAGGATGTTCGACTTCAATTCCATGTGCTTCGCAATAGTCTATAAAGACTTGTGATGTAAACACCCCCGCATTGTCCAGACGAAGTTTCTTTATCTGGTAGTCAGGTAAGTGGGCCCGCAAACTGATTATCTGAGCTAAAAGCTTAGACAGTGCGAGGTTGCGGGTGGACAGAAGACACACATGTGACCACTTAGTAGATGCGTCTATCAGGACCATAAAGTACCTGAACGTCCCACTTGATGGGTGTATTGGCCTACAAATGTCTCCGTGGATTCTTTCCAGAAAGCTTGGAGACTCAACATCCACTTTTAGTGGAGAGGGTCTCGTAATCAGTTTACCTTTGTAACAGGGTGGACATGGGAATTTACCTTTTTGAAAAATCTTCAGATTCTTCAAGTCTATACCCCTGGAGCTTTTTATGATGCGGTACATCATAACAGATCCAGGGTGTCCCGGTCTACTGTGCCAGAGTTGGAATTCTGGTGTTTGGGGGCACTGCAGGTGCTCCGCCATGGATGTTTCTGGAGTTTGTATACTTGTTTGGTAGAGTCCCAAGGGGAGTCCCTTGAAACGTTCCACAATGGTTTTTGAACCATTTGTAAGAGACGTGACAAGCAAGTATTCCCTTTTATCTTCCTCGGCCGTCTCTAAGTGATATCCGTTTAAACGGATATCTTTAAAGCTTAGGAGGTTTCAGATAGATTTAGGGGAGTATAACGCATTTTTAAGTGTGATTTGTGTGTTACCGGGGAGCAATATGATTGCTTCCCCTGATCCTTCGATTATGTTAGCTGGTCTTGAGATTGTTCTCAGTGGACCAGAGTAGCTACTTATGCTCGTGAAGTAGTCTACATTTTGAAGGATCGAGTGCGTCGATGCACTGTCCACTAGGCAATTTGATTCCATATCTATATAAAAGAAAGACATTCAAGCAGTAAATAATATGAAAAAGAAGAGATCTACTTTCATTTAAAAATGCTCAGAGAAAATGTTTTGACATGGAATAAAAACTAGGTACTATGCGTAAAAGGAAGATACATTGCTAGCATATAAAAATGGTCCATAACTAGAGAGTGTCATCTCCCATGAAATCTTCAGGAGTCCATGAGGTCTCTGGCAAAGTTGCTGTCTCAATCAGGTTTGTCTCAGCTCGAGGCTTGCCTGGTAGAGGTCCTGGAGGTGTTCTGGGTGCGGCAGATTCTAGACCAGTGGCCCGCCATTCCGCATTTGGAGCACTTATCCTCCCAGTCTTTATTGGGAGTGCCACCTTTGTTGGACATCCTCTTTTGCTTCTTTTCCACGAACTTCTGGTTCTGAGGAGGAGCTGGGGGAGTGGCCTTCTTCCGCTGCTTCTGTTCTTTCCATTTATGGAATTTTGCCTTTTGTCCATCTTCTTCTTCTGGGAAGACTGGAAGTGTGCCTCTGCAGGAGGTGGCAGTGGAGCGGAGTCAGGAGGGCGCAGGTTGTGAGTGGCAACCAACATGTCTCTGTTCTGTTCAGCCATAAGCAGGCATGAAAGCAGATCAGAGTACTTCGTGAACTTCCTCTCACGGTATTGTTGCATAAGGATCATGTCCTTCTCGTGGAAAGAAGTGAACATCTTTTCCAACAACATTTTCTCCGTCACCGTTTCACCACACAACTTCAGGCGTGAGGTGATGCGGAAGAGTCCTGAGTTGTACTCCGCTACGGATTTGTAATCCTGTATGCGGAGGCGAGTCCACTCGTACTGTGCACGGGGGAGTATGACATCCCTCTGATGCCTGTACCTCTCCTGAGTGCGTCCCACAGCTCGTAAGGATCCTCTACAGTAAGGTACTCGTCCTTCAGGATCGAGTCTAAATGTTTCCTGATATAGATAATGGCTTTCGCCTTTCGTATATCGGAAACTTTCTCTGTATGAGGTGCTTCTTTAGAAGCATCCTTGTCGGTTGGGGCAGTACTTGTTGTTGCCTTCTCAGTCGGTGTGAGACTGAAACCATGAGAGCACAGATGGAACTTCAGGTCTAACTGCCAACTCAGGTAGTTTGACCCATCGGCCTTCAGGACCGAAAAGTCGACATTCGCAAGTCTGGCCATTGAATGATCTAGCAATATAAAAACATCATAGATCATTTAACTGAATAAAAATAGACATCCACGCATGTAATTTAAGCATTGTCATAACATGAATTTATTAAAGAAAATTTAACATTCATGCATGCTTTTGACGGTTTCATAACGTGAATAATTAAGAGAGATTAACATCCACGCATGCTTTTTGACAGTTTCATTGTAACATTAACATGGCATGAAAATAGTTAACATCCACGCAATTAATGTATAAGCAATGAAACAATAACTTAGGACTATGGGGATCAGCCAGCCGACACCGAAAGAAAAAGACAGTCCGAAATTACATTAAAAGTTGTATGAAAGAATAAGTACAACTCGGGAACTTCGGAGAGAAGCCCCTTTCATCTTTGTGCATACGCCTTCGGCTCCTTTTTGGTGTCCGCCGGTCTTCTTTTTACATTTATTTCATCACTTACAAATTTCTCTCAAAAGGAAAAAATAACATGAAATTAAATGTGTCGGAAACCTGGCTGATCCCTAAAAACATAGCCTAATCGCACATTCACGCAGATAATATATGGAAAATATACAACCACGCAGATAATCATATCACATGCATGTAAAGATTAATTAAATAATCTAAATAGTGTGTGACGTGCTAAATAATTATTTTTGAAAAACTTTTTACCTTTGATCCATATGTTTAATGTTTTGTTTACCGCTTTAACCCTTTTTATAAAGTTTCTTTAATTATTTTGGGCTTTTAGGGCCAAAAATAAAAAAGAAAAATTATTTGTGTAAATGGGCTAATTTTCAGGCTTTTGGGCCATGAAAACAACCTATTAGGGTTAATTGGGCATCCCCCGAAAAGTTGGCCCGTTTAGGGCTAGGGTTTCCAAAAAAAGAACCCTAGGGGGCCCGCGTCGCGCCGCCGCGACGGCTTGTCGCGGCTGCGGGCCACGGCCGCCGCGGCCTGAGGCCGTAGCACAGGGCCGCAGCTTCAGGTCGTGGCCGTCGCGGCCTGCAGGCCGCAGCTGCTGGCCGCGGCACAGGGCCGGCGGCGCTTGTGGAGTGCCGCCGTTTCGCCCTTCAGGCGTGCGGAGTATGAATCAAGGTCGGGGGGTAAAAACGGATTTTTCAAGCATTTAGATCTCTAAAAAACTGATTTTTATTGTTTTTAGACATGCGGATCTAAATAAAAAATGATTTTTACCGTGTTTTCAAACTTTTTGATCTTAAATCATGCAGATCTACGTGAAACGCAAGTTTTAGATCTAAAAAGTTTTGATTTTTACCTCTAGATTCGACAAGGGAATCTAGTCGACAGTTGATGAAGGATGCCCTTTTCGCTCCCCGTTGAGAAGATTACAATCTTCTTGAATCTGAGCGATTGATGGATCTCCTTCCTCGCGAGCCGCCGCCTTCTCCAACGAGCGTGATCATGCTGATAACGTGTTGTGAAGGGAAAAGTAGGGAAATAGGTGTAGAGGGTTAAGAGCCCCCTACCCTCATATTTATAGCTTTCAATAGTGGGCTGGATACCCAATGGGCCTCATGGGCCTATTCATAACAGATATATAATTTTATAAAATCACAGTATTTTAGAAAAAAAATTAGAAATAGATATGCATTTGTAAATTGTTGGTACATATAAATTTTATAAACGAGAAATAATAACTTACATTATTGCTAAATAGATACAGTAGTGCCACAGAACAGAAACATATTTAAGCCCGAAATTCTCGAAGGTCCCGGGATGAATCTTTAAATTTTATTAATGAAATTTTTTTGAGTAGTGGACTTAAGTCGGCGAGCCTGACCCCTCATACAATGGCCAAAAAAGAACACTACTACAAATAAGAAAATAATAATAGACGGAAGAAATGAAAATCACTCATCTTGTGCCTCTTCTTCGTCGGAATCTTCGGAAAGGTCATTCTGGTACTGCGAGAGGTTTTCAGCATGGAACCAATCCTTCGCACAAACCGCAACTTCAACTATGTTTTCCTTCAGCCTTGACCTCTTGTTGCTCAGAATGCGACTACCTACACTAAAAGCAGACTCTGAAGCAACGGTAGATATAGGGACATCTAACAAATCACGAGCCATGATGAAAAGAATGGGATAAACTGTTTCATATCATTTCCACCAGGCAAGAGCATCAAAATTCTCATCATCTATTTCTGCCTCAGAAAAAGGAAACAAATTTTCTATACTTAGACAGTTCACTAGAAGAACTATCTGACTCTACTGTTTTTTGTTTCTTCTTTCATAACATCTGTCAGATCCGGCTCGAAGAAGTAATAGTAGCACGCACATAAGAAGTATGTGAAGCCCTACCAAATCTAGTCTTATATGTTGCAAACATGGTTCTTAAGCTATGTTTAAACGTAGTTAGATGTTCAGCATGGAGAAATTTCATGTTTTTATAATACATTTCTAATAACTCAATTGCAACATCCTCCTCAAAACATGGATCAAAAACTTTAGCTATAGAGTACAGCATAGGAACAGGATTCCAATACTTAGCTAGTTTTATTGACATGTCTTCTATCATAGGCATATAGCAGTGTTAGGTTGTGGATTGTCTCTATACTTAGGTAAAATATCGAAAATTAAAACTAATTGTTCTAATCCTAAAACTAATGTTGGGTAGTAAACCCCTGGAAATTTATTTGTAGTCGTAAAAAATATATCAAAAAATTCATGAAGATGATCTACAGTTATCCATTCGTTTTCACTAATTTCATATGCAGTGTCATGTGGCAGGTATGTAATTGCAAAATCTGTAAGCGGATCTCTATTCTTAATCATGGAGCACAACATTGTATAAGTTGCATTCCACCTATGTGGAACATCAAATTTAAAGGCAAGGTACAGTGTTTGGCTAGTACAACACGGTCGTTTGTACTGAAGTCGCCTAGTGCCAGAAGTATGTATATACAACATGAGATTCCTAATTTTATCTAAATAAACCGAAGAAGTTTTAAATCCGTCTTGAACTATCAAGTTCAAGACGTGACATGCACATCTTTGATGAAACAATAACACATCCATATCGGGGGTCAAATTTATTTTTAAACAACTAATTGTACTATTGTTATTAGATGCATTATCAAAAGTAAATGTAAAAAATCTTTTCAGCAATATTAAAATTATGAATAACAGACATTATCACAGAAGAAATAACACCCCCAGTATGAGCATGCTTTAATATTCTAAATCCTGAAATCATCTTGCTAAGCATGTAAGCATGATCTACATAATGCGATGTAACACATAAATAGGACACCCCCCATTTTGTTGTCCAAATGTCCAAAGTTAAAGATATTCTAAAATTTAAGATAGCAAAGGTTTCCAGCAAATTAGCTTTCCCAGCTTGAAAAGCTGGCATAGCATCTCTTCGAAGAGCGTTTCTAGTCACCCTTCTAAAGGCAGGGTTAAGGGCCACTTGGTTAAAACGTTCTAATTCGAGACTTTCCCCATAACTAAATGGAAATTCTTGGCATAAAACCAATCTAACCATCGCTTTTCTCTTTGTCTCAGCAGAGTCTGAGAAACTAGAAAGAGATGAAGGAGATGCGGATAAGCTTAATGTGGTCTGTTTAAAATCCTTTTTTGCATGGGATGCTATATGTCTCTTAAGGTGTGTTGTGCCATCAGAAGCTTTGCAATTAAAATTTGTTCTACATATTTTGCAAAATGTCCGTTATACTTTACCAGCGACTGTTTCAACCGTAAAGTGCTCCCAAACCGCAGATTTTCGTGTTCTGGGTTGGGGTTATTGTGCAGAAGAAACATCAGAATTAATAGGTTGTGCAGGAGTAGAAGTGTGTACAGAAGAAGTCTGTGCAGAAGTAGTATAAGCAGGTATAGGATTCGTGTCCTCATACGTTTCGGTTTGTGACATATCAATATCAAAATTTGATGTTTCAATCGGATTATCCCGAATCATATTAAAATTATCCTGCTCCTCAGTGTTGTCAAGGTGAAAGTTAAAATTCCTACAGTTGTTAGATCCAGCCATTATACTAAAATATATAAGAACCTGATTGCCGGGTTGCGACTTGCGAGTGGTGTAGAGAGCAGATGAGCTTGAGAGTGGAGGGAGCTGAGACTAGAGAGCGAAGTTGAGAGCATAGTTGAGCTTGACAGCGAGTTGAGACTTGTGCTTGACGGCAAGTTGAAAGCGAAGCTGAGAAGTTGACAGAGAGCTTTGCCTTGCGATGCAGCCTTGACCAAGAGGCGAGAGCTGAGAATTAATTGCTTGAAAGTAGACCTTATGCAAACAGAGAGAGTATGAGAGTGTATGAGAATGTATGAGAGTTGTGAAAAAAAAATGAGAGGGTGTGTGCAATTTATAGGAACTTTTCGGGTGTAAAATACCCAAAAACTCCCCCAAATGGCCGTTTATGACCGTTGGGGCAAAAAACCCCCAAAATAACCCCCCTATAGGGAACGATCATATGACTGTTCCTTGCCTTGGCATGCGTGCACGCGCACCTCCAGTAAGGCTGTAGGCACAGCAGTTTTACAAAAAAAAGTAACGGCTCCGGGCCAGCGGGCGCCGAAAGCCTGGCCCTGGGCTCGGGCCGGGCCGGGCCATGGGCCCGCACCTTGACTGCCATGTCACAACATTCATCCCAAAAATTGGTATGGGTATCGGTTTCATGAGCTTAATACAAATAATATGAGACAATGATTACGTCAGATCATGCTGTCGGATATAAAACTTTCTCTTCTATCAAACATATATATTTTATATCTATTTTTATCACTTCCATCTATGTCTTCGCTAGTCTACTTCTGTTTTTCTTAATCTCAACATTCTTATGTTTTGTCTTTCTAACGGGCGCATCAATCGATATTCAGAGTATATGTCCAAGCCATCTCAAGCTATGTTATCTACGCCTACATTCTCTCATATATCTGTGCTTATTAACTTATCTTTTCTAGTGTTTCCACACATCCACCGCATCATTCGCATCTCTGCCACAACAATATTTTGTTCATACTTAGTGATAGCTCAACACTCTGTACCATATAGCAAAGCTGATGCAATCGTTGTCTTGTAAAATTTAGCCGTTAGCCACAAAGGTTCATTATGATCACACATCATCTCTATTACGACTTTCCACTTCAATCATCCTGCTTTAATTTATTGATCAACATCTTCTTTAATCTATGCATCCTATCGGATGACCAATCTTATATATATATATATATATATATATATATATATATATATATATATATATATATATATATATATATATATATATATAGGAAAATTTTCAAATGAGAACATTTCGCACGGTGCGAAAATGTTTTTATCTTTTTTTTGAAATTTTTTTTTTCAAAAATTCTTTTTTCCACCCTCATCATATGTTGTTATACCCCCCTCAAAAAATAATGGTTGAGAAATAATGTCATTTGGCCTTCGATCAAGGCATTTCATCAAATTCGCACGTTTTGAGACCGTTAAATTTGTAACGGGTGGATGTGTGCTCTAATTCCCAACGGGTTCACCCATTATTTTTCCTGGGGTATATAATTGTATGGATTAAACATCAAAAAAAAAATTTTTGAAAAAAAAAATTTCAAAAAAATAAAAAAAAAGTTTTCGCACGGCTTTCGCACGGGTTTTTTCGCACCCGAAGATTGCCCTATATATATATATATATATATATATATATATATATATATATATATATATATATATATATATATATATATATATATATATATATATGGATTTAATGTAGAAAAGGTGGCCACTGATCCAATGGATCAGGTGCTAGGGCACAAAAAAGGTGGGAAGTACAAGCCCTCACATGGGCTTGTACTCGCTGGGTCCCACCTTTTTGTGTCTTGCACCTGATCCATTGGATCAGGTGCCACCTGTTCTACATTAATCCATATATATATATATATATATATATATATATATATATATATATATATATATATATATATATATATATATATATATGAGGGATCAAATGACCCCCAAAAATAACCCCCTATCAAAAATCCTATGCCTCCATTTTTTCGGAAGATCCAAACCGTTCATCTTGATCTCCACCCTCTAAATACCCGACCCACCAATTTTCAACCCGATCCCATGTGTTTTTCCCGTTCATCCATCCGACCCAAATTTAACGGTTTTGCATGAACAGAACTTTTGCGAATGGTTGATGAACATGCAAAACACATAGGATCGGGTTGAAAATTGGTGGGTCAGGTATTTAGAGGGTGGAGATCAAGATGAACGGTTCGGATCTTCCGAAAAAATGGGGGCATAGGATTTTTGATAGGGGTTATTTTTGGGGGTCATTTGATCCCTCCTCATATATATATACACACACTATCAAATAACCTGTGCACACGTGCACGCGGACTAGAAAAAATATTCGGGAAGGGGGAAGAATAAAAAGTGTGGGTGTGTTGGTGGGGAGGGTTGTTGAGTATAGGTGTTTCATACCAATCTTATTTTGATGATGATCACAACATTATGTTGTTGCTAATGAATCTCATGTTTTAGTCTCTCAGTTTATTTCAAGGATATCTTTCTTGGAGACTAATCACTTGGTGTAAGGATGGACATCATGTGAAGAAGGACCAAAATTTGGACTCAAGGAGTGCCAAAGCTTGGAGATGGTGGAGAGCACTCAAGGCATCAAGATTGAAGACTTAGACTCTTTGAAAAGCAGTGTAATCCATGTAATTTACTTTATTGCTTTCTCTCTCTCTTGAGTCTAGGTTATTGTAATGCCCAGTTAGATGGTTTACTTATCATGCATATGCATTTAACCACCTTAGTAAACCTTAGGATTATCATAGAATCCAACCTAATAGGTTCACTATGTCCAAAGACTCATTTGGAGTCTCTGGCTTTCCGTCAGTCGCCTGTTGAGGGAAACACAGTCGATTGGGTGATTTTCAATCGCCTGTAGATCCTTCTACAGTCGCCTGACATGCACAGCTCAAGTCAACATTTCAATTGACTCAAACTTGAGCTTTACGCACAGTCGCCTGACGATCAGTTTACAGTCGCATGTATATTTACAGTCACCTGGAAATTGGCCAACAGTCGCCTGTATAGCGTAAGTGCAATCACTGCATCTCTCTGTCTTCTCTCCATATTATACAGTAGTCGACTGATGTAGAATGTACAGTCGCCTGACTATTTGACAGACGACTGTAGTATTAACATCAGTCGCCTGTGCGAAGAATTGGAGAAAGAGTGCAGCTCTCTGTTTCGATCCATCCCCTGCAGCAGTCGTCTGCTGAAGGATTAATAGGCGCTTATCCTATTTTTCAGTCGACTGTATTGTCTTCACCAGTCGACTGTCCTGGCTCAGATTATAGCCGTTGGATATTTTCTAGCCGTTGATCAGTCGACTGTCTTTTGATCATCAGTCGACTGTTCCTGTCGTTTTCACCCAGTTTCTAGCCGTTGCAGATTTGTTCATTTGGCTGTTTCTTTGGGGTTTTTTGGCTTGATATATGATTCATATATATATATATGAGTGTGCTGCCATCACTTGAGAACTCTTGACAACACTTGATAACTCTTGACTCTATAAAAAATCTCAAGAGATCAATAAGCAACTCTCAAGCTCCCTCATTTCCCTCTATTGAGCACTCATCTCCCTTCATGCATTGAAGTCCAGCTCAAGGGAAATCATCCAAGTGCTTTCAAGCATATTCCAACACTTGGAGATCATCTTCAATGCCTTGCATTCATTCATGAGTAAGCATCTCAAGGCATATGTAAGAGTATTTACTTTACTTCGTGTAATTTGTTTTCCTATTTCTCTTTGTGGGATTAGGATACTCTCTTTGTGAGAGTTTCTCTCTTTGTGAGAGGTTGTCTCTTTGTGGGACTAGGGAATTCTCTTTGTGCGAATTAACTCTCTTTGTGGGAGTTCTTGTGTCCTAGTGTAGGGCTAACCCTAATTCTCTGAGTGGTAGTTAGTGATTCCCTGTGTGGGAGTCTTGATCCTTGTGTAGGATTGGTTAGGTCCTTGTGTAGGGCATAAATCCTCTTTGTGGGGTATCTCCTTGTGAGATTTGTATTCACTTCTCTGTGTGGGAATATAGTGAATATTGGTGTGGCTGGATGTACCTAAGTTTGGGGAACCAGGGTAAAACTTTATGTTTGCGTTTGGATTGATTGTGCCTTTTAATTCCTCTTGCATTTATAATTCCGCATTTGCAAGTTAAATTTTAATTGGACAATTTTATTGCCATTACACTATTCATCCCCATCTAGTGTGTGTTGTTAGTATTGCAAGGGTTAGACGATCCCTACAAGGGTCCAGGGGAAAAATGCAAAACCCGGGGTTGTATGTGCAAAATTGCCCACCTCTTCTCTTATCTCTCAAAATCTCATCACAAAATTCCCCACCTCTTCTCTATCTCTCAAAATCTCATCACTTATCTAATTTTTCTTGTCCAAATTCTCTTATCTAATTTCTCTTGTCCAATTTCTCTTATCCAATTTCTCTTGAGAACATCCCTATTTTATTGTGTGTGTGTGTGTGTGTGTGTGTGTGTGTGTGTCAGATTGGTTATCCGATAGGATGCATACACACACACACACACATATACATATATATCTATTCTATAAAATAGGGATGTTATCAAGAGAAATTGGATAAAAGAAATTGGACAAGAGAAATTAGATAAGAGAATTTGGACAAGAGTATATACATACATATATATCTATTCTATATTTGATGAAACTTTTGAATTATGTCCTACTAGGATAAAGGTTAGGGCTGACTAGGACATACATACATGATGACTAGGACAAACAAAAATGCGTTGGAATTTTGAAATTTTGGGAGAAACCTTAGGGGGAAGTATGAATTTTAGTGGGAGTTTTGAAATTTTGATAGGAGTTTGAAATTTAAATTTTGAAAGATACTTTAAAGTTTGAATTTGAAAAATCTATGAAACAATTGGGGGGGAAGTTTGTATTTTAGGGGGAAACTCTTGGTGGGGGGAAAATAAAATCATTTATTTTTTGGGGGGGAACTACATAACAATTATTGTGCTTTAATTTTGGGGGGAACTAAAATTTTGAGGAGGGGTATATCTTAAATAAACAGTGTCATATGGACACAGGCAATGACTATACATATATATATATCATACATACATATACATACATACATACATGCACACACATACATACATATATATATATATACATACATACATACATACATACATACATACACACACACACACACATACATACATACATATATGTGTATATATATACACATATATGTATGTATGTATGTATATACCCGTGCCCGCAGGTACGATTCATTTAAGATTTTTCCCGCAAAATCTTTGTTCCCCAAAAAATTATCTTTACACCCAAAATTGTGTGGAACAACAAATTAGCATAAAAATATTTAGCAGCACGGGCGCCTTCGGCACGGACCAACAAATTTGGCACAGGCGCCTTTGGCGCGGAACAATAAATTCGGCACGGAACAACAAATTCGCGTAAAAAATTTAGTGGGCGCCTTCGGTGCGGGAAATTATTCTCATCTTGTTGCCACATGCGTCGAAGAGACGGTTGGCCCCGCGTTGAGGGAGAGATCATTCGATCTGCAACAGCATTCGATCTGCGACATTAAGTGCAAGTTAAAGTTTTTTCCCAAATGCATTAATTGCTTGCACTCTCCTATTCCCCAGAAACATTTATTCCACATAAAGTTTCATTTCCCCAGAAACTTTCTTTTCCCCAGAAATGTTTTTCCCTCAAAAACTTTCCACAAAATCTCATCTCAACCATTCAATCCGCAAGATTAAATCCATGCCGTTTTTCTATCAACCTGTTTGTCCAAGTCAGCTTGTCCTAGTCAGCCCTAGAATTCAAAAATATTTGTGTTTTAACACACACACACACACACATACATAACACTTACTACCAATATACTTTTGATCGCGACCGGATATACACCCGGAAAACGACTGTAGTTTTACCGCAAGCGCACAGCGTAGTGGCGAGCGGGTATCGAACACAGGGAGTACAATTGACAGTATCTTACTTTGATCACCTAGCTATCAAAGGAATAATAGGATGGTTTTGATGATAATGTCACAATCGTTCAAATAGCAAATAGAATTCAATATAATAAAGCGTCTAGGGATAGGAAATCCCCACTACGGACCGTTTCTTATACTTGTGGATCATGAATATCAATGTTACAAAGCTTGAATGTAGGTGAACTAGTCGCAACAAAATGTAGAACCAAGCTCACCCTCTCGCGTTATTGCCGGTCTATAGCAACCTAGATTAGGGCCCACTCTCGTGCAAACCCTAACCTAAGCCACTAGCGTGAAGATCGACATCATCGTCCAATCGCAACTCGAGCCCACCCTCGTGTAAACTCGAGCTACGATCTAGGTTATGATAGTTCGTATTCGTCCAATCTCTTGCAAATGAATATTAGTATAGATTTATAATAAAAATCCTAGCTTTGGTCAAATCTCTTGCAAACCAAATCTAGAGAATCTCAATTATAAAGCTAAATCGAATATCTAGGCCTTCCCATCAATTGAGATCCAATCTCTTGCAAATCCCAATTGATGGAAATCCCTAGCTACTCGTAATAAATCAATCACAACCTAACCTTTCTTCAATTCAAGCAACAATTCTATTCATTCATCACAATTCAAATATCGGGTCCATAGGTTTCATCCCCATACCCTAGAACGAATAAACTACTCACAAATCATCATGGAAATCTCAGAAATAATGCAATAGATCATAGCACAATTCATTGTAGAGAAGAGACAATTCATAAAAATAAGAGTTTTAGCAAGAAAGAACAAACCAAAATTGTCGCCTATGATCTCCAGCTGAGATTTACAAAAGGAATAGCCGTCAAAAAATAATAGAAGCCTCTTCTAAAACTAGGGATAAAACTAGGTTTAAATACAAGCCAAAATCGTCCAAAAAATCCTGACAGATTTGCCCCTGCGCAGCCCAGAAATCCCAATTTGCGTAACTGTCGGACTGCGTCACTCGGCTGAGTAACAATGTCACTCGGCCGAGTAACAGACCCAATAATGAAACAGAGAATCCGGAAAAATTGGGGGTCTGTCGCTCTAACTGACTCGGGCGAGTAGGCTTCTTTACTCGGCCGAGGAAGCAATCTTGCTCGGCCGAGTAGGCTTCTCAAAATTTCCAGTAACTTGGCCTCTTCTCGAAAGAAAATCCATGTTCTACTCGGGCGAGTGAGCTTTCTCACTCGGCCGAGTAGACTTTCTTGCTCGGCCGAGGGAACTTTGAAAATTGGCTGTGCATATCCGTTTCACTCGGTCGAACGCAGCTCGATACTCGGCCGAGTGAACTCTCTATTCGGCCGAGTAAGCTGCTTCTGGGCTCTTTTCTTCTCCTCCTCGCCTCCTCGTCGATTCTATTGAATTTCTTCCTCCTCCGCTCATCCTTTAGCACTGCTAACTTCTCAAATAAGCTGTGGGCGATGCTCCGGTGTGCGTGAAAGTCTCTTGATCTCATTTTCGCTCCAGATCTCTCAAGATCTCCTGAAATACGACAAAAACAAGAAATAGTGAAAAGCAACGCGATATAGTCGAATAATCGTGGAAAATGCAATATGGGCAATCGAAATGACATGAAAACATGCAGAAAAAAGGTGTAAAATAAGGATCGATCAAAATCACCCAAGCTTACCTCTTACTCGTCCTCGAGGAAGATGAGTACATGGCGAACCCGGCGAAAAAAATAAAGAAAAAGGAAGAAGAAGATAGAAAAGAAAACAAAGAGGGAGGTGCTAGATCATTTCCTCGGGACATGGACTTGCTTACTCATATAGCATACGACGGATAAAAACATGCCAAAGATTTTTATCACGATATCATGATCCTATAGGGATGCATTCCATATAGAAACCCAAGAATATCAAAACGATATGAAATATGAAATCATTCTAGAATTAACATCGTCTGAAGCATCTAAAGCAATATACATAATCATAGACCACACACTTTTCAATTGGCCGCTTTCTATTTGGAGTATAAGAGGTATCACACAATATGAAGCAATAAGAATAGAAATGAGTGGTTTTCATGAAATGCATGCCAAGTCTCAATTCCTGGACTTCGTAATACTTTTAGTAATCTCCCTGAGTATAGAAACTTACCTAGCTTAGGTTGTCATGCACAGACAAGTAGTCACTCTCTTACACATCATTGGATCCTCTCCCCCAAGCTTATATATAAGTGTGGTGGCATCAAATTTAGCAATAAGTCTTTCCCCATTTTGAAGCTCCAATAACAAAAGAAAAAGAGGGAAGAAAGAAAAAGAAATGAAATGGGATCATATATGTACTTCTTTTCTCTCTTTTTCTCTTTTTCTCTTTTTTCTCTTTTTTTTCAATCAATATATACAATAAGGATCCCAAATCAAAAGATAGAGAGATATACATGTATTTTTTTGATTTTGGGGGGTTGGAGCATGGATTTTTTATAGCAAGGGGGATATGCCAATGTAAAAGGGAGATTCCCCAATGATTTTAAGTATAGAAATAATGCTCAAGATATGTGGAGAAAGAAAAATATGTAACACTCGGTTCACTCTATAGAATGTGGACAACAACTTTCAGCAGAGTAACGTAATCTACTCAGTTTGATTTCAGAAAGTAAACTAATCCAGTTATATCAACATAGCATACATTCAATCAACCTGAAAGTGAAGCGTACAATTTTCATGCAATAAGAAGTGATATAGAACAACAAAGCAGTACTCCAAATATAGGCAATCAATGCGTGAAGTTTGGTGTGTTTTTATGAAGAGTATACAATATAAATCATCAGACTCAGCTAATAGGATAATTTCATTCACATTCATATAATGGAAGTGTGTGTTACTATCTCGAATGCACAGCAAAGCAAAGCATATGATATCTGAAATAAAAATGATAGCATGACAAGGTAGTATGCATATAGAGATAAGCCAATACCACGTCATCATCATCACAGAAAATTTACCTCTAGCAAAAAGGGCTAAGGAAATAAGGATAAAAGAAAAGTAAGAACTATTATACATATGCAGCACACACAAGAAGTAAGAAAACGTGATGCATGGAAAAAAATGAAAAAGTGGGTGAAAATAGGTGTAAAATAAAGAGAGATGAAAAAAATAAAAGTGAAAATGAAGAAAATGAAAAATGCGTGAGACACTCACTCCTCCAAGCTAAACGGCACAATGTCCTCAATGTGCAAAATGTGGCACACGGAGAAGAAAAATATGGGTGGGGTGGGTGAGGATGCATGCATGATAAAGATAAAAGAAAATGAGATGTAAATGCAAATGATGTATGCAGAGATGCAAGTGGTGCATGCAGAGATCAAGATGGTGCAATATAAGTGTCCCAAAAATATCTCCTCTCTCCCAAAATGATATAGACAAATATGAGCAAAAAGTGACCAAAATGTGTGTGGAGGAGGGGTGCAAAATCAGCAGGCAGAAAATATCCAACATAACAACAGCAAAAGTATGAGAGGCATTCAGTGCCTAAGTGGGTGGTGGTGTACCAGCACCGTCATGTGGTGGAGGTGGTGGTGGCGGGGGCTGCTGGGTAGAGGTGCGGGTAGTGGCAGGTGGCGGCTGTGACAGTCGCGCAAGAATCTGGTTCAGACTAACCTGAATACCAGGAAGTAAAGCGACGCGAGACTGTACAACAGAAACGGTAGCGGAGAGATCCCGGAAATCTCCTCTGAGTCCACTGACTGCCCCCTCTAGAGCACGCAGGTGCTGGACTAGGGTGTCGGGGGAGGTAGAGCAGAGGGTCGAACAGGTGAGGAACGGCGCTGCCTCGCACGGCTACCGTAAATGACAGGTGCGACAACCGGGTAGGGCTGTGGGGCTGTGCGCACAAAAGACGCTCAGCCTCTGTGGGAGGATGAGATGCAGGAATGGTCGAAGAAGGAGGAGCAGCAACAGAGGCTGAAACGGTGACATAGGGTGAGTAGGACAGAGAGGTCGGTGACACAGAAATGGGGACAGACGGCACAACACTCTCAGAGAAGACAGCTGCAGTAGAGACGGTAAGGTTGACGACTGGGGAGGCCGTGAAGTGCAAAGAAAATGACTCCCCGGGGGTCGAGAACAAGAAAGCGGATAGGGTATCCACTGCGGAGGCAAAAGAGGGCTCGCCGCTTTCAATAATGGTGGTGGGGCGGTCAGGGATCACAGCAGAAATGGGGTGGATGGACATCGACACAGAGGTGGTGGTGGTGGTGGACTCAGCAAGTGTACTCCCGACACTGACAGAAGTGTGGACAGAGGTGTCGGGAGGTGCAGACGAAGCAGGTGCAGGCTGAGGAATCTCCGGGTCCAGAGGTGGAAGGAGGGGCTCCTGCTGAGTGCCCTCAGGCTCTAGCACATACGCATCAGGGATGAGGACGTCCATCGCTAGAATCCACTCCCCTCTTGCGGGTCCAATATGAGTTCGAGCGGGGCTCGAGAGAATCATGTAATCAGCACCGGGGACCATGTAGCCATACCCAGTGGTGCTGACCGTGAGGACGAAGCATCCTCATCCGGACCATAACGTCTATGGAAAGAGAAGTGGGGCCAGTGGGTCTAAGCAAACCAGGATGAAGGTCTACTCTGCACAAGTGAGCCAGAAGGGTAATCAGACCGCCGCAACAGATATGCGTCCTAGCGCCGACAGAAATAATGATGCAGTCTAAGTACCAGCTGGCTATGCCAATCTGAATGGCAGGGAGCAAGACTTCACCACCTCTCTCGAAGGCCCGCGATCGAGTCATCCCGTAGAGCATGTAAAGCTCAGGGTCGACATCGTCCCCGGCTCATACCTCGTTAAGAAAGTGGTCGCCATGAGGCGCTGTACAATACGGAGGCATGGGTGGAGGATAGCGGAGGCCTTGGCCCGGCTAGGGTCAATGGCGAGGGGCGATCCAGTGACACGTGTCCAGAAGGCGTGAGAGTCGAATGACGGCGGTGGGATGTGTGTGTGACTGTAGGCTCGGTCTGGGTCCGGGACTGGGGACCACTGAAAGTAGGCTCGGATCATATCGAGAGTGACCTCGCACTCATGATCCATCAGTCGGAAAGAGCAACCCCCATGAGTCCTAGCTATAGAACTCAGAACCTCTAGTGTCGGTCGGATATAGGTGTCTGCCGACACCGACAAAAAGTCACGCCACCCCACGTTGTCATACAACTGGAGCATCCCCTCAAATACCCCTAGGCGCTCAAAGTCTGCTATATGCGCGAACCGAGAGGGTACGATCGAGCGATGGGAGATACGCTCAAATCTGGCACGGTGTGCGTCATCTCTGAACGTAATCCCCATCGTGTCGAACGCGGGGGCGGGCTGTACCGATGGTGGAATAGGTGCAGTAGGAGGTGGAAATGTGGGTGGTGGCGGGCTAGGTGGCGGGGAGTCCGCTCTAGCGGAAGAGGAGCCAGGCTTGCTGGTCCTCTTCCGCTTCGAGGCGGGCACTCGCGAACGTGTTCTGGTGCGTGGCGGCATGTGAGCCGAGTGTTGTGCCCACCCAATATGCGAAGTGCTGAAAATAAGGAACGAGTGTACCTGAGCACGACGCGAAAGCAAGCAGTGGATGCGTGCGAAGACTCGCCTCCTCCTCGAAGCTCCAAATCCGCCCTGAATCTCCCCCCAAGCTAGCCTGAAACAAAATTCTTAAATCAGCAATGAATATCAATACATATGGGGTAAGATCAGGTATAGTAGATATATATAAAGATTAATTTAGATTTGGGGTAGGGTTGGGCTTACGGATCGGAGATTTGGAGAAAAAGGTCAAAATAGGGTTCAATAGAGGAGGAACGGCGGCGAGGAGCGCAGCGCAGGCGGCGGCGGCAGGCGTAGGTCGGCGATGGGGGGCAGCGACTCGGCCGGCGGGTCAGGGTGGCTCGGGCGAGGAGAGGGGAAGTCGAAGAGCTCGCGGGAAAATTTGGGGATTTTTCATTTTCGGGATTTGAGTCCGCGTCATTTGGGTTTATAAAGGATAAATCACTCGGCCGAGTGATGCGTTCACTCGGCCGAATGGCACGGTTAAAATTTTTTCGAAATTATTCCACAGAAGTCGCGACTCGGACGAGTACATCTTACTACTCAGCCGAGTAGAAAAAGGTCATTCGACCAAGTAGCAAGGCCACTCAAAGCTTTTAAGTGCAAGAAAGTGTCTGATTCACTCAGGTGAGTGACTAAGTCACTCGGCCGAGTGGCATATAAAATACAGAGAGTGGTTTTTAGGATCTTCCCTGATCAGTACCCTACTCGGCCGAGTAGGGTCTTTACTCGGCCGAATGACAATGTCACTCGGCCGAGTGGGCTGCAAATTTCAGCTCCAGCTCTTTGTTTTTCTTCTACTTCCTGTTTTTCTTCTTCCCGTCAGTTCCTTCCTTCTCCTGAGGCCTGAGCTCATTCCTGGAGCGCTCTTCTTTGCCATGGTCATCCTCCATTCAAATGGTTCTTTGTTCTCCATCTCCTGTCATGAAAAATAGAGCCCGTTGTCAGGATTTTCATCGACCCTTGACTCTAAACACTAACAAAGATCTAAAACTGTTACGAGGTGGAACTCGCGTACAATGAATTTATATTGTGGAGAACCAAGGGCACGGTGGTTATGTTGAGAAGAGGGTTTAGGTGGGCTGTTTAACAAGTGATTAGTGGGGTGAAGAGGTTGGACTTGCCACCGGGGGTGGCCACGGAGTCGAATCTCACCGGACGCGGCGGAGGAAGGTTGGATGGCAGGAGGCTGAAGTCGATGTCGACCAAGGGGTGAGCTTTCCTGCAGCACGAGCAACTCGTCAGAAGGGCGGGGTTGGGGTCCAACCCTTAGCCCCTCCGATGCCTAAGTCAGTAAAAGGGCTTAAATGGGGGGCTGGACACGCCTGCTGGACCAACTGTGTGTCCGCCGCGCGCGACGAGCTATAGGTGGGAGAACAAAGATATGGAAGACCTTTGCTCTCGTGTGTGAATAATGGAAGATGAGAGAATTTTCCTCACCCCTCTCTCGTAAGAGGAGAGGAGGTATTTATACCTGACGGGTGATGACTAGGCGGAGCTGACCTGGCATGCTGACTGGACGCGCTGAGCTGGCTCGGTTGTCAGCGAAAACTCCAGGTAAGGACGTCGGGAACCGGGTTGCCTGACCTGCTTTCGTCAGGCGGCGCGACGGCCAGGGGGAGCTTTTGTCGGGGTGTCAGAGCCGAAAGCATTGTCAGATGGCTCAGCCGCCAGGGGGTGCTTTGTCAGACGGTTGGGTGACGTATGTGTCGGTCGTGTCCTTATCCTTGGCCGTTTGTCGCTAGCGACGAGCTAAAAGCCGGGCGGTGTCACCCTAGGCGTCGTGGTTCGCGGGAGTCGGTCGGGCCGTCCCGCTTGGCCTTGGGGCACGGCCCGCTGGTGCGGAGGGATACGTCCACGCCGGTCGGCAGGCCTAGCCTAGCTGCCCCAGCGTCACCGAGCGTGCTACCTCGGCGGGCTGGGCGGCTGTGGTCGTTCGCCCCGGCCGACTACGGTTGTTCGCCTCGGCCGGCCGCGGCTGTGCGCCTCGCCCGGTTCGGGGAGCGCTGCCAGGCGCGCCTGTCTCCGTGATGCCCCGGATTTCTGGGGCGACGGCCCCTTTATGACAGGGCGAGTTAGTGGGATTTGTTAGCGGATCCGGGCGGGTGTCGGGCTACTACGATCTTTAGGTCGTAACAATTGCCCCCGGCATTCGAGTGCGAGGCGGGAGCCCGGTTCGTCTCGGATGACGCAATGCTGCCGTGACACAGTCTTTTACCGGGACCCGGGCTCGGACCCCAGCTTACGGGGGGAATGCTGGTCTTACGGGGCGTTACCCCCCAACGGGGTGCCGTTGTTGGCGGGTATTGGGTCGGATTTAAGAGGGGGTCCGACCACTTGAGAATGTAATGGCCCTTGTTGAGGGGCGCGCATCGGCCGCGCTTGTAGTTTTCGTGGAACCCCAGCCGGGCTATGCTCGGTGGACCTTCCAGCTGACGTGCGCTTGGGCTCAGGAGGAAGAGTCCGAAAGGGGGAATATTAAACAACGAATTATATCGGAAATCTAGGTGACATTTATGACATTTAGGGGAAGATGTGTGGGACGGAGGGTCGTCCACATTCGCTGCTTCGCTTCGTCGGGAGGAGCAGATGCCCGCGTCAGGGAGGCCTTCCCGAACGCCGATTACCGAGTTTCTGTCGCCTCATTGTCCCGGGGCGAGCCGAGGCGCCGGGAACCGAACCACCGTGTGTCGCCCTGACGTGTTTCCGCCTTCGGGGGGGCGTCTCTCGGTCGTCGGCGGGGGCCCTCTTCTTTTCCCTTTCCTCGTCTCCTCGCGTTTTGCCTCGCTGTCGTCAGGCTGGAGGGTTGTACAGCCTCGCCGGGGACCCCGCACACCGAGGGGGAACCCCAGGGAGGTGAAGGACGAGGTAGCGGTGGTGGCGCCGCAGGGCGAGCCGTTGGGGGGTTTTCCCCTCCCTGACACCCTGTAGGGATCGCCGAAGGTGATGGCGTTAATTAGGGTGTTGCGGCACGCCGCCGGCCATCCAGACCTACCTTTTGATACAATAACAAGCAGGAGGAAAGCTGGCGGGCGGTGCCTCCCACGTGTAAGGGGAATATCCTGTTGAAGGTGGCGGGGCTATAGCGGCCTCCGTCGGGGGCAGTGAGATCCGTTGGCGGCTTTCGGCTTTCTCCTTGGTTCGGTGAGGCATTTGGGGCCGTTTCAAGCCCGAAGTGAGGGGATGGGAATCCCTTGCCTCTCTCTTTTTCCCCTCACTCATGGCCTATGGAGGGGGGGTATTTATAGCGAGATTCTGCGGAAGGATTTTTCTTGAGTAATGCGGGGGATTAGCGTTTCTAAGCGGTTCCGCGGAATCACGTGCTTTGGGAGTCGCTTTTCCTCGGCGGTATCCGGCACTCTGGCCTCTCGGGGATCGTGTTACTGCTGACGGCGCGTCGATCGAGTAGCCTTTCGGTATGTTGAGTCGCATCGGGGCGATGTTCCGACGAGACCGGGTCGCTGCCTTTTCGGGACTGGGCCCATGATTTGCGGCCTCTGCCTTGGGGCTGGTCCGTTCCGAGTCATGTTGTTTTGGCATCTTGCGGAAGTTACGCAATTACCAAATTACCACTTATGCCCCCAACATTCCCATGTCTGAGATCGCGAGGTCTGGGGGAAGGGGATGTTGTTGGCTTGTGTTGCTTTTGGGCGGGGCGGGTTCGAGCGTATCTCTTTCCCCCTCGAGGGAAAGGTGTCGATGACTTTTAGTGAGCGGGGCTCGCGCTGCAGGCGTAGATGTCCCGGAGGCTCTATGCCCGTTAGGAGGGGTAGTGCGGTGCTAACCCAGAGCTTGGCGGGGGATAGCTATTCACTATGGTGTTCTCCAAAGGATCTGAGCATATTTAAAGAAGAACTTTTTATTTAGATTTGCAAAGGCTAATCTACAGCTTGTACAGGAGTTCTTAGTTTATCGCCCGTTGTAGGGTCCGATCTGGGTGGGGGGAGCCATAAAGCTGTCCTCGCCCGTGGTTTAACGATCTCCGGATCGGGTCGTCGATGTGGGTCGGGGTCCCCTCGTAGCTTGAATCAAGCTCGGCGAGGAGGAGAATGGCCGCCCTCCGTGCTGAAGTGTTGCAAGGTCTCTTTGGCGATCGTTCCGCCCTCCCCCCGTTGCTTCGTCTTCTCTCTACGCGGATAAGGTTTTCCTCGGTCCGGAAGAGGCGCCGAGCAGGGTAACTGTCTTGATGCGGCTTGCTCCTTGGGGAGGTTCTTGAGCATAGGGCCGTCCCCCGTCGCCCTGAGCCTCACTACCTCGGTTTGAGGGTGGGGTTCGGCGCCCGATGGTGCATGGGCGAGCTGACACGCCAGGACTCGACGTTTGGGCTTGTCAGTGATGCAGCCTTTCCGAAGTCCCTGGTCGGAGGTCGAGGGCGGGGGGGGCACCTGCCGGCTGGCGCTGGGGGCTCTCGCCTGCCCAGCCGGCTTTAAACGGATGCCATTCTTTCTCCGCCTCGTCCTTGCTCGGGGGACGGAGGCGTGAAAGGTGGGTTTCCCTTGTGTAAGTGGAATACCCTGTTGACAGTGCCGGAGATGTCGGCATCGTTGCCCTGGGCGGCGGGAACCATTGATGGCCAGTGACCTCTCTTTTGTTAGGGCGTTGTATCTTGACCCGTTTCCCCGTGGGTGGGGGGATCAAGTGGCGGTTTCTCATGTCTGCCGGTTCCCTTCTTTTCGGGAGGAGGTGGGGCGTTTTTATAGGGTGATCTCGCTGACGGTTTCTCCTTCAGTTATTGCGCTGAGTTGGCACCATTAATGGGTTCCTTGAATTTATGCCCGTTGGAAACCGTCTTGGCCAGGTGGCTCTCACGGGTCCTCGTTTGGAGCGAATCATTAATGGTGGCGTGTTTCTCGAGCGACCTTTCGTTTCGTCGAGTCACATCGGGGCCGCCTACTCGGGAATTGGCGTTGTTTCGTCGAGTCCCATCGGGGCCGCCTGGCGTCGTTTCGTCCCGGTTTGTGTGCCCCTGTTTTTGATTTTTCGAGGGCCACGGGCCCTTCTCTGGTTTGGGTGGCTAGGGTTGGTCCTGCCCCAGAGGTCTGGAGGGGGGGAGCGGGCGCGTAGCCCGGCCCGTGCCCACCTCTGGTTTGGGTGGCTAGGGTTGGCCCTGCCCCAGAGGTCTGGAGGGGGGAGCGGGCGCGTAGCCCGGCCCGTGCCCTTATCTGGTTTGGGTGGCTAGGGTTGGCCCTGCCCCAGAGGTCTGGAGGGGGGGAGCGGGCGCGTAGCCCGGCCCGTGCCCTTCTCTGGTTTGGGTGGCTAGGGTTGGCCCTGCCCCAGAGGTTTGGAGGGGGGGAGCGGGCGCGTAGCCCGGCCCGTGCCCTTCTCTGGTTTGGGTGGCTAGGGTTGGCCCTGCCCCAGAGGTTTGGAGGGGGGGAGCGGGCGCGTAGCCCGGCCCGTGCCCTTCTCTGGTTTGGGTGGCTAGGGTTGGCCCTGCCCCAGAGGTCTGGAGGGGGGGAGCGGGCGTGTAGCCCGGCCCGTGCCCTTCTCTGGTTTGGGTGGCTAGGGCTGGTCCTGTCCCAGAGGTCTAGGGGGGAGCGGGCGCGTAGCCCGGCCCGTGCCCTTCTCTGGTTTGGGTGGCTAGGGTTGGTCCTGCCCCAGAGGTCTGGAGGGGGGGAGCGGGCGCGTAGCCCGGCCCGTGCCCACCTCTGGTTTGGGTGGCTAGGGTTGGTCCTGTCCCAGAGGTCTAGGGGGGGAGCGGGCGCGTAGCCCGGCCCGTGCCCTTCTCTGGTTTGGGTGGCTAGGGTTGGTCCTGCCCCAGAGGTCTGGAGGGGGGGAGCGGGCGCGTAGCCCGGCCCGTGCCCACCTCTGGTTTGGGTGGCTAGGGTTGGTCCTGTCCCAGAGGTCTAGGGGGGAGCGGGCGCGTAGCCCGGCCCGTGCCCTTCTCTGGTTTGGGTGGCTAGGGTTGGTCCTGCCCCAGAGGTCTGGAGGGGGGGAGCGGGCGCGTAGCCCGGCCCGTGCCCACCTCTGGTTTGGGTGGCTAGGGTTGGCCCTGCCCCAGAGGTCTGGAGGGGGGGAGCGGGCGCGTAGCCCGGCCCGTGCCCTTCTCTGGTTTGGGTGGCTAGGGTTGGCCCTGCCCCAGAGGTCTGGAGGGGGGGAGCGGGCGCGTAGCCCGGCCCGTGCCCTTCTCTGGTTTGGGTGGCTAGGGTTGGCCCTGCCCCAGAGGTCTGGAGGGGGGGAGCGGGCGCGTAGCCTGGCCCGTGCCCTTCTCTGGTTTGGGTGGCTAGGGTTGGTCATGTCCCAGAGGTCTAGGGGGGAGCGGGCGCGTAGCCCGGCCCGTGCCCTTCTCTGGTTTGGGTGGCTAGGGTTGGTCCTGCCCCAGAGGTCTGGAGGGGGGGAGCGGGCGCGTAGCCCGGCCCGTGCCCACCTCTGGTTTGGGTGGCTAGGGTTGGCCCTGTCCCAGAGGTCTGGAGGGGGGGAGCGGGCGTGTAGCCCGGCCCGTGCCCTTCTCTGGTTTGGGTGGCTAGGGTTGGCCCTGCCCCAGAGGTCTGGAGGGGGGGAGCGGGCGCGTAGCCCGGCCCGTGCCCTTCTCTGGTTTGGGTGGCTAGGGTTGGCCCTGCCCCAGAGGTCTGGAGGGGGGGAGCGGGCGCGTAGCCCGGCCCGTGCCCTTCTCTGGTTTGGGTGGCTAGGGTTGGCCCTGCCCCTGAGGTCTGGAGGGGGGAGCGGGCGCGTAGCCCGGCCCGTGCCCTTCTCTGGTTTGGGTGGCTAGGGTTGGCCCTGCCCCAGAGGTCTGGAGGGGGGGAGCGGGCGCGTAGCCCGGCCCGTACCCTTCTCTGGTTTGGGCGGCTAGGGTTGGCCCTGCCCCAGAGGTCTGGAGGGGGGGAGCGGGCGTGTAGCCCGGCCCGTGCCCTTCTCTGGTTTGGGTGGCTAGGGTTGGCCCTGCCCCAGAGGTCTGGAGGGGGGGAGCGAGCACGTAGCCCGGCCCGTGCCCTTCTCTGGTTTGGGTGGCTAGGGTTGGCCCTGCCCCAGAGGTCTTGAGGGGGGGGGGGAGCGGGCGCGTAGCCCGGCCCGTGCCCTTCTCTGGTTTGGGTGGCTAGGGTTGGCCCTGCCCCAGAGGTCTGGAGGGGGGGAGCGGGCGCGTAGCCCGGCCCGTGCCCTTCTCTGGTTTGGGTGGCTAGGGTTGGCCCTGCCCCAGAGGTCTGGAGGGGGGGAGCGGGCGCGTAGCCCGGCCCGTGCCCACCTCTGGTTTGGGTGGCTAGGGTTGGCCCTGCCCCAGAGGTCTTGAGGGGGGGAGCGGGCGCGTAGCCCGGCCCGTGCCCTTCTCTGGTTTGGGTGGCTAGGGTTGGCCCTGCCCCAGAGGTCTGGAGGGGGGGAGCGGGCGCGTAGCCCGGCCCGTGCCCTTCTCTGGTTTGGGTGGCTAGGGTTGGCCCTGCCCCAGAGGTCTGGAGGGGGGGAGCGGGCGCGTAGCCCGGCCCGTGCCCTTCTCTGGTTTGGGTGGCTAGGGTTGGCCCTGCCCCAGAGGTCTGGAGGGGGGGAGCGGGCGCGTAGCCCGGCCCGTGCCCTTCTCTGGTTTGGGTGGCTAGGGTTGGCCCTGCCCCAGAGGTCTGGAGGGGGGGCGCGGGCGCGTAGCCCGGCCCGTGCCCACCTCTGGTTTGGGTGGCTAGGGTTGGCCCTGCCCCAGAGGTCTGGAGGGGGGGAGCGGGCGCGTAGCCCGGCCCGTGCCCTTCTCTGGTTTGGGTGGCTAGGGTTGGTCCTGCCCCAGAGGTCTTGAGGGGGGGAGCGGGCGCGTAGCCCGGCCCGTGCCCTTCTCTGGTTTGGGTGGCTAGGGTTGGCCCTGCCCCAGAGGTTCGGGGTTTTATCGAACTACAAAACTTGTGTAGGAATAACCATAATGGGAAGAACGGACGAACATGTATACTGCGTATAAGAAAAGAAAAACTCACAACTATTGGTAGAACTTTAGCAGATGTTTTGCGTTCCAAGGGTGGGCCAGTTCGCTCCCTTCGGGGGTGGCCAGGATGTATGTGGCCGGCCCGACAATGTCGATGATCGTGTAGGGTCCTTCCCACTTAGCGGCCAGCTTTCCCCGTTTCGCAGTCTCAGGGAGGAAGGTGGCATCTCGGAGGACCAAATCATCGATCCTGAAGGTCCGCGGTTTCACCCGGGAGTCGTAATACCGCGCCATCCTTTGGCTGTGCTTGACGAGGCTAGCCAGGGCCCGGTCCCGCACCTCGTCTATCAACTCCAGGCTGAGGCCGAGTCCTCCTCCGTTGGTCTCTTCATCGAAGAGCTTTAGCCATAGTGTCTCTTCGCCGATTTCCACGGGAACAACCGCCTCCGTCCCGTAGGCTAGCATGAAGGGACTTTCCCCGGTCGAAGCCTTGTGGGTGGTACGATAAGACCACAGGATCCCCGGCAACTCGTCGACCCACGCCCCCAGAGCGGCGTCCACCTTCTTCTTCATCGGATTCAAGATACACTTATTCGCGGCCTCCGCCATTCCGTTGCACTGCGGGTGGGCGACTGACGCGAATTGGAGTTTGATCCCCCAGCCCGAGCAGAAGTCGCGGAAGCCTTCGCAATCGAATTGCTTTCCATTATCCGTGACAATGGAGCGGGGAATCCCGAAGCGGCATATGATGGATTGCCAAATGCGGCGCCAATTGTTACGAGGTGGAACTCGCGTACAATGAATTTATATTGTGGAGAACCAAGGGCACGGTGGTTATGTTTAGAAGAGGGTTTAGGTGGGCTGTTTAACAAGTGATTAGTGGGGTGAAGAGGTTGGACTTGCCGCCGGGGGTGGCCACGGAGTCGAATCTCACCGGACGCGGAGGAGGAAGGTTGGATGGCAGGAGGCTGAATTCGATGTCGACCAAGGGGCGAGCTTTCCTGCAGCACGAGCAACTTGTCAGAAGGGCGGGGTTGGGGTCCAACCCTTAGCCCCTCCGATGCCTAAGTCAGTAAAAGGGCTTAAATGGGGGGCTGGACACGCCGGCTGGACCAACTGTGTGTCTGCCGCGTGCGACGAGCTATAGGCTCGTGTGTGAATAATGGAAGATGAGAGAATTTTCCTCACCCCTCTCTCGTAAGAGGAGAGGAGGTATTTATACCTGACGGGTGATGACTAGGCGGAGCTGACCTGGCATGCTGACTGGACGCGCTGAGCTGGCTCGGTTGTCAGCGGAAACTCCAGGTAAGGACGTCAGGAACCGGGTTGCCTGACCTGCTTTCGTCAGGCGGCGCGACGGCCAGGGGGAGCTTTTGTCGGGGTGTCAGAGCCGAAAGCATTGTCAGATGGCTCAGCCGCCAGGGGGTGCTTTGTCAGACGGTTGGGTGACGTATGTGTCGGTCGTGTCCTTATCCTTGGCCGTTTGTCGCTAGCGACGAGCTGAAAGCCGGGCGGTGTCACCCTAGGCGTCGTGGTTCGCGGGAGTCGGGCGGGCCGTCCCGCTTGGCCTTGGGGCACGGCCCGCTGGTGCGGAGGGATACGTCCACGCCGGTCGGCAGGCCTAGCCTAGCTGCCCCAGCGTCACCGAGCGTGCTACCTCGGCGGGCTGGGCGGCTGTGGTCGTTCGCCCCGGCCGACTGCGGTTGTTCGCCTCGGCCGGCCGCGGCTGTGCGCCTCGCCCGGTTCGGGGAGCGCTGCCAGGCGCGCCTGTCTCCGTGATGCCCCGGATTTCTGGGGCGATGGCCCCTTTGTGACAGGGCGAGTTAGTGGGATTTGTTAGCGGATCCGGGCGGGTGTCGGGCTACTACGATCTTTAGGTCGTAACAAAAACAAAAGTAAAAATAGAAAATTCAACTGAAAATAAGATAAAACCGTCGGGTTGCCTCCCGACAAGCGCTCGTTTAAGGTCTTGAGCTCGACTCCTTAAGATAATCGTTTAATGCTCGATATTCGGCGCATGTGAGATGCGCACGTCGAATTTGCCGGGAAGGCCACTTGGATTTAATTGTTGTTGTTCATGGGCGTTCCTCAGCTCCCCCTCATCATGGGTGTTAGTGGGGGATGAGTCCCCCAAGCTTGAGCTTTTCCCTTTTTTTCTTTGCCGGCGTCGATAATTTCTTGTCCGACGGAGCTTTCTTTTCATTTTTCACCGTGGAGAGCTTGCATAGCTCTCTAATTCTTGCGACATCAGCATCGTCTTTGTCGTCAACCATAGAATGATCCGACGGGTCTTCCAACATTTCTCCATCTCTAGAAGATTGGCCTTCTTCGAAGCCGGCATTGTGCAAAGCGTCGATAGCATATGGCATATCATCATCAATGACCTCGTCGAGGAGGTCCACGTAATCGACGTCCTCCGTCCAAGGCATGTGCTTCATTGCCTTACGAATGTGAAGCTCGACCTCTATGTTTCTGACGTTCAAAGACAAGGTGCCATATCTCACGTCAACTATTACGCCGGGGTGGCCAAAAAGGGGCGTCCAAGAATTAGTGATGTATCGTCCTCCTCTTTGATATCCATTACCATGAAGTCGCACGGCAAGCAAATTCCTTCCGGTACTTGGAGCGATATGTTCTCTGCAATTCCCATCGGCCTAGTGACCTGACCGTCCGCGAGTTGTATTCTCATGTCTGTCAGCTTTAGGTCGGTCCCCGTATTCAATTTCTTAAACATTGTTAGGGGCATTAGGCTCACGCTGCTTCCAAATCTACCAAAGCTTTTTGTAGCGGGACTCCTCCAAGCGTGCAAGGGATGCGGAAGCTTCCGGGATCTTTAAATTTTGTAGGCTCCTTCTTCTTCCGGGTGAACCATGTGCCTTGCTCGGCGAGCATGATCTTTTCCTTCCGCTTCTATCTCGCAATCAAGTCTTTTAGGAACTTAGCATTTGACGGGATTTCTACAATAGCATCCAAGAAATGGATATTTAGGCTCACTCCTAGCAAGTCCTATAGAAATTTGGCGAGCCGCTTCTCAATCTTTGCCCTTGCCAACCTTTGTGGGAGGGGTACCTGTGGCATATAGTTGCGCTCCTCACGTGGCTTCACAATTTCAGAATTTTCACCGTCTTTTGGCTCTTTTGGGCACTCCTCCTCATTAACCGGCTCCTTATCATCCAAAATTTCTGCAACCGGCTCCTTAGTTTGAACCATGGTGGGAGTAGTGTCCTTCCCGCCCCTAGTAGTTACCGCCACCACCGCATTGATGTGACCGGTATTGCTCCGTGGGTTTGGCTCCGGTTGATCCGGCAATTGTTGAGTATTTTTATTGAGTGATGATAGTTGCTCCGATAATTGTGCCACGACGGTGTTGAGATAGCCTTGTTGAGCCGTCAATCTAGCATTTACCTTATTTTGTTCCGCCATGAATTCATCAACCCTTGCTTCATGGTCCGACCTCGGCGGTGCTTGTGGTGGGTTGGGAGCTCTCCACCCTTGATTGTACCCCGGAGGTCTATATGGTCCTGCTTGTTGCCTTGGTTGGAAATTTTGTTGTTGAGGCCCTCTCGGTTGATATTGCGGTTGTTGTGGAGGACGAGCTTGAAGTTGTTGCGGTGGTGGATTCAAGGCTCCATCATTATTAGCATATGAAAATCCTGGGTGATTTCTCGTAGCCGGGTTTGCCCAATAACCGGTGTTTCCCGCAACATATTGAATTTGCTCTGTAGCTCCTTCTCCTTGCTCTCCTCCAAAATACATAACATGAGCTTGGTCTTGCCAATCGCTCATGCTTCCTTCCGGCGTAGAAATGGTAGGGGCTCCATGCGGATCACTAATCAACTTCTTCAATCTCTCCACGACCTTGTGGAGAGAATCAAACTTTGTAGATAGCTCTGCTACGGCCTTTGCCTCATAAATACTTGTCGGCTTCAAGGATGACGAAGAATGTCTTCTCTCGTCTCTCCATTGCTTGTTATTCGAGGCCATCACCTCGAGAAGGGCCGTAGCGTCATCCGGTGCCTTAGATAAAATGGCTCCATTAGCGGTTGCATCGATTATTTGCTTGGTGCCCGGTTGCAATCCGTTGTACAAGCTATGCACAAGTTCCCATGCTTCAATACTTTGACGGGGGCATTGGTGTTAGAGATCTTTGAAGCGCTCTTGTCACGCCCCGCTTCCCTAAAATGGAGGCGAGACGTGAGAAGGTCCGCACAGACGTAGAGCTGTGAAGCTACACGCCTGATAAGCGTCAAATCTGAATATATGCAGGTCCCTGTAAATGCAAACGGAACAAAGATAATAATAATAATATGGTAAAGGAGATTGATAAAAGTTAACCAATCTCAGAATTCGTCCATAATAATATTCAACATCGCAGAAAAAGCCACCAGGCTAAAAGAAAGAGTCTAGGCCCACACATGGCCAACAAAAGCCGACACGAACAAAGTATTGGTGCTACGCACCGACAACTAAAGCAGTCTAAACAACAACACAAACAGTCTCTACGACTGATCTCTCGTGTCCTCAAACTCCTCGACGAACGCGGGCTCTGACTCAGTGTCAGCGAACACCACGTCCTCAGCAGCAACCTCAGGCTCAGGATCTAACATGTGTCACCTAAAAGAGTAAAGGGCACATGTCAGCAAGTCTAAAAGACTTGGGCAATGAATCTGAAAGGAAGGTAAACTAACAAACTAGCAGTTATAGTATGATGCATAGCATGGCAAGTATAGTATGGAAGTAACAAGTAAGGTAAAGTGCAAGTAACAAGTAGCAAGCAGCAAGTATGGCATGGAGGACAAGTTTTACAAGTATAAATACGGACAAGTACAAGTCAAGTAAATCACGTCAAGTAAACACGTAGTGCACAGAGATTACGTCTTCTGGCTAGAGTGGCGGATCAGGCCAACTCGTACACTCAGGTGATCGCTTATCCCTACCCCTCCATGTGTATCGAGCCAGGGCATTACCCCCGAACGCGTAATGCTCGCTTCTGGATCACGAGCCAGGAAGTGTATTTGGCATAGGGTTGTGCCCGCTAAAAGCAGGTGCCTAGCCGGATCAAGTAGTACAAGCAATGTAGCGTGTGCTACGAATGCAACATTCAACATGGATATCACGGCATGTACAGATAATTCGCGTACCGTTAATTGAATTTAAACATGGCAGTTAAGATGCATGGATAACAGCAAGTGCAAATAATTAAAGGTGGTCGAATCTAGCTTCGTTGTCAAGCTAGATCCGGAGATTTGCGCCTAGGCGAGTATCATTTCGTCGCCTAGTCTCTTTTACGCCTACAACAAGCAAATGGCCTAAGGCATGACCTAAAATCCTAAGTGGCAAGTTTCACTTGCCTGGCACCAAGGATGATGATCAACGAGGCACGTCACAAAATGTTAACCTATGGAGATGAGATCGCTGCCATGGCAAAACAACATCAGTACAATAACCAATCCAGAATTATAATCGAATCTACGACGTCTAATATCCATTTTTATTAGGGTTTAACAAAATCACCATGTGGGTTAAGAGAATATTAAAGGATCGATTCACTAACCGTATCGTAGCGGAAGAACGATGCCGAGCAAGCACGGCAACGGAAGAACGATCCGGAGAACTATGGCTCAGATCTGGAAATGGCGAGAAAATCTGGAGAAACTGGGATTTGAGGGGTTTTGGGGTTGGCCGGCGGCCTAAGGGAGGTGGCCGGCGCAAGAATGGTGAGAGGGAAGCTCCGAGGAGGAAGGAAATGGCTTGAGGAATGTTGGGGATGATTTGGGGAAGAAAATGGCTCAGAAGAAATGAAGGAAGAGTAAAAGAATCGAAGGGTTTAAATAGGAAATGAAACGGCGGCGGAAATGAAACCTAGGGTTTCGGGGTCGATTAGTCGGTCAAAGAAGAGTTGTTGACCGACTAGTTTAAGAACTAGTCGGTCGGTCAACCAACTGTGACCGACTAAGAGCAAACAGTAACTCCTGAAGGAAAAATGAACTTTGATTTAGTCGGTCAAAGAACAACTGCTGACCGACTAGTTTCACAACTAGTCGGTCGACGAACGTTCTTAGACCGACTAAGAGTAAACAGTAACTCGTCTTCAAAATGGTCAATGAACTAGTCGGTTAAAGAACAATGGCTAACCGACTAGTTTGCAACCTAGTCGATCGAAAAATGTTCTTAGACCGACTAACGATAAACAGTAACCTCTGAATAATAAATCAAGCCCACTAGTCGGTCCATGAAGGGTTGCCGACCGACTAGATTGGAATCTAGTCGGTTGGTTCCCCTTCGTGAACCAACTAACGTGCACGAAAAAGTCTCGAATCGAAGCGCGAAGCTCCAGGAAGATTCCTACGACTTCTAAGATCAACCTATCTCAAAGATATGAGCGATTTGAAGCTCGTCACGAATGACATACTCCAAACTCAACGATCTAAGGAAGACGCTAGAAAATCACAACGAAATGAACGAAAACGAAAGCTACGGAGATGGAAAATCACACACAAGGAGAAAATCCACCAAAACATATATATAATATAGATAATCCAAATACATGAAAAACCAGTCGTTACATCCTCCCCAACTTAAGAAAAATTCCGTCCTCGGAATTTCCCAACACTCACGTGTCAGGAAACAAAAGTGGGTAGCGCTCTCTCATCTCATCCTCTCTCTCCCAAGTAGACTCTCCTGGCGAGCCGTGTCGCCACATCACCCTCACAAGATTGACAACCTTGTTTCGGAGTGACTTCTGACGCCTGTCCAAAATCAGTGCTGGCTGCTGGTCATACGTCAAATCTGGGCGAACGGTGATCTCCGAGAAATCCACAGCATGAGATGGATCGCTGATGTACCGACGAAGCTGCGACACATGGAAAACATCGTGAACTCCTTCCAAAGATGGCGGCAAGACTAAGCGGTAGGCTACCTCGCCAACTCTCTCCAGAATGTCAAACGGTCCAATGTATCGCGGGCTCAACTTCCCTCGCTTTCCAAAACGAATCACACCACGATTCGGGGAAATCTTTGGGAACACATGGTCGCCTGGCTGAAACTCCAAAGGACGGTGTTTAGCATCCGCCCAATGCTTAAAACGGTCCTGAGCAATCCTCAGCCTCTCCCGAATGTTCCTGACAACATCCACAGCCTCCACAATCATCTCAGGTCCCAACAGTTTCCGGTCATCAATGTCGTCCCAACTCAATGGGGAACGACATTTCCTCCCGTACAGCGCGGCAAAAGGCGACATGCCAATACTCGCCTGGAAGCTGTTGTTGTAAGAGAACTCCACCAGGTGTAGATGGTCCTCCCACGAACCCTTGAAATCCAACATGCACGCCCTCAGCATGTCCTCCAAGATCTGAATCGTCCTCTCGGACTGGCCGTCTGTCTGCGGATGGTACGTCGTGTTGAAACTCAGACTCGTACCCAAACTCCTCTGCAAACACTGCCAGAACTGAGATGTGAACCTCGTGTTTTTGTCCGACACGATACTCACGGGGACTCCGTGAAGCCGTACGATCTCCTCCATGTATCTACTCGCTAGCGCCTCAGTGGACTGTCCTACTCGGAATGAAATAAAGTGCGCGGATTTGGTCAATCGATCTACGATCACCCAAATCGCGTCATTCAGCTTCAGACTCCGAGGCAGTCCAGTCACAAAGTCCATAGTGATGTGCTGCCACTTCCACTCCGGGATCGGAAGCGGTTGTAGCAACCCTGCCGTACGCTGATGCTCCGCCTATACCTGCTGGCAAACCAGACACTTGGCTACACTCCGAGCCACACCCCTCTTCATGCCATGCCACCAAAATTTCAGACGAAGATCCTTGTACATCTTGGTGCCACCAGGATGTACAAAATACGGCGAACTGTGTGCCTTAACTAATAACTCCTCTCTAATATCTCCAGCTGGCACATATAACCTGGCTCCAAACCTTAGCGAGCCATCCTCATGAATCAAAAAGTCAGTCCGCAGACCGGCTTCTACCTGCTCCAGAATCTTCACCAGCTTCGGATCTCCAGCCTGGCCAGCCTTGATCCGATCCACGATCGTCGACTGTATCTGCATACACATCAACGTAGAAGCCTCCCCAGGAAGAACAATCTCAGTTCCAGACTCGCAAAAATCCTGCTGCAATCTCCACTGCGAAGTCAACATCATCACCGCTGGAAGCCCACTCAGCGCATCCGTAACCACATTCACCTTGCCAGGGTGATACTGCAAATCAATCTCATAATCCGCCATGCGCTCCAACCATCGACGTTGTCGCATGTTGAGCCCCTTCTGAGTAAAAATATACTTCAAGCTTTTGTGATCGGTGAAGATCTTCACTTTCTCACTCAGCAGGAAGTGCCTCCAAATCTTGAGCGCAAACACGACAGCTGCCAACTCCAAGTCGTGCGTCGGGTAATTCTCCTCATGAGTCTTGAGCTGACGCGAAGCATACGCCACAACATGCCCGTGCTGATGCAACACACAACCGAGACCCTTGCCAGAAGCATCGCAAAAGATCTCAAATCTTCCACTGCGATCAGGCACAACAAGAACAGGGGCAGTCGTCAATCTCTCCCTCAGAACACCAAAGGCATTCTCACAATCACCCGACCAAACAAAAGGTACATCCTTCCGCGTCAAACTGGTCATCGGCTCAGCAATACGGGAAAAGTCCTTAATAAAGCGCCGATAGTAACCAGCAAGCCCAATGAAACTCCGGACCTCAGATGCTGACTGCGACACATGCCACTCTCTGATGGCCCTGATCTTATCGGGATCCACCGAAATACCATCTCCAGACACCACATGCCCGAGAAAAGCAACTCTGTCCAGCCAAAACTCGCACTTCGAAAACTTAGCATACAAACGATGCTTCCTCAAAAACTTCAACACTGTCCTCAAGTGCGAGGCATGCTCTTCCTCCGACTTTGAATAGATCAGAATGTCGTCAATAAAGATAACGACAAACTTGTCTAAAAAGTCGTAGAAAATCAGGTTCATCAGATTCATGAAAACTGCGGGAGCGTTGGTTACACCGAAGGGCATAACCACAAACTCGTAGTGTCCATACTTCGTCCTGAACGCTGTCTTCGGAACATCTTCCTTCTTCACCTTCAGCTGATGATAACCACTCCTCAGATCCAACTTCGAAAACACCCTCGATCCTCCAAGCTGATCAAAAATATCATCGATGCGAGGCAACATGTATTTATTCTTGATGGTCATCGCATTCCGCTCCCTGTAGTCCACGCACATGCGACGCGAACCATCCTTCTACTTCACCAGCAGCACCGGTGCTCCCCACGGAGACACACTAGGATTGATGTAACCCTTCTGTAAAAGCTCATCCAGCTGCTTCCACAATTCCTCCAACTCAGCGGGTGCCATACGATAAGGCGCTTTCGAAATCGGCTGCGCTCCCGGAATAAGATCAATCGAAAATTCGAGAGCTCGATCGGGTGACAATCCAGACATCTCCTCGGGGAAGACGTCATCAAAGTCCCGCACTACCGCTGGCCTCTCCAGCTCCATCTGCATAGCCACAAACTCCACCGGTCTGGCCTTAAATCTGACAGGGCCAAGCGAACTGCTACCCCGGCTGAACTCAAATACTGGATGTCCGGGAATCTCGAACACCACCTTCTTCCTCCGGTAGTCGATCGTAGCATAGAAGCTTGCAAGCCAATCCATCCCAAGGACCGCATCATAGTTGATGATGTCGTGGACAATAAAATCAGCGTAAACCTCATGTCCACAGACCACCAACAAGCAAGAATTGCAACCACGATGCACCGAGACCACGCCATTCCCTGTAATGATATTCCAACTCTTGGAAAGAGGGGACGTCGTCAAGGAATGCTTCTCCATGAAGCGCCGCGCCAAAATGCACATCGATGCACCTAAGTCAAAGGGGACTCGTGCAGGAAATATGCACACCAAAATCACACCTACAAACAGTCTAACAATCAAGCCCTATTCTAGCAAACAATCATGCACAAGCAAACAACATAATCTAACAAACAAAACTAACTAAGAAGAGAACAGCTAGATTGAGGATTACCTGCGATAACCTCATCCACAGCCATGCTCTCCACCTCAGACATCAGAAAAGCCTGCCGCCTCGGCTGAGAAGCCTGCTGAAAGGCCTGCCTCTGTGGAACAAGAGCTGCTCCACGTCCAGCAGGAACAGGCGCTCTCTGCTGCAACGGCTGTGCTGCAACAGGTGCTCTCCAAGGCTGCTTCGACTTCGGACAGTCCTTCATGGTATGGGTAGGATCTCCACAGACAATACACTGGCCCAGGAATCTCCTACACTGCTCCTTGATATGCCCGGTCCTGCCGCAGAAATGGCAAGTCTTCTGAATAGGCCCTCCTGGCCTTTTGAACTGCACCGGCTGATTAGGCTTGAAACCAGGCCTAACCACCGCTCTGGCCTGCTCCATAGGCCTCTTCCCAGCTCCAGCAACATGTCCTCTCCTCTGGTTCACAATCAGCTCCTGCCTTCGCGCCGCTATCAGAACCTTCTGATAGGACTCCAGATCAGAGGAAGACACAAAACTCTGAAGCTCCAAACCAAGTCCCTGCAGAAACCTCTGAGCCCTCTCATCAGCATCCTGCACCATCTTCGGTGCGAACCGACTCAGCCTGGTGAACTCCTGGTGGTACTGATCCACCGACAAGATCCCCTGCTTCAAATCAATGAAGCGCTGCAACATCTCTCTCCGGGCAGCCTTCGGAAAATATTCCTCATCGAATCTGGACTTGAAGGTAGCCCAAGATATCGGCTCCTCCAACAGCTCCTCCTCAGCATCCCACCAATTCCGGGCATTGTCCCTCAGCTGTCTCTTTGCCAAGTCAACCCAGCCAACCTCGTTGACCTTGGACATCTTCAAATTGTCCTCAATATTCATGACCCACTCGTCAGCAGCTAGAGGACCTTCAGTACCATCAAAATATGCAGGACCCAGCTCTCGAAACTGCTTCGCTCCTGGCTGGGAACGAGGGGCCTCCGGAATTGCCCGAGCAGCTCGAACAACTGGAGCATTCTGGACTTGTAGGAGCACGCCCTGCTGCACCTGCATCATCTGAAGCATCATCCGCATCATCGCCCCATTGGTGGGCTCCCGATCAGGCTCCTCGTCATGAGGGGGCGCACCACCACCAGCTCGGGTATTTCGCCTTCCTGCCATCTAATAACACAGAAAACGAAACAATTAGACTCATAGCTTATGACTCAGATGTCGAATTTTTTATTTGTGGACATCAAATATTATTATCGTTATTCCGGTAATCGCAGTTACAGAAGTTGACCTGCATGTGCCACCAACAAAACCTGTCACGCCCCGCTTCCCTAAAATGGAGGCGAGACGTGAGAAGGTCCACACAGACGTGAAGCTGTGAAGCTACACGCCTGATAAGCGTCAAATCTGAATATATGCAGGTCCCTGTAAATGCAAACGGAACAAAGATAATAATAACAATATGGTAAAGGAGATTGATAAAAGTTAATCAATCTCAGAATTCGTCCACAATAATATTCAACATCATAGAAAAAGCCACCAGGCTAAAAGAAAGAGTCTAGGCCCACACATGGCCAACAAAAGCCGACACGAACAAAGTATTGGTGCTACGCACCGACAACTAAAGCAGTCTAAACAACAACACAAACAGTCTCTACGACTGATCTCCCGTGTCCTCAAACTCCTCGACGAACGCGGGCTCTGACTCAGCGTCAGCGAACACCACGTCCTCAGCAGCAACCTCAGGCTCAGGATCTAACATGTGTCACCCAAAAGAGTAAAGGGCACATGTCAGCAAGTCTAAAAGACTTGGGCAAGGAAACTAAAAGGAAGGTAAACTAACAACCTAGCAGTTATAGTATGATGCATAGCATGGCAAGCATAGTATGAAAGTAACAAGTAAGGTAAAGTGCAAGTAACAAGTAGCAAGCAGCAAGTATGGCATGGAGGACAAGTTTTACAAGTATAAACACGGACAAGTACAAGTCAAGTAAATCACGTCAAGTAAACACGTCGTGCACATAGATTACGTCTTCTGGCTAGAGTGGCGGATCAGGCCAACTCGTACACTCAGGTGATCGCTTATCCCTACCCCTCCACGTGTATCGAGCCAGGGCATTACCCCCGAACGCGTAATGCTCGCTTCTGGATCACGAGCCAGGAAGTGTATTTGGCATAGGGTTGTGCCCGCTAAAAGCAGGTGCCTAGCCGGATCAAGTAGTACAAGCAATGTAGCGTGTGCTACGAATGCAACATTCAACATGGATAGCACGACATGTACAGATAATTCGCGTACCGTTAATTGAATTTAAACATGGCAGTTAAGATGCATGGATGACAACAAGTGCAAATAATTAAAGGTGGTTGAATCTAGCTTCGTTGTCAAGCTAGATCCGGAGATTTGCGCCTAGGCGAGTATCATTTCGTCGCCTAGTCTCTTTTACGCCTACAAAAAGCAAATGGCCTATGACATGGCCTAAAATCCTAAGTGACAAGTTTCACTTGCCTGGCACCAAGGATGACGATCAACGAGGCACGTCACAAAATGTTAACCTACGGAGATGGGATCGCTGCCATGGCAAAACAACATCAGAACAATAACGAATCCAGAATTATAATCGAATCTACGACGTCTAATATCCATTTTTATTAGGGTTTAACAAAATTACCATGTGGGTTAAGAGAATATTAAAGGATCGATTCACTAACCGTATCGTAGCGGAAGAACGATGCCGAGCAAGCACGGCAACGGAAGAACGAGCCGGAGAACTATGGCTCAGATCTGGAAATGGCGAGAAAATCGGAGAAACTGGGATTTGAGGGGTTTTGGGGTTGGCCGGCAGCCTAAGGGAGGTGGCCGGCGCAAGAATGGCGAGAGGGAAGCTCCGAGGAGGAAGGAAATGGCTTGAGGAATGTTGGGGATGATTTGGGGAAGAAAATGGCTCAGAAGAAATGAAGGAAGAGTAAAAGAATCGAAGGGTTTAAATAGGAAATGAAACGGCGGCGGAAATGAAACCTAGGGTTTCGGGGTCGATTAGTCGGTCAAAGAAGAGTTGTTGACCGACTAGTTTAAGAACTAGTCGGTCGGTCGACCAACTGTGACCGACTAAGAGCAAACAGTAACTCCTGAAGGAAAAATGAACTTTGATTTAGTCGGTCAAAGAACAACTGCTGACCGACTAGTTTCACAACTAGTCGGTCGACGAACGTTCTTAGACCGACTAAGAGTAAACAGTAACTCGTCTTCAAAATGGTCAATGAACTAGTCGGTTAAAGAACAATGGCTAACCGACTAGTTTGCAACAAGAAAATCCCTGATTCAGGTTGCTAAAAAAATGAATGAATGTTGTTTGCGAGTTAATGAAATGTTAAATTTCTAAACATGCATAGAATTTATGTCCCCTAAATGAAAGACAAGGGATGAAAATGCTAGATTGAATGAACCGGGTGAACACGCGGAATAAATATTAGAATTTGTGACTACAAATCATATATTTTTATGCATGCAACTAGCATGCAAAGGCCATGTTGACAAGGGTAAGGTCTGAACATATTGAATTTCTCATTCAAGGAAAGACTAACTTCCTTTGTTTTGTTGTATGATAATGAACTCGAGAGAGAGAGAGAGAGAGAGAGAGAGAGAGAGAGAGAGAGAGAGAGAGAGAGAGAGAGAGAGAATTTCATTGCTAAGAATAAGTCGCCATAGCTAAGAGCCATGGTGCTCTATTTATATATCTCATAGTGGGGAGGCCAAAAGCCTCTAGGAGACCAAGGGTCCCCATTACTCTAAGTAATGGGGGCCTAATGAATGGGTAATGAAGGAGGGGAGGCCAAAGGCCTCCCTCATTCATAACACTCCCCCTTACACATTCATCACTTCGGTCTCAGCTACTGAGGCAAGGGGTGGATACTTCTGGATCCAGAGTAAGTGTGTTTGCCTCGTTAAAACCTTAGCTGTGGAAAACCCAGTGGGAAAACCCAACAGCTTAAGGAAAAAGAGTGCAACCCACATGTTACTCCCCCTGATCCGTACAAGCTTCAGGCTTGCAGGTCTTTCAACTGTCGCATACCAATGTTCTTTACAAGCTTTACAAAAGTACATTTAGGCAATGCCTTAGTAAAAAGATCAGCTAAGTTGTTGCATGACTGGATCTGTCGAACTTCAATCTGCTTGTCGTTCTTCTGCTCGTGCATCCAGAAAAACTTGGGAGAAATGTGTTTTGTCCTGTCGCCTTTGATGTAGCCATTCTGAAGCTGAGCAATGCATACGGCGTTGTCTTCGAATAGGGCAGTAGGCTCCAAATCACTGGTCTTCAGGCCAGTGGATTGGAGGATGTGTTGGACGACGGAGCGTAGCCAAAAACATTCTCTGCTCGCCTCATGGATCGCGATGAGCTCTGCATGGTTGGAAGATGTAGCAGTAGTGGTTTGTTTTACCGATCTCCAAGAGATAGCAGTACCTCCGTAGGTAAATACAAAACCTGTTTGAGATTTTGCCGTGTGCGGATCAGAGAGATAACCTGCATCAGCATAACCAAACAATTTGGGGGATGCACCTCTCTGGTAGTAAAGTCCAAGATCAATGGAACCCTGAAGGTATCGCAGAAGATGCTTTACTCCGTTCCAGTGGCGCTTTGTGGGCGCAGCACTGTGTCTGGCTAGTAGATTAACTGTAAACGCTATATCGGGACGCGTACAGTTAGCCAGATATAGAAGTGCTCCAATGGCACTGAGGTAGGGTACTTCAGGACCCAGTATCTCCTCCCCCTCTTCCAGTGGCCGGAAGGGGTCCTTATGTACATCTAGTGATCTTACGACCATAGGAGTACCTAGAGGATGACATTTATCCATATGAAACTTGCGTAGAAGTTTCTTTGTATAATTAGATTGGTGTAATAGGATTCCACCTCTTAGGTGTTCTATTTGTAAGCCAAGACAATACTTTGTTTTGCCTAGGTCTTTCATTTCAAAAGTATGTTTAAGGCTTTCAGATATCTCTTTGATCTCTGCAGGAGATCCTATGAGATTTAAGTCATCTACAAATACAGCTATGATGACAAATCCTGTTCCCGTTCTTTTGATAAAGATACACGGGCAGACTTCGTTATTCGTGAATCCTTGCTGTGCAAGAAAATCACTTAGTCTGTTATACCACATCTTGCCCGATTGTTTTAGACCATATAATGATCTATGTAGCCTTACAGAGAATACGTCCCGAGGTATCTCTTTCATCTCTGTGGGTAGATTAAACCCATCAGGAAGTCTCATATAGATATTTTTATCTATATTGCCATATAGATATGCAGTCACAACGTACATGAGCTGCATTTCTAGGCTTTCCAGAGAAGTTAGGCTGATTAAAAATCGGAAGGTGATCGAATCCATGACCGGGGAATACGTATCTTCGTAATCAATCCCCGGTCTTTGGGAAAATCCCTGGGCTACAAGGCGTGCCTTATAGCGAACGATCACATTATTTTCATCTCTTTTTCTTATGAAAACCCACTTATATCCCACAGGTTTTACACCTACTGGTGTTTGGACTACTGGTCCAAAGACTTTGCGTTTCAAGAGTGAGTCCAGCTCTACTCTTATTGCCTCGTCCCACTTTGGCCAATCATCTCTGCGTTTACATTCCGCTAGAGATTGTGGTTCGACGTCATCGTCATATTCAGTGACGTGAACGGCAATATCGAACGCAAAATCGTCGTCGACGACTATGCTATTTCTGTCCAGTACTTCTCCAGTACGTACAAAATTTAATGATGTTTCTCCTATTGTTTCCTCTGCTGGGGAAATCAGGAGGGGAGAAGTAGCTGGTCTGAGCTCAGCATCCTGTGGAGGGATAATCTTAGTATCGCCAGGAGTCTTCCTCTTTCGAGGAACTTTATCTTTTGAACCTGGTGGGCGTCCTCTTTTCATTTGAGGTACAACCAATTCTGCTGCCGGTGGGCTGCATCCATCTATGGGGATGTCAATCCTAGCTGGCGTATTGGCAGCAGGGACGTGTGAACGGACAATCTTCTGGTTGTCCGTGAATTTATCCGGTAAAAGATGTACTGTATTCTGGATGTGAAGGATCTTCAGGATCTCATCTTCACACAGATTAGTACGCGGATCATATAGGGACAAAGACTTCTGGTCCCAACTAATGGTCTCAGAAGCTTCTGGCTTCTTAGACTGTGTGCCCAGTTTTGGAAAAAATTTCTCATTAAATTCACAGTCTGCAAAACGTGCCTTGAATGCGTCACCCGTCAGGGGTTCAAGGTATCTGATAATAGAGGGCGAATCAAACCCAATATATATACCTAGACGACGCTGAGGACCCATTTTGGTCCTCTGCGGTGGTGCTATTGGGACATATACTGTACAACCAAACACTCTCAAATGAGAGATATCCGGAGGTGCGCCGTATGCTAGTTGCATCGGGGATAAAGTGTGACCTCCAGAGGGTCTTATCCTAATAAGTGATGCGGCATGTAAAATAGCATGCCCCCAAGCATCCACAGGCAGCTGGGATTGCATAAGCAATGGACGTGCAATCCATTGGAGTCTCTTTATAAGAGCCTCAGCTAATCCGTTTTGGGTGTGAACATGTGCTACCGGATGTTCAACTTCAATACCCGTTGCCCGGCAATAGTCTTCGAAGACTTGTGAAGTAAATTCTCCCGCATTATCAAGACGTAGTTTCTTGATATGGTTATCGGGGAAATGAGCACGCAACCTTATTATTTGTGCCAATAGCTTTGGAAAAGCTAGGTTGCGGGTGGACAAGAGGCACACATAAGACCATTTGGTTGATGCATCAATCAGTACCGAAATGGGCCACTTGCGGGGTGAATAGGCCCGCAAATGTCACCATGAATTCTCTCAAGGAAGCCAGGAGACTCTAATCCCACATTCAGGAGGGATGGTCTCGTTATTAGTTTTTCCTTAAAACAAGGGAGACATGGAAATTCACCCTTTTGAAGAATCTTCAGGTTCTTCAATTTGTGTCCACGGGATTCAGTGATGATGCGGCGCATCATTGCTGTTCCAGGGTGACCAAGTCTATTGTGCCAGAGTTGGAATTCTGGTAGTGATTGGCACGTCTGGTGTTCAATCATATTGGCTTCTACTGGTTGAATGTATGTTTGGTATAGACCCGACGGGAGTCCCTTGAATCGCTCGCAGATGATCTTCCGGTCATCTTTTTGACGAGTTACAATTAGATATTCAACCTTATTTTTATCCCTGGTCTCTAAGTGATATCCGTTTAAACGGAAATCCTTGAAACTTACGAGATTTCTGTTTGATATAGGAGAGAATAATGCATTATTAATTTGAAGTCTTGTGTTATTTGGGAGCAATATAATTGCTTCACCAGTTCCTTCGATTAAGGACAGTCCTGAAATTGTGATAACACGACCGTCATATTTGTTTAAGCTATTAAAATAGCAATGATCGCGAAGGATTGTGTGCGTCGAGGCACTGTCCACTAGGCACTCAGACATCATCTATATAAGCCAAAAAAAGAAATTTTATTTGAGGGAAAATGTAGACAACATTCATAAATAAAAGTCCGCACTAAAGCAAATAACAGATGAAGATACATCGAATTCTAAATGCATAGATAAATGATGATGCTCAATCTAGCAGATCGTCGTTCTCGAAGTCTTTAGCAGTAAAGACTGTTGGCGGCTGTACACCTGCCAAGTTTGTTTCAGGTCGAGACTTCTGGCTCGCCTGGTATAGATCCTGTATGTGGCGAGAGTGCGACAGTTTCTGGACCAATGGCCAGTCATGCCGCATCTATGGCATTTGTCCTCCCAGGTCTTCTTTGGAAGTGAGACGTGCTTGGTGTCCTTTCGCTTCCAAGTGAAGTTTCTTTTCCCTTTATTGTTTTTGTTTGTCTGGGGAGCTGCACCTCTTGGTTGCTTCATTACCGCGTTCCCTTTAGTATTTTTAGTCTTCCTCTTGTTTTTCCACTTCTGGGGAGAAACGTGGTGGGCTTCAGGGATAGGGGCAGTGCCAGCTGGGCGTAAGTTATGAGTTGCTAGCAGTAAATCTCGATTCTGCTCTGCTCTAAGTAGGCATGAGATCAGATCGGAGAATCTCGTGAAGTTGCGTTCACGATACTGCTGCATGAGGATTGCATCTTTCTCGTGAAACGAGGTAAATGTTTTTTCCAACATGCGCTGTTCTGTCACTTCTTCACCGCACAACTTCAGGCGTGAGGTGATGTTATGAAGTGCAGAATTATACTCAGCGACGGACTTATAGTCCTGAAGTCTGAGGTTTTCCCACTCATAACTGGCACGGGGTAATATAACATCAATTTGATGTTTATACCGTGCTTCCAGTGATGTCCACAGGTCCTTCGGGTCCTCAACCGTTAAGTATTCGGCCTTTAAGGTCCGATCTATATGCTTCCTAATGTAGATTATGGCTTTCGCCTTATCTACATCGGATACAGTGGTTGTGGGGCTGCTGCTAGCTGAAGCAGAAGCTTCGGCCGCTGCTGGGGCCGAGGAAGGAGTCAAAATGGACCCAAGGAGGGCCATTGAACGCAAGTGGAACTTTAGGTCCACTCGCCAACTCAGGTAATTTGTCCCTGCAGAATCGAGGACCTCGAAATCGACGCTTGCTAATTTTGCCATTTATCTACGTATTTTAAAATGAGCATGAATTAATTAAAATTCAAAAATTCATGCATAAAGAAATAAACAAGTAAAAATGCGGGGATCGGCCAGATACCCAAAATAGTACACAGTCCAAAGTTCGTTTAAAGTCCATAATAGAAAAAAATAAAAAAATAATACAAATTTGGAAACCCAAACTGAACTGGGTCCCTATCCGTCTTCATATGCTGTTGCATCGAGCTTTGGCTTACACAGTCATGAATCGACTCCTTGCGGTCCAGCGGACGCGGCCAGGGAATTGACTAAGCCAGGACCACTTGTTACCCAGTCAAGCTAGGTTGGTCCAGCAAACTTAGCCAAGCACATTGACCGACATCATGATCCATTGAAGGAGTTTTCATCAATTCTATGTGCTGTTGCATCGAGCTTTGGATTTAAAATACAAATTTCCTCACTTACAAATTCTCTCAAAAGAAAATAAAAGTGCAAGGAAAGTAAATATGTATACAATGGCCGAGCCCGAAAAACACATTTTTACTGATTTAAACATCCACGCAGTTCTAAATATGCTACGGGCATAAAAGTAAACAACCACGCATATATCTCAAGCAAAACATATGGTAAGGGAAACTAGAAAATATAAATATCTTGTAGACCACGTGGAAACGTCATACACCGTTAGGTTAGTTGACTAACGGCAGAGCGGTCTCAGGATCTTTAAGATAATTATATTTTGAAAAATAGAGTTCTAGTAAACAATAGATTATAATATGCAAGAGGGATGTTTAAAACAATTTGTCAACATGGAAAATATATATTATTAACATAGAGGATAGTCCCTTTTAAGTAATTGGCTTCAGGCCATTATTTAGTGTGCTAAAATATATACCGTTAAAACAAGAAAAATAAATAAATTAATATGTTGATTGGGGCTGCAGGCCCATAAGTCAAATATTAATCATTTTAATAAGCAATTTTATTCACTTGGATTCTAGTCCAATAAAAAAATAGCCAAATAAAATTATTATTAATATTTGGGCTACAGTCCCATTTTGCAAATATTTAATTAACATATTAAGTTTGCAATTGGATTAACTGGGCTTCTGGCCCAATTTTGGTAATCAAAATTAATAATTACTCTGAATGGGGCTGCTGGCCCATAAAACTTCCAGGCTATCTGATTAAAGATTACAGGCTATCTGTGCATCTAGAAGACCATCAGATTATCCAATTCGACGGTTACAAAGAAACATCAATCCTCAAATGCTAATGTTAAACAAGTCATAATGATAACGTCCATTACTATTGGCCAAGTTAAGATATCAGAATTATCAAGTCTTGTCTGATTTATTTATTTATTTATAAATCCATGCTAATGCTAATGTTAAATCCTCAATCTACGGCCCACGGACAAGATTTCATTACCAGAAATTGATTATTACCAAAAGATTATGTGGCAAATTTAATACTTATTTAATACCTACAACTCTCAGGAGGGCCTGTGCCTTACACATGGAGGCGACAGATCCAATATTCAAATTAGCCGTGGGCAAGTACTGTGCCAGGGCCGAGTGGAGTAAAGATAGAAAGGTTTAGACCAAAGAATAAAGGATAACCATGGAGATCGTGTTCCATAAATATGATATGTTATTATCATTCTTCGCATAATATAAGTAATCATATGTGACATAGGTATAAAAAAGAAACACTTCGGGGGTAGCCGAAGGGTTTTCAGAAAATTTTTATTTTATATTAATTTTGATGACTATCAAATTGTTATAGATTTATACATGTCTATAGAATTGCCTATAGTAAAGCTATATAAAATCTTAGCTTACAATATTTTGTAAGTATCTACGGGATAGAAAAAGTTACCTCTAGATCAAAGATCTAGGGAAGATTGTGATAATAAAAATCCGTAGATAGTTCCGCTCCCGATACGCTCCAAAAAAATTCCGCAAAGCTTCGCCGCAACAATAGATTCCTTTGCGCGTACGGGTTTAATTTTTGAGGGGAGACGGGATGAAAAGCTCAAAGAATTTTAGAGCAAATGAGCTGATAACGTGTTGTATGATACTGAACTCAAGAGAGAGAGAGAGAGAATTTCATTGCTAAGAATAAGTCACCATAGCTAAGAGCCATGATGCTCTATTTATATATCTCATAGTGGGGAGGCCAAAAGCCTCTAGGAGACAAGTGTCCCCATTACTCTAAGTAATGGGGGTAATGGGGGCCTAATGAATGGGTAATGAAGGAGGGGAGGCCAAACCTCATTCATAACATGTTTTTCTTTTTAGTAGTTTGTTGAATTTTTTTCCCATCTTTTGCGCGCCGGGGGCAGGAAAGAACCAAACTATTTTTTATTAAAAAAGAAGAAGAAGACTAAGAAGTTCCAGACAAACTAGGGTGCATCATAATGCAGTACGATAGAAATATATTAAGCACATTTGTTTGTTAGTTTAAAAACTTTTGGCATATCAATTTTTTTACCGGAAAATAATAGCAAATTCATGTAGCAAAATTTACTTCTTTACAGAAATAAATCAATTTATTTACTTGTTATTATGGAAACTGAAATAAAATTGATTTCCCCCGCTTTTTAACAAAAAGAGAAGTTTGAGGACTAACCAAGTTGTTGTAATGATCGAGCTTCGCCATGCTGGTGGACTCACTGCTGGGGATGATTATGAGGGCATCAAAGGCGGCGAGCTGCTCCAGCTTACTTATCTCCATACCCTTCACTCCTATTCCCAGCAGAGCTGAATCCATTCATCCATCAAACAACACACACACACTAAGCAAAGAAGAAAGGAAGGATAAAAGAGAGACATAAATAACTCACCCGCCAGGTGTTCGTTGAAAGATCCCTGAAGCACGATTATCCCTACCACCATCCAATCAAATGAGGAGAGGGAGAGATGAGGGAACAAAATGGCCGCAGTGTTAACGACCCCACCATTTCTCTCAATCTTGCTGAATTTTGGCTTATTTCTCTAGAGAGTTTAAGAAAATAGAATTATGTTTGTGGTGGCGGTCACTTGGATTTTCTTCGCTTTTGCTTAATTCTCTGTTGGGACCAACGTTGAAGCATTCTTTCATTTGTAACAAGAGAAGTCGCCTCCAATAGACAGATAAACTCATTAATCACTATCTCTCTTACAACTTCATTAGTCAGTAATTTACAAATAACAATTTGGCACTGCAGCTAAAAGACATTTTGGATTGGATAACAGTTTTCACGCATGATGCACATTCTGTACATACATAGGCATATACATGGAAGCAAGGTCACTCTACCTTGTCGTTGGCTTGCTACATACTGACTGCAAATCGTTTTGGTACAAATGCTACGGATGTTAAGAGGGTCTGCGACCAGTGAACAACAACTCTATGCAAGGCAAATGCAGATGCGGTTGCAAACATTGTAAAACAACACCAGGAAACCCTGAGCATCAGCATCGGATGTCTCCTTACATCCTTCAGCATCTTGAAAAATATGACTTTCAGTCGTCGATCTCTCAGTGCGTTCTGCAGTAAAAGCGCAGAAGATGCAGAGGAAAGGCTGGCCTCTCTATCTACTTCTCTTTCAACCTCGGTTGATGATTTCCCCCATCCTAGAGTCTCAAACATCCATCTGTAGATCACATCAGCAAGAGTCTTGCACGCATGCTCCCGCAACAAGGCTGCATCTTTTGAAACCATTGCTCGAGCCAAAGACGTAGAATCCTGTCATCGTATTTGATGTTTGAGAAAAATTAGCTGAGTGCAGAAGGTCAAAATTAAAATGAACTTAAATATTCAATACAAATGTAAGCATTAACAGCGATCCACATTTCTCTGTTATGTTCCCTGGCAGAGCACACAAGCATGACAAAAGCAGAAAAAGGACAAAAATAGCATGACAACTAACAATATTGTGGGTATATTACAATTAAACCCTCTGTTCTTTGTCACCATTACACTAATATCTATGCAATTAGCACAAATACTCCTAAACTTAACGGCCACCATCAAAAGTTAATTTTTTGACTTTTCGTATGCCTTTGTCCTTTTTTTCTGCTGCCATTATTCACTCACTCACTCACTCGTGATCTCACTCGTCTTTCGAGTATGCTCGTCTCCTCTCTCACATGGCGTCTACTCTCATATGCACTCTCACTCTCTCCTCTATCATGCTCACTCTCTCTCATGAGAGAGAAGAAAGGAAGATAGAGGAGAGACGGAGCATGAGTGAGAGACAGAGCATGAGAGAGAGAGAGAGAGAGAGAGAGAGAGAGAGAGAGAGAGAGAGTAATCGCAGTAGCAAAAGGAAAAGGACAAAAAAGGAAAGAAACTTTTATTATTAACGATAAACGTTACGTTGTGCTAATAACATAGATAAGGAGTAGCAGTGCCACATTAACAATAGAAGGGGTTCTAAGCAAGTTACCTTGATATTATTAACCCATGCCTTGCATTAATATTTACCAAACAAGTAAAAAATATCCATAACTAGTGTATCGTTTATTCAGAAAACTCCAAATTCATGAAATATGAACGTGACAGAATACTTGGAGGCATAGACTTTGCTACAAGGAAAAAAAACTGTATCTTGATAGTAGGAAATTTTTTTTCACTAAATGCAAGCAGCATCAGTTTAGTGTGAGCTTTCCACACCAAATGACTAAAACAAATCCGCCTCTTTCTGCTGACATGAAGAGCTGAACATGGGTCTTCATCAGCTGGGAAGTTTATCTTCTATAGAAACGAACACTGAACAGAAGCCACATGTTACATATCATATACCTACCTTCCACTTCTAGGAAATTAGGCTTGGTACTCCCATGTATTACAGTGGTGGCATCAGGTGGACTGATGTTATTTCTACACTATAATACTTGTGATTCCAATTGGTCAGTTTGGATCACAATTCAGAGTTTGAAAATTCTAACATGACAACAGAACCGTTTGGCTACTTTTGATGGTATGCTTTCTCGCTCATATGTATTTCAGTGGTGGCATCAGCGGATTATACTACCAAATTCCTCTAAGTCCTAAGAAATCATGCCCTTTTCTACCCTCCCAGCAGCATATTTGGCCTTCCTGAAATTATCACATCCATTGACTAGACTCTTACATCTTCAGCCTCCTGCCCACTTCCACACACCTTTCAGAGGTTAAGCAGTCATGATACCTGATGGATTGTAGTTGATAACTTCATTGTCATCAACTACTCTGCCCATCTCATTGCAGTTCTCCATTTACCAATAGATGCTTAAGATGCTTCCTACTATAACATGCTTTTCAACAAATGGAGCAGCTAACATCATCACCAATAAGAAATTAACTGCTTGTACGAAATTTGTATCCGTGATGTTCCATCTAACCTGCATTGCTTTCATATAACACATCCGAGAAAACTTTTAAACCACCCGTTGTATTCAATCCTTTTGTTAAGTTCCCTGCATTGTAGGAGTTGTCTCTTATTTGGTATTTTTTGAGTAATTGTCTATCAGTTTAAAAGGCAAGCCTCTGTCGATAACTTTTAAACCACCCGTTGTATTCAATCCTTTTGTTAAGTTCCCTGCCTTGTATGAATTCTCTAATTTGGTTTTTTTTTTTGAGTAATTGTCTATCAGTTTAAAAGGCAAGCCTCTGTCCTCTCATGCCTGGCATACCACTTGGGGAAGCAAGTTTGTTAAGCATATGAGTAGATCATTTTGGAATACATTTATGATCGCTTTTATCTTGGTCATTTGGACAGAGTCTGAGAGAAATAATCTTAATTTCAATCATAATATTTCCTCTGTTGCTAACTTATTAGATTTTTATTTTATTTTATGTGGAAGTGTAGGCAGTGATCTTACATGTTCCTTGTAAATGGAATGTGTATGTTTTCATTTCTATGCTTAGTTATGCTCGACAGAGATTTCATGTACCATATGTACCACATTCATCTTCTGCTGCTACCACAACGACTAAGGTGACTGTTGCTGGTTCAACTGGTGATGGTCACGTGCTCTTCGCTTGACTCTTGATGACAGAAGTTCCTCTTCTGATGAGACTGATATGGATCACAGGGGTCCGCTGTTTTGTCTGACTGTCGATGGTGAGTGCCCCTCTATCTTGATGCTGCATATATTTTTGTTTAGATAGGAGGGGATAATTGGGCTGTTCTTCTGTTGTTTCAGGAAATTTTTGGGTTGTAAAAGGTCGTTTTTCTTTGGCTTTTTGCTGTCTTTTCAAGGGATGTACTATATGGAAACTCATTTGTACTCCTTATATTACACAAAAAGAAAAAAGGAATAACCCGTGCACAGTGCACGGAGCGAAAGAACCCCCACGAACAGGATGCGGTGCACGCGCACAAACAAAAATGAGTAAGAAATGTGGGTGCATGTGTCTGTATCGGTGGGGGATAAAATGATAAATGTGTTATGAATAGGACTCATTGGGCCTATTGGGTATCCACCTACATGAGTAACCAATATGAATACTATCTATATAAAGGAGGCTAGGGGTTTCCTAGCCTCAATCTTCTCCAAACATGTTTCTCCTTCATAACACGTTATCATCACGATCACGCTCGATGGAAGAAGCGACAGCTCGTGAGAGGAAGGCACCCGGCGGAAGCTCCGTTAAATTTTTTTCGCGACGCAAAGCTTCGCGAAACGATGCAGAGTTTTTTTTCGGGCATCCCTCATCAAACTTCGCTAGATCTGGCGGACAGATTTAGTGGGTAAGCCTAAACGTTTTTCTAGATCTGATAACATATTAAAAGTTCAATTTTTTATGTGATCTAGAATAAAATAGATGATTGTTTATGCATGGATCTAACTTATTAGATCAAAACTTAATTGTTTGTATGCAAAACTGATTAAAAATTTAATTTTTATGCAAGCTATCTGTTATTTGGTAGATTTTATTAAATCATTTTGTGCAAAATCTTATTCATGATGTGCCATAATTTAAAAATCAAAATCTGATAAACCCATGAACGGCCAGAAGCCGATAGCCCATACCCGCCAAAGATCCGGCGCAAAATCCGGCAGAAGAAAAAAAAGACTGTCGCGCCTCCGGGCGCGGTGGTGAATATTGACGCGTCCAGCAGGCGCGGCGGCCTGCCGCGCCTCCCGGCGCGGCCGACGGCTGTCCCCTCCCCAAAACCCTAACCCAATATTAGGGTTAGGGTTAGGGGAAGCCCATTTTGGGCTGTTGGGCTAAAAGCCCAACTAAAAAATAAATAATAATAATAATAAAATAAAATAAATCTGAAATTAAATTGTTTTGGGCCTGAAGCCCAAACAAAAATAATTCTCAGATTTTTACACTCATGGGCCTTTTCTTGGGCCAGCAGCCCAATAAGAAAAAAAATCAAATTAGTTGATTGATATTATATTAGAACCTCCTAATGGGCCTGAAGCCCACCAAATAAATACAAATGTATTAAAATTAAAGTTGTTTCCCCCTTTTCTTGATGGGCCTGAAGCCCACACTGAAATATAATTAAAATTTAAATTAATTTTAACTTGTTGAGTGGGCTTAGCCCATAGATTTTCTTGAAAATCAATAAACAAGTATCCTAACGAGCCTGAAGCCTGCGGACACAAATTAATTTATTTTTAATAAATAATATTAGTATTCCTCTTATTTTGTTGGGCCTGCAGCCCACAAAAAGGGTACAAATATACATAAATAAATAGGAAACATGCTTAACGGGCCCGAAGCCCGCTGGCCTAATATTACTTTAATTAATTTCTGAAATCTTTATAAAATATATATTTTAATATATATTAAATTCAGAAATTATCGAATAAATCCCAGAAAATTCCAGAAAAATCCTAAAAATTTGGGAAAAATTCTGGAAAATTCCTGAAACATCAGAAAAGTAATTGGGAGGGGGTTACAATAAAAAATTAATATTTTGGGGGATAAAAAGTTATTTGTCGTTAACGATGAATGACATGTTGTTCAGCTTAAATTTTTCTGAACATAATCTAACTGACACGGCACATACCGCGGATGGCCAGAAGCCTCCGCCGCCACCACGTACCCATAAAATTTTCCTTTTTGGGGTTAAATTCCCATGAAATTTTTGGGTATGCGTCATAAAAATCCTAGACATCTTATGAACAACTAGATTAATACACAATTGATTTAATATTTTGTTTGCATGTTAAAACTTAGTCTATTTTCTTATATAACTGTTTTTCATGTTAATACTCATACTAAGATTAAATATTATGGCACAAACAGATTAAATAATATTTCAACAAGTTTAAATATCATATCTTTGTTGAGAATTGAACCTAAAGTTCAAATCATATTAAATGTCAAAACAAAACAAATACGATGGTTTATGCGAAAATTATAATTGCTATTTTCATAAAAGATACACACTTCACGGTAAATAGATATATAAGATCTATGATCTATATAATCCAATATGGACACCAGAAGTTTTCCATAACTCTTTAAAAGAGTACTCTCCTTTATTTTTACAAGGAAAGATTTTTTTTAAATCTAGCCTTGAATATAAGCATACGCCTGAAGTCGTGGCTTAATAAATAAGTGAGAAATATATTACACACCCACGTATTTGTTCCCTTTGAGCATGATTAACTATCCACAAAAATTTGAACGACTCAAGAAAATGGCCTGAAGCCATACTCGAGCATTCAAATAGACTTTTAAAAGTCTCTAATTAATTAGAAATGTGGAAGTATAAAATAATTTGCTCAAACCTCTGCTTATGTCTTCTTAGTAAGACTAAATTTCATTGTCCTTTATAAATAAGGAAAATTGAAATCAGGGGAAGTTCAGGATCAAATATGACCTGAAATATAAAATAAGGGAAAATATTACATACCTCGATATGGAGTAGGAAATGACAAACTAAGATCAGAACCAGAAGCTCTGATAAATACTCATAATGCTTTCACAATATGAAAAGTAATTAGTTTATGCCATCGAAATATATATACATTGCTAGTCTAAACCGACGAAAGTCGACCTACTTATTGTATAATTACCCACTCCTAGAGGACAAATAAATTTTATAAACACAATTTTAATCTGTTGCCATAACATATTACTTAGTGAGTTTTAAGTCTTTATATATACTTTTAAAAAGTATTTTACAGTATAAGTCATTTAGAAAATCTTTTCTGTGATTTCTGTTTTTTTAAATTCAGGACTTTTAAGCCTGAATACTCTAAAAAGAGGATGTCTATTACTCTCAAACTAAATAAAGCATGAAGCTATCCCAAAATAAATTCAAAAGGAGGAAAATTGGAACACCTGAAGTGTCCAAAATCGTCCAAGTCTTAACTTAGGAACGATAAATATGCTGCCCAGGATTGATGTTTGTTTAAACAAATCCTATTTATCTGAAGGAAACAATGTTTATTCAGATGGGTGCATTTTCTTTATCCCATATAAATGAGCTAAAAGATTATGAAATCATTTTCACTTCATGTGGACATTGACCCTCATAACATCCTCAAAAATAAATTAGATGATATACTTACTATCATCATTAAAGATAATGAAGACCTTTAGGTCTCTTGAGAGTATTTAAGGGATATAATTAGGCTTTGTCCACTCCCTTAATAGGACTGATGATGTACCTTTGGTGTACACATCAATATATCCTCTAAAATGGTCATTATCCAACCACATTTTTTTAAAATGGTGGTAACATTGGATAAAAATGGGAAATCATAAATAATTAGCAACAATGGTTGCGTACACTCAGCTAAACACACAAATTAGAACCTTTTTATGAGTCTGATCAACTCTATATAAACATTTTCCAAGAATGGGTTTAGAGCGCATCTTAAAGATGGTACGTCCGCAACGCTGTGTATGTGTTCCTGAAGCAACACTACATAAACCGTCATGATGCCATAAAGAGAACACATTCATCAGGACTAACCAACTTTGATGAATAGATTCTAAAATCTCGTATGAGTAAGGCATTAGTACACATCTTATAGATTGTGTGTTGATAGTAATAAGGATCCTGAAGATCCTTCAATTCCCTATTTGGTTCAAATCATCTATGAGCCTGAAGCTCAAAATTGACCATTTAAAAAGTAAATACATATGATCTGATTATAATCAGACTGACAATTTAAATATTGTCAAAACTTTCACATCCCTGCTGCTAAAAATCCAGCTAGAATTGACATACCATATATAATGGATGCAATCCACCAGTAGCAGAAGTGGATGTCCTTAAGAGATGAGAGGACATACCACTAGGCTCCAAAGAGAGAAATCTACTCCTAGAGACCGAAAAAGCAATACCATCACAGAAAAGTGAGCTCAAATCCAGAACCTTATTGCAACTTGGTTGCTAAGGACCCATTCTGGATCTGTCCATATTCTTTACCCATCCCTGAACCTTCACTTCTTTAACGCGTCGTGAAGGAGACACCTCTGGGAGAAATCAAATGATTATAGTACGTACGGGGTGAGTTTTGGGCAAGAAAGAACACATTTTGTCGACAAATTCTCTCATATTTCATTTTGCCAGTTAAATATAAAATATCGTTTCCACAACTCTGCTTTGCCTGAAGCAAACATAGAGATTTGGCCAAATTATAATAATGTGGAATGAGGCAATAATAAGATGAGCTTGACTCACTTATGAAATATGGGATGTATGGACCTGAAGTCCTGATATCAAAAATGATATCAAATCCCGTGGGATAACTGAGTATTGTAGGAGAATTATAATAAAATCGTTAGCTATAAGCATTTTAATTTGCTATAGCTTTAGAGGTATAAATCGCTCAAACCAGGAAGTAATCAAGTAAGATGAGCTGAACTCACTTACAAGATAAATCTGATGCATCGACTGGTTTATGTCAAGGCGTAACCCAACGGATGGCAAAAAGAGGAAATTTTTTGGTTGATGTTGCTATTGGATGTGACAACATTACCTATATAAAATTTTTTCAACTGCATGTATAAAATTTTTCTTTACTTTCCTTTTTTCTGGGACATATATTAAAAATATGATTAAAGGAAAGACAACCTAGACAGAGATCCTTAAAGGACTCATACTAAAAGGTTGTTTGCACCTCTTAAAAACAATATTATTTTTAAGAGAGCAAATTAAAAGAATTGAGATTATTTTAATAACTCAATAATATTATCGGATCTCCTGAAGAGAAAATACCGAAATATCTGTTAAAGCCTATCTATCAAATATGATATGATATGATATGAAAGTCCTAGCTAGGCATAAATTCTTGGCTTACAGAATACAACATCCTGAAGATGACATTAATCATCCTGAAGATGAACTATCATCATGGAGATGAACTATCATCCTGAAGATGACATTAATCATCCTGAAGATGAACTATTATTAATCATCCCGAAGATGAAAACTTCATACAACAGTCCTTGATGAAGAAACATGAAAATCATTCTCCACTAAATACACCTATTTGGTTGTATGGATACGCATTAAAAGACCCTTTTCCGTTGGCTAGAAGAGGGGAAGAATATACACGGTCCAGAAGTACCTTAAGTGTCTTTGCAACACTCTTTTACCTGGCCAACTGCATACGTCTCCTTTGAGCGTTAGCAGTATAGCTATTACCTAGGTACAGTGCAACACCTGCAGCGTACCACTGGACCAGAGATATGTAGCTTCTGCGCTATCTCCAAGGGTCGAGGAAAAAATCATCCATGTTAAATATATTTGCATATGCAGGTTACAGATCATCGCGATGAATAGCATAAAAGGGACGTCTACCTCCTGAAGATCTACACAGAATCCTCCCAAGTCTACATCCTCCTACCATCCCGAGAAGCTAATCACCCAAGAAGCAGTTCAAGAACATACAAAGCAAGGTCCTGAAGTACCTCGCAGACAATGACGATTGAGACGTGGAGTTGTCTACCAAGTTCGCAGCGCTCCTTTAGTTTCAGCTGCTGCCTTATATGAGTGAAACTTGCATAGATGAGTGATGTTTGTACTTTACATTTGCTTTCGGAATGTTGTAGATGAGATGGATGTCTAGACACATATGAGATTAATGTATAGATATATAGGATATCTGCAAGCCTGAAGCTTGATCAGATAAGGGAGAGTCAACAGTAGAGTTGTACTCTTTTTCCTTGGGTAGTGGTTTTTCCCACAGGGTTTTCCATAGTCAAGGTTTTAACGAGGCAACCACATTGACTCTGGATCCAGAAGTATCCACCCCTCGACACATCTCCAAATCAAGGGAAGTTATGGAGTGTTGTACTCTTTTTCCTTCGCTATTGGTTTTATCCCACATGGTTTCCCATCGCTAAGGGTTTTTAACGAGGCAGTTATCCCTAACTTGGATCTAGAAGTATCCACCCTTTAAGATACTCATTAGTACTAATGAATCATTCAGTATTCATAAGTCGAGTATACCACGTTGGTTGGATAAGGGGAAGTGTTATGAATAGGACCCATTGGGCCTATTGTGTATCCACCCACATGAGTAACCAATATGAATACTATATAAAGGAGGCTAGGGGTTTCCTAGCCTCAACCTTCTCCAAACCTGTTTCTCCTTCACAACAAAATGCAAAAACCTTAAGGGTTATAAGGGAAAAATCCCCTAGGGCAAACATGTAAATAAGTGAGCTTGGGGTGATTTTTAGAATGAGGATGGAATGACAACCATGTAAATAAGTGAGCTTGGGGGTGATTATTTGGGTTGTGCGTGAGGTGGATGTCCCATGTGACGCCCACGTGGCGATGTGACATTGTCACATGGGACAAACACGCCACATGGGACAACCTCCTCAATTGTATAATATACTAGTTATAACCCGTGCTCTCGGGCACAATTTATTTAAGATATCCTCTAAAAATCTCTGTTCTCCCCAAAAATTATTTCCCCTCCAAAATTTAAGCAAACAAAAATTTATCTTTGGCGCGGGCGCCTTCGACCCTTGGGCACGGTGGCCGAAGGCGCCTTCAGCCCTCGGACACTGTTCATTAAAGATATCCCCTCAAAATCTTTTTTCTTCCTAAAAAATTATTTCTCCCTCCAAAATTTAAACGAACAAAAATTTAGCTTCGGCGCGGGCGCCTTCGGGTGTGGGGAAAAAATTCAACACGGGCCAAAAGTTAAACGCGCGAAAATGAGGGGGGGAGTGCATAAGTGTGTGTGAGGGGGTAGGGTGTAGGGGTCCTGTGCCAAAAGAGAAACTCATGAAAATGAAGGGGGGAAGTGCATAAGTGTGTGTATGTATGCGAGTATGGTGGGGGGTAAAAGTGAAATGAGAGGGTTTTTTAGCAAAAAGGGGAAATGGGCGGTATTCTGTACAAATGTAGTGATTGTGGGGGGTGGAGTTTGAAAACCAAAGAAAAAACAAAAAAGTTGACCCTTAGATGTTGTGCGTTGGCCCCGAGATTTCAACTTCTCGATTTTCCCAACAGAAGTTCAAGTTCTCCCAGAATTAAATCTTGATCCTTGGAAGCAAAGGATGTGGATGCATCTTGATCGTTGTTGATGACTGAGACCTGTCCTAATCAGCCCTAGGATTCAAAAAAGTTGTGTTTTATATTATATATATATGAGGAATATGGGCTTGTGCTGTCAGCGCATAGCGATTTCGGATGTTAATTTTTTTTACTTTTTTGCATTATGTTCTACAACTTGTTGATCACTACACCAAATTTTAAGTGAATCTAACACTTTTTGACCATTAATCCATCCATTTCAAAAGGATTGCGCTGAAAGATCTAGTTTTTGGTGCGGTTTTTGAAATGGATGGATGGAGGATCAAAAAGTGTTGAATCCACTTGAAATTTGGTGTAATGATCAATAAGTTGTAGAACATACTGCAAAAAAATTAAAAATAATTAACCCCAAACCGTTGTCAGCACAGGAAACAGATATCGCGCTGACAGCACCGACCCATGTTCATATATATATGGGATTACGATAGGACAGATGACACCTGACTAACTTGGGACAGGTGCGCTGACGTGGCAAGCTCTCATTGCTTTTGGACGGCCAATGAGAAGCCGCCACGTCAGGGCACTTGACCCAAGTTGGTCAAGTGCCATCTTTTTGACATTATTATATATATGAAAATTTTCAAATGCAAACATTTCGCATGGAAAATTCCGTGTGAAAATGTTTTTAATTTTTTTGAAATTTCTCTCTTTCAATTCATGTAGTTACACACATCTCAAAAAATACTGGTTAAATGGATTTCTTAAATCAAAGCATTACAAAAAGTTAAATTGTTCTGAAACAGTTAAATTTTGTAACGGGTGGATCAATGCTCAAATCCATTTAATGTTCACCCATTATTTTCTATGTGGTATATAATTGTATGGATTAAACATCAAAAAAATTTTGCAAAATTTTTTCTAAAAATATATGAAATTGTTTTCGCACAGGCTTTTGCACCATGTTTTTCGCATCAAAAAACTACTATATATATAATATCTATTATACAAATGAGGGACTTGATGTGACGTTTGTCCCAGTTACAAGTCTAATAGGACAAACGATTGGCCCAGGTTACGCTACCTCATCTCGGTGGGGCCCAATTGGGGGTGTGTGGGATTTTGGGCTTTGTTTGGGGAGTGGTTTTGGGGGATTTGGATTAAATGCCCACCATCGTTCCCCTTATTTGCAATTCAAATGCCTCTTCCTCTTCCCCCCTATTTACGGGTTTGCCATCGCTCTTTCTCCACTTTGCATCCCGTGTTTTTGCACTGTAGTCCCTACTTTTCCTCCTTTTGTCCCCTGACGCTCCTCACGAACTTACCCTTTTTCACTTTGGCCACCGCTTCTCTCTGCATTTGCGCCCGGGCAGACACTGGCAATTTTCGCTTTGGCCCCCCGCTTCTCTTCGCATTTGCGCCTGGGCGACGACTGCCTACATGCCCTCCGGACAATGTCAATTTCTAGTCCTTTATACAAACGAGTGGGGTGATGCGACTTTGTCCCATATGGCAATGTCACATCAACCCCCAAAACCCCAAAAAACACCCACAAACAAAAAACCCAAAACCCCACCCCAGAACCCAAAAAACACCCAAAATAGAAATCCAAACACTCAACCCAAATCAAAAAACCCCTAAAACCCCAAGACAATACACACACTCACATCCACTCTTCCCCTTTCACCGGGTTTTGCACCAACCGAAACACCTGTGTGGGTCCTGCGTCCTGAGTGTGGGTTGGTTTTTTCGGTGCCGTGCACTTTGTGCATGTGTTATTTCTAGTCCTTTATACAAATGAGGGAGTTGATGTGGCATTTGTCTGATGTGGCAATGTCACATCAACACCCCTCCAAACATTTCCCCCTTGGCCCCCTCTATTTACAAGGTTGACATTGACATTTCCCCCCTTTGACCCCCCTTATTTACATAGAAGTAATAAGGTATAGCTCAGGAAAACTAAGAAGCAAGAGAAACATGGACATATGTACTATAATGCCAGAAGGAGCAGTCAGAGCCAGTACCTACAGATACATTAGTACCGCACATGAAAGCCCGTATCTATCTACATGTAGCTTTCCAAAAAAATGAGACATTCGTGGTAATACCCCCTCCCAAATAGTATGATTTGTGTTGAAATATGTGAATCAAAACAACCAAATTTATCCAAGATTAATCTAGTATTAATGTGTGTGAAATACATTCGAGGGCTTTGCGCCATGTGGCATGTTTGTCCCAAGTGGCAATGTCATAGCAACACAAAACACCCCTGCCCACTTAATTGCAGTTTTGCCATGGAGACTTTCCTCTATTTACAGGTTTGCCATTGAGACTATTCTCCCTTTTACCCCCCATACAACATGCAAACTCACACCCACTCCTCTCTCCTTTCCCATCGTGCGTGGGGCCCGCATCTTGTGTTCGTTTTTAATGCACGTGCACTATGTGCATGGGTTATGTCTAGTGTGTCCTGGGGGAACTAAATTTTAATATAAATTTTTTTGGGGTAATTATATCTGTACTAAAATTTTAAATTTTGGAGAAACTAAATCGGGAGGGAACTAAACTTTGGGTGAACTAATATTTTTGAGGGAACTAAATTCTCTGGATAAACTAAATTTTAGTTTGAATGTGGTTAAAAGATTTCATTGAGGGAATATTTTGAACATGGCTACAAATTTTTTAGGAGATTTGAAGAGTGTAAAATTTTTAGTGGGAAGATTTTGAATGTGTTTGAAATTTTTCATGAGCATATTTTTAATGCCACGTGACCTATGATCAAGTGTTATGACTTGTGTGTGTGTGCATGCATATTTTCATATGCAAAAAGTCTGTGGTGCAAAAAGTGTGAAAAGTCCTTGGTGCAAAAAGCGCGAGGAAAGAGTTTTGTCAGGATGATCAATAATCCAAACCATTGAATGTGTTCTATATACCAAAAATGAAGAAAATCACATCGGATTTGTACAAAATGTCCTATTGTTCTGAAACCGTGGAATTTGTAATGGTTTGATTGAGGATCAAATCATCCTAGAGTTCACTTATTATTTTTTCTGGGATATATATATATATATATATATATATATATATATATATATATATATATATATATATATATATATATATATATGGATTAAACAATGCAAAACAGTTTTTTGAAAAAAAATTCAAAACACGAAAACAATTTTGCACCATGATCATGTGCAGAAATTTCGCACAGGATCATGGTCGCATGTGTGTGTGGCTGGAGCTTTAGCTCTATCCTGTTGTCTCAATTCATAAATACTTTTAAAGCATGTTTCATTTCTTGAGCATGCTGCTTCACTTCCATGGCTATTACGTTGTTTGCATTATCCTTATACATTTCAAACAGCCTGACTTAACTAGCGCCATGTCTGATGGGCGGCTGGGCTTGGGGATGAAATATGTTGAATTCGTTAGAGTTTATTTTCCTTTTTTGCTTGCAGTTGTGGGGATGCGGGTGGGTTGTTGGAATTTGCAGAGCCTTTGAGACCCCTTGTACCATACACATCCTTCCACCTTTACCATCAGAAGGCTGGAATGGTGATGCGACTAGGGGTGCGGCCACAACTAGTGGCAATTTTTTAATCTTGGACAACAAGATATTTTTGTAATTTTAAAAAATCGGTAGCTTTTATAAAGGAGAGGGCTAGAATAATACGAGTCATGTTGAATTTGGTGAAGAATATTGAGAAGAGAAGAGATTAGAAGAAAATTAGATTGGGCTCCATAGGGTTCCCCGGCTTCTTCTGGTTCCATGAGAACTCCGAAATTAAGCGTTCGGGGGCGAGAGCAGTACCAATATAGGTGACCTCCTGGGAAGTCCACGTGTTTCCGCGACCAATATGCCATCACTCCCACTGAGTGAGATCGAGGGTTCATTACTGCTTTCCGATGAATCAAAAAAAGAAGTAGATTAGATTAGATTCATGTAGAGCCAGTCTTTTCTCTCGAATCAAAAGATAGGAGAGCGGTCCTCCTCTTGAGTTGAAGCCAACTAGTCTTTGTATTTCTTAAATTATCGATAAAGACCCAATTTTTATCCCAAAATCAGATTCGGTTCTTATCAAATTGGTATCGGAGTCCAGATCCTGATGGCGACGACAAGAAATGTAGAAGCTTTGTAGTAGAAATTCGATGCCGAAGTGAAATGATTGAAGAAAAGAGTGAAAGAAATAAGAACGTTAACGGCATCAAGGGAATCCGGGTTGAAAGCTTCGTTGGATGCCCTAATTGAGAAAGCAAGGGCTTGCCGTCAATCGACTCAGAATGAGACGACGAAACCAGATCTGGACAACGACGAAGATAACCACTCAGATTTGAGGCAAAAGACGCAAATTTTGACGAAGGAAAATGCAAAACTCGATGACTTTACGGAAAAATAACACTTGTACGATGTGGATCTGAGACAAAAGGTAAAATTTTTGGTCGATAACAGGGGAAAGATCCATCCGAAGGAGGTTCTAGCACTAGATCTGATCAACAACCGCTACTACGACACATATCTAAGGGGAAAGGTGCCACCTTTGAGCAATGAAATGTGGAAAGTCGAAAACTTTGAGGAGAAACTCCCATTCGATCCATAGCAGAAGATCCACAATGGATGTTTAGTCGTCAGGGGCACCACAGCCCCTGGGCGGGCCGCGATCCCTAGGCAAACCACCCAGGGCCTGGCGACCTTTGTGCGGGCCACCCTAGGGCCCAGGAGCCCTAGGCGGGGACCGCCTAGGCCTTGGTGAGCCTTGGACAAGCCGCACAGGTGCCCACGACCCCTGTGTGGTCTTCTCGGAGGTGCGCAAGCCCTGGTTTGTAGACATGCCCTCCTAGACCTCAGCGATGGTGTTATGGACACGACAGACCTTCAGACAAGGTTGACGATCACCCTGGTTTCTACCTGAATTTCGAGGAGGGTGGTGGAGACCTAGTGTGGTCCAACGACAGCGAAGTGGCACCTGCAAGGCTTCGACCGGCCCACAGGAGGTTCACACGGCGGCGACAGCCGATGGAACAGCAGATGGAGACCTAAAGGAGGAGGAGGACATCCTCTGAGGAACGGTGGCCCGGTGGGGGTGTTTGGCAAGTACTCGGACACCTAACATGGATTCGATGAGGATGAGAAAGACTTTGATCGATTCAAGGAGGATTAGGGGACGACTGTAAGGTAGGAGTCCAGTTTGAAGAACTTGAAGCACTGTAAAGTGCCTACCAGCAGCGTCACTTCGGGCAGCCTTAAGGGAGAGCATGACATGTGGGTATTAGCGTCAGGAATCTGAAAATGCATATCTTCGAGGTAGAGGATCCTTACACCTATGTTTACGTGCATAGAGATTTTGCGGTGAACCGTTTGACGAAGAAAGAAGTTGATGGCGGCCGGTATCTATTTGGAGGAAAATGCACTGGCCTGGTTTTAGTGGCGGGAGCAGATACGGCATATCAGTTTGTGACATGAATTCAAAATTGCTTGTTGGATCAGTTTCAAGACACGCAACATGAAAATTTACACGAGCAGCTCCTTACCCCCAAACAAGATGGCACAGTTAGAGGCTATCAAGAGAGGTTCGAGATGCTCTGGGACCGCGTGAGTGGGATTTTTGAAGAGGTGCTAGAGGAAAATTTCATGAAGGGCCTTAAGGCTAGCATCAGAGCAGGGCTCCGCGTACCGAGATTGAGGTGGCGTGGGGAGACAATGGAGTTACCCAGATGGTAGAAGACCGGAATACTGCAAAGGGCCTGCCAAAGGAGGGGTGAGCGGGGCCACATCCTGCAGTCATTCTGCCGTGGAGACACAGAAGTCCCAGCCAGTGGTGGGTTAAACAATTTAAGAGAAGAGTGGCGATACTCAGACAGACAACATGATCAAGCGTCTTATGCAGACAGAGATCAAGGACATGCACATCAAAGGGTTGTGCTTTCGAAGTGACATAAGGTTTGGATCGGGACATCATTACCAGGAACGTACTCTTCAGATTTTGGTCATCGAAAATGAAGAAGGCACCGTAGCTGAAATGGGGCTATGGGGATGAGCACCTTTGTTTGGAGTAGAATGAAGAAGACATCGTTACCAAACCGTAGCTGCGGTTTGGTGAGTTTCAGCCCTATTTGGAGGACCCAACACGTGGTTTCGACGACGGATTTGACCCCGGGAATTTTCAGGAGTATGATGATGACGAAGGGGGGTTTTGGGACCCTCCCGACCCTCGGTATGGCGATGATAGATGTCGTTCTCCACCCCACACCTATGAGGGACGTCCCAAAGACATCGGGGAAGGTACGGAGACTATCAGGAGGAGCAGGAGGGCAGGGATGGAGGCTATGGAGGACATAGAGGGGGGCCACGAGGGGGTTACGGAGAGCGTGGGAGAGGGTTACAGGGGGGATATGAGACACACCATGAGAGGTGGCAACACTACCATCAACTCCGATATGGCGGGGGACGGGGAGATCAGGAAACATTCAACATGGACCGATTGCGAAAGCTGAAGATGCCTGTGTTCGATGGAGTGGATCCAGTGTCGTAGATTAATCGAGCATATATTTTTTTAGAGTCTCTCGCATGACTGAAGAGCAGAAACTGGAGGCCGCAGGGATTTTTCTGGATGGAAAGGCCCTCGTTTGGTTTCCGTGGAAGGACGCAAGACATCCTTTTCGCTCATAGGATGGATCCGGGACCAGATGGTAAAGAGGTTCAGAGATCCCCACTTGGGAAACGTGAGGGATCAGCTGCTATCACTCAGGCAGGAGGGCACAATGAGGGCTTACCTAGAGCGGTTCGAGGCCCTATCAGGACATGTGCACGGGGTGACGGATGAGACGATGGAGAGCACCTTCATGAAGGGGTTGCTGGTCACTATTCGAGCAGCGGTGCGCATGTAAAAGTCCCAGAGTCTGATAGAGGCCATGGAGTACGCTCAGATGTCGGAGGACTGGCAGATGGAGAGAGGAAAGAGGGGGTGGCTGGAGTGGCCCAGTTTTTCGTAGCCAGACAGCGACCGGAGGGAGCAGAGAGCCACTACGGGAGCGGATCCTGTCACCAAGGAGAAGCGTGGTGAGAAGAGTAGTGCACCGCAGGCTGGGGGCAGTTCAGGCTGATGACTGATGTGGAAATGAGGGAGAATAGACAGAAGGACCTATGTTTTAGATGCGACGAGCGATTCACACCAGGCCACAGATGTGCGGGGCGCAAGCTCCAGGTGCTGCTACTTGAGGATGAGGATGACGAGGCTGATGTGGAGGACGAGACCGCTAAGGGGGAGTCTACGGACCATCAGCTAGACGTAGCAAAGGTTTTCCTCTGTGGTAGGGTTCACACCGAACCATACCATGAAGTTGAGGGGGCATATCGGTGACCAGGAGGTGACGGTACTGAACGACAGTGGGGCAACCCACAATTTCATTTACAGGAGAGTGGTGGCCCATCAGGAGCTCCAGCTGACAGACTGCGGCAGCTTCAGTGTCGTGATGTGGACTGGAAAGAAGGAGAGCAACCGTGGGGTTTGTAGAGGTCTGGTGCTGACATTACAGGGGGTGCAGGTGATATCTGACTTCCTGCCTCTAGACTTGGGGAGCACCGATGTCATCCTGGACATGACTTGGCTACAAACACTTGGGAAGATGACAGTGAACTGGAAACTTCTCAGGATAGAGTTCCAGGAGGATGAGAGAGCGGTAGTACTACAGAGAGACCCCAGCCAATGCAGAGTACCGGTCTCGCTGAAGACCATGGTGAGGACCATCCAGACGGAGGACGGAGGATACTTAGTAGAGTTATATTCGTTGACGGAAGAGGGTGGCGTTGAGGCCAGCGGAGAGCAGCACATTCCAGGAGAGGTGCAGCAGCTGATGGAGCAGTTCGAGGAGGTATTTCAGGAGCCACGGGGCCTCCCACCGCCGAGGGATCACGAGCACAACATAGTCTTGCGAGATGGCGTGTCCCCCATCAGTGTGAGGCCTTACCGTTACCCAACACACAGAAGGATGAGATTGAGAAGATGGTGGTGGATATGGTGCAAGCTGGTGTAATATAGCCCAGTGTGAGCCCCCTTCCAGTCCGGTGCTGTTGGTGAAGAAGAAAGATGGGAGCTGACGCTTTTGCATGGACTACCGGACATTGAACAAGGAGACAGTGCCAAATAAGTTCCCCATACCAGTGATCAATGAGCTTCTGTATGAGTTGCACGGGGTAGCCATATTCACAAAGATAGATCTCAAATTGGGCTACCACCATATCAGGATGCGGGGGAGGATGTGCCCAAGACGGCGTTCAGGACGCATGAGGGCCACTACGAGTTCCTAGTCATGCCTTTTGGATTGACTAACGCACCAGCTACTTTCCAGGCTCTAATGAAAAAGGTATTCCGTCCTTACCTGCGATGATTTGTACTAGTCTTTTTGATGATATATTGGTGTACAGTCGTACTTTGGAGGAGCACTTGGACCACCTGCAGGTCGTTTTTTAGGAGCTACAGTACCACCAGCTATTCGCAAACAGAAAAAAGTGCTTATTTGGACAGCCATAGGTGGAGTATCTGGAGCATGTGGTATCTGCACATGGGGTGGCAGTGGACAGGTCGAAGATTGTTGCGATGCTAGATTGGCCGTGCCCCACCACTCACAGAGGGCTGAGAGGGTTCCTAGGCTTGACAGGATACTACTGAAAATTTGTACAGGGATATGCGACGATCACATGGTCGCTCACCGAGCTACTCAAGAAGGACCAGTACGTTTGGGGTGAGGAGGTGACGACAGTTTTTGAGGCCTTGAAGAAGGCCATGACCACCGTGCCAGTCCTGATGCCGACTGACTTTTCCAGACCATTTGTGGTGGATGCGGACGTTTTGGGGCATAGATTGGGAGCGGTGTTGATGCAGGATCCACGGCCCATAGCATATTACAGCCAGGTGTTGACAGATAGAGCCAGACTGCGGTCGGTCTACGAGATGGAGCTGACGGCCATTGTCATGTCCATTCAGAAGTAGCGGTCATATTTGTTGGGGAGAAGTTTCCTCATGCGCACGGATCAGAGGAGTCTCAAATATCTATTAGAGCAGCGCATGGTGGCAGAGGAGCATCAAAAGTGGCTGCGGAAATTGATGGGCTACCGGTTTGAGATTGAGTACTGCTCGGTACTAGAGAACAAGGCGGTTGACGCCCTTTCACGACGAGAGGACGTAGAGTTGGCGGCACTGGCAGTTTCTGTACTACAGGATTGGGAGCCACTGCAACATGAAGTTGAGCAGGAACAGGAGCTGGCAGGTATATGGGCGGCACTTTGGCAGGGATCTACAGAGCACCCAGTTATACTATTCAGGACGGTCGGCTACTACATTGGAGGCGATTGGTACTGTCGAGGACTTCTACAGATATATCGGCCATACTTCAGGAGTTTCACAGCTGTGCCGTAGGAGGACACTCTGGGTCCTCAAGGCCTACCAGAGACTGGTGAGGGAGGTCTACTGGAAGGGAATGAAGAAGGACGTATCGAGGATGGTTGCAGAGTGTGATGTTTGCCAGTGTCACAAGTATCAGGCGATGGCTCCAGTGGGATTACTACAGCCGCTATCCTTGCCCGAGCGGGTGTGGAAGGACCTTTCCATGGATTTCTTTGATGGATTGTCGAAGTCGGGAGGATTTACAATCATATTTGTTGTGGTAGACTGCCTCAGCAAGTATGTGCACTTCATACTAATTCGACATCCTTACAGTGCAGTGTCGGTGGCAGAGGTATTTGTGAGGGAGGTCATTCGCTTGCATGGGCCCCCAAAGTCCATTGTCTCTGATAGGGACAATGTGTTCTTGAGCAGATTCTGACAGGAGCTTTTTAGGCTGCAGGGTACAGTTTTGAGACGGAGCATGGCCTACCACCCGTAGACAGATGGCCAGACTAAGATCGTTAACAGGAGCGTTGAGACATATCTACGGTGTTTTATTTCATAGAGTCCCAAAGAGTGGGCACGTTGGCTGGCATGGGCGGAGTACTGGTACAATACATCTTATTATACCGCAGCTTAGACGACACCTTTCAGAATTCTGTATGACCGAGACCTCCATATTTAGTGCACTATGAGCAAGAGATGACACCAGTATCCGATGTAGAGCAATGCCTGGCATAGATGGATCGAATTTTGGAGCTGAAGCTTCATCTGACTAGAGCTCAACAAATTATGAAGACGGGGCAGACCTTAACCGCAGATATATGCAGTCTGCAGTTGGGGATATGGTGTATCTTAAGCTGAGATCCTACAAGCAGAGATCCTTGGCCCACAGGAGGAATGAGAAGTTAGCACCGCGATATTTTGGACCTTTCGAGGTTGAGACTAGGGTGTGGCCAGTTGCTTACAGGTTGAGGCTACCCCCAGGATCGGTTATTCATCTGGTATTCTATGTGTCTCAGCTTCGCCAGGTTATAGGAGACCACACCCCTTCGCACACTCTTCTGGAGACGTTGACCGAGGATATAGAGGTGAGATTGGAGCCGGAGGAGCTGAAGGGTGTACGCAAAGGGAGCACGGGAGAGCAGGATGTTCTACTGCAGTGGAAGGGGTTGCCAGAGCATGAGAGCACGTGTGAGTCCTTGGGTGTCATGGCACAGCAATTTTCAGACTTCCACCTTGAGGACAAGGTGGCTCTTTGGGGAAGGAGTAATGATACGGTCCGCGTGTACCAAAGGAGGCGGGCCAAGGGGGTGCGCATTGGCTAGGCAGAATCCAACTTGAGGCAAAAGGGGCGTTTTCGACTCTCTTTTATTTTATATTATAATGGCAAACTTGTAATTAGTTGGAAGGTGGGTTTTATTCTTAAGCTAGAGCTACCACAATTTTGGGGGAGGCTTGATTTTGATATTGTGTGAGGAAGAGAGAGTTCTTCATGTTCTTCGGGGAAGATGCGGACGTCCATTATCAATTGGCGTCTTGGGCGAGAAGTTTACCTCTTATTTGTAGCCTAATTATCTAGTAAAAATTCAGTTTTTATTCCAATAAATTTCAGTTTCGTCGAGTTTTTATCAATGACCTAGCATTGTAGTTGAATCATGGAATGAATTTTAGCAAATAAATAATAACACAAAGGGAAAGGAACAAATTGATAAGACATAAATGTGATTGACTTCTATTCAAAGCTTATATGTTCACAAATAAGAGCAAAAACAAATACCATAATCATCAATGGGCACATACCGCAGTTACCAGCAGTCTTCTTAAGACAGCACCATCTTTTGAAGGCAAAAGCCTCAAAATTAGGTTTGCGACGTCAAAGACATCCCCGTGTATATTTTTTTGATGTCCATGAGATTTATTCATACTATAAATGTTAACACCATGGGTGTTTTTCCTGCATCCACCATATAAAATCAGACATTTGGAAGGTTGTCTCCAGAACAAGACAACGATAACAAGTACATCATAAAGACGAGAATAGATCAAATTAACAAGGAATTAACTGGCTTTCATAATACTTCACTATTTGAAGGTAAGAGTATGTTTACTTTTATAGTAGTACTTCGCTTTCATAATACTTCAAAAGAAACATCTTAAAAGAAAAGGATAATCTGATAATAAATATAGCAATAACATCAACCAGTTGGCAGTAATCGGAAAGTGCTGGGAAGAACCATTCATCCTGAGCGGTTTGCACGAAAGTTCCCAATGTTTATATTGGGTGCTGGTCTCAGGAATTATATGGGTTCAACGGGAAGGCCGATAGTAGCACAGAGTTTTTGCATATAATTTTATAAGTAAAGCACACAGGTCATTCCCACACATGCTATCAAACTATTTACTGCACTTGCCCATTATAGTTTCGTCTACCTAGTCAGAACCATCTTATTAAAATTGTGAATAGAAAGATTCCCCATTCAGAAATCCTCTTTCCAAAGAGTTTGATTAAGGTTGAAACTAGCTAAATAAGCAACAAAAAAACCAGATGAACTATACTGAAGGAAGCATTAAAGTTCCCAATATCCATTTATATTCACATTGACACATGATTAAGAAACAGAACAAAAAGCTTGAACAAAAGATGGGCATCAAAGAGTGACAAACCCTGATATAGGAGGCTTTCTTATATGGACTTAAAAGGCTTGATTATGCAGGCTTATGTTGAGCAATTCTGACTACTGTAAGAGAGTTGGAAGGTTAAGCTCAGCTAATTTGATGTGGAACGAGCAAGAAGCACATGGAACATTATTTTGGAAATTCGAGCGAAGTGCCGAATGGAGCTAAGTGTTAAATGAAGCGAAGTGCCAAATGGAGCTAAGTACTATGCAGAACAAAGTATTACGAGATACCGGGGGACACCTCTTGAATCCATGAGAGCTACTTCTAGAATCCATGAGAGCCACCTCTAGAATCCATTAATGGTCACCTCTAAAATCCATTAATGGTCACCTCTAAAATCCCTTTTGCATGTTCTTATTGGCATGTGGGCAACCCATTACAGTATCAGATACCTAAGTCCTCAATTGATTGATAGGCATGACACTACAAGGTTAGGATAGTTCGTGCTTGACATTGCATATTGTTTTCTCAGATGAGTGATAGCAATAAACTATGAGTATTGATCTCACATGCCTAGTCTTGTAGATACATGTAGCATATGTATTTGTTACCATGCCATATATTGCTAGGATCTCATATGATATTAACCCAGCTGTTGTTTAAATGATATTTTTCCTGCTCTTGCATGTTATATCATACGCAGATCTTATGTCTTATATTCATCATGTGGTAGTATTGTTTTATCTAGGGTCCAATATATGCCTACTTACTGATGATTATTCTTTATTTGTTTTCTTTAAGAAATATTCATCATGTGGTTAATTAGGGGAATATTCATCTGGTGGTTCTCTTTGGGCATCTCAAGAAGTTTGGACTCCTCGTGCATGCATGCCTCATTCTTTGGTATGCCATTTTTATAGTTCTTACATTTCTTGTTCGATTATATTTTTATCGTATCTATATGTAATATGCTACCTGATTCATTACCTACTGAATCATTTATTATATGTATTGTTCCTAGAATTATATAGGCTATCTTGATGTTCATTATTAGTTAGAAGCAGACGAACCTTAGATTTAGACTGAATGCGTTTGCATTTAGACTGAAAAGAAGAAATTCTTATTATGCATAAATGTGCGCATGCATGTCACACTCCGTTACCCTTAGTATTTTAGGAAGTGGGACGTGACACAAATAAACCTAAGTTTCTAAAATTGGAGTTTCATTTAAGTGAGTGTTCAGCAATATTGTTTATTTTTCTCTTCCTCTCATAGTTTGTGAAAATCCAATTAGACTCGATTTTCCCGGTATTGTGGTTTGGTGAAGTTTGGGGGCATCCAAATCTCAATTTTTGAAACTCTATTTTGGTATCCAAACAAGGCTCAATTGAGGTTTGGGTCCAAAACTCCGCCAAACTATGGTTTAAGAAACTAAGATGAGTTGCCAAACTTGGCATTAAACTTACATCTACTACACCAAAACTCTAAAGTTCTAATGAGGATTGGGGTTTATATTTCAATATTGTGACAAGTCAATGTGCAAGTCGAACGTCCTTTTTAAAAGGCTGAATCATGGGGTTTTGCCAGAAGCATTTTTCTTTTTTTAAATCCGCTTCTTTTAATAACGTACACTGTGAGATTTGAACCTAAGTTACCCAAACGCCATCTTAAAGTTCCTGTCACCACACCAAAGCTTCAAAGTAGTTGTGGGGGTTAAGTGTTATATTCTAATATCTCTAACAAGAAACACGGTCCAGAATCCAAATTGAGATAACATGTCTAGATGGTGAAAATGTGAAGGGAAATTTCTCAATGTAATATAAACCAACCAAAATAATAGACTTCAGTGCACAACAATAAGCTAAGAGCATACACACATAGGAAACTCAAACTAGTTTCAATGTAATTCTTATCGCGAATAATTTGTCCTGGTCCAGAGGATCAACTTCTATTCAGAATGTAGTATTATGATGTATCGAGAAATAAACCAAATTAACAGTAAAGGTAATGTAAGGTGGTTGAATTGGCATCTAGAAGTCTACTAAAACAACAAGCATAGTATGATAAAAAGTAATATATGGTCCCGAAAATAGTAACGTGAGGGAGTCAAGAATAAAAAATGTAAAAAATACTTTTCTCCTAAGGTAATACAAAGATGATGTGCATATTATTCTGCCACATTTTTGGGGGAATCATCTAAGAATAATGGCAGGGCTTACCTCAAAGAACCCACTCTCAAAAACATCAAGATTTTATGCCATTGGAATTCTCTCCTTTTGTTGAAGACAACCTGTATGATTGCAGCAAGCAATAATTCTACTAATAGAAATAAAGTACAATTTCTAAACAAATAGCAAATAGCAATGTGATGAAGGAGCAGACTTACAAATCAGTAGGCAAAGCTCCGAAAAAAATTAACAAAAATAAAGTACAATCTTTTTTTCTTGAAGTACCCTTCACGAGGTGGATGAAGAAATCCTGGAAGTTTACATCTTTGCTTATGCCTAATAGAATCTTATGTGCTTCACTACCCTTACTGAACATTAATCATTACAACTACTTCTAGAGTCAGAAACTGCCAATGAAACTGTGATGTATCGAGGGTATAAATGAAAATTTAGAGCATAAAAGGAAATGCTTAAAGGCTCCCTTGCCTTTCACTTTTTTAAAAGCAAACCAACGGAATCTAGCTAGAGTGAATGCATCATATCAGTTATTATCTCCCCAAATAGAGTGGCGGAGAAGAACAGAAATAAATTGAGAAGAGAATGAATAAGATATAAGCTTGAGAGATGAGAACTATCATGATTATATTTAGCTAGCTCCGCTATCGAGGGGAAGACCACGAATTCTTCAGCTCAAATGTACACGAGAGAATATTACTGCACATTTAACAGACATCATGAATCAGTTCCTCAATTCCACGTCTTAAAGCCCTAGTCACTTCCACCAACCCCCATCTCACATAATTATACTTCCTAAAAGACCAGCAAAATCATCTACATATTCACCCAAGTTTCTTTACATAAGTGCAAATGGTTTAAACCTACTCCAAAGATAGTGGGACTAATAAAAATGAAATGAACAACCAGAATTGCATGTGTTTGTTTTACAAGATCTGCTCTGAGTGTGGTTATTTAAGAAAAGGGAATAAGAAGCCGCAACATATTATTTTAATTAAGCAACACCATTCACATTTAAGCAGAACCATTCACATCTAAGAAATGACATTCACATTTTAAGAAATGAAGTGCAAGGATAACAAAAAAGCAGATCCAAAGCATTTTGGACAATTTTTGCATTTAGGCTAATTTTTTAAACTTATTTACAAAATCGACCAACTGATAAACTATTTAGGAAAACCGACTAACTTCTGGGCTCGCGCGTGCGGGGGGACGTTTGGAGTTTGGACGCGGTTTCAAACCGCGTCCAAATTGAAATCTGGACGCGGTTTGAAACCGCGTCTAGATTAACACCCCTTCAAACCCGCCAGCGCCCGGTCTGCTTCTTTCTTCATTCTTTCTTTCTTAGTTCTTCCTCCCGAGCCAAAAACCCTAAAACCCACGTATTGTCCTACTCCGTTGAGGAAGTGAAATATAGCTCTCATCAAGTAGTGACAACCTTCAGTAGGTATGATTTATGTAATTTTTTTTCATTAAGCTCTTGATTTATCCCAAATTTCAATGGGGTTTAGGGTTGATGAAAATTTATATTGGCTCTGATCTAAAAATTAGTATTCGTGTTAAGCTAAAAATTTATTTTGTATTGTATATTGGCTCTCCAAATGTAAATGAAATGATAAAAATTTAGTTTGTAAGATAAAAATTTAAGCTAAAATTTTAGACCAAATGCCATGTATTGGAGTATTCGTGTGTCATAATCAAAATTTTAGCATACAAAATTTTATGGAAAGCCATGTATTTATTGATGAAACATCAATACAAAATTTTAGATGAAATATAAATCTTTTGTATGCTAAATTTTTTCCTATCAAATGCCATGTATAAATTGAAATAAATTTTAAATGAAATACCAATTCATGTTAGTTGATTGTAACATTCATCATTAACATCAACATCCAATTTTTTCATCTTATATATTTTTTCTAGCAGATATGGACCCGGGACCTGTTTCAGATACGGTCTTGAATGAGCAGGCACGACATCGTTCAGCAAATATCCAGCCTGGACAGGTATGAACAAAACTAGTGAATTAATATTTTACGCAATGTATCTTTCTTCGTAATTTTGGATGAAGTATATTAACAATACGTATTTTTTGGTTGCAGGCGGATATTATATTGGTAGTGGACCACACGAGGAAACATACCGCATGGGTTTTAGATGAGCGGGCATCGCACTATATGGAAATTGCCAGGCTTGATGTATGTGCGAGGTTGAGGTGGATACGGTTGGATTGGGCGTTACTTTCTGCATTGGTGGATAGATGGAGGCCCGAGACCAATACATTCCATCTCCGTCAGGGTGAGATGACGATCACATTGCAGGATGTGTCAGTCATCACGGGCCTTCCTGTTGAGGGCATTCCTATATGGAGAATGACAACCCGTCCCAATTGGGCGGAATTGATGGAGCGACTCCTTGGACAGGCATCCATAGAAAACCAAGGAGCTAAGGTAAAACTGAGCTAGTTGCGAGAGACGTTCATGGAGTTGCCTGCAGAAGCCACCCCTGAGGAGATTCGGCAATATACTCGAGCATATATTTTGCATATGATAGGCACATTATTGGTGCCAGATCCAAGTAAAGGGTCGGTGCATCTCAGGTGGTTGACAAAGATGGAGCATATAGAGGCCATTGCAGATTATTCATGGGGTAGTGTTGTTCTTGCTCACCTATACGCAGAGCTAAGTAAGGTGGCAAGAAGGGAAACAACTGGGTTATACGCATGCTCCACCTTGTTGCAGGTATACAATTTGAAACTTAAGTTCATTGTAATAATTTTTTATATAGTAACAGTCACTGACAATTTCAAATTCACAGGTATGGTCATGGGAGAGATTGCATATAGGCAGGCCGACTTGCGCCCAAGACATATTGGATGGCACCCTCCCTTTAGGATGCAGGTGGAATGTGCCATTATCATTCAGAGAAAACCCCCAGCGGCAACTGGATTTTTATAGAAACGAGCTTGACATGTTAGAGCCTACGCAGGTAAGAAGTTGTAAATTTTATACATTGATGTGATGACCGATGGATTATTATTACGAGTTATTCATAATTTTCATTTCCTTTAGGTGATCTGGGAGCCATATCTTCAGAGATATCAAAATCTTCCTGATTTATGTGTTTTAGAAAATCAGAGCTGGCGTGCGCGTGTACCGCTAATTTGCTTTGATGTATTGGTGATGCATGTCCCAGATCGTGTTATGCGCCAATTTGGTATCCCGCAGCATATTCCAGAAGCGGTTCCAATAATGCCGGTGAAGACCGGCATGAACCCTAGAGCATGGAATGAAGCCACTGTGCAGCCCCTCATGCAGTGGTACAACAGGGCTGCACATATTGTTGAGCAGGGGGATGCTGTCAGTTTAGATGTATATATGGAGTGGTATTGGAGGATCACACGGCGGTGGATATATAGTAGGCAAGAACCCCCGTATGGTTACATGCCTCGTGGTCCAATCGAGCGGGAAATGGTAAATAGTAGTTTAGCATTAAAATGTTTGTTTGTTTATTTTATACATAGGTTTCTAATATATATTTTATTCATATGTTTTGCAGACTGACGCACTCAGAATGTTAGAGGATATGTGTACACGGGCTTACGAAGCACGTGACCCAGAGCAGATCCTGCAAATTAGGGATAAGATTGGACAGGTACTCCGCGGTACACGACATAGAGGTGAGGGTGCACGAAGACAAGAGCCTGTCAGGGATGAAGCAGGCACATCTCAGCAGTATCAGCCAGCTGGGGATGAAGGAGGCACATCTCAGCAGTATCAGCCATTTACCGGTGATGAGGCTGGCACTTCTCAGCAGCTGCAGCCATATACCAGTTATGATTTCGGTATGTATCAACAGTATCAGGCATACCCCGGGTATGAAGGCGACCCATCTCAGCATTATCAGTCATATACTGGGTATGAAGCCATCACGTCTCAGTCTACTCTGACGTATACCGTTGTCCCTGAAGCTGACCCATGCCAGCAGTATCTGGCAGACGAGCCACAGCAGCAGACTCTGGCAGACGAGCCACAGCAGCAGACTCTGGTAGACGAGCCACAGCAGCAGACTCTGGCAGAAGAGCTACATCAGACTCACGTGCATGAAGCTGACACTTCCGTGACACAACACACCCAACCAGAAATGGAAGGGGACACATCAACTCAGCGAGGTCAGTTTCTCACATACAGGCGTGGGCGGTCTCTTATGAGCAGGTTTTTAAAGAGGAGGCAATGATTGTAATAGAGATGTGGGTTTTATATGTGTTGAAATCTGAAATTTTGGAATGAAATCTGAAATATGGCACTTTTGGAATGAAATCTGAAATATGGCACTATTATGAGCACTATTGGAATGAAATCTGAAATTTTATTTTCAATGTGTTGAAATATGGCATTTACGTGGGTTTTATATGTTTAAGCTACGTGGAATGAGAAATGAGTTGGATATATGTTGTATATGCGATATGTGTGTGATATGTCATGGGAAATGCGATATATGTGTGTGCTATATGCGAAATATGTTGGATGTGTGAATGGCATGAGATGTGGGAATGTGAAAGGGGATGGAAGAGTGGTTTGGGGCTGCTGCTGCTGCTGCTTATGATTGCACAGTTTCTGTGCAATCTGTAAGCTGCAGGAAGCTGCCCAGGGAAGGGCAATATTGGCCGCGGTTTCAAACCGCGGCCAATATTGCGTCCAGATCTAGTGCAATCTGGCCGTGGTTTCAAACCACGGCCAGATTGCACTAGATCTGGACGCAATATTGGCCGCGGTTTGAAACCGCGGCCAATATTGCCCTTCCCTGGGCAGCTTCCTGCAGCTTACAGATTGCACAGAAACTGTGCAATCATAAGCAGCTGCAGCTGCTGCTGCTGCTGCCAGCCGCAAACCACTCTTCCATCCCCTTTCACATTCCCACATCTCATGCCATTCACACATCCAACACATTTCGCATATAGCACACACATATATCGCATATATCACATGTATCCGATTTCATTCCAAAAGTATATAAGATTTTACAAATATCTCATATCCATCACATATATCACGTCGTATCCATTACATATATCTTATACACGCACGTTCACATATATAAAAAATACAATACATAGATTTCAAATATTACGCGACATGGAATTATATAACTTCATGCACGCGAACCGCCTCCTCGATGCGATGGAGCCCTAGAACATTGGCTGAAGTTAGTACACAAGTATTTTCATAAAGACTAAACATGAAATGTGAAAAGGAACTTACGATGCTGTGCGTAGAGGATTTTGGCAACGTGATTTCTTATGACCAAGCTGATGACAATTGGTGCATCTATTCTGCATGCTTCCTTCACGTGGACGATCCATTTCTCCCCGAATCCTTGTCGATCTTGGCCGACCGGGTTGTCTTCTTTTTTCTGGAGGAAGTAAACTGGGACCATCCCACTCCTTCCAGTACCTTTCATCAGGTATGAGGTGAAATTCTGGGATATATGACAGTTGATATTTACTCACACTATACCATGGTGAACAAAATGGCCAATATGATATGTTGGCACCATATTGCTGTCTTGACGTTGCGGCGATCACATGGACACATGGCATATGCTGAAGCATAGGAATGTTGCACGAACATGTGCAACGGTCACCTTCTATCGTCACGGTATATGCTTGTGCATTTGTATCCACCACCTGCCACTCAAAGTCACCAAATCTTGTGATGTAGCAACACCTGGCTGCTTGCACACGTGCACCAATAATGTTCTCGGTTTTTGGGGTGAAAGTGGTCGTCCAACGGAGTCCATCAAGCCGCCGATGATAGAAATACTTGTTTAATCTATAAAAGGTTCTTGCAATCAACGATTGTATCGGAAGCGCTCTAGATCCTTTAAGAACCCCATTGAAGCTCTCCGAACAATTGGTTGTCATTATACAATAGCGTCTACCGCCATCTTCGTGGTTCGCCCACCTCTTTGTATCTGCCCCCAAGTTTGTAGTAATCCAATCATCAGCTGCCACAGACTCTTTTCTAATCTTTTCACGAAAAAAATTATATTTCAACAAGTCTGATGCATTGCCAGCTTCCCATAGGTTATTTTCCAATGTAGCTGTTCGGAACCCTTTCGCCATGTAATTTGCAATAACGTGGCGCAGACAATACCTATGGTGTCTAGAACCTGGCCATCCCTCTCGTAGTGCTCTCGGAATACCTTTCATTCTATCGGAAATGAAGGTAATCGTTCGGTTTCTACGGGCACTCGGTATCAACTCATAGAAGCAGCAGAAAAACCACTTCCAATTTTCAACATTCTCAGCTGATACTACTGCAAATGCTAACGGAAATAGGCCCCCATTTGCATCCACACCTGTAGCCACCAGTAAGCACCCTGCATATTTCCCATACAAATGTGTGCCATCGATACTTAGGACCGGCATGCAGTGTTTGAACCCTTCAATTGATGGTCCAAAAGACCAAAACACTCCTGTAAACAATGCCATTCTTGGCCCGATAGTTTCATATGTAATTTTATACACTGTTCCAGGATTGCTTTCCTTGATGGCTTCTAAGTACTGTGGGAGCCTCTTGTATGACTCCTCCCAATCCCCAAATATCCTCGCTAAAGCTTTCGATCTAGCCATCCATGCTTTGTGATATGATATTCTGATGTGTAACATGGCATGAATGGCATCTTGTATTTCTACAGGTGTCATATCAAGCTTGGTCTTCACCTGGGGCATAATTTTGTAACTAATGAAAGATGATGTGGCTTGACTATGATCAGTATTTAGAGTAGGATTGTTGCATGTGTGTTCATCACCTACTTTTGTTATCTTGAACCTCCCAGCTGTTCTTTTTCCCACTGCTGCATAAACCCTCCAAGGACAATTCCTACTCCCCTCATCTTGAGTATGCGGATTCACTTCATGATTCAAGCCACATATCACGGAATAGCAAGTTTTGTTTGTCTTGATTGGTCTAAATGAGACATTGTGCTCGATACTCCATTCAGTTATTGCTTTTATCAAGTCGATCTTTGTATCATACATATCACCGACGTTGAAAACTCCGGAACTGCTGGGAAGCCTAGGCTCTATCAGCTGCCTTTCTTGGGTATTCCTCATAATTGTAGTGTTCACCCATTGTTCCTCATCCTCTCCATCTGGCAACGGCTCTTCAAACTGCACATTTGTATTTTCTGCAACCGACTGATGTATCCATTCTATATCATCTGCATTTAGATCAGCAGCAACCTGCATGCTATCCTCCCTCACATTAGGATGTTCATCATTATCCGTGCCATCACTTTCGTCATCCACCTGTCTCGATATAGACGTCGATGCTCCAATATTTGTGGGTCTGTCAATATCTTCAGGAATCACATTTGCATGCGTGGGCATCGTCTCTGGTACAGATGGACCTTGAATATAAGTGGAGTAAGTTGCATTTGCATCATCTCCTTGTCCCGCAACATTCCAACTGCAAATGTGATATGAATAATTGAAATGTTTAGCATATGGAATTCACTTCATACAAATATAACATAAACATATTTAGTACTTCAAAACTTTATATACTTACGTATCCTCTTGTTGGTTAAACGAACATCCTTCTCCCGCCATATTCTCTATAGGCATAAAGTCAGCCGAATCATTACCAATATCAAGCATACGAGTAAATGTGCCATGTGGTTCGCTCACTCTGGTGTTGATTACTGCTTCTTTTTCCACATATATTTCAACTGATCTTTGAACTTCACCCAAGCTAAACAGAATCTACATATCCCCGTCATCTGATATCTTCACCGCGGTAAACCTTTGATCAGTTATTGGCCATTTGCACACCAGATTCAATGCAAACTCCTGCCGATTTATCCGTGTGCCTATGTATATCCGATCTATTAGCTCAGCATATGTTGACGGTCTTCGCACAATAATTGGTCTCACAGTACCTCCGACATACTTCGGTTCGTGATTTTCATCAATCATTAAATCTCCATCAACATAGCATGTAACAAACATCCTATCACTTGCCATTATTTTAAACCTACACATAATTGACATTCATTAATTTATCTACAACCATCAAAATTTGAATTATTTCAAGAACATTATCTTATTATGAAGTAGATTTCTCACCTCAAAATCACCTAGAAGACGCACACCAAATCGCCAAAACCTCCGTGAGATGTTTTGAATTTTACTTCGACGAGGGAGTAAAAATCGCTTCTGGTCGAGGAAGAAACAAATGAACACAATATGCTCCAGGGCAGCAGCTGGGGGCTGTGAAGGGGTGTTAATCTGGACGCGGTTTCAAACCGCGTCCAAATTTCAATTTGGACGCGGTTTGAAACCGCGTCCAAACCCCAAACAGCCCCCCGCACGCGCGAGCCCAGAAGTTAGTCGGTTTTGCTAAATAGTTTATGAGTTGGTCGATTTTGTAAATAAGTTTAAAAATATAGCCTAAATGCAAAAATTGTCCTTAAATTTAATGTCACGTGTTGGGAATACTGTAAGTAGGGTGGGGGTGGGGGATGAATACCGAATATAAGATTGTCCTTGTAATAGCTGAATTCTCATAAAGAAGTTTCTGAACAACATAAGGGTATGCTGCATGGAACGTCTTAAACTGTGGATCTGCTGCCATAGCTAATCCTGAGGATGTACACAAAGAAAAACTAAGTAACATATATGAATGTTATCTAGAGAAACAAATCATAACATATAAGAACCTGAATAGATTAAATAAGAAAGTAAAACAAAGGAGATCAAATAATCAACTAAAAGCATGTTCCAACCTTCCAAGGAAGCTAGGGAACGCAATACCAGTGTATAATATGGTGGCATGCGGAAGTGATACTTAAGTGCTACAGACCAAATTTTGCCAAGAACCTGGAAAATACATAAAGATAATAGTTAGCCAACACATAAGAAAGGAACAAAAAAATAAAAAAAAATCACATTGCTCAAGCAAACTTTAGAATTGAAAGAAAAAAATGCCTCGCCTCCCCAATTTGGCTTGAGCATTAATGAATGCTTCATCAACAAGTACTATAAAGGAAACTATTCTCCCTATCTAACTGCTGATGCCACTATCAAAGCCCAAACAGAAAAAGGATGAAAGTTGGCCTTAAGTTGAGCAGTAATTATTGAAGTAGGCCTAAACTATTAAATAATAGCATAAATAAGCAAATATCAAACAAATAGACTACCAACTCTCTTTACTCAGGTATGCAGTTGCTTAACTTTCATGATCATGATGATCGAACAAATCTGACATTCAATTCTGATGGAATACTTAATATAAATCATTATTTACAGATAGAAAGCTACAGTTTGTGGAAATAAATAATTAGTTTGCTCAGCTGCAAACAAATCAAGAACTCATTCAAATGATGTCACAAGCGATCAATAAAGTGCATAATGAAAGTAAAAGATTGGAGAACATGAAACTGCAAAGCTGCCACAGAACCAATCATATGTAGGTAGTACAATCAAGTAAAAGACACAAAACATGTTAACATTACGGCTTCATGCAAGCTATATCAACAACCAATAGATATTTCCTAGGTAATTGATTTGTAGTTTCATATGGATAAATCCCATGAAAAAAATCCCCAATGTCTACTAACATTCCACACAACTAACACGAATTAGCTTGAGAGTGTTACCACCACCTGTTTGTGATATTTCAATCAAATACATTGCTTGGACTAGAGCTTTATTCTATAATTAAAAACGATTTGCTTTGCATAGTTGAATAAACAGTTGAAATATGTGTGTAACAAGGTGATGGGAATCCAGCAAGAAACATTTACTTTCGTAAGACGATACTATTTGTAGTTTTATTACATTTTTAGGAGTTTTGCTTTTATTGCCCTTTTGGTTTTATTTTATTGAGGCACGCGTGGCACATGTAATCTTTACATAATATTCGTTGTAAAAGACTTTTGAAGAATGGTGAACAATTAGTCAAGTTTTTAAGAAACTATAGTTTCCAATCAAACCTTTTTGCATATAATTTTCTTGAGTTGGTGAGTGACTCACCACGGCATGACATTGCTATTTTATCTTGATTTTCTTTTTATCAAACACGATTTGTTTCCCAAATCTACCAAGTACACCATCACACACCGTAAATTGCTTTTGTCCTACATCAAATCCGATACCTGAGCAAAAGATCACCAACCCCTATCACCATCCACTCGTCATCGTCTTTGTTATCCCTTATTTCCATCAACCCACCATTACCTCGTTGTTGTTAATGATGTCAGTGCCACCCAATCTCATCGGAAGCCCCCCATCAACCATCATCAGCATCGCCACTACCTCATGGTGATGTCAATGTTACAGCCTCCTGCAGTCATTGCATCCTTCCCGCTTTAACGCCTCAACTGTTTTCTATCGCCATCGTTATCACCTTCTGTGATTACTATCATTGACCTTCAACCATGCTATCATTTCAGTCACCTTCAACGCCAAAATCTCACGCGAGAACTGTAGATCTCACAGTTTTGCCAAATACAACATCTGCTCAATCGAAGCTGTGATCAGCTTTAGATCTGAGTCAAATATGACATCAACACAAATAAAGCTGACCGATCCATGTGTGAGCTAGATCCAAGCTGCTGAATTTTTAGGCTATTTTCCGGTAAAGTGTGTGCTAATTTTGAACTCTAAGCCTGGAAAACTTCTCCTCCCTAAACTAAGTGCCCTATGTTCAAATGAGTGCTTCTTTGCAATCTTTGGATAACTCTTAATTAATATAAATACTGAAGTTGTCAAAATCTTGCACTTCAAGTAGTTCACTTTTAGAATTTTTTGGTTATTATCGTTAATTGTGTTTTATTGTGTTTTTTCTATTGATCTTATCTCGTTTTCTGCATCATCATTCTAGGCTTGCATTTCCCAGCATATAGAACTAGGCATTTTAGGGTTTTGTTTTACTTCTCAAATTAGTTGCATGAATTTTCAGGAGTCTATAATTGTGCAGAACCATTTGCGTCTACTCCAACAGTGCATTGTTAACTGTGGGTTAGATTGTTGCATGTTGCATACAGCAAGTATTTTAGAACTAGCATGCTGATAGGGAAAATCAAATCAAAGATAGTCTAACTGGGAAGTAAATGAGATATTCAACAAATTTCTCTAGGACTTTAGAATTGAACAAATATCTACCAACGGGGGATTGAGCACCGGTCTATATACAATAAAAGCACAGCTCCAAAAGAAGCAACCTTTTGAGGAGGATACACACAGTCTAGATGATGATAGGTGTAAAGACCCATTTTTTCTCTCCCCTCACTTAAATCCCTCCCCATGTGTACTCTCTCTCTCTTCCTCTCATTTTCTCCCGCACGCCTCTCTCTCGCAATTTGGCCGAAGGAGCGGTAGCGACGAAAAATCTTCGCAGCCTTTGCCGACTTCTTCGACCGTTCCTTCGGCTCGAAGGAACTCCACGCGCCCCCCCACCTCTCGCCACCTCACTCCCGCGTGGCATGGCCTCACGCCTCAAGCGTGCCCTAAAATTCTCGGGTTTTGACACGTTAACACCTCGATTCGAGGCCGAATGCTTCATGGCGAAGCCCTAGCTTCCTCAAGTCCCCTCTTTCCTCTATTTAAGCTCGATTTAATCCCTAGGGTTTCGGTTTTGTGTAAAAGTGATGTTTTTCAAAGAGAAAATTGGGTTTTCCTCTGGATTTGGTTTCGAATTAAGCTCTGGAGTTTGGATTTCTTCCCGATTTCTTCTTCAGTCCACGATTTCTTGTAAAATCACCTTAATTCTCTAATTTTGGGTTTTAAAAATTGTAATTTAGTTTACCCCCTTCCTGCGATGATGTTTCTGAGCACCGGGCGTGGCGGCGATCCTCGCGGCAGCCCATTGGCCTTCGAAATGATTATCCGAGGGGCCTTCCCGCTTGGCCGAGACCGTAGGACCCTTCCCCCTTGCCTACGGGCTGTTTTGGTGTTCTTCTCCCTTCACCGGGACTGTCCAGTTACCCCTTTCACGTGCCGTAACATATGACCTTTTCTTAGGCTTTGCACTATGACTGAAATTGGGCTTCACGCCCTAGTCCAAGACTGATTATGAGGTATATTCCCGATGTGGCCTTATTTGGATACTTTAGTGTTGGTTTTCTTGGGAGTTGGCTGTAAATGGTTATTTGGCAAGGATTTAGCCATTGACAAGGCTTGGTGATGGCCATGGGTTAGTATGAGGACCTTGGGGGCTTACCCCACATTTTGGAGTTGGTTTAGGAAATTGCCTAATGATCGAAGATGAGGGTTTGGCCTCAAAGGCCGTTGGACAAGTATGGGATTTTTTGCATGTTGGATCATAAAACAGGCTACTGCCTGAAGGATCTAAGTTTACTGCACGTAGGATCACAAAATGCTGCCTGAAGGATCATATAAAACCATTAATAAATGGTTAAGTCCCGAAAACGATCGATGATGAAATCTTAACTGAGATCACCAGATTGCCCCTCCCCCCATTTGACCATCCCCCCATAATTCTAAGAGTATGACACTGATCGTTACCATGTCTTGCAGGTTAGCAAAATTTATTTATCTTTCAGCTTTAGTTTACCTAGCATGTTAAAAATTATATATCTTCCAGTATTAGTACTATTTAGCATGTTAGTTTTATTCTCCAGTTTAATTTACCTATCATGTTAGAAAATTTTGACAGTCTTGTTGAAATGTCTCATGATTAGATGTTAGAATTATTACATATCTGCATCGTGCTAAATGTTTCATTGTTCCATGTTATTAATGCTATATGTCTCTGGATAGTATAATGAGGTATAGTGGCCCCTGACATTAGGAATAATTAATATGTAGAGTGTGCTATGGAAACCAAAATGAAATTGAGACATGTGTTGTTATTGTACCATTGAAATACAATTTATAGAGTTGAAAGTGAGTATGATTGAGACTGGAATGACATAGCACGCCGTCATATATATTAATTCCAATGTGGCCTTAATTTTAAATCAAGTCTTATTTTAGAAATCATGTTATGAAATGACATTAATATAGATAAACACATGTACTGTTGCACCGAGGCACGGAGAGCTGTACACTTGACTTACACTTGACACTACAGACTCACTGGGATGGGGTAAATCATATTAGTAAAAGTGCGGAACGACTGGAGCAAGCTCCTATTGAATTGAACCGCATCTGGTTGTTCCGGCCTGGGTCACATCATTGAACTAGGATCTGACCCCTAATGTACCACCGGACTTAATTAACGAGTTTCACACCGTTGACTCATGGCCCCCTACCGTTCCTGTTTTGGGACTGGCCTAGGTGAGCGCCCATGGATACTGAGGTGGACTCCTTGGTTGTTTCTGTATTGTCCAGTATGATTCACGGCTTAGCTTTGGCATAAAATGATAGCACTATGATAGTATCACTTTTAATTGCTAACTGAGTTGCATATTTGTCTTAAATGCCAATGCAATTATGAAATATTAATAAAGTGATAGGACAATGTTAGCATTGTTTTTAATTATCAAAAGAATCACATGTTTGTCTTAAATGCCAATGCATGCCTGGTATGAACATTCCTTAATGTGTTATCTATTTCCAGTTCTCGTTCCCTAGTTAGTGTTTTCTTATATTCATATATTTTAAATTTCAAAATTTTAGAATCATTGTGATTTACCTGGTGGGTCTACGTTTTTGTTGCACCACCAGGTATTGATTCAGAATTAAGACGAGGACCCATTTTTAGCGAGGACACCGATTTCATAGCAGCTGCAGAACCCTGACATTAAATTGTAAGTATTTACAATTTCCTGTTTAATTTCATGAGAAATCTCATATGAATATATTGGTATATCTCTGCTCGTAGCCTATATTGTTTTCACTGGTACCTAGCAGGACCTGCATCACATGTGAAAAACAGTCGCGTCCCGAGTAGCGAGGCGTGACAATAGGCATGGTACTTTTGATAGAACAAATCGAAGTAAATGTCAAGCTTATAAAAGGTATGACGAGCATGAGAAGGAAGTCAACAATACAAATGGTATGTATTGGTGGGATGTAGCCCAAATGGACAAAGTAGATACTCCTACGTTTGATGGCACATACAACCCTTGATATTTTTTAATGTTTCGTTAGCAGATATGGACTATGGGATGTCTAACACACATAGGGTTCGGCTTGCTAGGATGAAACTACAAAAATCGGACAAGGTTTATTGAACTTTAGTAGAAAAGCAGCTAGAAGAAGAACTGGATGAACCTAAAAAGTGTGGATTGATATAAAAGAAAAGGTTAAGAAGAAATATCTTTTCCTTCTTATATAGACATCCTTTTAGACCAGTCGTCCAAGCTACCAACAGTCGCACATAAAATTAAAATAAAAAGACTACTTCTAAAGCTAAGGGGCCAACCTAAGCTACAATATGAGAACAATGCTAAACTTTGCACCATTGTTGTTAATGACGCAAAGGATAAAGCTATGATTTGTGAGTAGACGTAGCAAGGTGCAAAGGACACCTAGTGTTTTAAGTGTCACAGTTATGATCGTTTACTTACAAGTGTCCTACGAGGAGACTGTTTATTGATAAGGCTCGGTTTGACAATAGTAATCACCATAGGATTGACAAAAAGATTTACATACACGAATAGATCGCTAGTGATGCCGATGAGAATTTAAGACATCTTAGCATAAATTTGCATGTCATTGGGTGCTTGCTTGTCACCCCTAAAGATAATAATGAAGATTATCATAGGACTTATATTTTTCCAAATCTAAATATGATTGGAGATAAATCTTATTGTTTCATGATTGATACAGGTCGTTAAACCAATATTGTCACCAGCTCAGCTTTTGATAGGATGGGTCTAAAAGATAAAGCTTACCCACAACCATGCATCACTTGAACTAATAAAACTACTGCTTTTGTTACCTGACATAATTTAATATATATCCATCTTTTAAGCTATTATGCAACATCACTAACCCATTCTTAGTGATTTTTCAAGCAATAAAATATTTTCAAAAAATAAAATTTGCAATGATTTTTAGTGATTGTTTTGTATTTTTACAAAAAAATTGAGCGCATTTTAATCTCAACCCCAATAACCCGCAATAAACACAAACGCCAATAACCCGCAACAAACACAAACACATTTTAAAATTAAATACAAACCCAACCCATTTAATTAACAAAACCCAACACGCACCCATACAAATACCCTCACACTCTCTCTCACATCTTTCCCCTTTTCATTTATTTTATTTTCTTTTTCTTTCTCTCATCATTTCGCATCCCCATCCCGCTTTTGCCCAGGGTTCATCTTATTGTGTGCATCGCCGTTGCACAACAGAATAGGCGATGGCATCCCCTGTCAGATGTTGCTCTGTTCATTAGTTGTGGCCTACTTTGTTGGTACATGGGGCCTTGCTGATGCGGCCATTCTGTTGTGTGCATGTGTGTGTTGTTTGCTGTTGTGGCCTAATCATCATTTATGTGTGGGTCTTTGTTCGCTGTTGCGGCCCAATCCATATGTGCATGGGCCTTTATTCGCTGATATGGCCCACTCGATTTGTTCATGGGCCTATGTAGTTGAGACCCGTTCCATTTGTGTGGGACTTTGATTGTTGATGCGGTCTAACTATTTGTGTTGGCATCTGGAATTATGTAGCACATGCCTAGGGCTTGGGCCTCAGTTAAGCATGCGGCCTTGCTTTGAGCCGCTCGGCCCCTGTCTATATTGTTAGCTTAGCCTTAGGCCTGACCACAATTATGGACGAGATTTTTGCCCACAAGCCTAGTGGGCCTTAGCCCGCCCCGAGATTGGTTAGTATCAAATTTTGTTATTGAGGACGGTAACATTATTTTCCATCGTCATGAGAATAACATTGACATGACAAACATTTACATGAAAACTAAATTGAAGTACATATATATTAAATTAATTATAAGACTTGCATGAGCATACATAGAATATTATAACTTGAAATCGATCCCAATTTAATCTTTGTAGTCGTATTTTGGACCATGCCAGAATTATGTTATTGATGATAAATACATTGATCGGTTGGCTTCATTCCCTTGGATATTATATGATATTTCAGATTGACAGAGAATTTATTGTTGTCCCTTATAGCATAGGCCTAATTCATGACTACAGATATTGACATCATGACATTTTCCTTTGGGCCACACATATAGAATTAGTCTCATGAAATATAATATATACAATGTAATCCCACAAATCAAATTGCTACAACTATGGAGTGTATTTTGATACCTGTAAGTTGTTACATTTACTTCCTGGCATACGATTACTTATATTATTTATAGTTACCTTCATTGTTATTATATGGATTTTATATGATGATGTACTTGATACCGCTCATTATACATATTTACTATTATATATGATGATGCACTTGATACTGTTCACCATACATGTTCTAGCCACTGTTCACATCTACTATACATGATATTCATTACACCAGACTACATGTTCGCTGATACTGTACCTGATACCAATACCGATTACTATTCCTATTGACATGCTTTTGATACTACACATGTTACGTACTTGTTATCTTATCTAATATTGCATCTAGAATAAAAACAGGAGGATGGGAAACTTATTATCTTGGAGGGTGCGGGAGAAACGAGTGATCATTACTGTATCCATATTTTTCACCTCTAGAAAAGAAGGGGGTACCTGACCTTTAGACGGTTGAGCAAAACCTACGTTTTGACCAACTTAAAACAGATACGCCAAACGTCTGATGACTAACAACCAGACGTCTGTATTGGTCCAAAAAGCACATTAAAGAGTGTTTTGGTCATAGAACATATTGGGATGGATTCTAGACTTCTCATATGGTTCACTAAAATAGAATATGACATTACTGTGTGTGACCATCTAATCAAGGCATAGAAATATTTTACTTAATAAAGAACAAAAATACATAAACAATCAAAAACGATTTACAATGAACTTCATGATTCTTCATGGCTTCAATGTTCCATTGCCCTATATCTTGAGTCCATCAACTCATCACCAATTGATGTCTGCCCTTGACATGATCAATATTAATTATCTGAGACTAAAACACTTTGAGACATTAGTTAACACATAATGTAGTGATCATCATCAAAACCATATTAGGCTTAATGGCCAATATTTGTTTGTTGATGTCATCATTTAACTTGGCTCTTGATATCACGTGTTGGGATCATGTGGATGACAGATAGACACTAGAGGGTGTGTGATTAGTGTATAAAATTTCTCTAGAAAATCTACCTAAGTTAACAATTATAGTTACCTAATATTAAATTAATCAACAATAACTATACTTGCTAAAGAGTATGCAGCTGAAATACAACACAATCAAGATATAATAGAAAATGCAAACCAGACAATGCAGACGCAAATAAGAAGATTTATACTTGTTCGCCCACACGCCGGGTTACATCTAGTCACTAAAGTCATACTTGGCTAATTCCACTATTTCGGATAATAGTACAACCACCTTGCCGCCAACAAGGATTTCCAACTTGCCTCTTTCCAAGATGTCTTACAACTCACCACATCAAACAATTGAGGATTTCCCTTTACAATTAAGAAGATGATATGCTTTTACCTATAGCCATGCTTGAAGCTTTGTGTTGTGTAGTGGCTATGATAGAAAACCTTGATATCTAAAGATAAGAATTTTGGCTTTGGAAGATCAAGGAAACATGGCCAAGAAAATAGAGGCCAATGAGAGGGTTTTAGCTTAAAAGCTTCTCTTTGAAAACGAGTTTTTTCTTAAAAAAAGTTTGATCATTAATGTTGATTATAACTCCAGCAACAAACCCCCATAATTATATGAACATTCGGGTCCAAAATGTTGACCAAAATGCCCCTCCAACGGTTAGAAAAACGGACAAAAATTTGACCGTTGTAGACTGTGCTGGTCTGAGTAGTCAACTATTGTTCATTGGATAGTCAACTACTTGGTCAATAGTTTACTCCTTGAACAACAGGCGTTGACTACTGGCTTAATCCAGTAAATCTCCAGAGCAGCCAGCGGCGTAGGAGTCGACACATATACAACTAGTAGTCGACTACTATTCTGATACGCATATTTGTATTAGAAAATCTAGGATCCACTATTCTAATCAATTAAAAACATTTTTACTGTAGTTCTAAGTGTGTGTGAGCTTCAATCAAGGCTTTAACAAGCTAAGACGAGATAAAATTTACATCATAAATACATATTACAATGAATTCTATGATGCATTCTTTGGCTCTCCAAGCTTCTTGTCTAGCTCTATTTGATCCATGTTCTTATTGAACTCACCAATCTTTGAGTGCTTTCTATGATTTGCCTTTAAACTCTTATACTTACATTCATAAATAATTGTAACGGCCGCTTTCCGACCGTTCGTATTTCACGCGTACTTCCCTCTTTTGTACGCGTATTTTTCTTTGCCCTTTCTTCTATCCGGAATATGCGATGTTATATGTTGTTGTGACCGTATGGAAGAGTAATTATTTGTGGGATTTTTAGTGAACGTCATTTCACGGGTCGTCCTCCCACAAATCAGCTTTGAATGATGGGGTGTTTTAGCCTCTAGACTTCAACGCTTAGTTTTTATTTTTATTTTCGTTTTCGATAGGCTTAGCTCGTGACCGGACCCCGTATCCTCGATCCTCTCGTCGTCACGGTCGTCCCGATATTTTTTTCATAATTTTCGGACACCGTTGGCTTGGCCAAGCACACTAATTATCTTCGAAGCCTGTTTAGCCCTAATCCATTTTGAAATTCAAAATTAACCCAAATCTCATGGGATTCTCATACATATCACAAGAGGGATTCTTGGGCTATCCTCACTCTTTATCACCCTAAGCTATACCCCCTCTCTCTCACTCTCTCCCTCCCATTTTGCTTAAATCCACCCCCTTCATACCCCTATTTAGCAAACTCCATATGTTATATCTCCCTCACTCAATGAACTAGGGTTTCTCATCTTTGGCAGCCGCCACCTCCATTAAACCACGCACCCGAGCTTCTCCCAATCCCCGGCGATCTTCCTCCTCCTCCTCTCCTCCCCGCAACCCCAAGAAATCCGGCCAAGCCCCCTCCCTTCGTCGTCTCCACGCAAAAGCCACCCAAACTGCCGCTTGCTGCTCCTACCCGCCGGCCAGCCCTTTTTCGACCGACCTCGCCGCCACACAGCCACCCTCCGGCCTCCCCTCCTCCTCGACAACATCTTCCCCCTCTCCCCTACACTCTCTCTCTCCCTAAAACACCTCTCAAAATCACCCTAAACCTGCCATTAGCCGCAACAAAACACAGCAGCTGCCCGCCGGAAAACCTCCACGGCCGCCGCCCTCCGGCGACCAGCTCCGCCACCTACGGCCTCCCCTCGACCCCCTCTATCACCTGCAAGTGTCCCCTTGCCCCTCAAGCCGCGATAATCCCGCTGCGATCCAAAACAGCGACCCAGTGTGCAAAACTGTCCTTTTCGCCTTCTTACGACCGGCCGTCGTTGCGCGCAGCCTCCGTCAGCCACCCATCAGGCCGAGCAACCCCCTTCGACCTCATCCAATCCCCGGCAGCCCCCGTACGTTGACGAGTCCACATACGTCGCCGATCTCGTGTGTTTTCCCCGACGTCGTAGCCGCCGTGTTGATTCGTTGCGCTACTCTCAACCGGAGAGATCCCGACGCCATACCCGCTGTCCGTTCCAGTCTCGCTGCGCTACCCGCAGCCGAGACGATCCCGAGACGATACTTACTGCGCTACCCGCAGTCGAGGACACCGAGCACATCCGCCGTTCAGACCCGACGTCCGATCTACGTTCAAATGTCGTAAAGTTTAGTCCCCTAACTCGTAGTAAGAACCCAAATCATAGCAAACCAAAACTTAATCTAAAAATCGCCAACAGTAACTAAATTTACTTTCTGCTCCTTTAAAATGATGTGGAACCGTAGATCGACGATCGGACTGATTTGACTGTGCACATAGGATAGAATCGTCGGATATGCTGAACGGACATCTTGACATGTGACTGTTAGGGTAGTCACGTTTAACCTAGAAATGAACCTTAATAAGATTAATGATGAGCGTGACCTGACACCGTCGCTTGACTCGTTTCAAATGACCCCTTACCGACGCTCCGACTCGACGAGACGCTCCCGACGGACATACCGCTCACCACCGCAGGTAAGAGTGTTCACTTGCGCAGTTTCGGCCACGTTTAGGCCATTGTCTTCTTTAAACTGTGAAAAGAATAAACAAGAGAACTAGACATGAAATGATAGCGTCTGGGACACCCCACGACAGCCTGGACTTGACGACGAAGTCCGGGCACAACAAACTGACACCCTAGGTTCTATCTGTGTGTGCGTGCGTGTGTATGGACCCCGTAGAATGAACTCCTTACCACTTGTCATGTCATGAAATATTACAAAAGTCTACGGGCATTTCGGACGCTCTCCAAATTAGAGAGAGTGGTCCCTGTTTTACAAAAAGCCTACGGGCGTTTCGGATGCTCTCCAAGCTAGAGAGAATGATCCCTGTTACGGATTCACCTATGAGATGTTCGGTGCTCACCAAGGGAGTGAGAGTCACGTTACGGATCGTGGGGATAGAGGCACTCGTCAAGCTAGAGCGAGTGGTCCTATATTGTCCTGTCTTGAGCACTCGGGTTGGGGTAGGGTTGAGCGGTCGCACGGTTAGAAGGGTTGATCCCCCTCTACCGTAAGGCGTGAACCATTCGTGACACACACGGTACTTCATGTCTTGTCTTGTAGCCAGTAGCACACGCTACGGCTATTGCCTGTCACGTTTACTTTTCAGCGTTGCCTTTACTTTCTTGCACATATACATATCTGTCATGCTGTTGCATCATCATCATGTAAACAAACTTTAAATTGACATCCTTAAAATGTTATACACCTTGCAGTGGAGTCTTCTCACGTTTACTTGCAGACTTCGCCTGACGTACAACCACTTTCTCTTAGTGTTTGTACGTCAGGTATCGAGACAGAGTTAGTAGACCAGGACCCAGTACCAGAGGACTTGGAGCAGGAGTACGTTGCTGATCAGGAGTACGACCCGAGTGAGGACCAGTCTTAGAGGTTCCTCAGTTGCTGACTTTGGAGTTTTAGTCGCTTTCTAGTTTGGGTGCGTAGCACTTTTTACTTTTAGTTTTAGGTTGGGTGCGTAGCACCATTAGTTCCCTTTTTCTGCAGTTGTAGCCATGCTGGGCATTATTTCCTTTTTAGACTCTGTACTTCTGGATATCTTTGTGGAATAAAATGAATGCATCTTTTCTTTCAGTACTTTCTGTTGTTCCGAAATTTATATATGCAAGGACATGTTTCTATCTTTCGTGTTCCTCACAGACGCTTATTGGGTCCGAGCCTCACAGCTCCGGCCCATGCGGACCTTAGTCACGTCTCGCTTCCGTCGTTTTGGAAAACGGGGCGTGACAATAATAGATGACTAGAAATTGCACGTGCACATGGTGCACGGGATCCAAGGAAAACACACACACAACGAAGGCATTACCCGCACGTAGAAGGAAATGAGCGGGAAGTGTAGGTGGGTGTGTGTGGGTAGCGTCTATGGGTCAAATGGAGAAGAGCAGATACGTAAGTGCAGAAAAACCGGGGGCCAAAGTGTAAAAAGCTCGATGGCAAGGACGTAAATAGGAGAAAGATGGCAAGGTTTTTTTGGGTGTTATGAAAAATGAATGGCATGCATGTAAATAATTGAAAGGGGGGAGTTGTTTGAGATGTTGAAAAAACATGGCACCAATGTAATTAAGTGGGATGGTGTGGGTTTTTGGTTGAGGCGTGAGGTGAGGCAATTACCCTTGTGCCATTGTCTCCTGTGGCGATGTGACATTGCCACGTGGGACAATGGCATAATTGTACTTCCCTATTTTATAATATATATATATATATATATGTTCATCATCAAACCTACACGGGATGAGACTCAATATCTCAACAGTTCTACCGAGACAGATTTGAAATGAGGTGGACTAATAGGAACCAAAAGGAAATCTACGGGTTTATTAGAATAAACTGAAAATAAATGGATAAGTGATTACAATTTTAGGGGTAATCGCCCTCCCAAGACGCTGATTTATCAGTGACGTCCGCACCTTCTGGATGAACTAAGAGAATTCTCTCTATTATGAAAATAATCAAACAACACATGAGCTAGGGCCGGCCGGCTCCATCCCCTTTTATAATAATCCCCCCTAATTGTCTAATTACCCAAATACACCTACACTAATAAAAATAACACAAAATCCCCAAATCAGCCCCTAATGGCCGGATCTATCATTACTCCACCCCCGAAAAACCACATTGTCCTCAAGGTGGTGCATGAAATCTCTGGCGGTCCTACTCCAAGGGAAAGTCGACATCCCCTCCGGGCTCTTCATCATCTACTATGTCTTTCTCGTCGTCCCTGGCTATCAGCACTTGCAGCTTGCGCACCCCCGCAATGGTGCCCTGGAGTGAACTTCTCATTACATCTTAAACACAGCCCTTTCTAAATCTACTCGCTCATCTCAGCGTCAGTCATCCGCCTAAACTGACCCCCTGCTGGCGATGCGCTGCTCTTCTCCACAGTCTTCTCAATACTCGCCTGATCCACCCATGTAGCTGCCTTCTGTTCTCCAGTCGATGTCTGGCTGCGGAAAATAGGTCCACTCCAACCACCTCTCGCCTTTCTCTCCTCCAACTGGCAGTCCTTCGCCATCTGAGCATACTCCATGGCCTCCATCAGGTCCTGAGGCTTTTGCATGCGGACCTCTGCACGAATAGTAGCCTTCAGCCCCTTCATGAAGGTGCTCTCCATCATCTCGTCGGACACCCCACACATATGTCCTGACAGTGCCTCAAACCTCTCCAGATAGTACCTCACAGTGTCATCCTGCCTAAGTGACAAGAGCTACTCCCTCACATTTCCCATATTGGTATCTCTGAACCTCTCCACCATCTGATCCCTGATCTCCTCCCACGAGTGAAAAGGACGCATCTCATCCTTACATTGGTACCAAGCGAGGGCCTTCCCATCTAGACATATAGCAACCGCCTTCAACTTCTGCTCCGTTGTCATGCCAGACCCTAAAAAAATCTCTCTGCCCTGTAAATTCACGACACTGGATCCACCCCCTCGAATACATGCATCTTCAGCTTCTGTACCATGTCCATCGTGTATGTCCCCTGGTCTCCTCGTCCCCCGTCGTGCCTAGGCTGGTGGTAAAGCTGCCACCTCTCCTGGTGCCGCTCATAGCCCCCTCGTGGGCCTCCCTCACGAACTACGTGACCCCCTCGTGGGCCTTCTCGTTCCCCATGTCCTCCCCAGCCGTCGCCTCCAAACCTACCCTCGTGCTCATCCTGGAAGTCTCTGTAACCTTCCTCAAACTCTCCAGGACGTCCCACATGGGTGCAGGGTAGAGGTCGTCCTCTGTCATCGCCACACCGAGGGCTGGGAGAGTCTCGAACCCCTCCCCCATCATCGTCATACTCCTGAAAAATTCCCGGATCAAAATCATCGTCAAAACCACGCGCCGGATCCTCCGAATAAGGATGAAATCCTCTAAAAGACTCCACGCCTCCTCGATGCATGTCGGACACCCCATGGGGGGTTCGTTGAGTGTCGGTGGGGCCCGGGCGGCCCCGGGAAAGAGCCGTCGGGCCCTGCCGACTGCCGCTAAGGCCCAGGGGCCCTGTCGGTGATCGGCAGGGCCCGACGAGGGCCCCCACCTATTCGCCTAGGGCTGTTGACCCCGAGCAGTGGTTGCGGGGCCACGCCGAGGCCTGTGGGGGCCCGCGGGACCCTGGGGAGGAGTCTCGGGTTCCTGCCGTTGCCGCTGCTGCCTGTGGAGAGGCCGGCTAGAGCCGTCGGCCTCTCAGGTATGCTCCTCCGCCTCTGGGTCGCTGCTATCGAGATTCGTGAGCCTCTCGTCTTCCAAATCCCTTGCTACATGCTTCCCCTTGTCCAAAGGTAAAGCCTTTGCCGCTGTTTTAGGGTTTGTGTCGCCTCCGTTCAATTTCGTCGAGATCTCTCCAAGTAGAAAGATGATTTTTGTTAGGGCTTCGTTGTGTTGATCCAATTTCGACTCCACTTTCGTGAATCGTTCATCATGCGCCGCCAGAGTTTCCTTTATACCCGTGATCTCCCACATAAATTTCTCATCCAACGCATCGATCTAATCTTTGGATCTCGTAGCTGCCACCATGGATCGACTTGCTCTGATACCAAAATGATAGGAACCAAAAGGAAATCTGCGATTTTATTAGAATAAACTGAAAATAAATGGATAAGTGATTACAATTTTAGGGATAATCGCCCTCCAAGACGCCGATTGATAAGAGACGTCCGCACCTTCCCGAAGAACTAAGAGAATTCTCTCTCTATTATGAAAATAATAAAACAATGCATGAGCTAAGGTCGGCCGGCTCCATCCCCTTTTATAATAATCCCCCCTAATTGTCGAATTACCCAAATACCCCTACCCTAATAAAAATAACACAAAATCCCCCAAATCAGCCCTTAATGGCCGGATCTATCAGCGACACAAGAGAGGACGACACGGCAACGAAAAGCGCCAATAAAAAAGTAAAAGAAATCATCGAGGAAGAAATCAAACAAAACGGCAGAACTGATAGGGCGGAATGCTCTGGCCTCTAATGCAGTCGGATCTGTCCTGATCTGTGCAAATCCACACGCGACGACAGCGTTTGGGCAGAAGAGTGCCTTAATGAGTTCAACAGCGCACGCTTCCCGTGTGCCTAGGCCGCTAAAGGAGGGGTGAAAGACGCGCGCTTCACACGTGCCTTCCCACCTACGACAACGCAAGTGGCGCACCAACCTGAGCCGCACGCAGTGTGCCCTTTCCGTGCAGGTGGGCCGCGGCTGCTGGAACGGGTAGCACGCCCGATGACGTGAACGGCATGCCTGCCTCGCCCGCAAAGGCACAGGTAGTGCGCCCTTCCTGCGTGGTGGGCCGCAGCCACTGGAGGGGGCGCCACCATGGGCCGCGCCCAACGACGCAAGTGGCGCGCCACCATGGGCTGTGCCCAACGCCGCAGGTGGCGTGCCCTCCTGGGCCACCCGCGAGGGAGCACGCAACGCACCTGAGTGGGACGCACACGACGACACGGGCGACGATTTTTTTCCGCGCGACAGGCACGTGCAAGATGGAGAGGGTGGCAAGCACTTCCCGTGTGCATGGCCTATGCACGAGGGTGTCTAGAAGGTGATTTTCACCCAAAGGGGCTGTAAACGACCCCCCAACACTTGGAGTGGCGATGATGACATATGGCCTTGGGGAGACGACGGCAAGGGTGGCCACGGCTGGCTGGGGTGTTGGAGGGCGGAAGGCCCTAAGCGAACGACGACGAGGCGGGGAGAGCTCCGATGGAAGATTTTGGGGGTCCCACCGCTCCAAATCTAAACGCTTACTAGCAATTTCATAATGGACAACCCAGTTGGAGAGCTGGGCAAGGTAAATTGGCACCGATTCGAGAATTCAAAAGCTGAAGATGCCAATCTTTAAGGAAAAATATGCCTATGGATGGGTGTACTGCGCCGATCGATATTTCACATTGAACAAACTGACAGAGGAAGAGAAGCTGATGACGGTGGACATATGCTTGGAATGAAAGGCCTTAGCATGGTTCCAATAGAGAGAGCAGAGATAGCATGTGCGTTCTTGATAGAAGTTTAAAGATTACATGTTTTCACGACTCACACGGCGGTGTTTTGCACGAACATCGCTTTGCACTCAAGTAAGAGGGGCCAGTCGGAAAGTACAGAGAGAGATTCGAGTTACCATCGGGCTGAGTGAGAGGGATATCGGAAGTGGTGTTGGAAGGAAACTTCATGAAGGTGCTCAAGGTCGACATTCAAGCCGAGCTATGTCTTTTGATGTCGATGGGGCTAGGAGAAATAATGAAGATAGCACTGATGATCGAAGACATGAACATGGTAAGAGAGGACGAGCACCTTCATTTGGAGTAGGCCGCAACATGTGGATCAATCAACGCAACCCAACAGCAGTTTCTGAAATTCCACCTCGAGGACAGGGTGTTTCGTTAGGAGGGGAGTAATGTGATACGATTTGTAGAATTTAACGAGAAGAAAAGAAATTTAAAAGTGGAAAGTGATATTAAGATAGACGATCCCTTCTGGAGTGGATCTCTCCCTAACTTGAATTGATGGATCAAGCCTAATCCTCCAAATCCCTAACAAGAAAATACTCTCAGATGATCGTTCTTCGATAAAAAAATAAACTAGGGCCGGCTCGTAGGCTTTTAACCCCTCCTAATCATGAAAATAAGTAAAAGACTAATTAGCTCTCTAAAGGCTAAACACACAACTCGACTAATGAGCGAAAACCCTCTAATTGCTAAACACACAACTCGCTAATGATCAAAAGGACAAGTCACCCCCTTGGGTGCGCGTCGCTCCGGCTGGTGTAGTCCCGGATCACATCATTACTCCCCCCCAAAAAATGAACCTTGTCCTCAAGGTTGCAGTCTGATGATGGCGTCCATCTTCTCTAATCTAAGTGTGGGCACGACTCTGCCTTGTCCCCACCTCCGTCAAGCAACACCACAAGATCCTCCTCTGCTACCACCTCCAGCTGCATGGCCCTCCCTATGCAACGATACCCTGGTGTGAACCTCTCGTCACACTTGAAGCAAAGGCCCTTGGCCCTCCGCTCTCTCATCTCGGCCTCTGTTATGCAGCGAGTCTGTCCTCCCGGTCGCGTCTCTGTCGCATCCCCCTTGCCGTCGCTGGTGCCCCCACAGTGATCTGAGTTGTCTCAGTAGGTGCTGTACTGCGGGATGTCGATCCGCCCCCGACCCCCTAGACTCTCTTCAGCCAACATGTCCTCCACTCTCCTGGCCACCCGCATATGACAGTCAACCCCTGATGGTCCTGTGCTCCCAGTTCAGCTCTCACCGCCGGTTTCAGCCCCTTCAAGAAGTTCCCCTCCATCGATTCCTCAGATACACCCTCCACTCGGCTCGAGAGTGTCTCAAACTTCGCAATATAGTCCCGTACGGACCCATCCTGCCTTAATTTGTATAACTGCTCAAACAGCCCTCCCACATGGGTCTCCTGAAACCTCTCCATGAGACACTCTGTCAACTCCCTCCACATCTGTATAGGTCTATGCCTCTGGGTCCACCTGTACCCCCCAAGAGCCTCACCGTCAAAGCTCAGTGCTACTACCTTCAGTCTCTCCGCCTCAGTGAAGCCAGTGACATCAAAATACCTTTCAATTTGGTAAATCCACCCATCGAGGTCCTTCCACTCGAACAGTGGTGCCTTCAACTTCCTCGTCCTTGTCTCTGGGTTGGCATCACCTCGTGGTGGCCCTTCCCTGTTAGCTGCCTGACGTCTCTGGTAAGGATGCTCCTCCGCTCTCCACTGCCCTTCATCTCCCCTGGCCCTCTCGTTGGCGAGTACGCCCACATCATCCCACTCATCAACATGCTCCTGTCGGGGTCCCCCATGTAGCCATCCTCCTTCGCCGCCTCCAAACGGAGGTGGATCTCGTCCCGTGGACCCCCGATATGACCTCCACCCGTCGACGCCCCCAAAAGGAGGGGGAAATCGGCCCGCGGGCCCCAGGTGGGCCCGCCCACTGCGGTCGCCCCCGTCAGGGGCGGAAATCCACCTGCGCCCCTTGGATGGGGGCGCCATCCTCCGCCGCCCCCGTCAGGGGCAGATAACCCCCCGTGCCCCTAGAATGGGGGCGCCATCCTCCGCCGCCCCCCGGGGGCGGATCCCACCTAACGGCCCCGCGAGGGGGCCGATGGTGTTCGCCGCCCCGTAGGGGGCGGTTACCCTCCGATGACCCCCAGGGGGCCGCCCGTCCTGGCCGCCCCCCGTTGGGGGCGGCCGTCCACCTGCGGCCCCCTGGTGGGGCCGCCCGCCATACCCTTGCCCTACGACGTTTTTCCAGGTGGGGGAAACCCCTCCTACAAACCCTAGGGTTTGTCCGCCGCCGTCGCCGTTGACCAGGGTTGTTCGCGAGATCAGATCTGAAGATCCCGACGTTTTCGGATTCGGATCTCGCTGAAAAAATTGCTGCTGAAATATCTTCGCTACCTCGGCAAATCCATCCATCTCGCGCGAGTGTTGCTCCGAGATCCGTTTCATATTCTCTTTCATGGCCGTGTTCACCTCTGCCTTGATCTCGTCCTTCATATCTGTCATCTCCTTCCTCAACCCCGAGATCTCTGCATCGAGTCGCTCCTCTAGAGTTTTCGTTGCAGCCACTCGTGTGTTCGTCATAGAATCGACCGCTCTGATACAAAATTGATACGATTTGTAGAATTTAACGAGAAGAAAAGAAATTTAAAAGTGGAAAGTGATATTAAGATAGATGATCCCTTCTGGAGTGGATCTCTCCCTAACTTGAATTGATGGATCAAGCCTAATCCCTCAAATCCCTAACAAGAAAATACTCTCAGATGATCGTTCTTCGATAAAAAAAATAAATCAGGGCCGGCTCGTAGGCTTTTAACCCCTCCTAATCATGAAAATAAGTAAAAGACTAATTGGCCCTCTAAAGGCTAAACACACAACTCGACTAATAAGCGAAAACCCTCTAATTGCTAAACACACAACTCGCTAATGATCATAAGGATAAGTCACCCCCTTGGGTGCGCGCCGCTCCGCCTGGTGTAGACCCGGATCACATCATAATGTTAGGCTGCTTATGGGCAGTGCAAAAGGGGACGACGACTAGCTCAAACCCCTAGGAATAGTTTTGTAATTTTGGTTGTTTCTTACTAGGGGATTATGTTATAAATAAGAATGCAAGGGCCATTAGTGTGCATGCATGAAAAATTATGAGAGAATAGTAGTTATTATTTTGATTTTTAGCCCTAGGTTATTGGGAGAGTTGGCCTTCCTTTCGAATTGGATGCCGAATCTTGAAGTTCCACAAAAATATCAATAAAAATCTTATCTTTTGCCTTAATCTCTGCCCCCAATCCTATCAAGGCATCAATAAATTCTTTTGTTCTGCTGACTTAACCCAAAGCCACTTTGTTTAAGGCCTCTAAATAAACTAAAGAACAAAATCCCATGAATTTCTATTGCAGTAGTCGATGGGTTTTCTATGTTATTATGTGTTGTGTATGTGTGAGCTTGAGGGATTGAGAGGGAACGGAAGGGGTTCCATAAATAATATATGATACCAGATCACAGCATAGACAACTTCTCCATAGTATCCATGACCTAATAAGTTCATCATTGTGCCTAAATGTAATGGTCACTGGGGACCAGCAACTCCAGTATGACCCATGACCTTTCATTCATCAAGTTTGTCAAACAACCATGCAGGTACGAGAAGCACTACTGATGGCCCTTCAAAAATGTGTTCAGTGTGAATGCACACTGATTGCTAAACTGATAGAGGGTTAATGTACAAGACCTGCTTCCACCTCATGGACTACCTAAATCCTATAGGCTATAAATCCAGCACAAAATGGGAACATTCCTTAATTCCGTATTTAGTTGAATGGAATATTCCCAGCATGCACCAATTCCAACTGCTAAGTGTGGAAGTAATGGCAGATGTGTCTTTCACGTAACTTACGATTTCTAGTGTTGATATGGAATTATTAAGATTTCGAATTTTAATATGGTAACATGCAATGTTTTGATATATAGGGAAATAAAAGGCATTACCATTTTTTTATCATTATCCATGACTTACTGATCAAAATGAGGTTAGGTATGGGGCATGGCACCTAGTTCATAAGGCCCTACTGACAGATTGAGCATATTTATGTGAGTCTGTGACTGATATCACCTTAACAACAAACCTCTTATAAATTGGCGAGGAACCCTCTGACCAATTGTATCTACTGCAGCCATATGTCTTAATTACAAAATTTTTAAGAAATAAATACAGTTTTTTCTTTTTATCCTCTAGAAAATCAATTTGGAAACTGAAATGTCAATATCCAAGTGCCTAAGATTGCTAAAACGTGAATAATCAAGAAAGTAGATGTCACCAACTTGGCAATGGATATTGGTGAGAAAGAATAAAAGTTAGGCAAGACAATAATTTGCTCAGAAGAAAAAATGGAGAGAAAAAATTAGTTTAATAGATTAAGATATGCAAAAGGATAAGTGGATTCTAACCCTGCTGAATTTGATATCTGGAATTCCATCTCTGAAAACTACTTCACCCAAAGAATCTTCCAAATCCTGATGACATATTAATACATCAAGAAATTAGATGATACATTAGATTGTACAGTGCTTTACGATGAGAGAGAAAAGCAGAAATCACAAGCCAAAACTACAATTCAAGTACTACATGGTGTACGATCTACATAATGCGAACTGTATGCTACAGTTCAGACAAGGATATCTTCAAATACAAAGACGACGACGATGACGACAACAAAGATCTATTCCACACCTTCCGATGCAAAGTTATAAAAAGAAGAACAAGAAAGAAGATATAATCATAATAGCCATCTTAGACTTGCTTTGTGAACCTTATATAATCTCACAAAAACTTGCATGATGATTTAGTATGTAATAGTCAAGGAAAAGGAGACAGTCATCAATGGGAAATTACATAACACTGAATCAGTCATTAGGGGTATAGATTCTTAATTTCTATAAAACTGAGACAGAACTGAAAATCCATGAAGCATCAACATATGACTCCAGTGAATCTGATAGCTATTACATCTCGTCAAATAGCATTTCCTTTTATATCTGTTTTTGTACTTTCCCTTGTTCTTTTTCCAGTTCATAGATGTTTTTAAAAATATATTAACAAATCTATTCCAGTTTACATGGGTTTGAATGTCCTGTAGCTAAATCTTTCTTAAGTGCCACACACCCTAAGTTGTTATAAGATGCATAATACACTGGTCACTAAACACCCAAAGTGTAATTCCTTAATTTCTACAATTTAACATCTGTAAATCAGGTACTTTGACTCAGTAGGAAACTTCACATCTGTCAAATAATCAATGTTACTGCAGTCCCCACAAATTAAAAGCCATACTGGACTTCTGAGGTCACCTTTCAAAGTAATAGAAATCCCAAGGGTTTTGCACGTTCGTCCACCCGTCGCAAAAGTTCTATTCATGCAAAACAGTTAAATTTGTAAATGGTAGATGAATGGGCAAAACCCCTTGGGTTCACCATATATTTTATGTTTTGGGGTTTTAGAATATATAGGTCAAAATGAATGGGTTCCAATCCTCCTAAAAATAGCATGGGTTGGAGTTTTAGAGTCACATATGAGACTTAGCCTCATATGTCATATGATACATGTTATTCTCATATATTCATATATATATATATATATGGGCAATCTTCCATTGCGAAAAAGGGGCTTTTCGCACCGTGCGAAAAGAATTTTATCTTTTTTTTGAAATTTTTTTTTTCAAAATTTTTTTTTTTTGATGTTTAATCCATACAATTATATACCCCAGGGAAAATAATGGGTGAACCCGTTGGGCATTAGAGCACCCATCCACCCGTTACAAATTTAACGGTCTCAAAACGTGCGAATTTGATGAAATGCCTTGATCGAAGGCCAAATGACATTATTTCTCAACCATTATTTTTTGAGGGGGGTATAACAACATATAATGAGGGTGGAAAAAAGAATTTTTGAAAAAAAAATTCAAAAAAAAGATAAAAACATTTTCGCACGGTGCGAAATGTTCTCATTTGAAAATTTTCCTATATATATATATATATATATATATATATATATATATATATATATATATAGAATAATGGGTATCATATGCCATATAAGGTAAATCTTTGCCCTCTCACATAAAGTGTGCAAATACATGGGCTTGTACTTGGTTGTACCCGCCCCCTTTATGTGAGAGGGCATATGCCTCATATGGCGTATGATACCCATTATTCTCATATTCATATACACACACACACACATATATATGAGAATAATGGGTATCATACGCCATATGAGGCAATGCCCTCTCACATAAAGCAACCAAGTACAAGCCCACATGGGCTTGTACTTGGTTGTACTTGGCTGCTTTATGTGATAGGGCATATGAGGCACTTTGCCTCAAATGGTGTATGATACCCATTATTCTATATATATACACACACACACATATAATTTTCATGTGAGAAAAGTCCTCGGTACAAAAGGCATGAGAAAAGCATTTTGTGGGGTTTTTTCAATGATTCAAACCGTTGAATGATCTACACATATTAATACATCTACATACCAAAAATCAAGAAACCCCCCCCCCCCCCCATTTCTCTCTTGATCAGATCGATACAAACCGTTGAATTTGTCATGGCTTGATCAATGGTCAAATCCTCCTAGGATTCACCCATTTTCCCCCTAGGGTACATAAACATATGGATTAAACTTAGGGGAAAAAATTCAAAAAAAAGAAGAAAAAATTGCATGATGTATCATGATCATGTGCAAAAATTTCACACAGGATCATGTCTCACTCACTCACTCACTAACCCACACACAACCCCCCCTCCCCGATAATCAGCTATTAAGTTTATTGTGTTCTCACCCACGTCAAAAACTAGAGTTTCACACTCATATGTTTTCTTTTTAAGTTTAACCAACAACATGAGTATTCTGATGCAGGTATCAGCCTCAATACTGCTTCCACCAAAGGAATATGCATATGTTAAATATCTACAGTAATTCTAAACTACAATTGTCATTCTAGTACTCACTTAATTGTTATTTATAAATATTTTATTTATGGCACGCGGTGATGCCATCACTGTGAGGCAAAAATCTAGAGAACTGTGAATAGGAAATGGCATAAATATGCATATTTCATTTTAAATAAAAGTAGTCAAGATCCGCTTAAGATGGAGAATTAACAGCATAGAAATGAAATGTAATCTCTCTTTCTGACAAACATCACAAGAATCAGGAGTAATCCGATCCTTCAAGACACAAACTAATTGCACGGCCAGATAAATGCAGAAATATGAATAAGAACTGTTTGTCCAATTAAGTACCATGGTCACACGACGCAGATTAGACCCCGGCCTGACAATATCCATTAGAGTCAAGTCATTAACAAGAGATCCCCAGTCGCCGTTTACTATATGCATTATGGATGCAAGCATAGCAAATTGGTGTTTCTTCTCCATCTGACAAAGTAGACCAAAATCGAGAAACCTGAAATTGATAAACCAGAGGGGGAAAGAGTTATGAACGACAACAGATAGCGCACAAAACCACTCAAAAGGCCTCTGGTTTCCATAAAACAAAGAATCAGCGTGAGGACAAAATTGACACTAATAGGGTACATACTACATATGAATTTATTGCATCTAAAGATCCTTCATTAGCACTTCTGATGTCGATATATATTTCTACACTAGAAACTAAATGCATATTGTAAAACATGGTACTTTTCACCATATACCCGAGGCATCCTTCTGGTGTATAGCGCAAGTTGCCGGGATGTGGATCAGCATGCAACAAGCCTGTTTCAAGGAGTTGAACTAGTGATGCTTCCACTCCCTTATTCACCTTGAATTCACACAAACATGAAATAAGCATTGTCAATGGATCTACAGATTACTATTTAGTCAAACATAACACTAAAAATATGCTAAAATAATAGCATGTCTGGCTAAACCAGAAGCAGTTCCATAATAGTTAAGAATTATCAAAAGGCTAATAATTATAGCTCAAATTGAAGCAAGCACAACAGCTCCACCATTGTATAATACTAAAGACAAATTTCATAAGTATATTCAGTTTTAGTAAAATACAGGCCAACTTCTGATAGCTCGACAAAATTATGGTTGAGATGTTAAACATCATGTGAGTATTTATCTGGCAAGTTCTAATATATTCCACATGTTTTGGCATTCAAGAAGTTTGCAGTTGTGGAATTGCAAAGCCAATTTGTGCTATATATTTTTCTTTTTTCCTAATGGCAAAGCCAGTTCCTGATATTCACGCTCTTAAAATAACAGAATATCTGGCTTGACCAGAAGCAGTTTCGTAATGTTAAGGATTATCAAAAATGCTAATTATAGCTCAAATTGAAGCAAGCACAACAGCTCCACCATTGTATACTGCTAAAGATAAATTTCATAAGTATATTCAGTTTTAGCATAATTCAATTCTGCTTTTAAATGCTTTACAAGTTAATGGTGGAAATGTTAACATCAAGCGAGTACATTTATCTGGAAAGTTCCAATAAATTTCACATGTTTTGGCATTCAAGGGGTTTGCAGTTGTGGAAATGCAAAACCAATTCATGCTATATTTTTTTCTTCTTTTTCCTGGAGTCAAAATGCTCTGGGCATGATTCATCAGATAGAAAATGCCAATGAAGGAGGGAGGCACCATGAAAAGCGAAGAGAAGGGCTCCCATATTGGGGTAGAATGCTTCCAGCAATGGAGAAAGAACAACCTTGCTTTAACACTGGTTAATTCAAATAAAATTAAACAAGCATATGAGTGCATGCAATTTGGTGGACAAGAAATAAGAAACAAGATAATATTGTGAAACCTATTGTAGTTTTATTGCAATCTATAATTAATGTTCATAGTTAATGACGTCCTGGAGCACATGTGGTTCATCTTTTTACAAGGAAATAACATAACTCGTTTTCATAAAGCATACAAATGTCATTATTGCAGACAAACATTTATCCACGACGCTTAAGGCTAAAAGATTAATTATCCTTCCATGGATCAAAATAGGAAAAATTATATATCAAAGAAGAAGAAAATAATAGACGAGGAAAGGGTACAAATTATTCTGATTAACCATACTAAAATGTGCTGAGATACTCCAACAAGCATGATGGTTTCATCAAAGAATGTGACTTTGCTTCAAAGAGAATGAAAAAACAGATGCACACAGACAAAGAACCTAACATAGTTTTTTTGCAGAATTACCAAATCGAGAAGACGGGTTTTTGCCTCCAGCTGTTGCCTCTGTGAGTACTCAGTTTTCTCATTACCAACCCCACCTGATTGTAAAAGCAAGTCATTGGGACTTTCACCCATTACCCATTCCATTGTCAGGACTTTCTTCCTGGTTAGATGTCTAAACACTTTTGGAACAACAATAAATGGATATTGGGAGTGGAGTTCCTGTGGAATAGTGATAACTGTGTTATGGTTGTGGTTCATCTATAACAGTGAAGATGTTAAAACATGATATATATCATAAATTAATTCGGACTGAGGAAAAACAGTGGAAGGAGAAAGTACCGAAAATTTGGCAGCATTTGCAGCTTCTAATGTGTAATCCAACTCGCCAACTAAACCTTTGCCAAGCTCATCAGCATAGAGAGAGAGATCACTCTTTCTCTTTGCTATTTTTCTTAAAAGTTCCAACTGCATTTTTTTTAAAAGTACTAGTGAAGTCAGATGGTCAATTTTCTGATAGAACATCTAGACAGAAATTATATGTAATGATATCTCACTGCTTCAATTTATGAGTCCAATCAACTATATAACAAAGTAGTATATTCAGAGTACCTAGTATGCAAAAAATGTGAGAGGAGTTGTACATCCAGTATATTATCTACCATTGACTACAGACGCACTTATCAAAACACTTCATTTATGTGTATCAATGGTCGGACACTTAAGGTCACTTCGCATCGAGGTTCGAAATCTAGGTCTTGGTATTGGCAGACAATTTATAGTGTTGGTATTAGATAATGGCTGTTACGGAAGTATCGGGAGATACGTTAATTAGATGTTCAGACATTACATATTCATTACTTTTGCTCAACATAGCTGTTAGTCTAGGTGGATCTTCATCTTCAAATAAGGGCTTCATCTATCCATAGATCGTATCTATCGTTGAGGACCATCTCATTTTCTAACCTATTCGATCAACCGGATAATAATTCACATCTTAATTTTGATTGTTAAATGATATTTTGTTCAATTATATGACATAAAACAGAATTTCAAACTTCAGTAGTTCTTGATTCTCCTATTGTATTAGTTGTTATCAGTTACTATTGATGGTCTGTCAGTTTTGGATGTAACGTATCAGCATGCTCAGTACAAGAGATATGTATTGGCATCGGTTAAGATTTCGACCCTTGCTTTTCATGCACTTCAAGGAATAAAATTATGATGATATCGCTATTTGATTTACTGTTAGCATTAGTTGCTGCATGATCAAGTCTATTGTACTAAAGAAAGGTATAAACTTATTTTAAACACCAAACAGTCAGATGGATTTTTGGATGCAAACCTACTTACGGACCTGTTCCAGCGTCATCTTTTCAGTAGATTCCACTTTAGGACACCCAGACACATGAAACGAGTAATGTGAGGTGCCAGCAGTTGGTCAAAATAATAATTGCATCAAGAAATCTTTTGATAGACGTAAAGCACAAGATGCTTGCTTCAACACGTAAATCTAACTATAGAAGGACAACATTGAAATATAATTACTTGAGAATAGAATAATGGTGAAGGCAAAGGCTGTGAGCAACAGAAAAAATCAAAGGCAAAATCAAGGATATAGAAAGACCCGTCTTAAATCCGGGATAGGAAAATTCAGTCCCTAACCAGAATGAAAAGATACCTTTAACTAGAAAAAGCTTCAAAACAAGCTCAACTGATCATAAATAAACTTCATTTAACAAAATCTCTCTCTAATTACAAACAAGGCATAAAGCCCTTTTTATAGCAAAAGCTAAATTAAAGAATAAGGAAACTAATTCAAAATAAATAAATAAATGCATTTATAGATAAGGTTACTGATGAAGGCCCCATGTTCACCAAGGTTTCCAAGAACAAGATTTTGCCAACAATGACGAAATCAATCAGAATTTTATTAAGTAGAAGTATAAATTATAGAACAAAAGAAAAAGGGAAAATGAGAGATAAATTTCTCTATTGATCATCGATACCTTCCCTCTTACATCCAACAGCTTTTTATAGCTCTTACAATTACATCCTAACAGATTCTAACAGCTTCCCCTCAAACACCCAAACGATGTAACGGTCTAACTGCCTCAGGAGCCGCTCGCCGGAGAAGATGGTGGTTGTAACGGCCGAATAGATTGGTCGGAAGAGAAGAGGCATTTTGTCGAATGCTTGGTAGCAGCTCTACAGGATGATAAGGCTTGAGCACCTCCAACGGCTATAATGTGGGTCCCACTACTAATCTGAGCTGGACGCTTTAGATTACATCTTGCCCTTCCATCGACGGCGTAGAATTAAAACGCTTCGAACGGTCCGATCTGCCTCAGCTCCGCATCCAACGGAAGAGGTTCGAAGCTCCCACCCCGCTAAGCTGTTGATCGTCTTCCTCCTCTTGAGTTCCTTCGCCCTTTATCTGAGTTTCTGCCGCCTCGCCCACTTGGGTTCTAACATTCCCTTCCCCATGACGAGACCTTGCCTCAAGGTCAAACGAAGGAAAACGCTTCACCTAATCCCAATACGACTCCCATGTAGCATCTTCGACTGGCCTCTGCCTCCATTTGATAAGAACCCGAGAGATCAATGCTCGCCGTTCTTTGATTACTCGACGATCCAATATCAACTCGGGCTCGTCTATAAGCTCCTCCGTATAACTCGGTTGTGTGTCCTGCACCATAGTTTGAGCACCCACATTTCTTTTAAGCTGAGAAACAAGGAACACGGGATGGACTTGGGCAGATCCCGGTAGCTCTATCTTGTAAGCAACTTCCGAGCCAAAATTTTATAAGGCCCATAATACTTGGGTGATAGCTTATGCGTCTTTCTTATGGCTATACTGATCTGTCTATAAGACTGTAATTTCAAGTAAACCCAATCTCCTTCACAAAAACTTCTCTCAGTTCTGTGCTCATCCGCATACCTCCGCATCCGATGGCGTGCTGTGTTAAGATTATCCCTGAGTAATTGCAGAGCCACCTCCCTTGTAAACAATGCATCGTCGACCTCAGGTACTCTAGATGTGTGTGGCAAGTAGGATATAAGAGTAGGAGCAGCTCTCCCATACAATACTTTGAACGGTGTCATTTGAGTTGAGCTCTTCCAGGAAGAATTGAACCAAAACTCTGCCAACGGAAGCCATTTAACCCATTCTTGAGGTTTATGTCCACAAAAACAACGGAGATAACACTCCAAGCTGCGGTTAGTCACTTCCGTTTGTCCAGCACTTTGGAGGTGATAAGCTGAACTGTGGCAAGAGTAGTACCCTGCAACTTAAACAACTCAGTCCAAAACTGACTCGTAAAAATTGCATCTTGATCACTCACAATGGTAGAAGGAATTCCATGGTGTTTGAAGACTCCTTCGAAGAACACCTCAGCAACATCTTTTGCTAAAAAGGGATGTTTGAAAGGGAAGAAATGGGAGTATTTAGTTAAACGATCCACCACCACATAGATCACACTAAAACCCTTGCACAAAGGCAAACCCACCACAAAATCCATTGAAATACTCTCCCACACTTGATTAGGGACTGGCAGAGACTGAAGGAGCCCAGGGTAAGCTACATTTTCTGCTTTATTTCTTTGACAAATTTCACATTCCCTCATAAACTGACGCACTACTCTTTTTATTCCCACCCAATGAAAGGATTTCCTCAATCTGTGCAGTGTTCTCAAAGCATCCGAGGGTCCCCCCTATAGCTGTACTATGGAATTCTTTAAACAAACGTTGTTGAAGTTCCTTAGAACCAGGACTAATCAATATTCTTCCCTTATAATAGTACAACCCTTCCACCTTAGTGTACTTCTGTGCTATAGAATTCCCTTGTTGCATCTTCTGCTCTACTTCCTCAAAATATGGATCATTACTCACCATGTTTTTGATTTCAGTGATCCAATCACATTGAGGAGCAGAAGTGTGATATATGTAACAAAAGTCCTCTTCTATATTCCCACTGTTATCTACCTCCCTTGACAAGCTATCAGCAGCTCTATTGCTCTTCCCAGGCTTGTATTCCACCCTGTAGTTGTAAGCTTGCAACTTCATCAAACACTTACCCTATAACCCCTGCTACAACTTTTGATCTAGCAAGTGTCTCAAACTTTGATGATCAGTACGGATAGTAAACTTCCTTCCCATCAAATATTGATTCCATCTTGTTACTGCCAGGATTATAGCCAATAATTCTTTCTCATAAGTGGATAGGAGCAAGTTTCTCCCTGTTAGTTTAGTGCTGAAGTACGCAATTGGTTGCCCTTTTGCATTAAAACTGCCCCTACTCCTCTCCCAGAAGCATCACACTCCAACACAAAATCCTCACTAAAATTAGGCATTGCTAGCACAGGAGCAGTAGACAATGCGTCTTTCAATGCTTCAAAAGCTTGTTGGGCTGCATCATTCCACCTAAAGCTCTCCTTCAATAGATCTGTTAAAGGAGCTGCCAAACCTCCAAATCCTTTAATGAATTTCATATATTACCCAGCAAGACCCAAGAACCCCCTAACAGCCTTGGTGTTCTTGGGTATTGGCCAGTTTTTAATTGCCTCTACTTTCTTTGGCTCCATAGTTACACCCTGACTGGAAATCACATGTCCCAAATATCCTACAGACCTCTGCCCAAAAGACCACTTAGATAACTTCACCACCAAGTGTTGCTCTGTGAGTATCTGCAATAATGTTCTCAAATGCTCTAAATGAGTAGTCCAATCTTTACTGTATATTAATATGTCATCAAAGAACACAAGGACATACTTCCTGAGGTGGGCTTTGAAAATAGTGTTCATAAGAGATTGAAATGTGGAGGGTGGGTTTGTTAATTCAAATGGCATTACAAGAAATTCATAATGGCCTTCATGAGTACGAAATACAATTTTAAAGATATCCTCATCACTCATGCGTATTTGATGATATCCTGACCTCAAGTCTAGCTTGGAAAAGAATTGAGCTCCAAATAATTCATCTAAAAGTTCATCTATAATAGGAGTAGGGAATTTCTCCTTGATGGTTTGCTTGTTAAGAGACCTGTAATCCACACACATGTGCCAACTACCATCAGCCTTTCTAACCATCATTACAGGTGAAGCATAGGGGCTGGAACTAGGTCTAATTATTCTTGATTTCAACATTTCTGATACTTGCTTTTCAATATCTGTTTTAAGGATATATGCATGATTGTAAGGTCTAATACATACAAGTTTAGCCCCCAATTCAGTTGGAATCCTGTGGTCAAATGCTCTCCTAGGAGGTAGTCCATCAAGTTCCTTGAACACTTCAGGAAATTGTTCCAGGATCTCTTTCACTTCCCCAGGCAATTTCTCCAATTCCATTTGTAGCAATTGTTTACTAGTTGGGATTGTTTCCCGTTCCAAAAAGCTGAGTTGCAACCAATATCCCTCTCCCTGCTGTCTGAAAGCCTCGTGTATTCCCCTTTCATCCACTATTAGAGAATTAGAAGGTAAGACTCATTGCCACAAGCATTCCTTCCCTTTCAAATTAAACTTCATTTGCAACTTTTTGAAATTAAAAATAATATCATCCAACTGCCTTAACCACTGTGTACCCAGCACCACTTGTCCTCCCAATGGCAATATCAACAAATTGACTGATATCTCAGCATTTTGGCAATGAATCTGACCCCCTTGACAAACCCCAGTTCCCTGCAATTTCTATCCACCAGCCACTATGACATCAAAGGAATCAGACTGCTCCACCTCCAAGCCCAGGGACTTCACCAACCTAGGGTATATGAAATTATGGGTAGACCCATAATCAACCAAGATACTAACACTTTGTCCCTTAATACTGCCTCTCAGCCTAAGGGTTTGGGCTGCAGGTATTCCTGTCAATGCATGAATAGAGATAGAAGGAAAGTCTTCTATAACCATTTCCTGCAACTCTTGGGTTATCTCTTCCCCACCATTTCCAGATTCCTTCTCAAACTCTTCAGGTTCTCCTTCCTCCACATCCAATATGTACAGCTGTTTCTCACACTTGTGACCCCTCTCCCACTTCTCATTACAAGCAAAACACAAGTTATTCTGTCTTCTTGATTGAATCACCTTTGGAGTTAGCAATCTTCCCTTATGCACATTAGTAACCCCTTCTTTTGAACCCTCTTTATTCAATCCAGGTGGTTGAGGTTGATGGGATCTAGGGAAAGAGTTAGCTATGACATGGGTTTATTCTTTCAAGCTAAAACATTTTTCTCTTCAAAAGTTCTAGCCAACTGTACAGCCCTCATGTAGGTTTCTGGGTTAAACGCCATAACATCTAAGCGAATGTCCTCCATTAACCCATTAATAAACTTATCCAATACATAATCAGCAGGCATTTCCACAACAACCCAACAATTTATTCAGATTTCTCCAAGTATTCCTTCACAGTTCCCGTTTGTTTGAGATTAGAAAATACTGCAAAAGGTTTGTCTAATTGAGTTGGACCAAACATTACTACAATTTCTTCTTTAAATTTCTCCCAATGTAGGAAATTATTAACATTGACCTTTTCCCACTCAAACCAATGTAGAGTTTTACCCCCGCAGATTAAATGAGCAGGTATTAACCCAATTAGCATAAGGAGTAGAGTAGTATGCAAAAATTTGTTGTACCTGGCTCAACCATGGTAAAACGTCTTCGTCACCTTTAAAAATAGGGAACTCGATGTAACGTCCCGCTCCCCGGGACGCGACTATTTTTTCACATGTGATGCAGGTCCTGCTATGTACCAGTGAAAACAATATAGGCTACGAGCAGAGATTTACCAATATACTCATAAGAAATTTCTCATGAAAATAAACATGAAACTGTCAACACTTACATTTTAAGGTCAGGATACTACGGCTATTATGAAATCCGTGTCCTCATAAACTGGGACTTCATCTTAGCTCTGAATCAACACCTGGTGGTGCAACAAAAAGAAGACCCACCTAGGTAAATCACAATAATTCTAAAACCTTGGAATTTAAAATATGTGACATGGGAAAACATTATCTAGGAAACGAGAACTGGAAACAGATAACACATTAAGAAATATTCATATCAGGCATGCATTGGAATTTAAAACAAACATGTGATTTAGTTAATAATTAAAGCAACACTAACATTGTCCTATCACTTTATTAATATTTCATAATCGTATTGGCATTTAAGACAAACATGCAACTTAGTTAGCAATTAAAAGCGATACTATAATAGTTCTATCATTTTATGCCAAAGCTAAGCCGTAAATCATATTGAAGAGTACAGAAACAACCAAAGAATCCACCTCAGTACCCAGGGGCGCTCACCTGAGCCAAGCCCAAAGCAGTAACCGTGGGGGCCACGAATCAACAGTGTGGAACTCATTAATTAAGTCCGATGTAACATTAGGGGTCAGATCTTGATTCAATGATGTGACCCAAGCCGGAACAACCTGATGCGGTTCAGTCAATAGGAGTGAGGCTCCAATCGTTCCCGCACTCTCACTAATATGATTTACCCCAAACCTAGTGAGTCTGTAGTGCCAAGTGTAAGTCAAGTGTACAGTTCTCCGTGCCTCAATGCAACAGTACATGTATTGATCGATATTGATGTCAATTCATAACATGATTTCTAAAATAAGACTTGAATTGAATTAAGGCCACATTTGAATTAATATATATGACGGTATGCTATGTCATTCCAGTTACAATCATATTCACTTTCAATTCCATCAAAATTTTATTCCAATGGTACAATAACAATACATGTTTCAATTTCATTTTGGTTTCCATAGCACACTCTCCATATTAATTATTCCCAATATCAGTGGCCAGTGTGCCTCATCATACTATCCAGAAACATATAGCATTAATAACATGGAACAATGAAACATTTAGCATGCTGCAGATGTGTAATAGTTCTAACATCTAATCATAAGGCATTTCAACAAGACTGTCAATAAGTAAAATATTCTAAGGCGAATTAAATTCTAAAGCCACATTAAACTCAATTCGTATATTGGTGTGCTATAACATTCTGGTTCCAATCATATTCTCAATCATTCTAAACATATATATAGTCCACTGAATTTCAAATCATTGTTTTCATAGCACACCTAATATACCAATTAGTTCAATGTCATGGGCCAATGATAACATTATAGCAAATGATGAGGAAGCATCATAACATTTGACATGCTCTAGAAGTGCAGAAATTAGATATCTAAATATGGATATAACAATTAATAAACAGGATATTCTAATATGCTACATAGACTAAAATTTGAATACAAATGTCATACTTTTTGAATTATATGGGGATGGTCAAATGGAGGGAGGGACAATCGGATGATCTCAGATAAGGTTTCATCATCGATCGTTTTCGGGACTTAAACATTTGTTCATGGTTTTTATATGATCCTTCAGGCAGCGTTTTGTGATCCTACAGGCAGTAAACTTAGATCCTTCAGGCAATGGCCTGGTTCATGATCCAACTTGCAGAAAATCCCATACTTGTCCAACGGCATTTGAGGCCCAACCCCTCATATTCAATCATCGGGTAATTCTAAACCATCTCTGACGGACAGGGCAAATGCTCATGGATTCTACAGCCTCTTACTAAGCCTTAAGTTTAGTTAAATTAGCAACTGCAGCTATTATCCATAAGTGGACATCACGAAGAAATCCCAAATAGTCATAACAGTGAAAGAATCTTTTAGGTCAGTCACAGGTTGGGGCATAGTGCCCATTTCAGCCATGGAGGGGTTGAGTGAAAGCACTGCAGAGGGACTAGTGGGCCATGGGTCTCAGCAGATGTAAAGAGAAAACTGGACAGTTCCAGCGAAGGGGGAAAACACCAAAACAGCCCCCATGCAAGGGGAAAAGAGGTCTACGGTTTATGGTTAAGAGGGAAGTCCCGCAGATAGTCATTTCGAAGGCCAATAGGGATGCGACGAGGGTCACCGCCACGCCCCGCATGCAAGGGAAAAAGAGGTCTACGGGTTATGGTTAAGAGGAAAGTCCCTCAAATAGTCATTTCGAAGGCCAATAGGGCTGCGGCGAGGGTCGCCACCACGCCCGGTGCTCAAAAACATCATCGCATGAAGGGGGTAAACTAAATCACAATTTTTAAAACCCAAAATTAGAGAATCAAGGTGATTTTACCTGAAATCGTGGACTGAAGAAGAAATCGGTAAGAAATCCAAACTCCAGAGCTTAATTCAAAACCAAATCCAGAGGAAACCCCAATTTTCTCTTTGAAAAAACATCACTTTTACACAAAACCGAAACCCTAGGGGCTAAATCGAGCTTAAATAGAGGAGGAAGAAGACCTGAGGTGCTCGAGGGATGCCACGAACACAATCAGCCTCGAATCGAGGTGAAATCGTGTCAAAACCCTCGGATTTTAGGGTTCGGTGGAGGAGCAAGGCCACGCCACGTTCCCCGTGAGATGGAGCAAGGAGGAAGAGCCTCGTGGCTTGCTTCGCCCTGAAGGAACGAAAGAGAGAGAGAAGGGCGGGATTTTTTTGTCGCCGCCGCTGCTTCAACGAATCGAGAGAGAGAATGACGGAGAGAAAGAGGGACGCGTGCGTACGTGGGGATGGACATGAAAGAATGGCTGAGGTTTTGTTTTTTAAAAGGGCTAAATGGGCCTTTAAAATTGGGCCATTACACTCGGGCTTGAGCACTCTTGGCTGGAGATTCCCCATGTCCACCTCTCCTCTCTGAGCTCTTCTCAGCATTAAAATGAGCCTCACCATTTCTTTCATCCCTTTGATTACGAGATCCTGATTTTGATTGTTAACAGGCCCCTCCATCCTCCCCTGAGTATTCCGCATCAATTGGATTTGAATCTCATGATTATTGAATCTCTCCTCAGACTTGCTTTGGTGATTCAGCAACATCTGGATCTGAGCCGTTACATGCTCTTGCGCTAGTCTTTGGATTCCACCAACGCTTGCATTTGAGTGTGAATCTGAGACTGAATCTGAGAGGACAATTGTTGGAATTGAGCTCCCAATCTTCCCTCTAATTGCTGACCTTGAGATTCCATAGTACGGATCCGCTCTTCTTGTTGTAGTCTCCAGTTACAGGAATCATCCCCATGATCCATGTGTAGTTGCAAATCAACGTTAGACCCTTGACATTGCTCCCCTTCGACAACCCTAGAAGCCGTTTCCACCTCCGGTCGTCTCTTCCCCCCATGGCCGCGTAGCTGGCTCTAATACCAATTTTGATGAAAGCCCAATGTTCACCAAGGTTTCCAAGAACAAGATTTCGCCAACAATGGTGAAATCTATCAGAAGTTTATCGAGTAGAAGTAAAAATTACAGAACAACAAAAGAAAAGGAAAAAATAAGAGATAAATTTCTCTATTGATCATCGATACCTTCCCTCTTACATCCAACAGCTTTTATAGCTCTTAAAATTACATTCTAACAGATTCTAACAGCTTCCCCTCAAACGTCCAACCGTTGTAACGGTCTAACTGCCTCAGGAGCTGCTCCCCGGAGAAGATGGTGGTTGTAACGGCCGAACAGATTGGTCGGAAGAGAAGAGGCATTTCGTTGAATGCTTGGTAGCATCTCTACAGGATGATGAGGCTTGAGCACCTCCAACGGCTATAATGTGGGTCCCGCTACTGATCTGAGCTGGACGCTTCAGATTACATCTTACCTTTCCATCGACGACGCAGAATTAAAACGCTTCGAACGATCCTATCTGCCTCAGCTCCGCATCCAACAAAAGAGGTTCAAAGCTCCCACCCCGCTAAGCTATCGATCGTCTTCCTCCTCTTGAGTTCCTTCGCCCCTTATCTAAGTTCCCGCCGCCTCTCCCACTTGGGTTCTAACAGTTACTAAAAAGACTTCAAAATAAAACAAATTCTAAAATTCAATAGAAGGAAACTTATAATTTCTAATATAAGGAAACTCAAAGAATTCCAAAATAATTAGAAGTCCAAACATTTAAAACTCAAACTTTCTTCTCCTTTTGCAATAATTAATCCTCCATACGGCAGGATTCGCATCAATCCCAAAATAATGTTGCACTATCTCATGGATCGTTCTGCATCAAAAAAACTGAAACAAAACCCCATTCTACATCATATTTACGTGGTTTTAATATCATGAACCTTTTTATTTGATTCTTTCATGGGAATATACATATATGCTATTTTATTCTTCTGTATCTTGTACAGGTTTTATAAGCAACCAGGGGTAAGCTAACATAACTGAAATTTAAAATAAAAGGTAGTGAGCCAAAGAAGTAGCAGAATGTTTTCATAACTAACCGCTCTCCAGGATGGTACAAAAATATTAAAGATCAAAATGATAATAATATGTTAAAAATAAAGGAAATGAATATTAGTGTTGCTTGCGGGGAAGTACACGGCGACACTTGTGGTATTTATCATATCGCATCTTTTGGTAAGGATTTTAGTTATCTGAAACGTATAAAGAGAAGTATGTGTTAGCAAGTGACATGTCTGGTACGATAAATGGGGGAGCTTTTACAAGCACAACACCATATCTTCATATCAAGATTATGTTCAGATGGAAAATAATGAACATATGTACTAGTACTGTTAGGATTTGCAAGGGATTTGAAGATAAAAATAAGGTTTTTATTGATATAAAGTGGAATACAAGATAGTTGGCCTCAATTTGAGAGGACCACTCTCACAAAGCCTCAATTTGAGAGTAATGCTACTCTCCAAACTAAGTCTAGGGTTTTACTACTAATTTTCACTAATTCACTCCAAATTCAACATAGCTCCTAATTACCATAGCCCCCCCAAAAAAATAATAAACTGATTTTACAGAAATTACATATTTTCCACCTGGTGTCCAAATTTATAAATTTGACATTGGATCGGCCCCCTTTGTCTTTTGTTGTTGTTTGCCGCCCCTTTGTTGTTCCCTTTTTGCTGCCACATGCCCTTCATCTATGAATCTATCATCGCTCTTCCTAAAGACCCACCTTATCCTCTATGAAATACATGGGACACGCTACTCCAAATGAGGGTCCATGTTTCCTCCTGAATCTTCCTCCTTAATTTTCATGCCTTCGTCATTTTCGACCATCAAAATCTAAAGAGCGTGATCCGGACAACAATGTCCTGACACAAACTTCTCATCAGATCGAACGCATATTTTATTGACGCACGTGTTCTAGATCTTAGTCTTCATAAGGCGTTTGAACCTGTTGTTGGGTTGAGGCTCATTGTTCTTTTCATGGCTTGTCTAAACCACTCCTGCCTGTGCCTGAGACTACTGTACCTCCATCGTAGCATTAGTGTGGAAGGTGACTCCGTTCAACGCGCCCCTGATAGCCCTATCCGTGTTGTTCTTGCCATCCACCATCCAGGCCAGCTCCATCGCATCTCTAAGCCCCTCGGCCTCAGTATACGTAGCCCGGTCCAGAGCTCGCCTTAAGCCCTCTCACAAAATTTCTTTCCAAAACTGTTTCAGGCATACCTCTTACCCAGTTTGAGAGTAGCTCAAACTTTCCATATATTCCCTTCCATCTTGCTTTAGTGCCAAGAGCTACTCATATAGATCGTTGCCCTGCGTGTCATAGAAATGGTCCAATATGCAATCCTTGAACTCTTTCCACGAGCAAATAGTGTGCATATTCTTGCTCCACTAAAACCATGCCAATGTCTTTCCCTCCAAACATATACATGTCACCATTAACTTCTCCCCCTCTATTAGATGGTTCATGATGAAGTATCTCTCTGCCCAGTAGACCCATCCATAAGTGCATCCCCCTCACAAATTGACATCTTCAGCTTTCGGACCCTGCTGTCAACACCAAAGTCCACATGTCATGCTTTCCAAATGGGCTGCCAATGGTGGAACTGCTTATAGACGTTTTGTTGTATGTCATGGGACCTTCAAATTCCCCAAGCGGAAATCCTTCTACTATGTTATCGTCCCACATCCATCGTCAAACCAATCTGGATCTCTATCGTCGTCATCGAAACCCCCCGTGTATCCACTAGGCCCCAGGGTCTGTCACTGGTCCCCGGTGGGTCCCCTCAAGTGAACCATAAAGACTATGTAGCCCCTGGTCTCTATCTCTAGGCTCAGGGGCCCCCCGGAAACCTGCCTGGAGGTCGTCGGGCCTTGGGCAGCCTACCCAGGGATCATCGGCTTTGGGCACCCCCAGGGGTTGCCGCCTCTCTGGGCCCTGCAAGGGCCTTGTTCACAATCCTTCCTCGGGCGCCACCCATGATCTTAGGGTAGGGTTTTAACCCACGTATGTGATCGGCCGTTCGGATATAGATCTTCCTCAAAGTATAACTTTTCACCTTTTCTTACTTAAAGGCCTTTGCCTTAGACCTGCGTCGTTGTCTTCGCCATTGTTCAAATCTGATGTCGTATTGCCCTTCGGATGGATCTTCTTAAAAGTGATGATTTTCCATTGTCGATGTCCAAAGGCGTCGCCGTTTGCATCAGATCTACGCCATTGACGGTGTCTTTCTTCAAATCGTTATCCTCGTGGGAGGGACGATGATCTTCTCTCACATCCACTTCATCAAGAGTTCCATCAACAAAAACCTCTCTCCAAGCTTATCCACCTCAAAACCCTCTCCTCAAGCTTATCCAACTTTGAAACTTTCTCCTCAAACTTTTCCACCAACGTTTGATGTTGCTCATTAAGAATCTCCACCTGGCTTCCTAATTTTTCTTCTAAAGCATCTACTTTTCTTGCCGCCATCAAGATCGAACTGCTCTGACACCAATTTGTTAGGATTTGCAAGGGATTTAGAGATTAAAATGGATTTTTATTGATATAAAAAAGGAATTACAAGATAATTGGCCTCAATTTGAAAGGAGGACCACTCTCCCACAACCTCAATTCGAGAGGAATGCTACTCTCCAAACTAAGTCTAGGGTTTTACTCCTAATTTTGACTAATTCACTCCAAATTCAGCATAAGCTCTTAATTCCCTAGCCCCCATATATAATAAACTGATTTCTCAGAAATTACAGATTTACCCTCTGGTACCTAAAATTAGAGAATTGACATTGGATCAGCTCCCTTTGTCTTTTGATGTTGTTTGCCGTCCCTTTGTTGTTCCCTTTTTGCCGCCACACCCCCTTCAACTATGAGTCTATCATGAACATATCTTAAATCATAAATAATTAGAGTAGAAAAGCTGACAGATCGGGTGCATTTAAAAGAATCAATGCAAGAAGCTTTAAGGCAATATGTTGCCTTTTCTGCTCATTGCTCTGCAAAAGAGGTTGTATAACTTGTGTTCATAATTACAAAGATGTCCATCAAAACAAAAGGGAAAGAAACCCAAAATTTAAGTGAATGTGTCGTCTAGAAGTTATATAATAATGAAATGTCACAGACATATTATATGTCTGACATTTTGACACATAATAAAAAAATTAAGCTAAATATGTGAGCCAAAAGGTATGACAATACGAACCCCAAGACGAAGAATATAGACATCTTCCTCAAAGTATAACTTTTCACCTTTTCTCACTTAAAGGAATCGCCTTTGCCTTATATCTGCGTCGTTGTCTTCGCCATTGTTCAAATCTGATGTTGTATTGCCCTTCGGATGGATCTTCTTCTTAAAAGTGATGATTTTCCATTGTCGATGTTCAAAGGCGTCGCCTTTTGCATCAGATCTACGCCGTTAACTTTGTCTTTCTTCAAATCTTCTCCTCGTGGGAGAGACGACTGATCTTCTCTCACATCCGCTTCATCAAGAGTTCCATCGACGAAAACCTCTCTCCAAGCTTATCCACCTTAGAAAACCTCTCCTCAAGCTTATCCAACTTTGAAATTTTCTCCTCAAACTTTTTCACCAACATTTGATGTTGCTCATTAAGGATCTCCACCTGGCTTCCTAATTTTTCTTATAAATCATCAACTTTTTTTGCCACCATCAAGATCGAACTTCTCTGATACCAATTTGTTGGGATTTGCAAGGGATTTAGAGATAACATAGGATTTTTATTGATATAAAATGGAATTACTAGATAATTGGCCTCAATTTGAATGGAGGACCACTCTCCCAAAACCTCAATTCGAGAGGAATGCTACTCTCCAAACTAAGTCTAGGGTTCTACTCCTAATTTTCACTAATTCACTCCAAATTCAGCATAAACTCTTAATTCCCTAGGCCCCATATATAATAAATTGGTTTCTCAGAAATTACAGATTTACCCCCGGTACCTAAAATAACAATCCTCTGGTACCTAATAACAGAATTGACACTGGATCAGCTCCCTTTGTCTTTTGATGTTGCTTGCCATCCCTTTGTTGTTCCCTTTTTGCCGCCACACCCCCTTCAGCTAGGAGACTATCATGAACATATCTTAAATCATAAATAATTAGAGTAGAAAAGCTGACAGATCACTTTGGTGCATTTAAAAGAATCAATGCAAGAAGCTTTAAGGCAATATGCCGCCTTTTCTGCTCATTGCTCTGCAAAGAGGTTGTGTAACTTGTGTTCATAATTACAAAGATGCCCATCAAAACAAAAGGGAAAGAAACCCAAAATTTGTGTGAATGTGTCGTTCTAGAAGTTATATAATAATGAAATGTCAGACATTTTATATGGCATTTAAATGTCTCTGACATTTTTGACACAGAATAAAAAATTAAAGCTAAATATGTGAGCCAAAAGGTATGACAATACGAACCCCAAGACGAAGAATATAGACATCTCGCACAACCGCATGCAGCAAGTCTGGGCGCTGAACTTTTATGGCCACTACGGATCCATCAAGTGTACAGCCTTGATAGACCTGAGATAGAAAAGACAAGATATATAAATACTGAAATAGTAAAAGCCTTTCTAAAATTTAATGAAATACGCCTCATGAGCACTGAATCTAGAATTAAGTATAGGCCAAATGATAGAAGAGTGAAAATCTTCAAACTAAAAATTGCCTGGCCAAATGAAGCAGCAGCCACAGGCTCCTCAGAAATGTAGCTGAAGTTGTTCCCCAGCTGGCATCCCAATTCATCTTCAATTATCTTCATTGCTACTGCGGTTGGAAACGGGGGAATTTTTTCATGTAATTCGGACAGTGCCTGTGGCAATAGCGGAAAGAACATGCACGGAATATATCAAGATGATCAAAATGCCATATTGCCAAGCATTGGTGACAATGGAACTTTCCTACAATAAAGAAGATACACGTGCTAAAACAAAGATAGAAAACCCCAGGTGGAATAATACTTCAAAAGCGAAAAGGGTAGTAAAAGCACGCAATATTTTAAAAATGTTAAACCAAAACGTAGAAGTTTCACAGGACATCAAAATATTTGCAATGCCTTTAGCATCTTAAGCACAAGGCAGCATAGGTACATATTTACTCATTGCCATGATAAAATTATGTGTGTACCACTAATAGTATAACTTGACTTATTTTGCTCTAATTCACACAAGAAAAATAACGATAATAAAATTATAACCAAATAAAGGACAACAAATTTTCTCTATGAGCACCAAATTAGACATTCCTTAACAATTTGACTGACTCGTATGGAAACAACATACATATGATAGAGATATGACTGCAAACAAATGAAAAGTTGTTCATCCATTAACTTATTTGGCTCATTGCTAAAACAATGTGCAAAATTGTTATCTCTATGAATTAAAGGTATCACCATGTGGAATGTCCATCTAAGTATTCGTAAAGCCAGCATGACATGGTTAGCCAAAAAAAGATGACTAATACAATCTTAAGACCTTTGTTGCCAGACCTTGGAAATTTCTGAACCGATTATGTCTGGCCTGGTTGAAAGTGACTGCCCAACTGCATTAGCAAGTAAAGGCATATAACTAGCAATTTTGGCAATTCAGTAACTGCAAAAAATCTTTAAACGTATAAATTGCATGTGGCATAACCAAAAAAATATGGTTAATTTTAACAAAGAAACGTATCTAAATAGATCATCCATCTTACCTTTGACAAAAGTCGGGCCAAGCTTCAGCATTGATTCTTTAAGAAGCTGTCCCATATAGTATCCTGGACTGTCAGAGCTCGCATCCCCACCTCTTTCATGTCTATTCATCTTGAAAGTCTTGGACGTTTGCATTCTTATGGCAGCAGATGCAAATGACAAAAATACCTTCGGAAGGACCCCAACGTATTAATAAACTGTTCAATTAGATAGAAAGTTAATCTGTAACAGACAATCAATATGCACTATATGACCATTGGTGAATAGAATATAATTGCAATGCTGATGAAGAAAAATTGATAAAGATTCACCATATGGTAGTGTATATATGAACAAGTAAAAGAGAACCATTTATTCTGATTTTAGAGCTATAATAAAAGATTAATGTTTATTCCAAAGTTTGAAATATTGGCCAAAACCATTCATATCATATTGGATTCCAAGCTTGCCAACACGATAACTCAAAATCGGTGACGATCTTAACTAATACCACCTAATCCAAGAGGAGATTCATCATCACCATAATCATCTTAGCCTACATCCCAAAAAACTTTGGGGTCGGAGATTGAAATACTAAAATTTGAATTCTGACTTATTCCATAAATGATGGAAAGAACCACATACTCAAAATCAAGGATCAAAATGGGCCAAATTTCAAGAAATAAATCGTAAAGTTAGAGCAGATTTTTAAAAACTACCATGAAATAGAAAACTATCATAAACTCTTGAAGTTTGACAAAACAACCTCATGGCTGTTACGAAAACGGAAAATGATCAAAATGCCCAAATTTACTTTTTTTTAAGAAATGTTCATAGGTTTGATGCTCTTCTTAACTACGTTTCACAAAACTATCCAGAACTTTTAGACATGTTTTAAAAAAACTATATTTAAAAATATAAAACTATTATATATTTTCTTTTATATGCTATAATTTTCTTTTTTCGCTATTTCAAACTTCTTCGATTTTTCTTATATTTCTTTTTATTTTGTTTGTTTTTCTTATAACTTAAATATTAAATATTATAAATCATAAAAATCATAAAAATTATAAAACTATGTAAAAGTAGAGAAAATTATATATTGATTTATTAGTAAAAATAAATAATATGAATATATATATATCTCTCTCTCATAAAAGTAATAAAAAATTTCACAAATTAAAATTTTATAAATAATTATAAAATCATTTATTATTGAATTATCGGTAAAAATGTATTATACATATCATGAAGTTTAAAAATAATTATTTATTATAGTTTCAAAATTATAAAACTGTAAGTGTATAATTACATTTAAGCTGAAATGTTTTTCCAAAAATATAAAAATATCAAATATTTTCATAAAATACATAAATAAATGTATATATTATTTATTTATACATAATTTAAAATAATATATAACTATTTATTATTCTTCTTCATTTTAGCCTTCATCCGAAAAATTTAGGATCGGCTCCATAGACTCAATAGAAAGTCATGATCACATCGGTGATATCAGATACTTGTTTTTTATTTTATGCATTACAATCTGAAGCATTATTTTTCGTTAAATCAAAATCTTTCATAACACTTCTTATCACTTTCTTTCCTGTCTTCTTCGATCTATTTTATTCTTAATAAAATATATAGCTATTATTATTATTATTAAGATGTAACAAAATTATTTATTCCAAAATTGGCATAAAAATGTTTTTAAAATGCACATAACATAAAAATATTAAACTGAAATGCATCATTAAAAAAGATGTATACCATTTTTGTATAAAGAATCTCTACTAAAAGAATGTTAAAATAAGGTTAATGTTTTTGTGAGTTTTAGATATTTCAAAAATAAGGATAAGGGCAGTTTAGGTATTAAAAAATATGTAATGGATACGTGCTAATGGAACTAACCGTAGGCTAATAGATGGTAATTTTGCGTAACTTTTAGGAAAAGTTTAAAGTAATTTTGAGTTTTTTACGAAAGTTCGGAGAAGTTTTTCAAAATCAGCTAAAAGTTTAAGGTATTTTCTTGAAATTTAACCTCAAAATGAGTCAATACTAACACATTGATAGAATATAAGTTTAATATTATAGAGTGCTTTTTATGTAAAATTGAGTTGTAATACCAATATATAAAATAAAAATATCTAAATCGGAGAGAGTTGACTAAGTCTCTCTAACTCTTCTTTCAAGATACATAAATTCTAATTTCTTCATGGTATCAGAACCTAAAGCCTAACTCTAATTCTAATCCTAATCAACTACCACCCTAATCCTAAATTAGATTAGCTCTTTCACCACGACCTTAACCCAATCTATTCGCCCAAGCCTAATGACCTCGTGGTTGCTTTCAGACTTCATCGCCGACGATACGACATCATCTCAAACCAGGTCTAGCCTCAACAACCTTAACCACCAAACCAAAACTCCTCTCCAACAATGATGACACCTTCTCATCCAATATTCGATGATGGCATACGGTCTTTTCCCCAATCCAATGAAGACAACACCGTAATCCTGATCTGACACTGACGAAGCCCCCTTGGCCCCGGTTCATCGACAATGAAGCTTTCCACCAGTCTCAAGCGATTAACGACATCACCTCCTACGATTGTTCTTTCGCTTCCATCCGCCCCCCTACCTCATTCCGACAAACCCCGACGAGATCCCTTCTTCCTCTTTGTTACTCCTCGACTGCCATTGTTTCAATGTGAAATAGTAAACAACTTACACTATAAAAATATGATGCAGTATATTGTAAAAATATAGTACATTATACTTTAGCAAAAATGTAGATTTCTAGGAGTCTTGCATCATGTTTTGATATATATTTCAAATTCTAAGGAAGGATCGTGTAGTTTAAATGTTTTTGTTGAATCCACAGGGAGGATCTCAATTGTGAAGGTTGGATCCCAAGAGAAAATCCAATGTTAGGGATTGTGCTTTAATTCTCATGTGATTGTTTAGGAGGGTCTGATAATGGGATGGTTGACAAGTTGAAATCTGACTTGAGATCTGTCCCGGAGTTTGTCTATGAAGATCACATATCAAACATTCGTGGCAGATAGTACTAGTGTCTTGCTGTAGCGAAGACTGATCGAAATTTATATTATCTGTTGAGCAAAGGATACACACCTTGCTGATGGCCCTTTAGATCCAAATACAGATGGATAGAAATGAGATGATTCTGGACTCTATAACCAAATGCTAAACAGCATGCGGGATATGGTTATACACTACAATTGTTAAGCGGCTATAGGATTGATTGATAGAGCTTTATTTCGGATCTAATAATCGCAATAGAGCTTATGTGGTGATACATGAGTTGTTTGAGAATAGCAAGAAGGATAAGACTTCTTTCATACTTCTATGAGAGCGCCAAGAGGTTGTGTTAAGAGCTGAACGTGTTGTTTACAGTCAAAACCAATGTACTGAAGATGAACAAGTAATAAGAATGGATGTTTATACTAGGCTTGCTTGGAACTTATCCAAGTATGAATTTGTATGATCTCAAGTAATCAGACGTTCAACATTGAACTATATATTCAAGACATTCAACTTCCTTTAGAGGATTTCCTTGATGAAACATGTTGGAACCTTGAGGATGATTTCTTATACATTAGACAATAACGATTAATGTAAAGATAAATAACAAACAAATTGGAGTATAACGACAGTGAAAAAAATTAAAATGACTGTAATTAAATAAGATAGACAATGCAAACTAATCAAGAGATTAATTGTAAAAATACATGATAATCATGGTTCGGTCATCGAAACCTACTTTAATCCCCAAGCCTTCCCAATTGAGTTTCCATTATCTCCCTCCTACAAACCTAAAAAAGTAAATCATACAACTTGACCACATCCATTGCTAATTGTACAATACAATTCAATATCCTGAGATTGAAACAACCAGTCTCAAATCAAAGAGCAACTTTCTCCTCCCTTAAACGTCGGAGGAAAACTACTTTGCAGTAATTGAAATAGTTCAATGTCCCCTATTACCTTGAATGCACATGCTTGTGTATCAAAGGAAAGCTCGTAGAAGAATTCTGTTCTGGAAATATACACTTTAGGAAGAATAGAAAATTGGATATAATTTTTCTCTTATTCTTGGCTTAGAAAAGAAAGAAAATCAAAGTTTAACAAATGGCCAAGAGGTCTAAACGTTAAGTGTTGATTCCCTATATAGAGATAAGATTTTCAAATTTCAGAAGATTCAAATAAAGTGACCGTTACAACTGTTTTAATGTATATATCATAATTCATAAATAGCTATATGCAGAAAGGGAGTCTGTTAAATTGACCTTTGTATAACTCTTTCCTCAAAGCAATAAGGGAATTCGTTATATCGATGAAGTGCGTGTATATCTCTGAAATAATCTATTTCTCTTTCATCTTGAACAATTTGAACCTGTGAATAAGAACAAAGATCTTATAATATATAACATTACTTGTTCTTTCATGTGTTAACTTGACCTTGAAATCAAGTGTTGCCGAAGCTTTCTCTACACATGTCCATTAAGAGAAGTTGTTGGTTTGGTACAAGGCATCTCCATTATGTTTCACAATTCGTGATTGATGGATTAGAATTATATCATCATCCTCATCTTCAGTAACTAGTAACTATAGTTGCAACAGTTAAATAATGATGGTCTTATGGAATGACCGTCAAGGAATTACGATGATTCATAGGTTGATGATGTCATCATTTAGTTGTGCACTCTGATGCGATTGTTTGAACTCTATGGATGGTTTCTTATATACTAGACAGTAACAATAAGTACAATGATAAATAATAACCAAATTGCAGTATGATGGATAGCAAAAATAATTGAAATGGTTGCAATTAAATAAGATAGACAATGCAAATCGGTCATAAATCAATAGCAAACATACAGAATTATCATGGCTTCATCTTCAGACATGTGACAGGAATTAAGTAGATCTGAACTTTTATAGAAGAAAATACCGATAAAAAGATAACTTTGGTTACAATTGAAGGGGCAAACACCCTTCCAAGACGCCAATAGAGAGGATGTCCGCACTCTCCTATGATCTACCTAAGAATTCTCAAGAACAATTCAATTATCAATAATCAAGCGTAAAAAACTAAAATGACGGCTAGCCCTAACTTAAGAATAAACACCCTCCTCCCACAATTACAGATTTGCCATTAAAAATTAATAAGGGGAAAAGGGGTCGAAAACACCCCTAGGGTGCGGCTGGACTTGCGCGCAGCTTGTATTTGCGTAAGGGGGGCCGCCGAGTCTAACATTACTCCGCCCCTGAAAATCCACATTGTCCTCAAGGTAGTGCATGAAGTTGCCGGCGGTATTACTCCAAGTGAGAGTCGTCTTCCACTCCGACCCCTTCATCCTCCACGTCATCATCCTCTTCTGCCCCCGATATCAACACTTGCAGCTTGCGACCCCCACAGTGGTGTACGGGTGTGAAACGCTCGTCGCATCTGAAACAAAGTCATTTCTGCCTCTTCTCCATCATCTCTGCGTCAGTCATCCTCCAGAATTGGCCCCCAGCTGGTGGTGCGCTGCTCTACTACCCCGACTTCTTCGTACTCGCCTGATCCGTCCCTGTAGCTGCCCTCTGTTCTCCCATCGCGATTGGGACACTGAGAGAGGATGGTCCACTCCAACCAACTCTAGCCTTCCTCTCCTCCAACTGACAGTCATCTGCTATCTGAGCGTACTCAATGGCCTCTATCAGACTCTGGGGCTTCTGCATGCGCACTGCTACTCGTATAATGGCCTTCAACCCCTTCATAACGGTGCTCTCCATCACCTCATCGGTCACCCCGTGCACCTGTCTTGATAGGGCCTCAAACCTCTCTAGATAGTCCCTCAACGTACCCTCCTGTCTGAGTGATAGCAGCTGCTCCCGCACGTTCCCCAAGTGGGTCTCTGAACCTTTCTACCATCTGATCCCTGATCTCCTCCCACGAGCGAAAGGGGCGCCTCGCATCCTTCCACTGAAACCACGCGAGGGCCTTTCCATCCAGGCAGATGCCCGCTGTCTTTAGCTTCTGCTCCTCAGTCATGCGGGAGACTCTAAAAAATCTGTCCGCTCTGTAGACCCACGAGACCGGGTCCATCCCATCAAATATAGGCATCTTCAGCTTCCTCGGTCTATCCATATTAAATCTCTGATCCCCTCGTCCCCTGGCATATCTAGGCTGGTGATAATGCTGCCACCTTTTCTGATGTGTCTCATATCCTCCCCGAGGTCCCCTCCACTGGTCAACATGCCCCCTCGGGAACCATCTCCCAGCCCACCGTAGGCTCCAGTCTGACCTTCGTACTCCTCATAGCCCCCATATCCTCCTCCGTAGTCCCCGGGTCCACCCTCATAGGTGTGGGGTGATGGATGCCCTATATCGTCGATGTACCGAGGGTCGGGAGGGTCCCGAAAACCCCATCCGTCATCATAATGCTCATGCCCTTCCCCGGGATCAAATCCGCCCTCAAAACCACGAGCTGTGCCCTCCGAATAGGGCGGAAACCCTCCTCCAGGCTGCTGTTGCTGCTGCGAGAACTCCCGCCCCCTGTGGGAGGGCCGTCGGGGTTCGGCGGGGGGCCCGTGGCCCTGCTGAGAGCTCGCGGGCCCTGGTCGATGATGATCATGGCCCCAGCGGCCCTATACAGGGGCCGCGCGGTCCTGTAGCAAGGCCGCGGGCCCCGTCGGGGGCCGAGGTGGCTTCGCCGACCCCTAGTGGGGCTGGGGATGCGCCCACCCCGTGTGATGTCATGGGGTCCCGCGGGACCCCCTTCCGTCAGCCGCCAATCTTGGGGATGGCAGCTATGTTTGCCGCCCCCACTCCTCGCTTCCTCCACCTTTTGTCGTATCGCCTCGTGATAATCCACCATCCACGGCGCTCCATCTTCCTCCTCGTTAATTTCCTCCTCTTCGTAGGTAAGATCCGCATCAAAAAGTTCCTCTTTTTCCTTTCCTTTGACCAAAGATGGCGCCTTTCCCGCTGATTTAGGGTTTCCATCCTTTCCCGCATTTGCCGTCAATTGAAAAATTAATTGCGCGAATTGTTCATCGTGTTTCTCTTGCCTCACCGTCAATTTTTCGATGGAAGCCGTCAACTTTGCCCTGGATTCATCGTTTCCTGCCAACGATTTCTTGATCCCGTCGATCTCGCTCCTCCAAAGCCTCAATTTTGTTTTGTGATCTTGTCGAAGCCGCCATGAATCGTCACGTGCTTTGATACCAAATTGATAGGAATTAAGTAGATCTGAACTTTTATTGAAGAAAATACCGATAAAAAATAACTTTGGTTACAATTGAGGGGGCAACCACCCCCAAGACGCCAATAAGCGAGAACGTCTGCACTCTCCTAAGATCTACCTAAAATTCTCAAGAACAATTCAATTATTAATAATCAAGTGTAAAAAAACTAAAATGACGGCTAACCCTAGCTTAATAGTAAACCCCCTCCTCCCACAATTACAAGTTTGCCATTAAAATATTAATAAATGGAAAAGGGGTCGAAAACATCCCTAGGGTGCGGCTGGACTTGCGCGCGGCTTGTATTTGCGGAAGGGGGGGCCGCCTAGTCTAACAACATGCTACTATAATCAAGCCTTCCCACTTGAGATTTCCACTATCTCCCTCTTGCAAATATGTAAGAGTAAATTATGCAACTTGATAACACACTGTTACTAACATACAACCCAATATCAATACCCTAAGATTGAAACAACCATTCCCAAACCAGAAAGTAACTTTCTCCTCCCTCAAACACCCGAGAGAAATAACTTTGCATTAATTGTAGTAACAATATAATTCACATGCTTGTGTATTAAAGAAAGGTTAGGCGAAAAGTCCTAATCTTCAGATATGAACTTTGGGGAGAACAAAAGGTAGAACAGAGTTTTCTCTTGATTTTGACTTAGAAAGGAAAGAAAAATCAAAGTTTAATAACTAACCAAATGTTCTGAACGTGAAGGGGGTGATTCTCTATAGATAGATAAGATTTCCAACGTTTAGAAGTTAAAATAAAGTAACCGTTGCAATTGTATTAATGGATATATCTGAATAACCATAGGTAGAAAACGGGACTATTAGCCTATAAGCAAGAGCATCGATTGACTAATGGTTCAAACCAAAAAAGAAACTTCGATCAGTATTAATCAACTACAAAGCACATTAGTTGACTAACTGTAAAAGTTTAAAGTTACGCAAATCTATGTAAGCCTACTAATCAGTTCATTGATTTAAAAAACACTTCTGTGTTAATCTACTATTGTCCAGATTAATTGACTAACAACTCAAATCAAGGAAATCTATTAGTTTGTATTAGTTGACCAATGAATGGGGTAGTTGACCAAATAAGGTATGATTTGAAGTTTGAACATTAATGCCAGGATAAGAGTCAGTCGACTATTAGGATTTGTTAGTCCATGATCAAGGAACTGGCTTGGATTCAAAAAAATATATGATTCAGGAAATGTGATATGGATTTTCCAAGTCTTGAAACCTATTTAATGAGTGTGTATGTCATCAAGGCTTTATCAAATCATCTATAATATAAAAGAATAATAATACATCGATGAAATGATATAAACACTTCGAGCTAGATTGATATGCCGATTAAATCTAAATCCTTCGCCATAGATGTTGCATCCAAATTTTAAGTCTTGGCACATTAAATGCTTTCCTATATTTGCATAAATCAAGTTGGTGTAAACATAGTGTTTCTTCATTATCAAAACATTAGGGTGATCCAATACCCAATAAAACCTAATCACAAGAGTGAATGAGTTGAAAACTCAATTGACTTAGTAGCTCAGCAATGGCGGTTTGTGTGACCAGAAGGAAATCGTGAAGTAATCGTGGTAAAAATTATGAAAGAGGTTTTAAGAGCGGTTCGTGAGGCTCTATTGGAGTGAATAATCGGAGCCCTATTGGTGTCAACAATAGTGTATATCATTATTATAAGATGTGACCTAGAAAACAAACATGCAAGAAATTATAGAATAAGATGTCTCATCCCCAGTCAGTTCATCTTACTTCTACTAAGAAAGAGTTCGGTTCGAAGACATGTGTATTGATACCCAAAAAGAAGTATGACAAATGTTTAATGTTCCGATTGTTTCAGACTTCTACAATATCATCATCTGCAACACAGTATGTTTGCTGAAACCGGTAATTCTACTGCTTTCATTACCTCTACCCCCACCGCATACATGGAAAATAGATATAGGAGCTTCGCATTATATGACCAATAATCCCAGTATCATCTCTCATTTTGAGTCTCTCTACTTTACAAGGAGTCACACTAGAAGATAGGTATGTTTCTTTAGTCTGTGATATTGGTACTGTTTATGTTACACCTAATAGTGGTCACTATATATTTATTACCTGTCTAATTTCGTTTTAATTTATTATTTATTGGTGAATTTATCAAAACTATAAACTGCTCGCAACTTTATTTCCTACATCCTGTTTTTTAATAAATCAAACCAGTGAAGATGATTGGCATAAGGCATGACTCTGGTAGACTACCATCTTCATAAGATTTGTGATATTGTTGTATTATCAAGCATCATGTCTCTAATCAACATTTACCAATGGTTGAGATATCATTCTCTGCATTACCTGAAATTTTTAGTTACTTAACTGAGTCATTTGTCGAGCCTAGAATGTCTTGTTAGCAAGGAAAGTACCATCTGGTGTTTTATCATCCATGAACGAATAAGCGATCAAGTTGACCATTTGAAGTTGTTCATTCTGATATATGGGGATCATATCCTGTACAATCGAAAATTGATTTTAAAGTATTTTATTACTTTTGTTGATTTGTCTCATGTTATATAAATTTATTTGCTTTAGGTAGATTTAAAGATTTTTCTATATTTTAAAGCGTTTGTGCTGAGATTAAAACACATGTTGATGAATTTGTGTGCATGCAACGTGGTTGACAATGTTAAGAAGTATTGTAGTTATACTTACAATGAGTTTATAACATGGTCTTGCATAATACATCAGTCTCATTATTTATATACACCATAGCAAAACAATGTAGCTGAACGTAAAATATGCATTTACTAGAAGTACAATGTACATTGTTATTTCATTGAAATGTTCCTAAAATATTTTTAGGCAACTCTTGATCTTAATGCATGTTATCTTACTCATAGAAAGTATTCATTTATTCTTGATAATAATGTTCCATGTTCTTTGCTATTTTCTGATGTTCAATTATTTTCTATTACTCTACGCATTGTTAGATGTGTATGTTTTGTGCATGATTCTAAACCAATAGTGTCCAAACTTGATCCACAATCATTAAAGTGTATTTTCCTTGGCTATTACACAAAAAGGACACGTGTGTTCTTGTACACAAATCAGCTAATTTTTATGTCAGCAATTGTCACTTTCTTTACATCTCGGTCCTACCTTCCTGTAGAACACATTTCAGGATCTTGTCACTCAGAAGATTGTGTCTCCGATGATGAATTCTCGATTTTCCCTATTCCTCAAAATTGGTTGGTTACAGAAACTAACTCTTTATGTGTAGTAGAGGTGTTGCAGAGACTGATATACAACAAGCTTAAGATAAAACATGACAATGGTATAATAAAAGCCCCAAGACTCTTTTGTTCATGTGCCAACTTCTAACATCATATCAACTCCCACTCTTCATCGGATGAGTCTTCTGATCATCTGATCTCGATGTTTTGATTGTTTTGCGCAAAAGTTTATGTAATTGTACAACTTATCCATTATACAAATCAGCATTATCCGCACATCTTTCTAGTTAATATGCTTTCTATCTCCTATTGATTATTATCCCGAACCTAAGTCTTTCTCAGAAGCTCGTGTACACCCAAAATGGATAGCTATAATGAAAGAAAAATGCCAATATTAAAGAAAAATGGCAATTGAGATTTGGTTACACTCCTTCCCAGCAAGTCTATCATAGAGCACAAATAGGTGTACACTGTGAAGCTAAATCCAAATGGCATATTAGCCTGATTGAAAGTTAAATAGGTGTCCAAAGGGATTTCTCATGTTTATGGCATAAATTATTTGGACATGTTCTATTGGGTAGCTAAGATGACTTCAATTTGGTGTCTCATATCGCATGTCACTACCCGTCGTTAGCCATTACATCAACTCGATATTAAGCATGTCTTTCTTCGTGGTGTTCTGATAAGAATATTAATATAAAGCAACCATCAAGTTTTCTTGCTTAGGAAGAGTCTAGAAAAGTTTAACAATAGAAGTGATTTTTGTATGCCCTAAAGCAATCTTCACAAGCATGATTTGGAAGATTTGGTTCAGTGGTTCAGGATTTTAAACTACACAATGCTAAGAAACATTACTTAGCAGGAAAATCGTATCTTTTTATTGTTTATATTGACAGCATAGTGTTTGTTGAAGGTGATGCTAAAGGGATCGTAACATTAAAGGCATAATTATAGTGACACTCACATTAAAGGCATAATTATAGTGACACTCCCAGACTAAGGATCTTAAAACGTTACGTTACTTCTGTAATATAGATGTAGCTAGATCATGAGAATGAATTTTGTTTATAATGTATGTAGTAGATGCTCTTGCAAAGATCGGGTCATCGGGATATTGATTAGTTAGTTTTCAAATGGATCCAAACTCTAAGTTGATATCAGATCAGGAGGAGCCATTAGATGATCATGGTAGTACATAAAGCTTACAGATTGTGACTCAACTAGATATTACCATATCCATTTAGTAAATTCAGCTAATTTATATTAACCTGATGAACAAGTCATTGGAAAGCTGAACTCAGGATAGTTTGTTATATGAAGAGTGTACTAAGCTGATGACTCAGATATTTAAACTGTGAACACAGTTGAGTAGCTGTCTTTTCAGATGCTGATTAGGCATGATCATATATAGACATAGGCCTATCACATGGTATTTTGTATTTATTAGTGGTAACCTTATGATATAAAAAGGTAAGAAACAATGTGTTCTCTCTCGGTCAAGTGCAAAATCGAAGCTCCAGGCATGGCCAATTTTGTGTGCAAGTTTGTTTGGATCTAGTATGACAGAACTTGGATTCATAGTTACATTAGCTATGCAGATGTACGTAACAACAAGATAGCAATCCGCATTGGAAAAAATACATCTTTCATAAGTGTACAAAGTATATTGAGATTGATTGTTATTTGATACAAGAAAGATGGTTAAAGATAAGATTACAAAGACTCTTTATGTAACTTCAGTGAATCAATTAACAAATCTATTCACCACGCTGCTGGTGGTTCTTGTATCCAGTTTACTTGTAATAAGTTGTGCATGTATGCTCTATATATATACACACACACACACACTAGAAATCTCCCGTGCCCAAAGGGCACTGCGATTTGAGAGGGGGGGCCACGCCTATACCAGCGCACTGCGAAGTGTGAGGGGGCCTGCGCCTATACATAGCCCTCCAAATTTTAAAATTTTAAGTTTACAAATCAAATTTCAATTTTCAAATCTTCCCCACAAAATTCCCCCCGAAACTTATCCCAGTCCTAGTCATCAAGCCCTTATCCTAGTCATAAGCCCATTTGTCATAGTCACTTGTCATACTGGGACAAAATTCAAAATCTAATATAGAATAGATATATATATATATATATGAGGAATATGGAGGTGAGCTGACAGCGCAGGAAATTTTTCCTGCGCTGTCAGCGATTTGGGGGGTAAAAACAATTTTTTTAATTTTTTTTTGAGTAGTTAGATATACTTGTTAACTAGCTCCCCACAAATTTTCAGGTCAATCCAACACCGTTTGAGTATCTGTTCATCGATTTCAAAAACGTTGCGCAAAACTGTCCAGAATTGTGAGGAGCTAGTTAACAAGTATATCTAACTACTGCAAAAAATAAAAATTTATATTTTTTAGAGGGCCCAAATCGCTGACAGCGCATGAAAAAATTCATGCGCTGTCATCTCAGGCCCATATTCCTATATATATATATATATATATATATATATATATATATATATATGGGATTCATTTAGAGCAGGTGACACGTGATCTAATAGATCAGGTGCAAAACACAAAAGGTGGGGTCCCAAAGAGTACAAGCTCATGTGGGACTTGTATTTTCCACCTTTTTGTGTCTTGGCACATTATCTATTAGATCAGGTGCCACCTTTTCTACATTAAATCATATATCTATTACACATTTGACAACATTTTTTGAATTCTAGGGCTGACTAGGACAAGATAAAGAGTGGCTGGGATTTGATATTGGAAAATCAATGGTTGAGATTGGATTTTGTGAAAATTTTAGTGGGAAAACTTAAATTTTGGTGGAAAAAGTGTCTTGGAAACCACAACTTTGAAATTAGAAGTGCTTTGGGAAAGATTGTGGAGATTAAATTTGGGGGGAAAGTGCCTTGGAAACCTAACCATTGAAATTAGAAGTGCCTTGGGAAAGATTGTGAAGATTAAATGGGAGGAAAAGTGCCTTTGGAAACTAAACTTTGAAATTAAAAGTGTCTTGGGAAAGATTGTGGAGAAGCATGATCCATTAAATTAAACAAAATAAAAAATTTAGCGTAAAACAATTTAGCAGAACAACAAATTAGCGTAAAAATACCCTGAGGTTTGTTGTTCCACGCCCGCGCCGAAGGCGCCCGCTAATTTGTTGTTCCGCGCCGAAGGCACGGGCTTCAAATTTGTTGTTCGACGCCGAATTTGGTGTTCCGCGCCAAAGGCGCGGGCGCTAAATTTGTTGTTGGACGCCGAATTTGTTGTTCCGCGCCGAAGGTGCCCGTGCCGCTAAATATTTTTACGTTATTTTATTGTTCTGTTAAATTTTGGCTGTGGAAATAATTTTCCGGGGAACAAAGATTTCGCGAGGGAAATCTTAAACAAACCGTGCCCGCGGGCACGGATTATGACTAGTATATATATATATAATGGATATCATATGACATTTTTGGCTAAGCCTCATATACGTCTCCAAAACTCCACCCTTTGATCTACAAATTCTAAAGCCCCAAAACACCAAAAATCAAGTAACCACATAAGGTTTATTCGTTTATCCACCCGTAAAAAATTTAACGGTTTTACATGAATAGAACTTTTGTGACGGATGGATGAACATGTAAACACATTGAGTTCACCCAATATTCGATGTTTTAGGATTTTAGAATATGAACATCAACAGTTTCGATCCTTCAGAAAAATAGCAGATTGTGAAGTTCTGGATGTTATATATGAGGTCTGGCCTCATATATCATATGATACCCATTATTCTCATATATATATGGAAAAAGGGGATCTAGGGTGCCTCCCTAGATAAAATCTAAGGAGGCGCCCCCATTTCCCTCCATTTCCCACAATTTGTTTGGAAATGTTTTTCATGGAATTATTGTTCACATCATGGATGATCAACATACCAAATTTCAAGGTATTCCAATACCTTTTGAGCCCACATCTACCCCTTACAACTTCAACGGTCTGAAAACGTGCTGAAAACCCCAAGAAGTTGCACATGAGAGATGAGGGCTCAAAAGTATTAGAATCTCTTGAAATTTGGTATGTTGATCATCCATGAGGTATACAACAAACCCATGGAAAAAAATTCAAAAAATGTTGGAGATGTGAGGAAATGGGGGCGCCTCCTTAGATTGAATCTAAGGAGGCGCCTTAGGATCCCTTTACCCATATATATGTATATAATGTTGGAGATGTGAGGAAATGGGGGCGCCTCCTTAGATTGAATCTAAGGAGGCACCTTATGATCCCTTTACCCATATATATATATATATATATGGGTAAAGGGATCATAAGGTGCCTCCTTAGATTCAATCTAAGGAGGCGCCCCCATTTCCTCACATCTCCAACATTTTTTTTGAAATTTTTTCCATGGGTTTGTTGTACACCTCATGGATAATCAACATACCAAATTTCAAGAGATTCTAATACTTTTTGAGCCATCATCTACACCTTGCAACTTCATGTGGTTTTCAGCACGTTTTCAGACCGTTGAAGTTGTAGGTGGTAGATGTGGGCTCAAAAAGTATTGGAATACTTTGAAATTTGATATGTTGATCATCCATGATGTGAACAACAATTCCATGAAAAAAATTTGGAAAAACATTGTGGGAAATAGAGGGAAATGGGGGCGCCTCCTTAGATTTAATCTAAGGAGGCACCCTAAATCCCTTTTGCCCTATATATATTGAAATTTTTTTCATGGAATTGTTGTTCACATCATGGATGATCAACATACCAAATTTCAAGGTATTCCATACTTTTTGAGCCCCGATCTACCCCTTACAACTTCAACGGTCTGAAAACGTGCTGAAAACCCCACGAAGTTGTAAGGGGATAGATGAGGGCTCAAAAAGTATTGGAATCCTTTGAAATTTGGTATGTTGATCATCCATAAGGTGAACAACAAACCCATGAAAAAAAATTTAAAAAAAATGTGGGAGATGGGGGGAAATGGTGGCTCCTCCTTAGATTGAATCTAAGGAGGCACCCTAGGATCTCTTTACCCGATATATATATATACACACACATAGGAAAAGGGGGATCTAAGGTGCCTCCTTAGATGAAAATCTAAGGAGGCGCCCCCACTTCCACCCGTCTCCTACAATTTTTTTGAAAAAATTATTTCATGGGTTTGTTGTTCACATCATGGAAGATCAACATACCAAATTTCAAGGGATTTCAATACTTTTTGAGCCACCATCTACCCCTTACAACTTCAACGGTCTGAAAACGTGCTGAAAAACCCACGAAGTTGCAAGGGGTAGATGGGGGCTCAAAAAGTATTGGAATCCCTTGAAATTTGGTATGTTGATCATCCATAAGGTGAACAATAAACCCATGAAAAAAAATTTCAAAAAAATGTGTGAGATGGGGGAAAATGGGGGCGCCTCCTTAGATTGAATCTAAGGAGGCACCTTAGGATCCCTTTACCCATATACATACATACACACACACACACACACATATATATATATATTAATATAACAGATTAAAGGGGACAGATTAAAGGGGACAGTTAGAATATACTATTTTGTAGTGAAGGTGTTTATGTAAACTGAGTTATGATAAAATATAAATTAAAGTATCCTGTTTGGAAAGTGTTGGCTAATGCTCTCTAACTCTTCTTCCAAAATACCTCATCTTTGATTTCTTCATATTGATTATTTTGGTGCAGATTTGTAGGAATAGATTTGTAGGAATGACACAGACCGAACCCATCTTTATTGGGACCAAGCGAATCTTCAAGTTTTGCTAGACACACATGTTATTGGACTGTTTCTTTTATAATATGAAGCTAATACATCGTACTAAGATGAATCAGACTAAAACTAAGCTGATATATATACAATATCTCTTGTAAAGATGGCCAATTAATGGAGTGCGTTAGAGAGAGAATAATATCTTAGAGGATAGAGATAATCCACGGATTGATAAAGCTCAACCTACAAGCAACATCCATGCTAAGATTAGGCAACCGATACCTAAATCATGATACTGTTAATAAGTATCACCCAACACTTTCGAGACAACCGATACTAATACTACAAATCACTGATTAATACAATACCAAAAGTGAGATTTCAAACCTTGGTATTCTGAGCCATACTACCAACCACCAAGTAGATAAGGATAAAATGTTGAACTCATCTGGCAGTTAAAGTTGCAGACAAGTCTAACACTGGGCCGTAACATTGTGCAACCAGCAAAATTACGATTACATCATAATTCGCTACCAAGTTAAAATATAAAATCACAGTGTGCAATATAAGTAGAAGGAACGTCTATGCTAAATTTCACATTCATCGTCAAGCCAATAATATATGGTATGATTCGAAATACCTCAAGCATCCTAAACAAAAGAACATGACAATTAAACATAAGGATGGCAACAGAAATAGTTAGGTATTTTTTGTGGATCATAAACCTCAGTTGGAGTCACAGACCAGATTTGAGAAGCATGCCTTACATAATTAACACACAGCTCCAAAGCTTCGAGATCTAAAATCAAAGTTGGCAGTACAAGTAAAAGGACCGGCTGAACTATCAATAACTTCCACATTCAACGCCACTAAACAACACTGCAAGCTAATAATATATGGTATGATTTCAACTACCTCAAGCATCCTAAGCATTAGAACATGAGGACGGCAACTGAAATAGACAGCAACTCTTTGAGGATCATAGACCTCAGGCAGAGGCATGGACCAGACTTGAGAAGCATGCCTTAGATAATTAACATACAACTTCAAAGCTTCCAGATCAGCCATCAACAAATCCGTCCCAGACAGTCCTTAAAAATAAAGAAAAATAAATAAGGCAAGAGTAACATGTGCCAAAAAGATAAACTAATTCTTCAGACTAACAAATGGTAACAATTCATAGAGTAATCTAGGTGAAACTCTGTGTGTGTGTGTACAGGAGTGGACACACCTTACACCAAGGGTGGCGTCTGCCCACGCTGAGTTTCCATAACTTTCCAATGCTTTTAAGAGTTTATAGTTGTTAAACAAACAATAAGTAAATTTTATTTCAGAATAAACTAACTGATGCATTGTTGCCTAGCGCTTGGAGCATTCATTTTTATTCTGAATGCCTTGGGTTCAATCCCCAAACTAGATTTTTTTTCCTTTTTTTCTTTCTTCTTCTCTGTTAGAATGAATGTTAAGTGATTTAAATATTAAAATATGTACTGAGAATAAAAAAATAAATTACATTTTTAACCAAATCACCCTTTAGTTTTTCTTCTCTCTCTTGGAGTTAATCTTAGCAATATGAAAATTATAATAGGTAGAGATAATTAACAAATCAAAATAATATTTTAACTCAAAATTGACCAAATCACGTACTAACACCGCGGAATGTATCTAAGTACTAAAGGATTATAACACATTAGTAATTTGGGCAAGGAATCTTAGCGTATTATTATTAATTATTATTACTAAATATGAATAAAGAATCGTAGCCGAATTTTGTTTTAAACTAGAGACCTTGAATTGTTATTATCGTTAATTGCATTTGTTCTTAGTTCAAAGATGACAGTTGTATTTTTTACCCATTCCCTACACAAATCTCATAATTTCTTACCAAATTTATATCAACACCTATTTAAGGAAATTTGTTTAAAATGTACAGTTCAGAATTTTATTTTTTAATCAATTTTTATGACATCACAGTGCATCAAATTATCATTAAGTCAAAACGCCTACACTGAAAAAATCTTGTGTGTCCACCATTATGTGTTGGGTGGTTATGGTTTTTATTGGCGTGCGGGAGGGGAGGTTATTGTAGTTCATGCTCCCTGAGGAATAGTGAACAACTATATTTATATTTTCTACTTAAAGGATGCTCAATTCATCTTGATCTACACATCATAAAGATTATTAGTGAAATCCTAGATGGTAGATATATAAGTAACTAGTGGGAAGATTGTCAGAATTAGAACATGCACTGTATGTGTTGATAATACGGTGAGCGGGTAGCCAAATACTTCACCTAAACAAACATAGATTGAGACGGTCAAAAAGTATATGACAGATGGTGTAGCTTAACAGAGGGGTTAGCTCGTGATAGCGCTGAATAGTTAAAATAGAATTCATGTATTTGCCCTCCCGATTTGACATTGTTTGTTATTATTAGTTGTTGATCAAGATAGTTGTCCTTGTCCTAGAACCATGTAATTTGATAAATAAGGGCATCATTATTGATTATGTGTTTCTTGTACGTGCATGTGTGTGTATACACACGTTGACTAAGATCCAATCGGAAGGACCAAACTTGCGGATCCATCCAAATTAAATTTAAAACTAGTTAATTAAATGAAAATTTGATTCCAGTAAATGTGATCTAACATTCTAAACTACATGCAATTAAAATTTCAAAAAGTTTGGACATGTTTTACATGTGCAAAACAAGATTGCAAACCCAACATTTCAGAATCATTATAAAATCAACTAATTTGTCATCACTTGAGATATGGGTAAAATATATTCAAATCGTTTAAAATTTTATTTATATATAGCAATGTTTGAGGTCTCGGTTTTGGTATCGGTCTCGTTCTTCCAGAAATTTAGGTTTCGGGTTCGGTTTTGTCCATTTCGGTTGTTTCGAAGTTGAGTTCTGTTTCGTTCGTATCGGTAGTTTCAAATACTTATGTACTCACATTTATCTATAACTAGAATTAATTTTGCACTGATTGCTTCTCACATTGCACATTTTGCTAAACATATTGCATTTATTTACAAGTTTGCCATTAATCTATAACCAGATTAATGTTCAAAAAAATGTCGTTTACAAGTTTGCCGTTTACAAGTTTGCAATTAAGTTTGCCATTAATGTTCAAAAAATCTTGCTGCTACTCACATTACATATTTTGCTAAACATATTACATTTATTTACAAGTTTACCATTAAAATTGTAAAGAGAATTGCAAATTGTAACAAATGAACTATGTTTATCAAAATGTGTAATGTGTAATGTGTAATGTGAGTAGCAGGAAAATGCGTAATGTGAGTGGCAATTCCACGCTCTCTACTGGCAGAACCATTTTGGGCGACGGCGAGAACCATTTACATCTCTCGGCTCAGCAGACCCTAGAGACCATCAAAGTTTCAAACGATTCAAACCACATCTGCCACTAGACCAGAGGAAGGAGGCGACGAGATCGAAGGCAGGCTGCGACGAGATCATAGGCAGGCGGTGGCGGTGAGTTCAGATGTAGGCGGCGGTGAGATTGGAGGCAGGCAGATGCGGAGGCGGGGAGATCGATGTCAGCCAGGTGTTTCATGACTTTGAAGACCCGCCTTCAACTTTCATTCATGACTTTGAACGTTTTGACATTTAGGCCATTTCCATTCTTCCTTCATATCTTACATCACTCAAAAACAAACACCTAGAGTGGCTGAAATAGCTTCAGTTTCAAATTTCGACTCCCACTGCCGTCCAGCCAAATGCAAGTGCCAACTGGTAGCGGAACTGAAATTTGACTCCTATTCCACTAAATGAAAGCATACAACGCATTTATACCTTCCCTTCTAAATATTAATGTCGCCTCCTATATTATGTTTGGATACTTCTTCCAAGTGCATGCATATACAATCCTATTTTCAGTGTAATTCCACTGAATCGTCTCAAAATTGTCATCATTTTTTGCAACATCGTGCTATTTCAAATATTTGGCTAATTAAAACATTTTTTAATCTTCTATCTAACACCCTGTCGATAACTTTTTTTAGAAAAAGAATGGGATCAAAAGATCACATCAATCTCGATATAAACAAACCGTATAAATAATTTATTTCTTTATAATCAAAATACTAAAGAATCCATAACGAGAAAGAGACATTAGAACCTGGAGAATATGAAACATTGGGGAAAGACGACGAAGCGAGCGGTTCATCAACGGCCTTCGGATCCTCGAGGTGCCGAAGCCATAAGAAATCCCAAATAGTCCTCGAGATCCGATCCCGCAGCGGCCGCGTTATCTCTCCGATCGGCTGGAGGCGCTTGTTGATGAACTCCCCATCGCGTCTTACGACGCGAAGCACTTCGCCCAGCGGACCTCGATCGGGCTCGCTCTTCTTCGCTATCTTCTTTGTTGAGGGAACAGAGCGAGAGGCCAAGTATATAGGGATGCGAGACGACGCCATAGCCGTCGCCATTGGATGGAGATTAGAAAAAAATGGGAGTGAGGTTAGCAGTGTGACTGTCGGGAGAAGAAGGTGGAGTTGATCATTGTACGCTGACCTGTAGTTCTTGGTAAAGTGAGAGGGTGTACGGAGTAAAAAGAGAGCGTGTGCATAACAAAAAAGAGGGGAAACGATTGACAGACGGGAGGCCAACAATGCGTGAATGAACGGGGGGATAAGCTAACCAGCTTCACATGGCCCTGAAGTTGAGCACGTTGACATGGCCTCTCAGGCCGATTTTATTTTACTTCGTGATCATTCTGATTCTGATATAATTTTAATTTTTAGTAACTTGCAAGCTCTATTTATTACCCCATTGATTTTGAATTGTCATTGTTTCAAAATGATCGAAACTTCAAAAGTTAGTTAAATTCAGTTAAATTCATCTCATCTATGAGGTATAAACTTTGGGTTCCTAAACATTTCCACTGTAATTTTGTTTTGCTTTTCTATTGTTTATATTTTTTATATATATAGTATTCTTTCTTCTTTCTTTCTCTCTACCTTTCTTCTTTTGTTTTTTAATCTTTCAGAAAGATCATAGTCTACTCTTGAAACCTCCTAATCAAATCGTGTCCCTCCCTTGATGATTAATTTAAGCAAGATTTCATGACCCCTTTCAGTTGTCGTTGCAAAAGAATGGCACTTATTCACATATCAGTCAAAAGCCATCCTTTGCTCCTTCAGTGATTGATCAACACTAGTCATGCTCCTTTACATATACCTAAAGAATAGATACATACGGGGTATATATCTTGATTTTCATAATGCTTGCGTTGCATATATACTTGCAATTTCAATGGTTAAAACACATAAGCGCATTCAAAGTAAACGCTATGCAATTTTTAATGGCATCCATTGTATTCGAGAAATCAACACACAGAATAACAAATTGACCATCGTCTGATCAAAACAAATGTTTAGTGGCATATTTCAAGTTACATTCTTGTATGCGTTTGAAAATGTGAAATATCTATATTACAATTTAGAGTTGTTTTTGAATCTTTGTCCCATGTGGCAATGTCTCATCGCTACATGGGACAATCTTCTTAAACCCTGTTTCAGAGTGTTTTCTCACTACAGAAGCGTTGACCGCGGACTACCCGGTCAACGTGGTCAATGGGCCGATTTGGGTCCCTTGGGTGCGTCGAGCACGTGTAGGCACGACGCGAATCGGAGATGCCGTCGACGGAGAGCACGTCAGCTGTGCCGGGTCTGGATCCTCGGCCTCAGAGGGGGCTGAGGGGGAGCCTCGGCCCGGTGTGAGGTGCTCGGCCTCGGACGGTCGGGCGACGAGGGGTAGCCTCGGTCGTCTTGGCTTGGCGTGGGTCCGACGCGGAGCGGAGGGGAAGCCTCGGCTCGGATGGGTGCGCTCGGCCTCGGTCGGTCGGACGACGAGGGGTAGCCTCAGTCACCTCGATTGATGTGCGGCCGGCGTGTAGCCGAGGGGAAGCCTCGGCACTTGGATCCTACGTCTTCCTGAACAGACGAGAACACTCGTCAGGGGGGGGCCGGACCTTGGTTCCGGCCAAATCCCATCTGATGCCTAAGTCAGATAACGATCTGAAAGAGGAGGCTCGGCGGGGACGGTTCGACTCGAGAGGAGATCGGAACGACGTCCTCCGGCGCGAGCGGGGGGGAAGGAGATGGAGTGGGGGAACTAGGTCGTTGATGGAGTACCTTAGGTTTTGTTACCTGAGATGTCGTCCCTTGTCCAGTCGTCCTCCTAGCCCTTTTATAGGCCCCTCGTCGCGACCACCCATGACCCACGTCCCTCGTCCGCCCCCAATCGTGCCCCCTCAATCCGCCTCCCCATCGCCGCTCCCTGCGCCATCCCAGCACCTCCCCATAACGGCCATTAAGTGGTTGCGGGCCTGGGGGAACGGTTATCGCTGGAGTGGGCGAGTGTCTTGCGCGTTTTCAGGGTCGGGTCGGATCGACGTTCGGGGGTCCTCTAGGGGGCCTTGTCGGGCGGGCCTGATCTCGCAGACGGGCTTCTGATCGGTAGTCGGGTTTCGTTTGGTGGGCTTGGACCCCCCATGATTTCGCGTAGTAGGCTGCGCCTTTGGGCCCATGCTGTTGGGCCTCCGCAAAATAGACGTATCAATTGCCCACATCGGTGGGGCCGATCGGCCTTGGCCGGCTCGGTTTGACCGATGTGACTCATGGGGTTCCGATTAGCGTGTCAGTCGAGGCGCGGTCATAAATGAAGGTTATGATGAGGCGGATCGATAGGACTTCCCTTGGCGCCGATTTCGAAACGCCGCCAGCTCTTTGAGGCTTGCCACGCGTTCCTGTCAGGCGTTTTGAATTCGCCCCTGGGTCTTGTATATAAGTGCCTCGGCTGCTTTGATCCCAACTTCTTCCTCGCTCTTCTCTCTGTTCCGGGCTTTCCACAAACTCGGAGTCTTCCGCCGCCTTCGTTTCCTTGCCTTCTCCAAATAAACAAAAAGGTAACTCCTTTCCCATCCTCATATTATGGCTGCTCTTAGGATAGGTGGCTCTGGCCAAGGGGCGAGGGATCCTCCTGAGTCCAGGCGTGGCGGGCCCCGATCTGTGGGATCCGGTTCCTCCTCGGGGAGCTGTTCCCTCCGAGATAAAGGGAAGGGGAAGCTCTTCCCAGACTATGCTGGCGATGATGTGGCGCCGGCTGCCGTGCGGCTTAATGTACCTCCGGTTGTCCTGAGAACGCCGTCGAGGACTTCTTTTCTGGCTGCTGCGGAGATTCGGAGAAGGTACCTCTGTCACCCGTATGATGTTCGAGTCCCTTTCATCGACGAGCGGATCTGTCTTCCGAGGAGCAACGAAGTCGGCGTTTACGTCGAGATGTTCCGTCGGGGTCTTCGTTTTCCGCTCAATCCCTTCTTTATCCAAGTCATGGAGTACCTCATGGTGCCCCTTTGCTAGTTTACCCCCTGTTCGGTTGCGGTTCTGACAGGCTTTGTGATGCTCTGTTGCACTCGCGGTCTGGAGCCATCTCTCCCCCTCCTCTTCTATTTTTATCAGATCCAGACGGTCGGTCTACGGTCATGGCTGCACCTCCGAGCCCGCGCGGGGAGGGAATGCCTGATGGGGCTACCCCACTGGGCGGGGGATTGGAGCTCGGATTATGTCTTCGTGGTCTTCCTTGAGGATGCTCAGATTTTGACAGGTTGGGGTGGGTCAGGTCGGCCTTGCCCAACGCTAACCCTCTCCGAGGCTGATCGGGCGGCCGTCGCGCTGCTGTCGGCCCTCCCTTTGGAGGCGAAGTCCATCTGGCCTTTGCTGGACGACCTACTCCTGAAGGCCGTCTTGTGGTCTCCGGGTAGGTCACTTTTTCAGTCCTGGATTGCCCCGTGGCTTACCCTGATTTCGGTTTCGCTTGTAGGAATGGCTGGTCGCGAGTTCACCCGCAACGTTGATGAGCTGATTCGGCGTGGAGCCGCTCGGAGCCGAGGTAGCACCTCGGGGAGGGCACCTCAGCGGACCGTTGAGGAGGAGGTGCGCCGAGCCGAGCCCACCGTGGGCAAGGTGGTGGCCGCGCCTCCCGCCTCTTCTTCTGGTAGTCTCCTCCCCGGGGGGTCGCAAGGGCCGGATCCGTCCCACCGGCCCAAGCGGCGGGGGGTAACGACGGGTCCGGTGCAGCTCCTCTTGCGCTTGGCGTGCCCCCTCTTGTCCCCGAGGGTGGAGGTGGCACGAGGCGGAAGCGCTCCCCTTCGGCGCCTGCCAAGCCTCACGGAGGGAAGAGGAGGAAGGAAGGCGTGGATCCCTCCAGTCCGGTGTGCTCCGTGCCCCCGGCGGTGGCCGCCAAGGATCTTCCAGTGACCCTGACGACCACCCCCGTCGCAGCGTCTCCGCCTCCATTATCAGGAATCGGTGCCCTGTTGGCGAGCAGCTCGGCCTCCCTCGAGGTCACCCCCGGGGATTCGGTGTTTGTCGACCGAGCCTTGGCTCAGCACTTGGCCGAGGGCTCCGTCCTCCCCCGGGACCGTAGTCTCCTTGAGAGGGCCCCCGCCGACAAGGTGTCAGACACCTTGGTCTGGATCCTTCAGCAGGTCTGGCTATCCCGCTGTCCCTTTCCTTCCTTCGCTCTCTTCTTGGCTCATGTCTTGTCGTTCAGGGTTCAACACTCGCTGTCGAGTCGAAGCGTCGAGCCGTCCGTTTGAGGGAGCTGGAGGAGTCCTCTGCAAAGGACCACGAGCGGGCTGGGGCGGCGGAGGTAGCTGCGGTGGCGGCCCAGATGGAGTCTCGACAACTCAAGCTCCGGGTGGCCGAGCTAGAGGGACGAGTGGCCGATCTCCAGGGAGGGTTGGAGGACGCTCGGCGGTCGGCCGGGGAAGCGGCGGAGTCGTTCCGCCTGGAGAGGGAGGAGTTTCAGAGGGAACTGTCGGATCGGCGTCAGGTGGCGCGGTTTGCGGATGAGGTGGAGAGGGGCGTCGTCGGGACTCTGGGGGAGAGGATCTTCGAGGTCCTCAGGGAGGCCTTCGGTAAGTATGAAGACCTTATCGGCCCCCGGATCGTCGAAGTCGTCCAGTCCTCCTTCCGGGATTGTGCGGAGCGCGTTCGGCAAGCCCCTCCGCCTGTCGATCCCCCTCGCTCCGAGCAGGGTGAGGCACCCGAGGATGCGTCCTCCCGAGCGCGGGTCCCCTAGGTCGTCCTTCCCGGCCTGTCATCCTTGTTTTTATCCTCAAATTTTTTAGCATCCGCTTCGCTTTGGCCCGGCCTACTTGAAATGGATCCCTGACCTCGCAATCTCCATTGGCATCTTTACCGGCTCTTTGCTTCGGGGCAAACAATTGCTGATTGCAAGGATGTTCACTTAAGCCAGCAATTTTGTGGTCTTGGTCGACAAGTTTCGCTCTGTCGGCGTTACCCTAGTTTTCGTGGGTGACGAATTTTGTTGTTCGCTGAGAGTGGATTATTTGTAAGGAGGTTTCTCCACTTCGATTTCCTGTAAAAAAGACACACTTTTGTACCTCGGTTAACTGTTGGAAATAAATTGACCTACTTGAATTTTCCGCGCATTTTGCTTTGTTGCTGCGACCTCGGCTCCTTTACTGATGATGGTCGCTCGCCTCCTTCCTCCAGGAGGTCACCCCTTGCCCCTCGAGTGGACAAGTCGGTTGACGTCCTTATTGGCTGGGGGGCTGCCCCCAGTCCTATGAGCAATGGAGTCGGTCAGCGAGGGTGAAGCTCCTCGGCTTAGGACCGGTCGGTGTCTGCGCTGGCTGGGGGAATTGCCCCTAGACTTACGAGCGATGGAGTCGGTCAGCGAGGGTGAAGTTCCTCGGCTTAGGACCGGTCGGCGTCTGCGCTGGCTGGGGGAATTGCCCCCAGGCTTACGAGCGAAGGAGTCGGTCAGCGAGGGTGAAGCTCCTCGGCTTAGGACCGGTTGGCGTCTGCGCTGGCTGGGGGAATTGCCCCAGACTTACGAGCGATGGAGTTGATCAGCGAGGGTGAAGTTCCTCGGCTTAGGACCGGTCGGCGTCTGCGCTGGCTGGGGGAATTGCCCCCAGGCTTACGAGCGAAGGAGTCGGTCAGCGAGGGTGAAGTTCCTCGGCTTAGGACCAGTCGGCGTCTGCGCTGGCTGGGGGGATTGCCCCTAGACTTACGAGCGATGGAGTCGGTCAGCGAGGGCGAAGCTCCTCGGCTTAGAACCAGTTTTGATTGACCCCCCGTCCGGTGAGGTGGCGGTCTTCACTGTTATGCAGCGAAATGTTGATTCCGTCAGAGATGAAGAAAAGGAAAAAGGAGTGCATTTGTACTCTTAAAGGTCCTATTGGACTAGTACATTTGGAGGAAAAAAGAAATAAAGCTAGACGGAGGGATGTGAACCTAGATAATCTCCTCCCGACTAGGCGGCTACTGGGGGGGCCTCGCCCGCTCACTCTATGATGCGGAGGGGGCCTTGGACGGTGTTGACCTTCTTCCCTTTGTCTGGCTGCATGGATGTTCCTTCTCCGTGGGCCGGGTCATCGGCTAAGTTCCTTGCGTGCCCTCGGCTCATCAACTTCTCAATGTCCTTCTTTAGGTGCCAGCAGTCTTCAGTGTCGTGGCCGTTGTCCTTGTGGTATTTGCAATACTTTTCCCCATTTTCCCCCCTCTTTTTGTCTTCGGCGGGGGGCGATCAGCGCGCTCTTCCTTCTGCACTTGAGTGAGGACGACGTCTGGGGTGGCGTCCCTCGTATCCTCCCTCCGCTGCTTGTTTCTCGCCATCTTCTCTGTCCGGTACCCTTCGGGGCTGCGGCGCTCGCTATCGCCGCGCTTGGTCCCTCGTCTGGCCTTTCCTGCCTCGATGGCAAAGGTCTCCTCGGTCAACATGAAGCGCTCAGCCCTCGCCATGATCTCAGGGAGGTCTTTCGAGGGATCATTATGCAGAGATTTCTTTAAGCCTCTATGACGCAACCCTTTCTTTAGGGCCGTTTGGACAACGAGGTCGGGAGGGCTGTTTACGTTCAGCCGCTCAGCATTGAAGCGGCGCATAAATTGTCGGAGCGGCTCGGTCGGGCCCTGCACTATGTTAAACAAATGTTCAGCATCAGGCATTACCTGTCGCCCTGCCATGAACTGTTTGCAGAACAGCTGGGTGAGTTCCTCGAAGCTGTCAATGGAGCGGCTGGGTAGGCTGCGGTACCAAGTTCTCGCTGCTCCCCTGAGGGTCGAATAAAAGCCCCTGCAGAGCAGGGTATCATCGGCTCCCTGGAAGGACATGTCCCCCTTGGAGTCCATCACATGGTTCCCTGGATCTCCTATCCCGTCGTATTTCCCCAGCGTTGGGATCTTGAATCGAGAGGGGACCCGCGCGTCGGTTATTCTCCGCGACAGGGGGCACCGGTCTCCGTGGATGCCTCCGGGGGTCCGACACCTGCCTACCTCAGGCTCGTTCGGTTGTGGAGGTGGCACAGGCGCTGGCTGGGCTGGCTCCACGGCCCTCGCCACACTGGGGGCGGGGCTGATCCGGCGTTCCCCGCTCCTCCGGCGGGAGCTTCCGCTTCGCCGTGATCGGTCCCTCGAGTGGTGCCGATCACTTCTTCTGCGGTGGGGTGATCGTGGCCGACGAGACGACGCGGTCACCGATTCGTCCCCCCTGCATTCGGTTCCCCTCCAGCTCCTTTCGCGATAAGGGGAGGAGGCGCGCGATCTCGCCTGGTGGAAGCCGGGTAGTGTGAACCGACGCTCCGTGTTCGGTCTTCGGTTTCCGTGGTCATCGACCACAGCGGACCGAAGGAGGGGGGCCCTCCCAACGATGGCCGTCGCCCAACACGTCTCCGTTGGCTGACGCGGCGCCGATGAGCTGCTGTACCGTTGTGACCAGCGTCTGGATGTTCGCGTTGGTCTCTTGGGCCAGGGCGCGGAGCTGCTCCTGCGTGGCCAGCTCGGACTCGCCAGTCTCTTCGGCTGAGGGGGCGGGGTGATTGCCGTTGGGTGCGCCCTCAAGGTTGCTGTTGGGTGCGCCATTTCCCTCCTCCGGGATGGGGGGCATGCGTCTCTTCCCGTTGCAGGCGCGTGCCATTGCAAGTGCGGTTTGTTTTTTCGTGGGATAGTTCGTTTCCCACAGACGGCGCCAGATGTTTCAGAGTGTTTTCTCACTACAGAATCATTGACCGTGGACTGCCCAGTCAACGTGGTCAAGGGGCCGATTTGGGTCCCTTGGGTGCGTCGAGCACGTGTAGGCACGACGCGAATCGGAGATGCCGTCGACGGAGAGCACGTCAGCTGGGCCGGGTCTGGATCCTCGGCCTCAGAGGGGGCTGAGGGGGAGCCTCGGCCCGGTGTGAGGTGCTCGGCCTCGGACGGTCGGGCGACGAGGGGTAGCCTCGGTCGCCTTGGCTTGGCGTGGGTCCGACGCGGAGCGGAGGGGAAGCCTCGGCTCGGATGGGTGCGCTCGGCCTCGGTCGGTCGGACGACGAGGGGTGTCACGCCCCGCTTCCCAGTATACTTGGGGGCGAGGACGCGAGCGGGTCCGCATGTGCTTAAAGCAAAGAAGGGGTGATTATTTTTTTCTCTCTTCTTTGACTTAAGCACACTAAGCGTTTAATTAGCGAAGGCAGGTCCCTGCACGCGAGTTTCTCAGAAACAGCACAAATATTTATTACATTACATTACCAGCGTCCAAAGCAAATACACAAACAGTTAAGGCCTAGCATGGCCGTACAATCTGCTGAAAGCAAACACACCTAAAAATAACAATACAAATAATAAACTGAAATATAAACGTTCCGCTTTAGCCTTCCGCGGGGAGGATCTCAATGTCTTCGTAAATCTGATCAGTGGTGTTCACCTCTAAGATGGGATCCTCAAAAGTAGGGTCCTCAAGGTACTCTGTCTCTAAACCTAACATATATTTCATAAAACATTGAAATATATGTCAGCGATAAGCTCGGCAAGATATTTAAAGTAATGAAACGAGGAACAACTATAAGAGGACAAAAGAGCGTTAGTACACAGTTATGAATAATAAGTGCAGAAAAGTAAAGTATGAGCATGCATGGATATTTTTGCAGTTAAAAGTAAAGAAGTTATAAGTAAAGTAAAACAGTTGTATGTTGAGTATTTGATTGTTTGTGCACGTGATAAGTCCATGCCTGGGTAGGTGAAATGTTCTCGATACACCTTATCACCGGTGGTTTTACCGTGACGCTCCAACACAATGGATGCCTCCACCGGAGGGGCCGTAGTCATGTTCGAGACACACTCACAAACCCTACTGCAATGGACCAACCCCACCCCAAAGTGTTCCGCCGTTTACTGGAACACGAGCCAGACTAGTCATATGTGACCATACTGAAGCACGAGCCAGACTAGTCACACATGACCTGACGGGAGTAGCCAACACGGCTCTTTGTGTATGTCTGTTCACTGACTAAGTTCCATTACATCTGTAGTCGATGTATGGTTTCACTCCATCTGTATTCGATGGTTTCACCCCATCTGTAATCGATGGTTATCACATGTGTGTTTGTAACATACTCGTTTTTCCCAATTGATTTATCTTGTTAACATGCAGATAGTAAAACTGTAAAAGCAGTCCAATTTAGTTACAAGCATGTGGAAAATTGTTCCAAATGATCAACATTGATATGACTAGTCCATTTAAATTAGAAAGCAACAAAATTGAGAACAAGTTAAATGGGCTACCAGAAATTGACAAGTACATCAGATTTAGCACTAAGTTGGAACGACCAGATTTGTAATTCATTACTAAAAATACTTGCCTTGACGTGGGTGTGAGTGTCCAGGCGATGGTAACGTGATGCACGTTTTTCTGCGTCAATAGATTGGCGATATCAGTTCCATGGTTATTAACTAATTATAAGACATCAAATCAACCTATCAAAACATTATTAACTAACTAACCTATTTAACGGAATTTGTTAACGACTTAAACTGATTAAGACGGTGATGAAAAGTGTTCTAAATTTTTATATATGCTATATATGCTAAAAATAGTTTTACTGTAAGAGGGAATATTTTTCTAAAGCTTATAGTAATTTTTAGAATTTTTAAAAGATCAAAAACTATTTTTTTAAAACTATTTTTCAATTAGTGATGTATTTATTCCACAATTTATTCTGGGTGCAATCTACATCAGAATGTCGCAAGTGAGGTGTCAAAATGACCGTATCGGAGAGTTATATAACATATATTTTTCTCAAGTATTAGTTTACGTAAAAATAAGAAGATACGGATTTTTGAACGAAAATAACGGATTTAACTTATAGGCTTAAAAATTAATTCTGGAAAAACTAAGCGTCGGATTGAGATGAAACTAGCGCCATTGGGTCCAGAATGTCATTTCTGATTTTCTAGACCTAGCCCCACATTTTTCTGGGCCCTATATAATTACTTATCAATGTAAAACCAATAAATCATATTTAAAAATAATTAAAAATACGAAATACGGATTAATTCATATTTACAAGTTTGCCATTCGAAACTTACCGTCGTCTTCGTTGCATGGGGGGAGAGAGGGAGGGCGACGTGGGCGGAGGGGGAGGACGACGGCGAGGGCGGCAAGGCGGCGGGGGCGGAGGCGACGTGGGGGCGACACGGCGAGCTCCGGTGGGCGTGGGTCGAGGAGCTTCGTGCGAGCGTGGACAGGCGTAGGGCGGTGCTGTTGTTCGAAGGCGGCGGAGCAGCGGTCGGCGTCGGAGAGCAGCAGAGGAAGCCCGGAGCGGCGCTGGCAAGGCGGGGACGAGTTGGTGTCGGGGTCGGGGGGCGAGGTCGGACGACGGCGGCTTCGGGCGGAGCTCGAGGCGAAGGGCGGCGTTGCTACTGTGGCGGTTGAGCGGCGGGGGTTCACGTCGGAGAAGAGGGAGGCGGAGGAAGGTGCTCGTCGGCGGCGGTGGACGGGTCGACGCCGGAGGGCGGCGGTCGGGGGTAAGGAAGAGTGAGAGAGAGGGTGAAACGGAGAGAGGGAGAGGGAGATAGCGTGAAAGAGAGAGAGAGAGAGAGCGGGCGAGAATTTTGGCCTGGGTTATTTGAAAGAGAGAGAGAGAGACAGTGTGGGTTTAAACAAGGGGGAGGGGTTTAATTATATAGGGTGAGAGAGAGATTGAGAGGGGGTAGATGAGGGGGGTTAGATGGGTAGCTGAGGGTTACGGGTAGGGGGTAGATACGGTTAGGGTTAGGTGATGGGATTAGGTTAGGTGATTAAGTGGGTAATTAGTATTAGGTAAACCCGTTTAATGAAAGTTATTAGTGAAAATACAAACACGAAATTACGAAAATGCCCCTACCAGTAAACGTGTCCGAAAAATTACGAAAACATACCCACGGGATCGTATCGTTGCGAGGATGGCGAATACAGAGACCGTTACAGGATTTGGGCTACGGAAATACTAGTTTTTGGCCAAAACGTTTAGAAAGCGGGTTTGCGGGTTCTCTATTGAAATGATATCAGAAAATTACGAAATTAATGTGGGAAGCCCCAAATGATCATAGGATGCTACTGCAGAAGTTTGAAAATGTTTTGAAGACGTTTGAATAGAAAATAAATTCATTGACCCAAAACTGCAATATCCGAAAATGAATTTTTATCAGATCTTTCAGAGGTATTTGATGAAATTCGATTTTACCAAAATATTCCATAACTAGTCTGGTACTCCAAAATATTTTTATAGGAAATTTTTGAAATCAGTTTAAGACTCCTAACAAACCATTATAAAATACAATTAAAATTGAATTTTCTTTAAATACTTAATTTGAAAGTATTGGAAAAATACAGGCCGTTACAAGGGGTAGCCTCGGTCACCTCGATTGATGCGCGGCCGACGTGTAGCCGAGGGGAATCCTCGGCACTTGGATCCTACGTCTTCCTGAACAGACGAGAACACTCGTCAGGGGGGCCGGACCTTGGTTCCGGCCAAATCCCCTCCGATGCCTAAGTTAGATAACGATCTGAAAGAGGAGGCTCGACGGGGACGGTTCGACTCGAGAGGAGATCGGAACGACGTCGTCCGACGCGAGCGGGGGGAAGGAGATGGAGTGGGGGAACTAGGTCGTTGATGGAGTACCTTAGGTTTTGTTACCTGAGATGCCATCCCTTGTCCAGTCGTCCTCCTAGCCCTTTTATAGGCCCCTCGTCGCGACCACCCATGACCCACGTCCCTCGTCCGCCCCCAATCGTGCCCCCTCAATCCGCCTCCCCATCGCCGCTCCCTGCGCCATCCCAGCACCTCCCCATAACGGCCATTAAGTGGTTGCGGGCCTGGGGGAACGGTTATCGCTGGAGTGGGCGAGTGTCTTACGCGTTTTCGGGGTCGGGTCGGATCGACGTTCGGGGGTCCTCTAGGGGGCCTTGTCGGGCGGGCCTGATCTCGCAGACGGGCTTCTGATCGGTAGTCGGGTTTTGTTTGGTGGGCTTGGACCCCCCATGATTTCGCGTAGTAGGCTGCGCCTTTGGGCCCATGCTGTTGGGCCTCCGCAAAATAGACGTATCAAACCCAAAGCCCAAAAAACTCAAAACCCCACCCAACCCCAAAAAACACACCCAAACCCAAACACCCAAAATCACACCCCCAATAAAAAAACTAAAACCCCCCAAGACACTACACACACTCAAACCCACTATTCTCATTTTCACCCGTTTTTACAACTCATCGAAACACCCGTGTGGGTCCCGGGTCCTTATTGTATGGGTTGGTTTTTGGGGTGTGTGTCCGTGCACTTTGTACACGGGTTATTTCTAACCTTATTACAATTGAGGGATGTTTTTGCATTTGTCTCATGTGACAATGTCACATTGCCACATGGAACAACTTCTTAAACATAAAACCCTACCCAACCCTCCAAAACACACCCAAATCCAAAACACCCAAAATCACACCCCAACTCAAAAAAACCAAAAACCCCAAGACAATATACACACTTAAACCCACCCTTCTCATTTTCACATGTTTTTGCACTCATCGAAACATTCGTGTGGGTCCCGCGTCCTGATTGTGTGGGTTGGTTTTTGGGTTGTCCCTGCACTTTATGCATGGGTTATTTCTAGTTAAATGTTATAAGAGAAACCTCTATAACAATAAGAGAAACATCTATATCGTTAGGATCGTCTTACCCTTGCAATACTAACAACAACACACTAGCGAGTGAGTGAATAGTGTAATGGCACAAATTGCGTATTTAAAAATTAAACTTGAAAATACGAAATAATAAATGTAAGAAGAATTTAAACATCACAAAAATCCAAACGCAAACACAAGATATTACCCTGGTTCCCCAAACTTGGGTACGTCCGGCCACACCAATATCCATTATAATTCTCACACAGAGAAGTGAATACAATCTCACACAGAGATACCTCAAACAGATGATTTGGATCCTCGCACAGAGATATCCTTACTTTCACATAGAAAGACTTATGCTCTCACATAGAGAATCAAACTCCCACACAGAGAGATCTCAACCAACTCTCACACAGAAGGTTATACTCTCACACAGAGAGTAACTAACTCTCACACAGAAAGCTAGGTTTCAATGAAATAACAAAGTAAAACAAATATTCTTACATATGCCTTAAGATGAACTTACTCATTAATGAATGCAAGGCATGGAAGAGAATCTCCAAGTGATGAGATTAGCTTGAGATGCACTTGGACGATTTCCCTTGAGCTTGACTTCAATGCATGAATGAGAGAATGGGCTCTAATAGGGAAATGAGAGAGTTTGAGAGTGGCTTAAACAATCTCTAAAGATTTGCAATAGTTCCAAGAAGTTCTAATCATCTCAGCCCTCTCATATATATATATGAACCATTATGAACTCTCAAAAGCTAAGGAAAAAGCCAAAAACAAAAAACTGTAACAGCTAAAATCTGGACTGAAACGTCATCGACAGTCAGCTGATGAACAACTAACAGTCGAGATTGTCCAACGGCTAATTAAATTCCAACGGCTATAATCTGAGCCAGAACAGGCGATTGTAGAAGACTACACAGTTGACTGTATACAGGACCGGCGCATGTAAATCCTTCAGCAGGCGACTGCTGCAGGGGATAGAAATAAAATAGAGAGATGCAACTTACGCAATGTATGCATATAGATGACTGATGGCTAGTGTACAGGCGACCGTAAAATAGACATGCGACTGTAAAAACTGAAACATTCTACTGACCTGCAAATAGGGATGAAGCCCAGAAAATGCAAGTTGTGCATGGTTGACCGTAGAACAATTGACAGGCGACTGTAAATAGACCTTCAGTCGACTGTTCCATAAGCTCAAGTAAGAGTCAATAAAAGGGTGACTTGAGCAGTGCACTACAGTCGACTGTAAAAGGCTCGACAGGTGCCTGGAATCACCCAGTCGCTTGTAAAACCTTCATCAATCGCGTGTTGGATAGCCAGAAACTCCAATTAAGTCTCTGGGCAAGATGAACATATTGGGTTGGATTCTATGATAATCATAAGGCTTATTAAGATGGTTAAATGCATATGCATTAATGAGTAGACCATCTATCAAGGCATTACATTAAACCTAGACTCCAAAAAGGAGAAAAACAATAAATAAAATAATACATGGATTACATTGATTTCCTTTGAGTCTATGGCTTCAATCTGAATGCCTTGATGCTCCACATCATCTCCAAGCTTTGTCACCCCTTGAGTCCAAGCATGGCATTGCACCTCTTGATGTCCATCCTTGCACCAAGTGTTTAGTCTCCAAAAATGGTATTCTTTAAATGTTAACTATGAGACTAAAACAAGAGAGTCATTAGCAACAAAATAATGTTGTGATCACCATCAAAATAACATTGGTATGAACCACCAATACTCAACAGTAAAAAGTAATTAGTAAAGGTTATTTAGTAAATAGCAAAAGTAATTTGTAAAGGCCATTAGTAATAAATGAAAGTAATTAGCAAATGGTAGAAGGATGATTACTAAAAGTAACAAGTAATTGATAAAAGTAATTAGTGAATTAAAAAGGTATATAATAATAGTATATTAAAATCATAATTAGTTTAAGGATCATATAAACTTCATATAAAAAATTGTTTTAGAAAGTATTTATACCAAAATACGGTAGTGATGGACATGGGCCGTCACACATGGTGAAGGCAAAGACACAATGGTCTATCCAAAGTGTCGATATCCTTTTCTCGAAACATCTACGACCACGAACGATTTTAGATTATGCTACAAATGGGCAAGCAATTCTCTATGATCGAGATCCTCATTTCGATACTTGTTTGACCTCGCATTAAGTCTCATGACTTTGCCTAAGTTCTAATGAAGGCTACATTATTATTTACTTAGGTAAATTCTTACCAAACAGCTTATTGTTATTTCAAACAAGATGTTTATACATATACATAAAGATAAATGGCCTCTACACACATATCTCTCAACATGCGGAATCGGACTTGGAGTGGGCGCTTGTGAGCGTATTTGATTTGGATACGGATTCGAATACGAACCCAATAAAGAGATAAACCAGTTAGCTATACAACCGAGTTTTCGACTAGGATTTTGATACAATTCTCGAGCAATTCTTATGCGGATTTCTGTGTAAAGTTCGTTGCTACATATAGAATATAGAAGGGGCAAACTGAGGGCTTTTAGGGGCTCGGTTGAGAGGTTCTCTCTATAAGTTCTTCTCCGATTTCTTAGCAGGTTTGATTGTTTTCCTTCAACAAAACGTCATATGCTTCAAAGATATTGAAGCATTAGCGATCTCTCCAACTGGACGTACACCAAGAACTGGTTAGAACCAGTATAAATCTTTAGTGTTAGGTATGTATTATTCTTTTGTTTTGCGTTATTATCATATTATTGCAGTGTTTACGAGTTTGTTAGAGAACATAGTTCGCTTTGTTCACTGTAACAATGACCTTGAAATTCCACAAAGCGATTGGTATAACCCCAACAAGTGGTATCAAATCCCAACAATTGGTATTAGAGCAAGATTCGTGGAATAAGTCCAAAACTATGGCAGAGAATTATTCTACAAAAGGTGGCAAACAAGAAAGGCAATTGGTTCGAGTTCGTATGCAGGTGGGTTGTATGCGAAAGTTGGAGAAACACACTACAAAATTAAAATGTTTGATGGCAATAGAAACTCTAAGATATGACAATACAAAATAAAGACGATATTGAGAAAGGATCGTGTCCACAGGGTGGTGTACGACACAAAGACTTTACCGATTGATATCTTGGAAAGGAAAAAGATGAAGATAGAGGACTTGACGATACCAACAATCCAGCTCGGCTTATCAGATGATGTGATTTATCAGGTGTCCGAGGAGATTACGGCCAAAGGACTATGGAAAAATTCGAGAATCTGTATATGAAAAGTCACTCATCGACAGGCTTATCTTACTTAAGACAATTTTTACTTCCAAGATGGAAGACGGGACCTCATTGAAGAATCACATGGATACCTTCAATGGCTTAGTGATTAAGATGAGTGCCAGATTAACTGTAGAGGTGAAGCATCATGATATAATTCTACCACAACCGTTGCCAAAGTGATTCACATCATTCGTCAACTCCATGATCTACAGTAGAGATACTACCAGTCTTGAGAACGCGAGGACGAGGCCCTATAATGAGGGGTTGAGAGATCGTATGACAGGAGTTGGTTTGAACAAAGGAGTTTCAGACAGCTAAGGTTTACTTGATTTGGGGAGAAGCAACGTGAGATGCAGCAATAGGATGAGATCAAGATTGAGAACCCGATACACCACATGCTTTATTTGCAAGAAGTATGGACATTGAAAGAGAGACTGCCCAAAGAGGAGGAAGATAGACAACAAGGATATGCCATCGTCGTCGTCTATTGTAGTTGTGCAAACGGAGGATGTGATGAGTGAGAGGGGCCTTTAATTTGCTCACAACAAGTTCTTCAAATGTTACGAATCATGCTTGGGTCAGGGATTTAGGGGCATGCTTCCACATGACCCAAAATAGGGAGTGCTTTCATACCTTCCAGAGGAAAAAGGATGGATTAGTCTTTATAGATAACAATGAAGAGTGCAAGCCTGTTAGAGTAGGTTCGATGAGGATCAAGATATTCGATGGCGTGGTGCGCACACTCACTTATAAGTGACATGCTCCAAAGTTAAGGAAGTCTCTAGTTTCTTTGGGGGCATTGGATTCTATGGGTTGCAAAGTTGCGATAGAGAAGAAAGCTTTGAAGATATCAAAGGGATCGATTTTGGTGATGAGAGATGAAAAGGTCAGCAAATTATATCTACTAAAGGAGATGACGATCGTATGAGATTCCAATATCGGGGTTGAGAGTTTGCAGGAGATTGATTCGACCAAGCTGTGTCATCTCAGACCTGGACATGTTGCGGAGAGATGCTTTGAGGCTTTGTGGAAGTGTGGTTTGATCAAAGGTGTGAACTTCAAGAAGCTGGAGTTTTGCGAGGATCGTGTTTATGTCAAGTAGATGAATGTTAGTTTCGGTGAGGGGAAGCATGACAAAAGGTTAGTTTCAGACGATGGTGCTTTTATGTTGATTATAAACGTGCTAGGCTATATGTTCTCCTATATTCCACCTTTCCATCCATCATCTTCATATTAGAGACTAGCTCTTCAAAATCACAATCGATTTCTACCTTCTACAAACTGAACTTGAATAATTTTCATGTTATTTCCTGAGAAGGCATTGCTTTTCTTGTACCAAAGTGGAATATCTACACGGAAATCCATCGGTTTCATTTTAGAAAATGTTAATTCCAGTGTACAGATATTCCATATTTTACTTGAACACTCAAAATTTGATCTAGATTTTTTTCTCTCTTGTATTTAACCCTTTTTTAGAGGAAAAAATGCACTCTAGAACTCAAGATAAGTTCAAGTTTCTCCTTCATCAAAGTAGAGGTTGATTTTTGTGCGATCATCCTCAAATGACAAGTTACAAGTGATTTTTTTGGGGGGGCCTATCACACCATATTGAACATTGTTGTATTTTGGGGAAATGGTGATTTGCTTCTAAATGAGCTAACCCCTCATATATATAATATCCCTTGATTTGCTTTACACACACACCCTAATACAAATAACACTCAATACTCCCCCTCAAGATGAGCAAAAGATATTTATCATGCCCGTCTTGTTACAAGCATCCTCTACTCCTTTAGAGTTTAACCCCTTCGTAAGGCAATCTGCTAATTGCTGTCCAGAGGTAATATAGGAGATCTCCAACTGCTTCTTATCCAGTCTCTCTTTAATGAAGAACCTGTCAATCTCTATGTGCTTCGTTCTATCATGTTGCACTGGGTTGTTGGCAATATTAATTGCTGACTTGTTATCACACAACAACCGCAATGGTCCTTCTCTCAGCAGGTGTAGCTCATGTAGGAGTGATCTCAACCAGATCATCTCACAGGTACTAAGCACCATAGCACGATACTCTGCCTCTGCAGTGGAACGAGCCACCAAATCCTGCTTCTTGCTGCGCCAAGAGACCAAATTGCCCCCAACAAACACACAGTAGCCCGAGGTCGATCTCCTATCATCTAGGCAACTGGCCCAATCTGCATCACAGTAGCCTGTCACATTCATGTGACCATGACTACCAAATAATATGCCTTTTCCTGGACTATTCTTCAGATACCTCAGTATCCTGAAGACTGCCTCCATATGTCCAGTCCTAGGATCATGCATGTATCTACTTACCACACTGATAGCATAGGCAATGTCAGGTCTAGTATGGCATAAGTAGATAAGGCGTCCAACAAGTCTCTGGTACCTTTCTTTGTCTACTGGCTCCCCTGATTGTGAATGCAACCTATGATTCTGATCAATAGGAGTGACTGTTGGACGACATCCTAACATACCTGTCTCAGCCAGTAAATCCAGGGCATACTTCCTCTGTGAGAGAACTATACCCTTCCTGGACCTGGCAATCTCCAGTCCAAGAAAATACCCCAACTGTCCAAGGTCCTTGACCTCAAACTCTCTCGCCAGCCTCACCTTCAAGTGAGAGATTCCCTCCTCATCATCTCCAGTGATAATAATATCATCAACATACACAGCCAAAAGAGTAATCGGCTGTCCTGAATGTCTATAGAATACAGTATGATCACCATTACTCTGCTTGTAGCCCATAGTGATGACTGCACGCCTGAACCTGTCAAACCATGCCCTTGGAGATTGCTTCAGCCCATACAAGGACTTGTCCAGTCTACACACCTTTCCCACCGTCTGTTGTGTGCCAAAGTCAGGTGGGACCTCCATGTATACCTCCTCATGTAAGTCTCCATGCAAGAAGGCATTTTTTACATCCAACTGATGCAATTTCCATCCAAAATTCGCTGCACAGGATATCAGTACTCTCACAGTACTCATCTTTGCCACTGGGGCAAATGTCTCATCATAATCAATCCCATAAGTCTGACTGTAGCCCTTAGCAACTAGCCTTGCCTTGTACCTGTCCACCTTCCCTTCTAAAGTTTGCTTTATTGTGAATACTCACTTGTAGCCCACAGCTTTCTTCCCTGCTGGAAGTGAGACAAGTCTCCATGTCTTGTTCTTCTCCAGTGCCTCAAGTTCTTCGAGCATTGCTTTCTTCCACTGGGGATGTTGCTTTGCCACTCGCCAATCACTTGGTATAGGGATAGACAGTAAGGATGCAATGATAGCCATATATGCAGGTGTAAGAGAGGCATAGGAGACATGATTAGCAATATCAGTCTCATATCCATACCGTACAGGAGGCCTGCCGGCATTGATACGAGGCTCCCTACGAGATGCAAGTGGAAGATCTAAACTAGAGGAAGGTAAAGAAAGGTTACCATCCGTGATAGGAGAGGAAGGAAGTAAGGAAGTCGGGACTCGAGCAGGCGTGATAGACTGATCAATCTCGACATGTGGCAGTGGAGCTAGTGGTTCTCCAGTGGGGAAGATGACTTCTTGTTGTTCTCCATCGCCATGACTATCCTTCTGTCTCCTGCTATATTTCCTGCCGTACAACCTGTCTTCCTCCTCCTACACCAATGTCCTTTCTTCCTCCCTGCTATTAGGACCAGTACCTGTAGGCCTGACAGGACACCGTATAAGTCCAACCACTACCCTCCTGTCATCAGTCTCCCCCTCTCGACCAGCTCCTCCTATGCTTGGAGAGGCCCCAGTATCAAATACTGATGTAGAATCTGTCAGTCCTCCATAAAAGGGTTCAGTCTCCCTGAACGTCACATCCATGCTCACAAACAGCCTTCTTTCTGAGGGACTCCAACACCTATAGCCTATCTGATGTGATGGATACCCAACGAATATGCATTTAATTGCCTGAGCATCCAGCTTCCCCACAGAAGGTCTATGATCCCTCACAAAGCATGTGCATCCGAACACTTTTGGTGGAACTACAAAAGTGTTCTTTCCCATAAGAATCTCACATGGAGACTTCATACCAAGGATTCGTGAAGGCATCCTGTTGATAAGATATGTGGCTGTCATCACTGCTTCACTCCACAATATCTTAGGTACATTCATGGTGAGCATGAGTGACCTAGTTACCTCCAACAAGTGCCTATTTTTCCTTTCAGCAACTCCGTTCTGTTGGGGGGTGTTGGGACAAGTGGTTTGATGAGTTATCCCACTCTCAGATAGGTAAGATGCAAACTCCCTGTTTACATACTCAGTCCCATTATCCGTTCTCAAGACACGGATCTTGGCCTCATACACATTTCTGACACTTCTATGGAAGTCCTGAAAACACTTCAACGCTTCACCTTTGTTTTTCATCATATAAAGCCATGTCATCCGAGAATGACAGTCTATGAAGGTGATAAACCACCTGAACCCACTTACTGAAGTCACTGGGCAGGGCCCCCAAACATCTGAGTGAATAAGATGAAATTTCTCTACACTCCTCATCCCTACACTAGGATATGACGTCCTAGTGTGTTTCCCAAATTCACACGCATCACATTTCAAATTCATTTCATTCACTCTATTCAAAACATCGGGATACATTTTACTCAAAATATCAAAAGGCAAGTGTCCCAACTGACAATGTAACAAAAGTACATCCCTTTCCTTCTCTCCACCAACGACAGCCAGTGCAACATCCCCACTAGCTCTGTCAAGGTACCACAGTCCATCACGCCTGACGCCAGTCCCAAGCCTCCTCCCAGTCTTCCTTTCCTGCAACACACAATGTGTGGAGTCAAAAGTAATGCTACAGTCGAGATCATCAACAATAGAACCAACAGATAAGAGGTTGACTGGAAATGATGGGACGTGAAGGACTGAAGTGAGGCGTATAGAGGGAGTGCACTGAATAGTACCAATCCCTCTAATGGGTTGGGATGTACCATCAGCTGTCTGAACGGTTTCATGAATGGTATGTGGTTTATATGTGGAAAATTGTCTATATGCTCCTGACACATGACTAGATGCACCTGAGTCAATGATCCACTCTATATGATCTCTACATGAAAGGGCTAATCGGTTACCTGAGCCTGTGTGAGCGAAGTGGGCAAAGTTACCGAATGGCGAGGCAATATCCCCAGTCTGGTCTGCATGACTCTCTGAGCTCTCAGTAGTAGACCTGGACTGTCTCCGCTACTCTAGATCTGACGCCTCAGCTGGCGTGGCCTCGATCATCACTGTCTCATGTCGTCCGTCAGCGGTAGCAAAGTTGGCCCGTGGGCCCCCGCGACCTCGTCCACGGCCTCCACGGCCCCAACGACCTCCTCCTCTGCCTCCTGTGCCACGTCCTCGTCCACTGCCCTTCTGTGGGCAGTTAAAGCTCAGGTGCCCCTTCACCCCACATGTGTAGCACTCTCGATCCTCGCTCACTGCTGCCACTGCCGGTACAGCCAGTGCAGCCCGAGTGACCTGAATACCCTCATCCTTCATAACCCTCAATCTGGTCTCCTCCTGTGCCATTGCAGCTATGGCCTCATCCAGAGATGGGATGGAGGATAAGTGGCACATACTCGCTCTCCTGGCCTCAAAATCTCCACTCAGGTTCCTCAGGAAATGGGTGACACGCCTACGCTCCACCCACTTCCTGTGTATCACAGCGCTCCTAGGATCAGGCAGATCAATAGGGTCATAGTGGTCCAACTCTGACCACAGCCTTTTCAACTCCGCAGAGTAGGCTAGAATGGACATCTCCCCCTGCTTCAAGGTGTCGACCTTGCCCTGAACCTCCATCATAAGCATCACATTCCCTGCTCCAGAATACATTTTCTCCACCATACTCCATATCCCCGCAGCACTCTCTATGGCCTCCACCATCCCAGCAATGGGTGGAACCATCGATGTCATCAACCAAGCAGCCACCAGTGAGTTGGTGGTGCTCCAGACTCTCCAATCATCCCCCTCCTTATCCACCGGTTCCTTACATGAACCCAGAATGACGCCTTCTAACCCCTTCGACTTCAGGATGAGAAGTACCCTCCTGGACCAACTGAGGTAATTCTTGGTCCCTTCCAATTTCACATCATTGGGCATCAATTCCAGCTTCTGCACAGGACGTGAAGGCGTCGATCCACTCGAGGATCCCAACTCCTTCGAAGCAAGCAGCTTCGTTATCTCTCCAATGAAGGCCTTCATGTCAGCGGAGGTGAGATTGTCCCCCATCTCTCCTCAGATCCGCAGATCTCTCCTCTCTTCCTCCTCAGATCCGCAGATCTACTTCTCCTCTTCTTCTTCTAGGGAATACCCTAACCGTAAATCTATGGAGTCCTTTTCATGACTCTACCATAGATCTAGGGTTAGGGTTTTGTGGGTTTTCTTTGTAGCTAGTTAGGGTTTTGTGGGGTAGGAAGAGGACTTGGAAGAGAGGGGATCACGAGGCGTGGAGAGGCAGCAGCAGGATCCGGTGCCGGCGCAGCAAGAATCCTCAGCAGCCGGCGGCGCGCGGCGGCGGCGGCTAGCGCAGGCGCAGGCGCAGGCGGCGGATGCGGGTCCTGCTGCGGGAGAGGGTAGGCGGGTGAGGGTCCTGCTGCGGGATCTGAGGGTCCTGCTGCGGGTGAGGGTAGGCGGGTGAGGGGCTACGGGTGATGCGGGGGGGGGGGGGGGGGGGGGGGGGATACCGAGGGGGGATGAGTTTAGGGTTTAGGCGGGTGGAGGCGCAGGTGGAGGCGGGTGGGTTTAGGGTTTAGGCTCTGATACCATGTTGTATTTTGGGGAAATGGTGATTTGCTTCTAAATGAGCTAACCCCTCATATATATAATATTCCTTGATTTGCTTTACACACACACCCTAATACAAATAACACTCAATAAACACAGACTAGCCACAAGTCCCAGATGTCCCAATTCTCAGCCTCACATACAAACTGGATATGCCACCTACGAAGTTCCCGGGATTACTTGATTCCAACTGGTCCAATAGCAAGCTACCAATCAGATATACCAACCAATAACAAGCCACTTCCAGATTTGCTCCTTCATCTCCTTCAGCCTCACCATCACTTCCTTTAATAACTTCTGCACACCATTTCATCCTACATTGCACTCTCATCCCTCTAACTCCCAACACCACCACCTCCACCTCGAAAAAATGGCGGCCAGCGGGTTGAGGAGTTGTGCTGTCGTGTACCCAAGCCTCTTGTCATCAGCAAAATCGCAGTTTGCGAGCTCGGTCATGCTCCCTGGCACCAATGGCTCGTCGAGATTATCCATGTCGGCCGACTGGATGCCTGGCCAGCCCCGGCCACCTTACCTCGACGGCTCTGCTCCAGGGTGAGACAAATAAAAATTTTACTAAAAAATCAAGAATACCAATTTCAGAGTTGTTTTTTGTTCCTTTGTTTCTGATTTGTGTTATATGGTCTGTTCTTTAGTGACTTTGGTTTCGACCCGCTTCGACTTGGAGAGGTTCCTGAGAACTTGGAGCGATTCAAGGAATCAGAGCTCATTCACTGCAGATGGGCAATGCTTGCAGTAGTAAGTTCTTGTTCTCTTTTACGTATACGCAATTTAGTTGACAAGAGAATCAATACGTGCCAGAAAATTTTATGCTAGAAGAGTTGACTATCGCTATTAGATCACCCCCAAAAAAAAAATCAAATATGCAACGTATACTGTCATCTTTTCTATTTTTAAGCTTATCTCAAAATTTGTATGGTGTTCTTTACTCAATGATGGCAACTCATGCATGTAAAAACTGTGCATATTCAGTGCAGCTTCGGTCACCAATATGTTTGTGTCAAGTCAGTTACCAATTAGCAACTTATATATGTTCTCTTGTGCAATCCAAACTGTTGACTAAATTTTTTCCCAACTTTAAACTAAGATTCATATGTAAACCTTTACGCGAAACGGTTGACTAAATGGAGGATCGGTATGAGAAATCATAGTTCAATATTGGGAAAGCTGCAACCACTAGGTGCCCCAAGTCAAAATGCAAGCATGATCACAGACATCATCTTTGCTATTTTTCTATTTCACCTGATTTCAGTTGCATTTACTTTAAAAAAGAATAATTTTTGCAGCCAGGGATCCTGGTGCCAGAGGCATTGGGCTTAGGCAACTGGGTGAAGGCTCAGGAGTGGGCAGCAGTACCAGGAGGCCAGGCAACTTACTTGGGCAACCCAGTCCCATGGGGCACCCTGCCTACAATTCTCGTGATCGAATTTATAGCAATCGCCTTCGTCGAGCACCAGCGCAGCATGGAGAAAGACCCCGAGAAGAAGAAGTACCCCGGTGGAGCCTTCGACCCCCTGGGCTACTCCAAGACCGACCCCGAGAAGTTGAAGGAATTGAAAGTCAAGGAGATAAAAAACGGTCTCTTTCTATCCTCCACTGTTACAACACATAAGCACTTGTATTATATACAATGACATGATGCAATCTTGTCCATAAGAAAGATGGGGTCTTTTTTTCTCATGGAAGATATTGTGCCATGTTATCGTGTATGTGCAAGAATGCTTGTATATCATATATGTATTACTAACCGTATTTGTATTACTAACTGTCATCAGGTCGACTTGCATTGCTGGCTTTTGTTGGATTCTGCGTGCAACAATCGGCTTATCCTGGAACAGGACCACTAGAGAACTTGGCGACCCACTTGGCCGACCCATGGCACAACAACATCGGGAACGTTGTGATCCCAACAGCCATTTTGCCATGAGCATAAATCTTTGCCACACTGTAAAATTATGAGCAATCATGTGTACAAGTTGATCTATGTCTCATGGTGATGTGTAAGTCGATATTGCATTCCCTCAATATGAGTTGTCGGTTGTCGCAATTGAACTGAAAAGTATCGTTTATTAAGACGATAATTATCTGTAACTATTTCAAGGCTTGCATATAATTAAGTTCACAAAACGCGGCTACTGAATCTTCAGTGATCAGTAACGTGGCAATATATCCAACAGGGGCCAGAGTTATATTGAGATTTGACAATGAGTTTTAGAAAGATATTTCTGTATCACGTCAGTGTTGCTTTTCTCCCGCAAGTATTGTTTTTAAATACCCCATGCCTTTAAGAAATTAAACACAGCTGCAATTAGAAATTGATGTCCGTCATCAGAGAGACAATATTTCCTATTTCCTTACTCTGTCCAGTTACGGTTGGCGGAGGAGGCGCGCGGGGTCCGGGGGGAGAGGTAGTTGGGAGGGGTAATTTGGGCATCCAAGGTTGTGTGTAAAGTTAAAAAAAACGGGGATACAATAGCGGCGGTTGAAATGGGGGAATAGGAAGAAGAAAGTGGTAATTTGGGCGTGTGAGGTTGTTTGTAGAGTGAAAAAATGACTCGATTTTAAAATATTTTTAGATGTCTGTAAAGTGGATTGTGTGTTAAAGTGGTGCTGGCTAGGTTAAAGATAGTGCCGGCCATATCCGGATTTCATCCATGATGGGTAAGAATTTAGCTTTCATGATTCAGATCAAACCGGGGCCAGCTTCGGCTGCATCCATATCTAGGTCGGGTTTATTAAAGTTAGCCCAAATTTAAGCCCAATAGAAAGTTCTGGGAGTAGAATAGTTGAGCCCAAAATATCTCAACTCTAGAACCTTTCAATGCCTTGAATGAATCTAGAACCTTCCAAGCCCAAACAAAATATCTAGTGGTCAAACAAAATATCTAATCTCTAGAAGGTTCCATTAAAGTTTATGTATATGGATGCATGCTTGCCATCTCTGAGTGTGTGGTGAAGTGTTGTGCGTGGGTGTCGTGAAGGTGTGTGTGTGTTGTCTGTAGTGTGTTAAGACATGTGTGTGTCGTGTTGAGAAGTGTGTGATGTGTTTAGACGTGTTGAGAAGTTTGTGGTGTGTTGAGAAATGCATCTAATTAAGTGTAGTGTGTACGCGGGGGAAAGATGAGTGATGTAAGTGTATTGTGTAATATTAATTATGCATTTGTAAGAAAAATTATAATTAGTGTCCAACTATCTAGTGTCAAAGCTCGGAGCGTTAGGATCAGATTTCTGAATGTGTAAGGATCCTCCGCTCAAGGAACAACTGGTGTGCACAGTCCGAGACAATGAAGCTGGTTGGTTTCCAAGCTTACTCAGTATTGACTAGGTTAATACTAAGTCACCATGACAGAATTCAATATTGTCAGCATTATTAAAAAAAATTAAATGAGCAGAATTATATCAACCGTAAGACATGGAGTCATACCTTGAAAACCTAGATTTACTAGACATTATCAAGGGGGAAGAGACGACTCCACATGTAGAAGCAAATGCCACTACATTGAGAAAATGAAAGATCAAGTGCGCCAAAGCTATGTTTGCGATCAAGACTACCATTGAAGAAGCAATGTTGGAGCACATTAGGTACGCCACTGCACCTAAAAAGCTTGGGATATTTTGGTTGCTCGATTTTCTCTGAAAAACAATGCACGCCTTCAATTATTAGAAATTAAACTTATGTTAGTAAAGCAAGAGAATATGACGATAAGTGATTATTTTACAAAAGTAAAAGCTATTTACCGAGAGATTACGGAGTCAGAACCGACTCTCAAATCTTCTGATGCAAGAATGATAAGAAAGATAATACATGAATTAGGCACGAATATACAAGTATTATTACTACTAACAAAGGTTGGGCAACCACACCAACTGTGGAACGGTTAGAAAATATCTTAGTTGATCAGAAAGCTTTAGCCAAACAAATGACTATGCTTTCCGTGAAGCTAGAGGAGCAAGCCTTATTTAGCGGATGTAGGAAGCAACGAGCAAGTAGGCCTAGTAACCCAAAGTTCATTCAGTCCAGAGAAGTAAACTCAAATACGCGTTCAAAGAGGAGCTATTAGAAACGAGAAGCATCCAAGGGATGCTACAAAGAAGAATTGCCATCTAGCACTAATAAACGCAAAACATGTGAGTGCTTCAACTGTAGAAAGAAGGGACACTTTGCCATGAACTGTTCGCTCAAAAGAATAACAGTCCAAGGAAATGCAGCCATGGCACCCACTCAGGAAAACAGTAAAGAAGAATGGGACATCATAGTCACATGTACAACAGTTGATCTCGATCTAGGAGCATTCTACCAAGATCCAAATGAGGATAATTGTTGCTGCAGAAAGAAGAAAATGATAGGAACGAGGTTACCGAAGCCTTGGGTTGAGTCGCGGACTAGGTCACTCTCTTTAAGACGTTTTGCGGCTCTGCCCAAGATGTGTAGCAGTGTACGGCCACGACGTCCCCAGGATAAAACAGCCCAGAAATCGCCTCTGTGGAAGGAGCTTCTCTGCACAGGAAGAAGCACCAAGAACAACACCAATCGTGACTGCTCGGGATCAGAGATAGTTTTGGGAATGTGGGGACGATCGAAAAGAAATTTTGTTGCTGTAATTGTTTTCGCAATCCTCATATAGAAACGAATCAGCCCGCTCCCTTTTAAAGGAAAACAAAATTAACGTTATAGAAATTAATACGATTAAGAATTTATGTTAGCAGTTAATAGGGAGTAAATAGGGAATAAATCAAGGGGAATAATTACAGATCTGAAATTAAATATTTAAAATGTTTCTATAACTGTTTTGAATTTAAAACGTTTCAAATTCAAATTTCAAATTTCAAAAAAAAAATTTCTTCCAAAAAATAATATCCACATCGCACCGCACCGCACGGCTCGGCGTCGGCGTCGCGCGCGCGCGTGTGTCAATTTGTGTAAGTCCTCTCCTCTTCACAAAAAGAGTCATACCCCAAGGGGCACACCCCTAAGGCTCTACAAACTCTATATAAATTCCTCCAAGTCCTTTTGCCCAATCAATGTGGGACAAAAAGCAAATGAAGGGAAAACCAAAATTGATTCAAAATCCTTTTGAAAAATTCAAATGCCTTCAACAATCCCCCACTAGAATTTTTTTAAAAGAAACATAAAACAAAAGTATATTTCATCGAGCAGTATATAATATAAGACTTGTGCATAAATAAAGGTGTCTATCGACTTGAACCTTTATATAGTGTTGATGATTTAGATTTAACTAGAGTAACTCGTAGTTTTGAACTCTATCTCTAACATCATCACACACACAACCTTATCAAGGTGTTGTTCATAAGCCCGTGCTTTACGGCCATGCACGTGTATCCCAGTATAGTGATTGCTCTAAAGAATTTTGCCCAAAATTCCATAGGAAGTGGCCACACTTCCACGTTCACATAGGTGATTCTATCAAGAGCACTCCTGTAGCTAGGTACCCCACTCCACATAGAGTATAGAATTCATTAAGAGTTAATATTAACTCATCCTTTTATCGCTTCAGGATATCATGCTCAATACGATTCTTCTGGAATAGGACTAATATTTATACTAGCATGATTCTCCACATATCACTTCATGATTTGTTATTACCCTTTGAACCTATTTCTCGGGATCTCCGGTCTATAGGTTGGGTTTCCCTCACAAGTGACTCGTCATTCTAAGGGCATGAGTCCCATTCCTTTCGAGGTTTTAAAAAACTTTTCTCGAGCTAATCCTTTCGTCTAAGGATCAGCTAAGTTATCATCGGTACATACATGATCCACTCTCACAGCTCCAGCGTTCATATACTCTCTAATAGTGATGTGCTTACGACGTATTTGTCGCCTTCTTCTGTTATAATACGGTTCTGAATCTTTGCAATAGCTGCAGTACTATCACAATGGACCAAGACAGCTAGTATCGGTCTATCCCATAAAGGATGTTCTGATAACAGGTTTCTAAGCCAACATGCTTCTTCACTAGATGAAGCTAGTGTAATCATCTCAGACTCCATGGTGGATTGAGCTAAAATAGTTTGTTTCTTGGATTTCCAAGATACAGCTCCACCAGCTATGCTAAAAATATAGCCGCTAGTTGCCTTGGAGTCATCTGAAAGGGTGTTCCAATCAGCATCGCTATATCCTTCAAGGACAGCGGGAAACTTCTGATAATGTAATCCGAGATTCATGGTCCTCTTAAGGTATCTCATGACTCTCTCAATAGCATACCAATGCTCAATACTAGGTCTGCTTGTAAACCTGCATAGTAATCCTACAGCATAAGCTATATCAGGTCTAGTGCAATCAGCAGCATATCTCAGACTGCCAATAATACTCGCATACTCAGTTTATCTAACACCGTCGCCGGTGTTCTTGAACAATTTAACACTAGGATCATAAGGAGTACAAGCTGGTTTACAATCAAAATAATTATATTTCTTTAGAATCTTTTCAACGTAATGAGATTGATTCAAAGAAATTCCATGTTCAGACCTAGTTATTTTAATTCCAAGGATTACATTAGCTTCACCAATATCTTTCATGTCAAAGTTTGCACTTAACATGGTTTTAACTTTGTTCACAACATGAATGTTTGAACCAAATATCAGCATATCATCAACATAAAGACATATAATGGTGCAAATACCATTATCAGATTTATAATATATGCATTTGTCACTTTCATTAACAACGAAACCATCAGAAATAACAAGGTTATCAAATTTTTCATGCCATTGCTTAGGTACTTGTTTCAAACCATAAAGTGACTTATCTAATTTGCACACTTTATCTTCTTGAACTGGAACAATAAAACCTTTAGGTTGATCCATGTAGATTTCTTCTTCTAATTCACCATTTAAAAAAGCTGTTTTAACATCCATTTGGTGTACTACTAAATTATGTATAGCAGCAATAGCTAATAGTACACGTATGGATGTAATTCTAGATACAGGTGAAAAGGTATCAAAGAAATCTATGTTTTCTCGTTGTCTAAATCCTTTGGCTACTAGACAAGCTTTATACTTATCAATAGTTCCATCAGGTTTTAACTTCTTCTTAAGTATCCACTTACATCCTATAGATTTACATCCTGGAGGTAAGTCAACTAGATGCCAAGTTCTATTAGACTCTAGAGAGTCCATCTCATCATTAATAGCCTATTGCCATAAGTTGGCATCCAAAGAGGATAAAGCCTCGGTAAGACTGCTAGGATCTTCTTCTAAGTTATAAGTGTAATAGTCAGGACCAAAGTCCTTAGCAACACGAGCCCTCTTACTCTTTCTAGAATCAATTTCTAACCCTTTATCAGACTCAGGAAGACTAAGGTCTGGTATAGAACATGAACTAGAGCCCCCACTATTCTTAGATTTAAACGGAAATTTATCTTCAAAGAAATCAGCATCATTTGATTCAATTATAACATGATCTTTCAAATCATAAAATCTATATGCTTTGCTATTTACAGCATAACCAAAGAAAACACATTCATAAGCTCTACTAGCAAGTTTTCTCCTTTTAGGATCAGAAATCCTAACATAAGATAAACATCCCCAAGTTTTAAGATAGGACAAATTTGGTTTCTTATTCTTAAAAACTTCATATGGAGAAATTTTACTATTAGATTTAGGAATCATGTTAAACACATAGCAAGCAGTTAACAAAATTTCTCCCCACCAATGAGAAGCAGCTCCAGAGTTAAGCATAATGGCAACAACATATTCAGCTAAAGTTCTATTTTTTCGTTCAGCTTTACCATTCATTTCAGGGGAATAAGGAGCAGTCTTCTCATGAATAATACCATGTGAATTATAAAATTCATTAAAAATAGCAGAGTCATATTCAGTTCCTCGATCACTACGTTATCTTTTTATCTTTTTATTACACTGATTTTCAATTTCAGTAACAAAAGATTTAAACATATCAAATGCATCACTTTTATTTTTCATTAGATATACAACAGTATAATCAGACCAATCATCAATAAAAGTTATAAAATATCTTTTTCCATTTCTAGTCAAGACACCATCAAATTCACATATGTCAGAATGAATTAAATCAAGAGACTCAGGTTCTCTTGAAACAGATTTATGTGGTGTTTTGGTTATTTTGGCTTGACTACAGAATTCACATTTCTCAAAGTCATCCAAAGACAATTTAGGAATAAGTTCTAAGTTACTCATATTTTTAATAAGGCGTTTGTTAACATGACAGAGTCTAGCATGCCAGATATTAAAAGAACACAACATATAAGCAGAAACTGAACTTTTATTAGCATCAATGTTCAACTTAAACATACCATCAGTGGCATACCCTTTCCCAACAAAAACATTATTTTTAGCAATGGTATACATATCAGCACATATAGTTTGAGTAAACCCAGCCTTGTTCAGAAGGTAGCCCGAAACCAGACTCTTTCCTATCTCTGGAGTATGCATGACCTCTTTAAGAGTTAGTCTTTCCAGAGGTAAACTTCAAATCCACATCGCCTATACCAGCAACAATAGTGGAGTGGGAATCTCCCAACAACACTTTCTTGTCCTTTGTTTCAGAATAGGACTTGAATTGTCCACGATCATAACAGACATGACGCGAAGCACCAGTGTCTATCCACCACCCTTTAGTACCTCCAATTGCATTAACTTCAGAAATCATTGCAATTAAATCCTCTTCGGTAAGGTTCGCCTGCGGTGCAGGACGACGCTTATTCCGACAGTTCTGAGCCAAGTGGCCAGGCTTGTTGCAGTTATAGCAAATAAACTGTACCAAATCATTCTTTGAAGGGGGTTTAGGTCCATTCTGATTTCTAGGAACATTTTTGTTCTGGTTGAATCGATTTCGATTTCGATTCTGATTCTGATTCTTCATGAATTTACCTTTAGGTTTCAGAATAACAGAAGCTGTTTTCTTACTATTAGAAACAACATTAATTTCTTCCTTTTTATCTTGTTTACGGGCCTCCTCCTCAATCCGAAGACGGGTTATCAAACTTTCTAAGGAAAATTCCTTAGTTTTGTGCCTAAGGGTATTCTTAAAGTCTTTCCAAGCAGGGGGTAATTTGTCTATGAGTACAACGACTTGAAATTGTTCATCTAAAGTCATACCTTCAGAAACAATTTCATGAGCTATCTTATGTAGCTCGTGAGACTGAACCTCCACAGACTTGTCATCTGTCATCTGGAACTTTATGTAGCGACTGACTGCGTATTTCTTTGAGCCAGCCTCTTCTGTGTCGTACTTCTTCTGCAGTGCTTCCCAGACTTCCTTCGCTGTTTTGTGAGAACTATAGTAATCATAGAGATCGTCAGAAATACCATTAAGAATGTAGTTTTTGCACAGAAAATCGTGATCATCCCAGGTTTGGAATTCTTTGAGCTGAGCATCAGAAGGGTTTTCTGGTAGAAGTAGCAGAGGTTTTTCAGTCTTACAGACGTAGGCAACATTTTTGGTGGTAAGGAAAAACAACATTTTCTGTTGCCAACGTTTGAAATGGGATCCAGAAAAGCGGAAGGGTTTGTTTAGGTCAGAGGCAACAATAACGATTTCGGTTTCAGAAGTCATGGCAGAAGAAAACGTCTTAAAATTGTTGCTGCAGGAAGAAGAAAATGATAGGAACGAGGTTACCGAAGCCTTGGGTTGAGTCGCAGACTAGGTCGCTCTCTTTAAGACGTTTCGCGGCTCTGCCCAAGATGTGCAGCAGTGTACGGCCACGACGTCCCCAGGATAAAACAACCCAGAAATCGCCTCTGTGGAAGGAGCTTCTCTGCACAGGAAGAAGCACCAAGAACAACACCAACCGTGACTTCTCAGGATCAGAGATAGTTTTGGGAATGTGGGGACGAACGAAAAGAAATTTTGTTGCTGAAATTGTTTTCGCAATCCTCATCTAGAAACGAATCGGCCCTCTCCCTTTTAAAGGAAAACAAAATTAACGTTATAGAAATTAATACGATTAAGAATTTATTTTGGCAGTTAATAGGGAGTAAATAGGAAATAAATCAAGGGGAATAATTACAGATCTGAAATTAAATATTTAAAACGTTTCAAATTCAAATTTCAAATTTCAAAAAAAAAAAAACCACACCGCACCGCGTCGCGCGTGTGTGTGTGTCAATTTGTGTAAGTCCTCTCCCCTTCACAAAAGAGTCATACCCCAAGGGGCACACCCCTAAGGCTCTACAAACTCTATATAAACTCCTCCAAGTCCTTTTGCCCAAGCAATGTGGGACAAAAAGCAAATGAAGGGAAAACCAAAATTGAGTCCAAATCCTTTTGAAAAATTCAAATGCCTTCAACAATAATGACGCACATCAAGTAGATTCATGTGAAGAGCCCGTCGAAGATTCTTGATGGCCAAATGAAGAAAATTTATGCAAGCTGGCACCATATGAAGTAACTTCATGCGATGTAGATCCAAAATAAGAAGATATATCAGGTGAGGATTCTATTGTGCATGTGTTGCAGGATGACGAACACGATGAAGTTGATTCATGTGGACGTCTGAGTAAAGAAGCATGTCATGGAGAACCAGCTGAAGAACCAATCGAAGAAGAAGCAAATGAGGAACCGGTCGAGAAAGAACAAAAGAAAGGTCCGGTGGAAGAAGAACCAGATGAAGAGGAGCAAAGTGATGATCCTGAGGAGGATCCTTTTAAGGACAATCCTAGTGGAGGCTCTCCCGTTAACCAACCTTGCAGCTGACACAATGATGAGCCGGCCCAGCCTTACTCCTAAAAGATGAATATGTCATTTGATACAACGCTGGACCAAAAAGCATACATGAGCTGTCTGCCATTCAGAACCCATCCGATTATAAAATTGTTCCTGAATAGATGGACACTGCAGGGAATACTGATAGAAAAAGGTAGAACAGATGTGATACAGTGGACGAGGCCAAAGTACTAACAGAAGCTAGTGGTAGCATGAATGCTAAAAAGGAGACGACTCAAGGATCAGAAAGGTCGAAAAATAGGAAGAAAAACACACAGAAAACGCGGTCCAACGACAATTCTCAGATTAGTACGGCAATTGCTCAAGGAATTTTACAAATGGAAGAGCATCTTCATTTTGAGACATCGTCTCAGAGTTGCTTAAATTTGGGCTAAGGAGGAGTGTTAAAGTTAGCCCAAATTTGAGCCCAATAGAAATTTCCGAAAGAACAATAGTTGAGACCAAAATATCTCAACTCTAGAACTTTCCAAGACCGTCAACGAATCTAAAACCTTCAAATTCCAAACAAAATATCTAGTGGGCAAACAAAATATCTAATCTCTAGATAGTTCCATTACGGTGTGTGTGTGTGTATGGAGGCATGGTTGCCTTCTTTGAGTGTGTGGTGAAGTGTTTTGTCTGTGTGTGTTGTGAAGGTGTGTGGGTGTGTAGTGTGTTAAGGAGTGTTTGTGTAGTGAGAAATGCATGCAATTAAGTGTAGTTGGCAAGTGTGAGAAAGAGGGGTGATGTACATGTATTGTGTAAGGGAATTGCTACACACACACACATCGTTTTACTCGTGACAACAACCACTTATTACAAGCTTGCCATTCAAAATTTACTCCGCTTTTACCCTCGTTGCCATCCTCCCGCCGCTGTCGTCCCCGCTGATGGATTTTTAGGGTTTGGAATGTACGGCGAGGAAGAGGGTCGGTGGCGGAAAAGAGATTTTGGACCGAGATGTGCGGTGGGGAATTGTGGGGAAGAGGTCGGCGGACCGAGATGGGTTGCGGAAGAGGGTTTAGAATGGGCGATGGGGAAGAGGGTCGGCGAGCGGAGATGATAGCGATGGTGGCGATGACGAGGTTAAGGAGAAGGAAGCGGACCGAGGGACCGAAGAGACTTCAGATTTACTGGAATGGCGGCGAGTGGTTGTCGTTTTTGTGGGGACTGAGGAGGAGGAAGAGGACTGGCGACGACGGTGCCGGTCGTCGACTGAGAGGACCGAGTGACTGAGGAGGAGGAAAAGGACCGAGATGACGCCGACTGTAAGCGGATCGAGAAGAGTTTCATTGATTTCTGCTTCAGATTCAAAGATGAAGGGGGTCAGCGGGGGCAGGGCTGGAGAGTCCGTCCGTGGTCGTCGTTTTATTCACCGTGCACAACAAGCCAGTTTGAAAATTAAAATTTGTTGTTCGCAATGAGAAACTTTGGATGTTAATAAGTTGAATTCTAGTTATGCGCACGAGAGTAAAACGATACGTGCGCGTAGCAATTCCCATTGTGTAATCTTAGTTATGCAGGTAGGAAAAATTATAGTTAACCGGATTAATCCCGGCCAGACCAGAAAGCTCCCCTGCTTCAATTTCTTCCCGTCTCTTCTCCCCCGCATTTTTGCCCCCTCACAAAAGGCGACTATTTCTACTGCTTAATTATCATTTGTCCGTTGGCGACCAATCATTGCTTTGTTTATTGTTGCTCGATAAATATAGGCCGAGTTAACTATCGGGATCGCAATTGAAGAAGGCGTCAAGTTTGGCGGGGTTCGAACCGATCGTTGGAGCTTGTTTCCAAGATAGGGGGAAGATTTTGGGGAGATTTGTGATGAGTCATTTAGGGATTGATAGAGGGATCGATCTCGTGAGCTGCTTCGTGCCTCTTTGTGAGTGGCATCCGGTCTTATTGGGGCTATAGCGATTGGTTCCTTGCTGCATTTTGCGAATTCCAGGTGATTATTAAGTCTTGGATACCTTGGATACTTTGGATACTTTAATCCATATATAAATCAGTCCTTGGATTCTATTTACATAGCTAGTACTTCGAAAAAGATGAAATCCCAATTCTGCGTTTATGTTTGTTAAGTTCTTCACTATGTTCGACATATTGGCTAGCTGAATGCAGGCCGTATCATTTTGTTCTTTGTTACTGGTCTTTGGATTCCAGTTGGAAGCACAGTCATAGTGGATGATTTCATGTCGTAGTCGTACCTCTGTGATTATTGAACAGACCCGTTTATTGGATGAAAAAAATGAACCTTGGTCATCATACTTGTTTTGGTCCATTCCATTACTTGAGATTAATCCATTTGTTTCTCGACCGTTTGTATTTGGGTTCCAATTACAGTGGTATGTCGGAGGCTTTGTGATGTCGCCGTCACTCATAATTCATTCCTGTCTAAATGATGAATTAGTATTAAAGGAATAAGTGGAGATTGACTAAATGATGAAACTTCAATTATTTGTTGTATGAAGGAGATTTCAGAATACACAGAAAAATGTTGGTTTGGGTGGGTTGATACACATCCCTTTTGGTTTTTCTTGGGGGTACTGACAGCTGATTTCTAAGTTGCGGATTGAGCTTTGCTCGGTTAAGGGAGATGGGCTGCTGTGGCAGTTTTGGTTTCACGAGGAAATCACATAGGTCTCTTCTCCCATTTAATGCCACCGCAGAACAGTTTTCCCAAGACTTTTTGCTACCTCAGAGCATGGAAGATGCCTATTCTTACAATGGAGACAGTGACAATAGCAGACGGCACCGTGGTAGGAACTCTGAGGAGATCCTCTTAGCAAGAGATCGGAATGGCTTAATATGCAGGGAAGTGCCTGTCAAGGAAACTCACAAAGTTACCATCTCAGAGGTAAAGGCAGAGCTTTACATTTAATAACAAAAAAAAGTCTTGCTGTCAGTTTTATAGTTGAGTATTGGGGGGTTTTCCTAAATGAACAATATTTTATCCAAGTGCTGGACGCAAAAGTCTCATTATTCTGTATGCATGTCAATTGATTTTGATGAAATCGAGTTCACATGTTTAGAAAAACATGATTTCTTTTATATTATATATATTTTCTCTTGAGAATTCCCATTTTATGTGTAGGAGGACGTTGCTAGGTTTGTATGTCTTCATGACAGGGCATTTAGAAAAGTAGAAGAGAAAGGGCAGCTTTTAGTTCAACCATTTTAAAATTTTGTATATCATGAGGTTGTAACAAAATGTTGTAAAATTTGAAGAAAAGGAAAATATGCAGTATGGTTGAGCATCATGCAATGCACATTTTTGTATAGGTGCAACAGTCTAGTATCCCCACCTGTACGCCCAATAAAGAGTATCTTTCTTTCCTTGCATGGGACTAGAGAGATTGCACCATGTTGGTTTATATTTCATTGCCCAGACATGCTGAAATTACTAGAAATTATGATTTTTTTGGGCCACAGCGAGAAAATTCCTTATGTATAATGGTTTGATGAAACATGTACATCATTATCTCTTGTATTGAACTTGTGATTCGGCTGAAACCTGTTCTGCTTCCCTGCTTTTAGGATGAGAATGGAAATAAAATGATAAATGAATATGTTCGGGAATGTAGGATTGGTTCTGGAAGCTATGGCAAAGTGGTAAGATTGTCTTAATACATTCGGTTATTTTCTTTTTAAAAAAAGTTTAAATTAATTGTTTGCGATAACAGGTGCTGTACCGAAATGTTAAAGATGGGAAACAATATGCAATAAAGGTAATTAATTTTGTTTTTTCATCTATTTTACCTTATTGTTAATGTTTATACTGCTTTCTCTTGATTATCTTGATTTCCTGAAATCTTGGATTTGTCTTCTTGGTATCTGATTACTGTACTTTAATGCAAATCATTATGGTGTATTATCTTCTTTTCATATAAAAATAATATTAACATGGCGAGGCATCTTACATAAGAGCACTCTCAATGGAGGGCCGAACCATTCAGCCTATGTGCCCCAACATGGGTTGAATCTGTGCAACAATAGATTCAACCGTTGTGCTCTTCCAATGGAGGGCTTAACATGCGCTGAATGGTTGTCATATCAAACTCCAATGGCCAATGGCTGGATTACTAGACGTCTTGTGTCACCACATCATACGTATGGTAATCCAGCCGTATAATTTTTTTTCAAATCTGAAGTAGATCAGACCCCAGAACGATACCCACCAGGCGTCTGATCTTCTGTTGGTGCACCGGACGAGTTTGTTTACAGACATATCCGACGTCTGATGTTTCAGTATCAGACGTATGATATATGATACACCAGGATTTTTTTCTTTCATGAAATCAGACGTCTGATATTTGATCAGACGTCCGATTCACAAGAATCAGACGTCTGATTACATAAAATGTCAATTTTGATATTTTTAAAATTGGAAACCTATGGACTGGGCGTAGTATGTAGTAGCCATAAATAAGTATTGCTCATCTTGAAATATGAAATACATAAACGTGAACTAGTAGCTAAATTTTTTAAAATAAGATTACATTGCCATGCTTAGATTGAAATACAATTATAATTACATAGCTTCCAATGACCAGATATGCTACATCAAGTCAGTTTTTAATTGGGAGCGTCGTTGCTTTGTCACGAGTTCGACCTCTATTCTAAATATATCTCACCAAGATTTGCGGTTGCCCCAGAAGAATATTACCAGTTTGTAATGTCATTTCCAAGTTGATCGTATTGTGGCAACTCATGTTGTGTAGCGTACATATGTTCTTCATACTCCACAATCATATTGTGCAAAATGATACAAGACCGCATTATTTTTTCAAGTAGGTTTACTTGGTATATTCAAGCTGGACCTTTAATAATTGCGAACATAGACTGTAAAATGTCGAATACATGCCCTACTTTTTTCTTGCAGACTCTTGTTTAGCGGCAAACAATTGAGCCTTTGTGGACTGCGGTAGATGAATAGATTGGACAAACATAGCATACAGTGGAGTGAATATATACCATCAGTCAAGTAATATCCGAGGTCACATTGGTTATCGTTTACCGTAAATCAGACTCTTGTCTAGCGGCAAATAATTGAGCCTTTGCAAACTGTGGTAGACGAATAAATTGGAAAAACGTAACATACTGTGGATAGATACCATTGGTCAAGTAATATCCAAGGTCATATTGGTTATCGTTTACCGTAAATTAAACATGAGGAGCTCGATCTTCATAAACATCGTTAAATAACGATGAACGGTTCAATACATTTATATCATTGCACGTACCCGGAACGCCGAAAAATGCATCTCATATCCGTGTATCATACGATGTGATTGCTTCAAGTACGATTGTAGGCGATCTATGATCTCCCCGTGAGTATTATCTTTTTCATGCCGATTGACAAATTTTCCATTTCCAATGCATGTAATCGATACTGCTCAACATTCCTGAAAACCCACGCGCTTCTCCTACACTTAGAAGTCGGTGAGTATCAGCAGCGTTTGGCCTTCTCTTATACTTTTTTCCGAAAATCGAAACAACACAATTGACAAAATTATGAAGACATCCTTGAGTAGTGGTTTTGCCTATTTGCACATAATCATCAACTGCATCAACCGATACTCCATATGCCAACATCCGCATAGCTGCAATACATTTTTGTAAAGGTGAAAGACCGGTAAGACCCCAAGGATGAACACGTTGATGGAAGTATGAGAATTGACTACTAAAGACATCTATTATGCGAAGAAATACATGCCTCCTTATTTGAAATCTACCCGGAAATTGACAATCGTTGTAAATTGGTAGGTCGGAGAAGTAGTCTTTGTAAAGACGACTATGACCCGTCACCCGATCTCTATCTATGGTTGATGTACGACGTGGAGGCTCGTCCATGCTTGTAGAAATGTTTGGATTGCTTAGGAACTCATTGAGCATAAAATTGCTCATGACGGCTATTTCTACAACATCAACTTCCTCTGACCCGGTGGTAGAAGAAGTATTCGAAGACATTGAAATATGTTAATCAAAGTTTAGTTTTGTATATAGTGAAGTGTTGTGTTGGAGGTTATATATAGGACTTCATATGACAATGACTAGTTTTTAAAGGCTAATTTGCAACGGCTATTTTTAACGGCTAATTTGTAATGACTATTTTTAAAACCACAATATATTTATTCAAATAAAATACATAAGTAACAATAAGAAGGAACAATTAGAAATTAAAATACAACAACGACTAATTTTATAAATAGGCCATCCTGTTTTGTGTATCAATGAATTCCTGCATCTGACGCATCTTTTGGGCATTGACTTCGCAGTTTTTGAGAATGTATCAGACATTCCTTATTCCTTTTGCCACAGTTAGGCATTGGCTTTGCCTTTGCATTTGCCTTTCTTTTTACGGCTTTCACCCTAATGGGACAGATTGCAACATGCACATCTTCAGTGTTATTACTAACATAAGTAGGTGTATTCGGCTTGGTCGGTGTATTAGGCTCAGTAGGTATATTCGGCTCAGACAGTGTACCCGGTTCTAAAGATGGTGAATAATTTTCATGTTCATTATCTTTGTTCTTTTGGATGAGCTCTCTTGGCCTACCAACATCCACTTTGGATCATCCTTCAACATGTATCATACATGCTCTAAGTTGAACTTCTTCGCCGCGACACTTTCATAAATTTTATGGGCAGTGAATATACCATCATTTTCGGACTCACCATTCTTCTTTCGTGCCTTTCCTTGGTTGTAGGCTCTTACAAACTTGGAAACATGCCTATTCAAATATTGCCAACGATTTTTACAAGAATGACAATCTTGAATGGCTCCACCAATTTGGAACTTAGCAATGTATTTTATCACATTGTTCCAGAATATTGTGCTCAATTGAGCAGTACCAATAATGGAGTCTTTGTTGACATTTAGATAAGCAATAAACAGGACATTGTCTTCATTGATTGTTCAGCTTGGATTTCTTTTGTTGATCGCAACAACTGTAGGTGGAAACTCCTCCTTTTGGTAGGTGGCTGGTTTTGTGGTGGCCGTAGCCTCTTTCCATGCTCTTCTATTCCACATTGCGTGAAAAATTCATGATACATTGAGTTATATTAGAAATGTGGATTGATGGGAAAGTTGGATTTAGATGAATAGATGGGTTATATTCTAAATTGGTCTCAAGTGTTGCAATTTGTGGAATTTGGGTGGGTGGATGAAGTTGAAGAATTTAACAAATGTTGGAAGTAATTGGGATGATGTGGATCAATGGCAAATGCATATTTAAAAATAAATTAGATAACTAAATAAAAAATAAGATTGGAGATGTGTGAAACAAATGCTTGGGGAGTATCATTTATATAGAAGAGAAAAAGGCCAAAATAATGAACCAAAACATGTACAAAGTCCAAGAAATAAAGCCAAAAATCTTAGTCTTAATGGCTAGTTTTTTTCTGAATCAGACGTCTGAAGTTCACTTGATCAGACTGATCAGACGTCTGCAAAATGAATGTCAGCCATCTTGTTCATGTCTCAACGGCTCTTAACGGCTAGTTTTTTTTACCTGAATCAGACGTCTGAAGTTCACATCTGATCAAAATTAACTTCAGGTGTTTGGTTCATATTCAATGATAAAAATTAAGAGTTCCATCACCAGACGTCTGGTGCGTAGGCACCAGACGTCTGGTGCTGGCAGAGTTTTTAAAAAATTAGTTTCTGCCAAAATCAGGCGTCTGGTGTGTAACAACCAAACGTCCGATCCTGGCATATTTAGAAAAAAATAATGCGCTTGCTGAGTCAGCGACTGAACGAGGGCCGAACATGGGCTTAAAATTTTAAGCCCATGTTTCACCCTCTCTCTCCACTTTTTTGGACTAACCCCCATCTACGTTGGATTTAGCCCCGCATTCAGCCCTCCATTGGGAGTGCTTTAATGATGAGAATCAAGTTTTAAGTTGGATTTACTTGAGATTTTATTTGGAGTTTGGTTAAGATTTCATATATTTTTAATTAGTTTTATCTTTTAGGATTTTAGTTGATGTTTTAGTTGGTTTAATCCTCACATCGGATAAGAGAAACTTTGTTTTTAGGTGTAAGCCTATAAATAGGTTCCACGCTTATGTTATTTGGCAACCAATGAGAATGAAATATTTTGAGAGGTTAATCCCTAAACCTGAAAAAGATATATAGTTTAACGAGAAGTCAAATACTTGGTGAGAAACTTTGAAACCATGGTTTTTTTTGTTCTATCCTAAGTCCCAAAATTTTCTCTACATCAAATTTGGTATCAAAACCAAAATTTCTGGCTTCTTCCTATTTTTTTTCAATTTTAGATTAGATCTCTGTTAGGATTAGATCCAAAAAATTCCCAAGCTTAAAATCCTAACCACAGATACCCCAGTGTGATGGGTGAAGTGTAAATTTTTTTTTAAAATTTCAGATTTGCTACAGTTCATTTACTGAATTGTTAGGAATTTTTGAGATATTTTTCATCCATTTCCATACTAGTTTGCTATTTTGAAGATTTCAGATCAGTTTTCAACCCGATTTCAAAGTTATTTGGGTCAGTTGCAACTCATTTCAAGCCACTACATATTTTAAAGATATTTTCAATTATTTAAGTATATTATTGATGCATATTTTCAGTACATATCTAGATGCTTGTTATTTTACAACAATTGAGTAAAGAAAGTATTGTATCCTTTTCGTTTTTTAGGGATGCAACAAACACTAATGTTATGTAGAATATGAATCAGTTATGAAAGATTTCTTTTCATAACTCTATGATCTAACAGATGAGAATAAATTGTGTTCTGCTGAACACAAATTAGAAGGAGAAGCTTATCTTGTTAGGAGATAAAAACCTTGTTGGTCTTAATTGAAGGAGCTTTGATGTCGATATCTTTCCAAACATCGACCAACCCATCATTTGCCTTAACTTTCATTTAATTCATAGCTTAAAAGAGACTCACAAATAAACCCTTATGAGGAGAACGAAAAGACTTGTCAAGTCATCAATAAACTTACACAAATGGTAGAACTGAAAATGAAATAGAAAGAAGTTGTGCAAGAGTTCGAACATGAGTTTCAGTTTACAATTGAGCTTGAGGCCAAGCCGAGGCCTTTGACTGAGCCCGAGCCAGAACATGATATAGAGCCTGAGACTAAGACTGATCGTGATCCTGAATATAATATTGATATATATTAATCCTGAGCCTGGTTAGAATTACGTAATACGGGAAATATTCGGGACGTGAATAAAACGTGTTTAATTCGATCAATTTCAAAAGACGTTCGGTCAAAAAATCAGTCAAATATGTGCAATACGGGAATAATACGTAAAAGGGTTAAATCATGTTTAATTCGTTAACCAGGATTAAAACACGGCTAAAAATACGAATATTGTTAAGATGTCATTCATCGAAATGAACTTAAAAAGCAACAATATCAATATGAAATAAAGGTAAAATAAGTTCTATATTCATGATTTAAATTGTATTCATAGTTTTAACCAAAATGACATGATCATACTATTATATTCCATGTAGCATGCACTAAACCAAAGTATGATCATTAAATCATAGTTTAAAATGATTTAAAAGTGCCCCTAAAACACGTTTAAAACGCATAAAATGAGCAATACGGGAATACAACGCGTTTTGTTCGTCAACCTCTAAAAAGCGCGTATTTTTCTGAATAATTCAAATGGACGGCCGTTTAATACGGGAACCATTTTAGACAGATTTTAAACGTAAAAAACATAAAAATTCGTGTTTTTACTATTGGAGCCCATTCCAGGGCTAGACCCTTAGTTTGATCCTGATCTAGTATCACAATTTGAGCTAAAGGTTGAGTATGATATTAAGATAAAGATTGAGACTAAGCCCGTATTGGAGTCCATGATTGAGCTTAAGGTGAACCAAGAAACTCAGTTGAATCCTGATCACAGTCTAAGCTAGAGCCCAATCTTGAGCCATTTATTAATCTTAGATCCGAGCTACAGATAGAAGTTTTACTTGATCTTATTGAGCACACCGATTTCACTCTTCTCGATCCATCATAGCTTATCTCTCAACAAACTTTGCATGTCCTCCCTTCTTCAATAATCTTGGTACATTCTCCTAAATAACATTGTCTACACGTTTATATTTTGATTCATTTCAAAGTTCGAGAACGAGTAGTTTTCAACTTCAAGAGGTTGTTGGCTACTAATCTGTTTGTGTTTGCTTACCACCATTCATTAGGTGATGAATTTTTCAAAACTAAAAAGAATGAAAAGGACCAATTTTATTTAGTTGGAGTTAGTTAATATTTTATTTGGATTTGGTTAGGATTTCATTTGCTTTTAATTATTTTTATATGATAAGATTTCAGTTGAGTTGATTTTATTCGATGTTTTAGTTATTTGGTTTAGTCCTACATCAGATAGGATAGGAGAAGATTTTTTTTTCAATTGAAAGCCTATGTAATGACCCTAACCAAATTTCATGTATTGCACATAAATATTTTGTATTTTGGTTAATTTTTATTTTTTTTGTAATTTTCATCACTTTTTTCATAAATTTTAAGAATTAAATTGACTTTTACAACTCATATCCGACACAAAACCCATTAAATCCATCCACCCTACATCTTCCCGTAACTCTTCCCATTACCCCCACTAACCTTCATTTACACCTCCTACTAACCCATCACCACCTTATTTAACTATTTATTAATTAAAATGTTACTGAATGTAATTGAATCAACACATGATATAATCTTGTATCTTTGAGGGTTCCCTTAAAGAAAAACAATCCAGAGCCAAATCCCTCATCTCAGTTTCTCTTCCCCTCCCTTTGTTTTCAGCAATTCCAGCCGCCGCCCACCTTCATCTCCCCAAACTCTTCTTTCACAAAAAAAAAATCAATAATCACACATTCCATTCCCATCTCGGCATCTCTTTCTGACCTCTTTCATATTGGCTTGCCGAGGCTGCACGCCGGAGCCGTTGCTGTCATGGGAGCCGACATTGGAGCTGATGCCATCACTGGAGCCGCACGCCAAAGCCAACACCCTCTTTTCACTGATGACACCAGAGCCGCCCTTCTTCAATCAATAGAGATACGTTCTCTAGGCATTTTAACCCAAAAGAAGTTCATAACTTGTAAATTCCTTTAGAGATTCATAATTTGGTGTTTTATTTGATCAACATATAACTTGCCAAATGATTCGATGCTCGCTGTATTTAAAAACTCAGTATGCTTGTTAGTTGACCACATCAAAATATATTCGTGTAAGTGTAAGTGCCAATGACGTGATTACATATGGCTCATAATTCATACACGTGATTAGTGACACACATAGAAAGTAAGTCAATAGGAGATGTTGTTGGAGTGGATTAAACATACCTTAAGAAATTCTAAAGAGAAGTCTTGATTGGATGGTTAGTAGTTGTATTGAATCATAATTTAAGAATAGATGATTAGTTCATGTACAAGGGAACAATAATTCGAGGAGGTTATGATTTTTTACCAAACTAAGCTGTGATTGGTTTTTGATAATGGCCAAATCATGCTAATAATAATCTTGAGCAAATTTTACTCAGATGTATATTTACATTATGGGACCGTACTTAATTATCATACGTTTGGGAATGTTTGTAGATATGGGCAAACATTTATTTTACTATTTTGAGCTGAATACCTTTATAGGTTGAATTGTTCTAGAGGGTAATTCCATGACAATTAAATTAAGTGCTTGTAAGGTCATTGGTTTACTAGTAGGTTCATAATTAAGTAAAATTGAATAAAAAAGGAGATTTGTGTGCATATAATTTACATTGTCAATGTAACATGAAATTACATATTTGAACATACAATATAGATCGTAGCGCTTGCATTGCAGCTTAACCGGTAAGTTTGAATCTGATCCTTATAAAATTATTTTGTAGCTAGCAATCTTCATGTTCTGCTTTCAGGTTCAGCCTTACAACCCGTAGAAAAAGAAAAGGATTTTCATGATTATTAAATCAAAAAAGGAAATTGATACGATTTGCTCCAAAAAGATAATAATTTCAGATTTAAGAAGAGAAGAATTATAAAAGTGGAATTTTTATAGGATTTCTGGAAATGAGAAGATAGATCGATCCTTTTCTGGAGTGGATCTCTCCCTAACTTGTGTTAATAGAACAAGTTTAATCTCCCACGAGGCCTAACAATATTTCTAAGCAAAAGATCGATCTTCAATAAACAAAACTAGGACCGGCTCGTAGGCTTTAAACCCCCGTCCTAACACAAAAGATAACGAAAGACTAATAAGCCCCTCTACTTACTAAACGCACAACTAAAAAAATAAGCCTAACAAGATAGGTCACCCATCAGGTCAAGTAGGGTTCGAGCCCACGACTTGGCCCACGACTCGGCCCACGACTCGTGCCGCGCACCGTCGCCTCTGGTGTAGACCCGGACCTCATCATTACTCCCCAAAACGAACCTTGTCCTCAAGGTTGCAGTCTGATAATTGCGTTAATCTTCTCTAATCTAAGTGTGGGCGCAACTCTGCCTCGTCCCCACCTCCGTCATGCTCTACTGCAACCTCCACTTGCATGGTCCTCCCTGCGCAACGGTGCCTTGGTGTGAACCTCTCGTCACACTTGAAGTAAAGGTCCTTGGCCATCCGATCCCTCATCTCTGCCTATGTAATGCGGCGAGGCTGCTGATACGGACGCACCTTCCGAGGCGGTCACGGATCCAAGCGGGTCCCATGGCGGATGGGTCACTTACTATCGGAGGCGTCGAAGGGCAGATTAGTCTTTTGCTATGATATTTTATTCCTAGGTTTTCTCTATTTATATCTAGGGTTAGCCGTCATGAGAGTTATGCTTATTGTGTGAGAAACATCGTAAGTATCTTTTGTGAGGGTTTTAGACTTTGTCCGTTTCATCAAAGTTAGGAGAGCGAGTTCCTCTCGAAAGGACTCAAGTATCTTGCTATTATTAGTTGTTTTCTTCTCCAAATTTCAATAAAAATCCCAACTTTTCCCCATTTCTATTCTTTTTCTCGCTGATTTTCCATTGATACGATCCAAATCGTATCAAATTGGTATCAGAGCGGTAGATCCAATGGCGGAAGGTACTAGATTCAAGACGGAGATGGAGGCGCTGCGGAAGGAGATCCGGGAAGAGGTCAGCAAAAAGGTGGGAGCTTTGGAAGTCACGGTCGAGATGCTTTCCAATTCCCAAAAAGAGATGGAAGCACGTTTGATGAAGAAGCACGAGGAGTTGGACGCCACTCAAGTTCAGATTTTGAAAATCCTTCAAAAACTTGAGGGGAAGGGAAAGCATGTGGAGATCGGAGGGGAAGAATCCGAAGCGGAGAATCATCATGCTAAGGCGAACGATCCGAAGTTGATGGCGAACACCTCTGGGGCACCTCCGGGGACCAAAATCACCAAAGAGAAGGAAGATCTAGGGTTCCGGGAGGAGTCGTGGGTGGAGGAAGTGCAACGGGAGCGACGGCGGCGCGAAGGAGATCCCCTAGGGTTTCTTGCGGAGGCGAGGGGACGCGGAATGCAAGGGGAAGGGAGGCTAGGGCTCCCGGACAGCGCAGGAGGCGGCGGCTGGGAGGGGGGAAACCCTAACCCCCTCCCGCGCGGGCCGCCAGGGCTCCGCGAGGGCTCGGGGGGCCTCGCGGCCCACTCCCGAGCCCGCGCGGGCACCTGGGAGGGCTGGGCGGGCCCGCGCGACACACTGGAGGGGCCGCGCGGCCCGCCTGGGCCCAACCAGGCCACCGCCGGCCCTCAGGGGGGCTTCGCAGCCCTCCCTGGGGTGGGCTGGGCTCCGGCGGGAAATTTTGGGGCCCGGGGGGGCCCAGTAAACCCACCGGGTCAGTTTTTCGCCCCCCGGGCAGCGATCAGGGCCCCGCAAGAGGTTACCGTGGGATTTTTGGGGTTACAGAGGAGGAGCGCCAGAGGGGGCCTTTGGAGGAGTACGCGGAAAATTTTGGGGGCCCGCGAGGGTTTCCCGAAGAGGCCTACGGTAGAGGCAGGATCGAGTATGGGGGCCATGGAGTTCAGGGAGGAGGACAGCCGTCCATGTACCCAGACAGGAGGATGGAGAAGTTGAAGATGCCCATTTTTGAGGGGACAGACCCCGACGGGTGGATAGTGCGGGCGGAGCGGTATTTTCAGGTGATGCGGATCTCAGAGCGGGAGGTATTGGAGAACATCATCTGCTATCTGGAGGGACAGGCGCTGAGTTGGTACCGCTGGAGGATGTCCCGAGCCCCTTTTCGGACTTGGGAGGAGTTGTCAGCTTTCCTACTTGACCGTTTTCAGGCCAAACCGGGGGCGAATTTCTACGAGCAGTTGCTTGAACTACGGCAGGAGGGGACGGTGTTGGACTTCCTGGGGAAGTTCGAGGTGTTGGCAGGCAGGGTGAAGGGAGTGTCGGAAGACGTATTCTTGGGGGCATTTATGCAAGGGCTGAAGCCCTCGATACGAGCCAAGTTATGGATGCAAAGTCCCAGAGACCTAGAGCATGTGATTCGTCTGGCGTTGAGGGCTGAGGAGAAGCAGGCGGAGGAGCGGAGGATCAGAGGGACGTGGGAGGCGCCACAGCAGAGGGTCCCATATACAGCAGCCGCCCCGAGACTACCGCCGGCCGCCTCAGCCGAAACGGGGGAGAAGGCAGGAGAAGCACGCCCTGCGGGACAAGGGCGGAGGATGTCCGAGGCCGAGATACGGGACAAAAGAGCCAGAGGGTTGTGCTTCCGCTGCGACGAGAAGTTCACCCCGGGCCATCGGTGTGCGAGCCGGTTGCTGCAGATCACTATCGAGCCGGACGAGGAGGAATACATCGAACCAGAGAAACCCGAAGAGGACGACCCAGGAGCAGTACCCTGATTTCCACCTTGAGGACAAGGTGGCTCTTTTAGGGGCGGGTATTGATACGGACGCACCTTCCGAGGCGGTCACGGATCCAAGCGGGTCCCATGGCGGATGGGTCACTTACTATCGGAGGCGTCGAAGGGCAGATTAGTCTTTTGCTATGATATTTTATTCCTAGGTTTTCTCTATTTATATCTAGGGTTAGCCGTCATGAGAGTTATGCTTATTGTGTGAGAAACATCGTAAGTATCTTTTGTGAGGGTTTTAGACTTTGTCCGTTTCATCAAAGTTAGGAGAGCGAGTTCCTCTCGAAAGGACTCAAGTATCTTGCTATTATTAGTTGTTTTCTTCTCCAAATTTCAATAAAAATCCCAACTTTTCCCCATTTCTATTCTTTTTCTCGCTGATTTTCCATTGATACGATCCAAATCGTATCAGCTGCCCTCCCGGCCATGTCTCTGTAGCATTCCTATGCCGTCGCTGGTGCCCCCACAGTGGTCTTGTGTGTCTCAGTAGGTGCTGGACTGCGGTATGTCGATCCGCCCCCCAGCCCCTAGACTTCATCTCTTCAGCCAATCCGTCCTCCACTCTCCTCGACACTCACATCATGGCAGTTAACCCCTGAGGGTCCTGGACCCTCAACTCAGCCCTAATCATAGGCTTCAGCCCCTTTAAGAAGTTCCCCTCCATTGATTCGTCAGATACACCCTCCACTTGGCTCGAGAGTCTCTCAAACTTCTCTATATATTCCTGCACCGACCCCTCCTGCCTCAAGGAGTATAACTGCTCAAACAGCCATCCCCGTGGATATCCTAAAATCTCTCCTGAGGCACTCAGTCAACTCACTCCAAGTCCGTACATGCCTCTGCTTCTGGGTCCACCCGTACCATGATAGAGCTCTCGAAACTCAGTGCTACCGCTCTCAGCCTCTCTGCCTCGGTGAAGCCCGCAATATCAAAATCTCTCTCCATCTGTTACACCTAGCCATCTGGGTCCTTCCCATCAAAGAGGGATGCCTTCAACTTCCTCATCTTATTCTCTGGATTGGCATCATCCTGTGGTGGCCCCTCCCAGTTTCCCGCCGGGTGTCTCTGATAAGGAGGCTCTCGACCCTCCATTGTGTCTCAGGTCGCTGCCTCCCGTATCCTCGATTTCTGCCTCTGGCCCTCTCATTGGCGAGATTTCTGACATCTTCCCATTCTTCATCCCGCTCATGCCAAGTCTCCCCTTGCAACTGTCCTCCTTCGTCGCCCCCATGGAGGCGGATCACCTCCCGCGGCCCCAGGTGGGGTCGCCAGCCGTTGACGCCCCCAAGGGGTGGAAAACCTACTGCGGCCCCTAGGTGGGGCCGCCAGCTGTCGTCGCCCCCACAGGGGACGAAAGCCCACCTGCAGCCCCATACTGGGGCAGCCATCCCCGGCCCCAACAGGGGCAGATCTGCTCCGACGATCCCCAGGTGGGGTCGTCTGACCTTGTCGCTCTCACAGGGGGCAGATCTGCTCCGACGATCCCCACGTGGGGTTGCCTGACCTCGTCGCCCCTCACCGGGGCGGATCTGCTCTGATGACCCCAGGTGGGGTTGCCTGACCTCGCCGCCCCCATAGGGGGCGGGAATCCACCGGCGCCCCCTTGTTGGAGCCGCCGGCCGGCGTCGAAACCCCGGGGGAAAACCCCCTGCGAACTCTTGTGGGGTTCGTCTGCCTTCTCCGTTGCCCTGGTTCATTTGAGAAACCAGATCTGAAGTTTTCGACGTTTTTGGATCTGGATCTCGTTGAAAAAGTAGTAGTTGGATCATCTTCGACACTTCTGCGAACCCCTCCTTCATCTCCTTGGAGCTTTGATCTGAGATCCGCTTCACGATCGCCTCCAAGGATGCGTTCAGATCTATTTTCAGCTCGTCCTTCAAATCACTCATCTCCTTCCTCAACCTTGTGATCTCCGCATTGAGTCGTTCCTCCAGAGTTTTTGCCGCAGTCGCTCGCGTGTTCGTCATGGAATCGAGTGCTCTAATACCAAAATGATACGATTTGCTCCAAAAAGATAATAATTTCAGATTTAAGAAGAGAAGAATTATAAAAGTGGAATTTTTATAGGATTTCTGGAAATGAGAAGATAGATCGATCCTTTTCTGGAATGGAGTGGATCTCTCACTAACTTGTGTTAATGGAACAAGTTTAATCCCCCACGAGTCCTAACAATATTTCTAAACAAAAGATCGATCTTCGATAAACAAAACTAGGGTCGGCTCGTAGGCTTTAAACCCCCCTCCTAACACAAAAGATAATGAAAGACTAATAAGCCCCTTTAATTAATAAACACACAATTAAAGAAATAAGACTAAAGAGATAAGTCACCCATCGGGTCAAGTAGGGTCCGACCCACGACTTGGCCCACGACTCGTGTCACGCACCGCCGCCTCCTGGTGTAGACCCGGACTTCATCAGAAATTTAATATTTTACAGAACTAAAAACTGATCAAATTAAATAATAAACATTAATCTTGTTTATACGTTAATTTGAATATTAAATTCTCAAACATTCATTTTATAAGAAAAGCTTCTCTTCATTAGTCGGATTAGTTAATATTAATTCATTTAATTTTGGAATAAGATAAATTACTAGATTGGTTATTATTAGAATCCTAATTTACCCATCTAGATTTATATTACCACAATGATGTTAGTAGGTTGATATAACTACCGCTTTATTGATGTCCTCCAGACATGATAACCTTAGAATGTTTATAATGACTTCAAACTCTCTGACGAAATGTATTAATTGGAATGATATATCAAATGTAATGACGTATGAATAAATAGACTGACTTAATGAATGAATGATTGTGTTAGAGTGACATAGTGACAACATTGACTCACCCATCATAGCAAATTAATACTATTATTGACACTGAGATGAGACTTAGGATAGACAGATGGGAAAGGGAAAAAGTCATGGTCACTAAGGGTACATGAGCGATTGGGTCTTTCATTATTTATTGTCATCTTTCAGTAATGGAGACGGTGTTTATTAATTGATTGTCACTGTCGTCTAGATGTGGAGACATGATAGTGGTTGCCTCTGAGGTAAGATGTACGTTGATAGTTACATATTGTGTCCTTAGACATGCATTAAACGTTAGATTAGTTCACTGTATTGCATCAACGTCATACCTAGGACGATGTTAGAATGGATTAAATGCTTATGTGATTACCACTTAAACATGGAGTTGATTACGATTAGTTTACCACTGCTACTTCAGTAAATACTGATGCCCTTTCATATTTGATTGTTAGATTATTGTACATTACTGATAGATTATATTCTTAGGCCTGTTAGCATTCTAAATCATTGTTTAATTAAATTATAGCTTAGAAACCTATGTGAATACCTTCACTGACAGACATTGTGTTTGTGTTCCTATAATAAGGTCTGTCAAGTTCTGAGGGTGACTTCACATATTCTGATCCAACGTTACATGACTTCGTGAAGGGGCATGATTTTACAGAAGACAAGTTTTAGGTTGCTGCTTTATGTCATATTTCTTTTATCATCCTATGCATGGACATTGTGATGTATGTGTCATAATGCCTCTTTTATTTTTTAGTTATTCCAGACTTTGATTAGTTGTAATAATTAATCTGATACTGTGGACAATGGCTGTGATAGTTTAATTAAAATGTTTATGTCTGTGTGGTTTATTAGAGATCCCGTGAACATGTATTGTGATCAACATTGACACTGATAATAGATATCTCAAAAGAGACGGAAAAAGAACAAGATAGACTCGCTCTTATTTTTTGACTTAGCTACGAGTGGGCTTGTCCCGTTTCGTCTTCCAACACAATGAGAAGTGGAGTGTGACAGGTTTTGCTTGTGGCACCTAATAGATAATATTACGATCTAAGTTTTAGAAATTATTTTTGAATTAACCATCCGATCAAGTTTATACCCAGAGGAGTAGGGGCAACACATCATCATCCACCGATCCAGATATGTTGTTGGATACCATGAGAGCAATAATGTAGAACCAACATTACTAGAATACAATACATCAATAACATATCCTAATACATGAGTAGTAGGCTGCATTTCTTGCACAAGGGTAACAACTGACTTACAGAGCTAATCCGGGAGTTAAACAATTCTGGGAGTTGTGCCCGAAAAGCTTCGCAGTCAAATATACTCTTAAGGCTGAGGAGTGGGTTAGAAGTACAAAAGAAAATTTTGACGTTTGCATTCCGCAAGGTTGGGGCGAAGTAACTAAATTTCAACTGACCGACAACGTAAGAAATTGGTAGCAAACAGAAGAGGCACATCTGACTAGGCCTATTCTCTATGCAAATCAGAGAGCGTTTTGACACCGAGTACTTTCCTACATCGGCAGAGCTACATGAGCATTTTATCCGAATGATCCACGGTTCCAAGACAGTGGATGAATATGATGCAGATTTCTTATGCTTAGTCAATAATCAAAGTTTCATCTTATTTTAATGTTTGTGATAGATCTGGCCCATTAAATCGGCATTTTGGGGGCTTTGTGATGTAGAACACGAACGATTTGGGGATTTTGGGGGAAAATAATTGGCTTCACACCAAGAGATCCAGGGCTTCACACCAAGGATTGGGACCTTTCACATGTTTTGAGAGAGAATTTCTTTCCAGTTTTCATTGATTCCTTAATTTTCTTAAATAACAAGTCCCTTGGCCTTTATGTAGGCTTACAACCCAACGCTTCTTCTAACCCATCCAATGTGGGACTAAACGCACCCAAATGACTCACGACACATAGACACTCAAAATTAACTTAAGACTCAAAATAAAACTAAAATAAAATTACAAATTCTAATCCCTATCATTCTCCTCCTCTTGAGAACTTCACCTCCTGGTGAAGGGAGGCAGAAGTAGCACACATGTACAGAAATCAATAGTCCTCGGCAGTTGGAAAAGACGCACCCACGAATTCTAAAGTGTATCATGATGCAGATTGGTAGAAGCACGGCCTCTAATAATTTCTCACAATTTACGAAAGATAGAAAGATATTCAGCATCTGTCTGTTAGTTATGATAGAAGAATCTGGGATCACGAACTCAATGTGCTCAATCGGATCCAATGGTGCTTCTATAAACAGCTCTGGCACACGCTCCACATATGGCTCTAGATGGGGCTTAAGCTCAGGTTGAGGTTCCGGCTCAGACTCTAACTGTGTCTCAATCTCTGGATCGAGATCTGGCTTCAACTCTTGTTCAAACTCACATTGTGCCTTAGGTGTTGGATCCGTCTTTAGGGAAGGCTCTAGCTTGAGTTTACTCTGTTGCTCCTTTTCCAATTGTTCGCAAAGGTTGCGAAGCTCGCGAATCAGCTCGATTGGATCATCCTTTACTTTCGGGCTCGCAACCTGTTGGGACGCCTGTGGAATATACTGATAATTGGAATAATATCGATCTTGAAGAGCAGATCTGAATGTTGACCATCGATGATAAGGAACTCGAAGATTCAAACACCAAGATAACGCTTCTCCCCCTAGCTTGAGATATGCATACTTATATTTTGCTTCGTTAGATAAATCAAAAAGGGAAAAGAACTTTTCAAGATAATACTCCCAATCATCATATTTGAATTCATCCTTAAAACCATAAAAGATTGGTAATTGGCTCCACTTCTCAGGCTCGAAGTCATTGTAATAATCATCGTAGTAATCACTCTTGTACCCCATAATTTAAACAAGATTTGATTATATGGAGGGTACCTATGCGTAGTCGACTGAGTCAGCTACCAACTAGCGCGAACGTCACGGACTCCAATTGCCTCCAGAATCACCAAATTTCTAAAGCTGCACAAAATCCCTACAAAAATATGCTGGAAGTTCCTCTGAGAATGATATAGTCTTGCTTTAGAGAGTACTGCAGCAAAGTACTATATTGGGTACTGTTGAGAGTACTGTAGAAGGTACTGTAGAGTGGTATTGTTGCGGAGCACTGTAGCAGAGTACCGTAGCAGGAAGGTTACTGTAGGGAGAGGACTAGCGGCATGATGAAATTCTAGGACTTTTCGTATGTGGGATGTTTGCTTCGGGAAAATTGAGAAGAAAAGTCTTCAGGATTCGTATCTGGAAAATTGAGAAGAAATGTCTTCAGGATTTTGTGAAAGTCTTCATGATTCAGGAAAATTGTGATCTTGGCATGTCTTCGTGATTTTCTAGGAAAAGTCTTGTCATTCTTGTTCTCTTAAGCTAGGGAGCTGAGCTGATGATGGAGATGGCTACATGGATGGGCGGTTGGCTCGGGTTGCTAGGATTTGAGCTCCGGCAGGGACAGATACGGGAACGGTGGACTCTTGAAGGTGGAAGAAGAAGGGCGACCAGCAAGGTAAGGGCTTTCTCCCCCTCTCTCTCTCCTTCTCCTTCTTTCTTCGTTTTTTTTCGATTTTTGCAAACAGATCTGAGAGAGATCAGATCTGAGAAAGAGATCTAAGAGCGGCGACCAGATCTGAGGAAGAGGCGGCGCGACGGCTTCGAAGCAGATCTGAGAGCGGCAGGCTTCACAGGGAAGGCGACGCGCGGCGTGATCTGAGACGGAGGCGGCGTGTGGGCTTCTCAGGGAAGGCGGCGAGCGAGGAGATCTGAGTGAGCGACGAACGGCGAACGGCGAACGGCCTCCCTGAGGACGATGGCGGCGGGCTGTGCATTGGAGGAGTGGCGGAAGTGGAGGCCGTGGGCTTCCTCGCGGTGGCGAGGGAGGGGCGGAGTGGCGAGGAGCGACCGCGTTCTGGGCGGAGGAGAAAAGATAGCGAGCGGGGAGGAGATCGAGGGCGCCGCCTCGTTCACGCTTTCTGATCTGAATGGCGATCGATGGGGTTTTTTTTGAGAGGGCGGTGCGAATTTTGCTGAGAGAGAGGGGCGGCGGCGTGGATTCGTTGGAAAGTAGCGTGAGGGACCTTGAAAGGATGAGATCTGAGTGGCGGCGTGCGGGTTTCGTGAGAGGCCCTCTTTTTTAGGGTTTTTTGGGGTTGGAAAATGACGGCGGGGGGTTTTGGAAAACTAGGGTTTTTGTGGAGAAAGAAGAATCGTTCGGCTCTGATACCAATTTGATGTAGAACACGAACGATTTGGGGATTTTGGGGGAAAATAATTGGCTTCACACCAAGAGATCCAGGGCTTCACACCAAGGATTGGGACCTTTCACATGTTTTAAGAGAGAATTTCTTTAAAGTTTTCCATTCATTCCTTAATTATCTTAAATAACAAGTCCCTTGGCCTTTATGTAGGCTTACAACCCAACGCTTCTTCTAACCCATCCAATGTGGGACTAAACGCACCCAAATGACTCACGACACATAAACACTCAAAATTAACTTAAGACTCAAAATAAAACTAAAATAAAATTACAAATTCTAATCCCTTGGCCTTTATGTAGGCTTACAACCCAACGCTTCTTCTAACCCATCCAATGTGGGACTAAACGCACCCAAATGACTCACGACACATAAACACTCAAAATTAACTTAAGACTCAAAATAAAACTAAAATAAAATTACAAATTCTAATCCCTATCACTTTGTGTTATTTTGGATTAATGTAGGGGTATTTGGATAATTAGACATTTAATTAGACGATTATAAATAGGGGAGAGCCGGCAGGCCCTAGGTATGGGAATTTTGAGGATTTTGTGAGAGAAGGGATAGTTCTTCGAGATTCTTAGGAGAGTTCGGACGTCCTCACTTATTGGCGTCTTGAGAGGGCGATTACCCCTATAAGTGCAATCAATTATCTTATTTTATTTCAGTGTTTTGCTAATAAATTTCAGATTTGGTTTGGATCCTATCATTTTGGTATCAGAGCATCTACGATCCATATCGGCATCGACAATATCCAAGGACAAGTTTGAGATTTTGGAGGAGAAATTCAACGACGAGATCGAAGGTGTGAAGAAAACTCTAGCGGGGCACGAGGAAGCAATTGCGAAGTTGACGGGGAAGTTTTCTTCCTCTCGCGCATATCATCTTCCAGTTATCGATCCTCACGGGGAAGGAAGGAAACGACGGCGAAAACCCTAAATTGGGGCAAAAGGCGTTGACTTTGGACGAGAAAGAGGAAAAAGTCGACGGCTTTGACGCTGATCTGCATACAGACGATGAAGGACAACAAAATTCAGATATGAAGGCGGCAAAAACTTCAGATTTGGGCGAAAACCCAGATCTAGAGCAAAAGGCGATGTTTTTGGCAGAGAAACAGCGGGAGTCGCCGCGTTCGGCAACAAAACAGAGAGGGGCACCCCTCTTGGGGCCCCCAGGGAGGTTGCCACCCCTCGGGAAGGGGGGCCAGCCCTTCCTGGGCCCCCCAGGGGGGCTGCCGTCCCAACTGCAGGGGTGCCAACCCCTCCTGGGCCCCCCAGGGGGGCTATCGCCCCTCCAGAAGGGGCGTCGGCCCCTCCAGGGTCCCCCATGGGGACTACCGGCCCTTCAACGGCGACGACGGGCCCTCTGAGATGCCGGACATCGATAATTTGGATTTTTGGACCCAAAACAGCGAGCGACAAAGTCCTTCCAGCAGCACGACGACGACGACGATCCTCTAGATTGTTTGTGGAAGCCCGACGACGCCGTCAAAGAATTGATTCTGCAAGAGTCAATTCATCTCGAGGCTTTCAAACGCATCCAAGCAATTGGTATCCGATTGATCACCATAGATTTGTGTCGCCTACTTGCTGAAAGCACAAATAGAATGGAAATTCTCTTTCCTATGGGACGAGGAAAGGCTGATTCATCTTTTCGAAAGAAAGTTGCACCGTCTTGGCCCGGCGGTAATTTTCAGGACGTTATTGGAAGCGGTGGAGGACAATCACATCCTTTTGACCCGGGAGGAGGCATACAATCAGGGCTTCGAACGGAAACCCCACACTCCTCATGCACCACCTTGAGGGCAATGTGGATTTTCAGGGGCAGATTAATGATAGATCCGGCCCATTAAAGTGGCATTTTAGGGGTTTTGTGTTATTTTGGATTAATGTAGTGGTATTTGGGTAATTAGACATTTAATTAGAAGATTATAAATAGGAGAGAGCCGGCCGGCCCTAGGTATGTGAATTTTGAGGATTTTGTGAGAGAATGGATAGTTCTTCGAGATTTCTTAGGAGATTGCGGACGTCCTTCCAAAACGATAGGATCCAAACCAAATCTGAAATTTATTAGCAAAAAACTGAAATAAAATAAGATAATTGATTATACTTATATGGGTAAACGCCTTCCCAAGACGCCAATAAGCGAGGACGTCCGCACTCTCCTACGAAATCTCGAAGAACTATCTCTTCTCTCACAAAATCTTCAAAATTCCCATACCTAGGGCCGGCCGGCTCTTCCCTATTTATAATCCTCTAATTAAATTTTTAATTACCCAAATACCCCTTCATTAATCCAAAATAACACAAAGCCCCCAAAATGCCCCTTTAATGGGCCGAATCTATCAAACTCCGCACCTGAAAATCCACTTTGTCCTCAAGGTGGTGCATGAGGTGTGTGGGGTTTCCGTTCCAAGATCTGATTGTATGCCTTCTTCCGGGTCAAAAGGATGTGATTGTCCTCCATCGTTTCCAACGGCGTCCTGAAAATTATCGTCGGGCCAAGCGGGGCCCGAAGGGCGTCGTTGAGCTCCCACAAACAATCTGGAGGGTCGTCGTCGTCATCGTGATACTGGAAGGACTGTCACTAACTGCTTTGGGCCCAAAAAAGCCAAATCCTCGCTGTCTGGCGTTTCGGAGGGCCGTCGTCGTCGTTGAAGGGCCGGCAGTCCCCACGGGGACCTTGGAGGGGCCGACGCCTCTTCTGCTGGGGGCCCCAGCAGGGGCTGGCGCCACCGCAGTTGGGGCGACAGCCCTCCTGGGGGCTCCAAGAGGGGCTGGTGCCCCTTCCCGAGGGGCGGCAGCCCCCTCGGGGCCCCAGCAGGGGCTGTCGCCCCTTGCAGTTGGGGCGTCAGCCCTCCTGGGGGCCCCAAGAGGGGTTCGCATCCCTTTCTGAGGGGTGGCAGCCTCCCTGGGGCCCCAAGAGCGGTACCCCTCTCTGTTTTGTTAAAGAACACGGTGACTCCAGCTGTTTCTCTGCCAAAAGCGTCGTCTTTTGCCCTAGATCTGGGTTTTCGCCCAAATCTGAAGTTTTCACCGCCTTCAGATTTGAATTTTGTTGTCCTTCATCGTCTGGTTGCAGATCCGCGTCAAAGCTCTCGACTTTTTCCTCTTTCTCGTCCAAAATCGACGCCTTTTGCCCCAACTTAGGGTTTTGGCTGTCGTTTTCTCCTCGTGAGGATCGATAACTGGAAGATGATATGCACGAGAGACTCCTCTTGTTTATCTTGCCTGACCGTCATCCGATCAACGGAAGCCGTCAACTTTGCAATTGCTTCGTCGTGTCCTGCTAGAGTTTTCTTCACACATTCGATCTCGCCGTTGAATTTCTCTTCCAAAATCTCAAACTTGTCCTTGGATCTTGTCGATGCCGCCATGTATCGTAGATACTCTGATACCAAAATGATAGGATCCAAACCAAATCTAAAATTTATTTGCAAAACACTGAAATAAAATAAGATAATTAATTACACTTATCGGGGTAATCGCCCTCCCATGATGCCAATAAGCGAGGACGTCCACACTCGCATAAGAAATCTCGAAGAACGATCCATTCGCTCACAAAATCCTCAAAATTCCCATACCTAGGGCCGACCGGCTCTCCCCTATTTATAATCTTCTAATTAAATGTCTAATTACCGAATTACCCCTACATTAATCCAAAATAACACAAAGCCCCCAAAATGCCCCTTTAATGGGCTGGATCTATCATTACTCTGCCACTGACACTGAAATAAAATAAGATAATTGATTACACTTATAGGGGTAATTGTCCTCCCAAGACGCCAATAAGTGAGGACGTCCGCACTCTCCTAAGAAATCTCGAAGAACTATCACTTCTCTCACAACCTTAAAATTCCCATACCTAGGGCCGGCCGGCTCTCCCCTATTTATTAGCTTCTAATTAAATGTCTAATTACTCAAATACACATACATTAATCCAAAATAACACAAAGCCCCCAAAGTGCCCCCTTTAATGGGCCGGATCTATCATTACTCCAAACCAAATCTGAAATTTATTAGCAAAACAATGAAATAAAATAAGATAATTGATTACACTTATAGGGGTAATCGCCCTCCCAAGACGCCAATAAGCGAGGACGACCGCACTCTCCAAAAAAATCTCGAAGAACTATCACTTCTTCATGAAAATTTCCATACCTAGGGCCGGCCGGCTCTTACCATTTATAATCTTCTAATTAAATGTCTAATTACCCAGATACCCCTACATTAATCCAAAATAACACAAATCCTCCAAAATGCCCCCTTAATGGGCCAGATCTATCCGTTTGCAGGTTTGCTCCTTGGATTTGGAGGATCGTGCATGTTGTTTCCAATAAGGATGGAATTTTGATGGTCACACATCGATGTCCTCAGCCCGACTTCTAACTCATGATGATGTACTGGAAGTAGCTTGTGCGCATAAGGCTATTGGCAGACGACAGTGCGATACAGATTGGAGGATTGGATGCTCAAGAGTGTCAGCCAAGAGCACTACCGGACTTGCCACGGCCAAGAACATTACCTCATTTAAGCATCGATGTATCTTACCAGTAAATAATATTCGTAGGACTGTTAGCATTTTCAATCATTTTTAATTAAATTGCTACTTGAGAACCTATATGAGTGCTTTCACTGATAGATTTTGTATTTACATTTTTATGACAGTGCCTATCGGGTCCGGAGTGTGTGTAACGCCCCATTTCTGGGTACACTTACTTTTCATTATTAGTGTATGCCCTGCAAAGTTCCAGTGAAACCAACATAGAACAAACAGAGATTTTCATAATAGAATTAACTTTATTCATCCTTCAAAGAGGGTACCAAAGCATAACAAAAGATAAACTGCTAGTCTTTATTTCTAAACAATAAGAAATCAACTAAACAATGGATAAACACTCTCCTTACTAAAACTGGTCTCAGAAGTCAGCACTCTCCACTGGAAACTTGGACTCCTCAAAAGCTGGAGCCTCCTCGTACTCTGGTTCAGTCTCTGATGAGAAAACATTTGAAAGGGTAAAGTAAACGATATTTACAATAAACAACAATTATAACTTTCATGCAACCCTAGTCCTAACAAACCAATAACACTAAGTACTAGGTTGTACCTATCTAACTAAAACATTCCATTTTTATATTATACTCATAATGTAAAGGGAAAGAGCGGGCTAAAGAACAACCTCGGATTTTCACAGGCGAGCTCGCCGATGCCTTAAATTTATTGGTCCAAGATATTTATCAAGGGACCCAGTCAAGTCATTCAATTCTGTCAATCAGCGTAGTCTTCGCCACCCTTTCTAACTTTAATTAAGAGTTCCCAATCCCCATGGCGTTCTAACTATTTCAGTGTCTATCTCAATTATTCACTAATTCTATACCTTATAAACTTTGTAGGAAGAAAAGTGCACTAAAACTATTATGTCGTTAGAAACGGGTCCAATGTAACATTATATCACAAAAATGACTTTATGCAGAATTCTAAATACAAAGTTTATTCTCTAACCGTTACAACACTAGCAATCTATTTCTATCACTTTCTAAAGTAAGGAAAAAGCGCTACACATTCCACTTACAAGGCATTCAATCAAGCAAGACTTTTAAACAACTAAAACTGAAAATCATTCATTAATAAAAGAATTAAACAACATTAGGATCTGATTCGTGTTTTAGGCATCCATGATGGGTTTCTAGGGTTTACCAGCCTAAGGGAATTTTCTATCAATTTCTGAAAGTAGGACGATGGACTAATCTCATTTAAAATCCCAAAATCAGTCAAATATGCTACCGAACATCCAGATCTACCCATGTACATTAAAAACAGCATATAATGAGCCAAACAGGGGAAAACTGCACAAATCAGCGAATAATGAACAGACAACGGCCATACACCATAAGACATAAGCCGCAATCCTTAACAGGAAGCCGAAACAGCAAACCCACAACCAACCGAGCACCCTAGTAAGGAGGAAAAAGCCTGGCGGCCAACCCTAGTGCCCAATAATCCCAAATCATTATTTACAAAGCTGCGACAAAGGTGCCGCCATGTTCGTATGATGCCTTTTCTATCATAGGGGATAAAAATCCCCTTTTTACATTAACGAATCATCATTTCCTAGATCAAACCCTATTTTCGCAACAAAATCGAAGCACAAAAGAGTATGATTGAAATTTAAAGCAAATAGGGTTTATCGAGAGTGTAGAAAGCAAAGCCGAGAGATCCAGAAGTCTAGAAACCCAATAACAAAGTAAATCAGAAAGTTTGAGAAGAGGAAACAATTTCGCATGCCTCAGAAACCCTAAGAGTTGATGTGCATAAATAAGAGAGGAGAGAGAGAGAAATCTTATCGAGTTGAGAATCCCAAAGAATCCGCATTGGAATTGAGTTGGTTAGGGTTTTTCGAAATCCCTTCTCGCTGCCACTCGCTGCCACTCGCTGTCTGCACCACACACGAGAGGAAGGGGGCTCGGGTCGAAGGAGAGAAGACGAAGCGATCTGTGCTCGTGATGGAAATGAGTGAGTAGAGGGAGAGAGAGAGAGATAGTGGGGAGAGCTTATAAAATGGGGTTGGGCTCTTATGCGAGCCTGGGCTAAAAAAACGAAACGTTACAGTGTGACTCCATATATTTTGATCCAGCATTGCAAGACTTCATTGAGGAGCATGATTGACGTCCCGCCGATTGCACTATATAAAATTGGAACGGGGATACCAGGATTAAAATTTGTAACCGCAAGCGCACGGTGTCGAAGTGTGGCTTGTGGGTCGAACACGGGGAGGCGTGTGATGTGCTTGTGATCAAACAGGAACCGGATCACCCGGTGGGTGAGCTAGCCCATCGCTTGGTGGGTTGTCACGATATGAAACTACGGAAAGGTGTAAGATATAAAAGGTAACCTAGGACTTTGGTTTCCACCCTATCATGAGTTCTCACTATTACAATCGACGGATAGGAAAACGATCGGATTCTAGGGTTTAGTAGTGAGACGTTGCCTCTAATAGCGGTACCTAGCGTCCCATGGGCCCAATATTCCGGTCAATGTCCAGGATGATACGCTAGGTCTACCCGGGTTCGGACGGTGGGCATTCCTATGTCCTGCACCGTCCGACTCCGGGAGCACTAAGGTCGCAACTATTGCTCCCGACATTTCATCCAAGCTGTTTCAACGCGCGAGGAGTCAATGTCTACGCTATGGGTGTGAGCTGTGGCTAGGGGATCAAACTCCCGTTTTATTTCCCCTTGGCCCGACGGTCAAAAGCGGTCTTTCTCCCGCCAGAGACAATAAAACACCCTGAGTAACCATCTAAATTCCTATATCCTATCGAATCCCTAATCATATGGTCGTCCTAGGGAAAACCCACGAAGGGGCTTCCACCAATGTCCCAGATTTGGAAACTACTCACTAATCATGACGATAGATGCAACAAAACAAATTTCAGCCATCAAAATGAGAATCAAAGAGTAAACTACTGTAGCAAATGGTATTATAAACGCAATATTAAAGTATTAGAAAGATCAGAGAACTTACAGTACGAGTTTAATTGAAAGCAGCCAAAACCCCTAAAAACAGTTAAGAAAATGGGGATTACGTTTTCTGGAAAACCTAGGGCTATTTATACATTTTGGCAAGATGTCAGGAAATATTACCACAAGAAGAGAAAAATAAACGTCCCCCGATCGGTTGAAACATCAACCGATCGGGTGAGACGATCGTTGAACTGGGTCTTCAGCCTCTGAAATACTTCACTCGATCGCTGAACCGTTCGGGTGAGACGTTGGACTCTCGAGCTGGGGATGCTGCTGCTACAGGTGACCCGACCGGTTGACAAGTCAACCGATCGGGTGGAATTCGGCTCACAAAACAGAGGGCACTGTCACACCCAACCGATCACTGAACCGATCGGTTGGGGTTTGCTTCTTTGCTTGCTCCTCCTCGGGTCTGATACGGTGCAGATCTGTCCACCCGATCGGTTGAGGGCTGATACATAATCTGAATTGACGTATGGCCCTCAGGTTCTCGTGTGGCACCTCCCGTTGCTTCGGGGACTCATGATGTGGGCTATGTATGTCCCCTGCGCTGGCAATCTCCTGCAATAGCACACAAACACAAAAAAGTGAAAAGAAACTAAAAATCACAAAAGAATAGATACGAAACAACGGAAAACGACGGGAAATCACGGAGAAGACGTGCGTGAATATATAAAATATAAACGCACGTCAAAATCCCCCAAGCTAAACCCTTCCTCGTCCTTGAGGAAGACGAGTGAGAATAGGAGCTCGGAGGGAAAAATAGAAAGGAAGAAACAGAAGAAGAAAGCGAAATCCTACATCACCCGTCAGAGCCAACGTAAACCAACACGCCACACTAAGCAAGCATGCGATAAGCATATCACTAAACCCAGGAACATGAGTCTATACAAGTGTTGTGGGTACACGCGGTGAAGCGCGAGTGAGTAAGGTCGTGAGCTAGCAGACGGTGTAACTATCTAAATTGTGCAATAAAGCTCCATATTCTCATACCCATAGGATGGCCCAAATATCGAATCAATTCGAATTAGCGGTGAATAATAGTTCAAGCATGCATGAGAATAGAGTAAGAATAGAAAACATATCATATGTCGGAGACTCTACTGCTAGGAACTAGGAAATCGCCACACCAATGTCAAGATGATTGTTAGAAAATTCCTTTGTCAAGTGTGTTCGAAATCGAAGGGGGTTGAGTATGTGTGGAGGAGAGCACTTGGTGCAAATTCTTGCCTTCTCTTTATTCATGGCGGTAGGATTAATATTCACAACGGAAGATTTTTTTTGGGTTTTGGATATTTGTATATTTTTTGGATTTTTGCTATACATATTTTTTTTCTTTTTTCTTTTTTTATTTTTGAATTTTTCTTCTCTCTTTTTTTGGAAGTGGGATAATGAAAAGTGTGCACTCCCCCAAATGGGAGAACGATGCACGACGAGGGGATCTGCACCAAGTAAAACAAAAAAGAATTAGAATTCTAAACACTTAGCAAAAGAAAAATTTTTCGCAGATCAGAACATAAGCAAAATGTGTTATCCTAATTCTATTGGTAGAGTCCCGACACTTGAGATTTGAAGCGTAAATATACAGATAATTCATGCATAAAGAAGCAGACAGTGGAGGCAAAATACCGCATATTCGAAATTGAAACATAATAGTCTAGGGGTCATCCAAAGACATGAATATAAAACAAAATCACAACGTAGAAGCACACCAACTAGCTAGTCACAACACACAACTCACACAAAAGCAAAGTGAACCCACGGAGCATAAAATGCAATAGGACTCGGTTTCTTAGGGTTAGTGAGAATGATTATCTTAGCTAAGCTAAGTGTGTGCGGTTCCATGACAGTTCATCATGTGGGGTCATCTCTAGGAGAGGGAGAATAAAAAAGAAGGAAAGAAAAAGAAAAACACGATGAAAACGACTCAAAACGGTGAAAAAGACACGACTGACGCACGTGGTGCGACTCTCTCAAGCTGATCATTGCATTGCCCTCAATGCAATAGAAGTAAAGCGGGAGGGCAACGAAAGATGGGAGGGAAGTACGCACCAACAAATGAACGGGAAAATATGAAAAACACACAAGAAGAGATATAGAAAAATAAAGAAAATAAATAAATACCGAGACGAACTATACAAAAGATATACACACAGACACACAAAACAAACACACAGTAAACAAGTGACACGACAACAATCACAGAAAATAGATTTCTCCCAAGCTGATCTCAATAATGCCAGAAAAAAGATGTGATCATGGTGAATCAGAAAAATGGCTAGGGGAGAAAAAAGGGAAATCAAGGTGCATAAGCGGATGGCTGAACAAACTTGGGTTGGCTTGGTTTATTGAAACGGAAAAAATCAAGATTCTCGCGACAGGTAAAGAAACAGAGAAATCATGAAAAACAGACAAAAAGACGAATCTGTCGCTGTCGAGAGGAATCGTGTTTATTGAAAGCATAAAATTTTACGCTATTGCTACACTACTGGATTGATTTCACCTATAGCAAAAGGCGGATCCAGTATCTTTGGCGGTACATGCAACTGCTCCAACAGCTCCTTCCGTGGCTCCGCCAAGCGCGTGCGTCCACGAACACCTGCGAACTCTAGCAATGCATCCTCTAGCATTCCCACAAGGACTCTACCTGTACCCTGCAAAGAATAGGATGCATCAGTTCGCTGCAAAAATTTCACCCTCGTAATAAAAGTATTCCAAAGAGGATCGTCTATAGAAATATATGAAATAAATAGTGGTGGACGATACTTCCCTGGAAATAATTCAGTATCATCTTGTGCTGTGATAGCTATCTCCGTGGTGTCCTCTCTCAGCTGCTCAGGTAAATATGGATCATAGGTATGGACTTCCTTGACAGGTTCGCTTAGATATGACACGTCCAAGCATACCTCCGATACATAATCGTGCATGTGCTGTAAAAGGTACGACGTGTCAAGAATATCTGAATCAAAATAAATATCAAATGGAATACATGATTCAGAAATGGAATGTGAAAATATCTCCCTGGATGGAAGCAGTAAGCTCTGAGGGATAGTCCTCGACGTCAGTGGAAGGATGAGGTGGCTGCGGAAGCTCTAATGGAGGAGGGCAGTGCTCGGGATCCTCATAAATGGCTGTGTCCTCGTCTCGATGCACGACCTCCTCGTTGATAAGCCCAGGTTCCGCGTGTAAGGCCTCCTCTAAAGCATGCTCTGGCTCCACATGGTGCTCTTTTACCTCCTCATCAACTATCAATGTAGGTTCTCTTTGGAGCGGTGATGCTGGCTGCTCATATGTGTCAACTTATGGGGATGTAGCGTGCGGAGGAGAATGCCCGCAAGCGATCCAAAAATGTAGTCTACCCCCCAAAAAATCAAGACTGACATGGACGTCTTCCTCAATTGTTCCTGCAGCCGAAACATGGTTCATAGCAAAACTTGCAAAGCGTAGCTCAAATGCATTGTCTATTGTAATGCTAACTGAACCAGTGAACCTCACAGACTCCAAGAGGACATCAATAAGTTCTGAAATGTGTCCTCCTCTGGCGGCGCATATGATTCAATTTCTGCTTCCCCCACTGCCCTTCGTCCATCCACCCTTCATATGCAATAGCTGTATAGTAGGATGTGTGATCGACGATGACACATTCTAGCTCTGGCAATATGACTGACGATGATTCTTGCCCATAAAAGGAAGAGGCAGAACTGATATCTTTGAAAATCATTGCAGCCTTAGGCATGAGCGCATTGGTTTCAAGGTCTCTTTTCACCGATTCCAATAGAAAATCATCCCTTTCAATCTTGGCTTGCATTTCAATCTGATGTGCACGCATCTCATCAAGAAGGTGATCTCCCATCTGAGCACTCTCATCAAAATAGTAGTGTCCAATCTGAGAACTCTAATCAAAATAGTATTCTCCCATCTGAGCACTTTGATCAAAATATGTGGTCCATGTAGTGTAATCCATTATACCTAATCAACAAAGATACATATCTGGAGAAAAATATCAGTGGCACAAAAGAATATAGAAATGATAGTAATGGTGGCGAGGGTGAAAATTCCCGGTAAAAGTCTACCTACCCTCTACAACGAATATGTACAATATGTACAATTTGTCCAAGTAAAATTAAAAAGGGTGAAGAATGTGAAAATTATCACGTGATAAGGATATGAGCTAGTCTCGAGGGATTACAGGGTCCTAAATGAAACAAGCACGTTGCCGCCCCGGCAACGGCGCCATATGGCTTGACGTCCCGCCGATTGCACTATATAAAATCGGAACGGGATACCAGGATTAAAATTTGTAACCGCAAGTGCATGGTGTCGAAGTGTGGCTTGAGGGTCGAACACGGGGAGGCGTGTGATGTGCTTATGATCAAACAGGAACAGGATCACCCGGTGGGTGAGCTAGTCCTATCGCTTGGTGGGTTGTCACGATATGAAACTACGGAAAGATGTAAGATATATAAAGTAACCTAGGACTTTGGTTTCCACCCTATCATGAGTTCTCACTATTACGATCGACAGATAGGAATACGATCGGATTCTAGGGTTTAGTGGTGAGACGTTGCCTCTAATAGTGGTACTTAGCATCCCATGGGCTCGATATTCCGGTCGATGCCCAGGATGATACGCTATATCTACCCGGGTTCAGACGGTGGGCATACCCATGTCCTGCACCGCCCGACTCCGGAAACACAAAGCTCGCAACGATTGCTCCCGATATTTTATCCAAGCCGTTCCCACGCGCGAGGAGTCAATGTCTACGCTATGGGTGTGAGCTGTGGCTAGGGGATCAAACTCCCGTTTTATTTCCCCTTGGCTCGACGGTCAAAGGCGGTCTTTCTCCCGCCAGAGACAATAAAACACCCTGAGTAACCATCTAAATTCCTATATCCTATCGAATCCCTAATCATATGGTCGTCCTAGGGAAAACCCACGAAGGGGCTTCCACCAATGTCCCAGATTTGGAAACTACTCACTAATCATGACGATAGATGCAACAAAACAAATTTCAGCCATCAAAATGAGAATCAAAGAGTAAACTACTGTAGCAAATGGTATTATAAACGCAATATTAAAGTATTAGAAAGATCAGAGAACTTACAGTACGAGTTTAATTGAAAGCAGCAAAAACCCCTAAAACAGTTAAGAAAATGGGGATTACGTTTTCTGGAAAACCTAAGGCTATTTATACATTTTTGGCAAGATGCGAGGAAATATTCCCACAAGAAGACAAAAATAAACGTCCCCCGATCGGTTGAAACATCAACCGATCGGGTACCATTCGGGTGAGACGTTGGACTCTCGAGCTGGGGATGCTGCTGCTACATGTGACCCGATCGGTTGGCAAGTCAACCGATCGGGTGGAATTCGGCTCACAAAACAGAGGGCACTGTCCACCCAACCGATCACTGAACCGATCGGTTAGGGTTTGCTTCTTTGCTTGCTCCTCCTCGGGTCTGGTACGGTGCACGAATCGATCGGGTGGATCTGTCCACCCGGTCGGTTGAGGGCTGATACATGATATGAATTGACGTATGGCCCTCAGGTTCTCGTGTGGTACCTCACGTTGCTTCGAGGACTCATGATGTGGGCTATGTATGTCCCCTGCGCTGGCAATCTCCTGCAATAGCACACAAACACAAAGAAAGTGAAAAGGAACTAAAAATCACAAAAGAATAGATACGAAACAACGGAAAACGACGGGAAATCACGGAGAAAACGTGCGTGAATATATAAAATATAAACGCACGTCAATGATTTAAAATAAAACTAGTTTTAGGTTATTGTTTTATGTCATATTTCTTTTATTTTCATGTGTATGTATATCATGATATATGGGGCCATAATGCCTCTTATATCTTTTAGTTGTTTCATACTTTCGATATGGTTGTAATAATTAATCTTTCGATATGCTTGTAATAATTAATCTGTTAATGTAGATAATGGCAGGAATAGTTTAGTTAAAATGGTTATATCTGTATTGTTTATTAGAGATCATGTGTCCTTGTATTGTGATCGATATTGATGATTATCGTAGTTATCTCAAAAGAGGGGAAAAATGGGAAAAAAGGACTCACTTTATTTTGACTTAGCTACTAGTGGGCTTGTCCGGTTTCGCCTTCCAAGACAACAGGAAGCGGGTCGTGACAACCTATAAATAGGCTCCAAACTTATTTTAATTTTCAATTCTCATAATCAATTAGAATGAAATATTTTGGGAGATTAAAACCCCAAACCTTGAAAAAGATCTATTTTGATGAAAAATAAAATCCTTGATGAGAAGCCTTGGAACCCAAGTTTTCCACCGTGCAGGGTGTGCATCTTTCTGAGTTTTCTTTTGTTCCATGTTGATTAAGTGTTGCTGGAAACTAAGAGACGTTGAAGCAAATGCTTCCAAGTTCATTCATATCTTGCTTATTCAAACTTCATAGGGCTCCTCTGTTATCCAGTTATTTGCACTTTTTTTCAATATTTGTGCAGTAACGCTTTTAGTTTGTTGTTATGATACAATGTTTTCTATGCTGTCTGACCCATATGAATGAGTTTTGAATTATTCTCTCCCCCATATTTTAAGTTTGATTATTGATACCCACCTTTCTGTCAATTTGGATGTGTTCATGTGGGTTTTCCTCTTCCGTCAATATTGTCCATAATATGACCTTGCTAAGTGGTAGCTTCAAAAATTGGAAATAGCAATAGCCCTTGATGGATAAGTGCTAGTAAGGTGGATATGTTCTAGTAAGATTCATAGGACCTCATGAGATTTGAAATATGCTGATTTTGTTATAGAGATATTAGGTGCATATGGGTCTAGAATACATCACATAGGAGTTGATGCAATGTCAAACATATTGGCCTCTTATGTGAACACGTCTCTGGAATACAGACTTTATTTCACTTTTCCCTTTATAGGCTGATTGTTGAATAGAAACTTGGATGTTTGTCATCATTGTCAAGACTTACCTTGCAAAATAAGGTGGGAGATTTTGGGTATAAGTGAACACTTGCTTTTGTTTTGGGGATGTGCCGACTATAAAATACCAGAGAGAGAAATACTGAAGAATAAAAATGAGTTTTATCACCCTTTAGGTGGTTGGGACAGATTAATTATGGATTTAGTTGAGATGTTATAGTTTTAGCTTTTTTGTGTATTCTCTCTGGGTTTCTTCTTTTGTCCTAGTTTGGGGGATGGAATTGAAGTTATTGTGCTTGTCACTTTTGAATCATTCATAGATTTTAGCACCAGAAAACGATGTTTCCCTCAATAGTTTGTTTAATCATCTTCAAGGTACATTGGTAAATGCTATGTTTTAGAAGTACATTTGAACTGCTGTGTTCAGTATATGTGAGATTTGAGGTAGTCTCTAACTAATTTATTAGAGGAAAAATACTTACTTTGGTACTTTTCTTACTATGTTTCCCTCAATTGTTTGTTTTAATCATCTTCAAGGTACATTGGTAAATGCTATGATTTTAGAAGTATATTTGAACTGCTGTGTTCAGTATATCTGAGATTTGAGGTAGTCTCTAACTAATTTATAAAAGGAAAAATACTTCCTTTGGTACTTTTCTTACTATATCCTATAGTACATTATTTTGTTATGGCTTTGTTTGCGCTGACATACAGTAATCAGTAAGTAATCTCACATTCCATGCATTTGGGATTTGCTAACCTGTCAAGGGTGAAGGATTTGGGCACCCATTGTCCCATGCAAAGGGCATGCTATTTTTTAACTCTCATGAACACTCACTTAGTACTTGCCTATTTTCCCGTCTAATAAACTTGACTAGTCAATCTGCTTATTTCTAGTGATGCTATATATATTTTGCAGTTCAATGACTTTTTTGGTTGACATGTCCTAGCGGCAGAAGTAATTCTTGATTTTATATTTCGTTGTAGGTTTTCCACAAATCACATTTGCTGAAGTTGCAGGTGGCACCTTCAGAAACTGCCATGACTGATGTTCTTAGGGAGGTGAGTAGATTATTTTGTGAATCTTGGCGTTAGCTTATAGTTATATCTTGTCAATCATAACTAATGAAAGGCAAATGAGAGAAGGTTAATGATTTGAAATGAATCTGAACTAGCGAGATGGTAATTAATTAGCTGGCAAAAGAAAAATACTAGTAAAATCCTGAGCAAACCCTTTCTATGCAGGTATATTTCAAACTTGACAGTCTTAAGCTGGAGATTTAGTTGCATTATTTTGTGTATGAAAGGTAGTGGTCCTAGAAGAGTATACTTGGAAATGATTGATGGGAGGGCAGGACATCAAGCTACAAAAATGACGATGTAAATAATGAAGAGCAGAGACAAAAAATCACTTGTCATGAATGTGAACCTTGAAATATTGATAGGTTAATTAGTTATCTTGGCTATAGAAAAGGTGAAGGAAACACGGGCGGAGATACTCATTATGGGAGTATATACATAACTGAATCTTCAGTGTATAACACAGAAAAGTTACAGAAAAGAAAACTAATAGTCCTAGATGACTGGAAGCGAAAAACAATTGGAGGGAGAAAGGAGGAGCAAATAGGCCCAAAAGAAGCTTGATGTACTTCTATATTTAACTAGAGATGCGATCTAGTAAGAGATAACTGACTTATCAGTTTCTCTTTGGACCTTGGTTGACTATTAGAAGCTATAGTTCCATGATGGACTACATGTGTCTTCCGTCTTTCTCATTTGAATGAGGAACAGTAGATTGGAACTACGGTAGGGAACCCAGCCAAAGCTTGTATCTTTCGCAATTATTAACCCTTCATTTTTTTATTCTTTTATCCACGTTGTTTCTCCACGTCTTATGTCTTCTGTCATTGATCGATATTTCGTATAATCATATCAATATTTGTGAATTACAGTTTCGATAAACTCTGTCGATTGAAAAGTGATGCCACCAAACATATATTAATATCGTTTTCACCTGGCTTGTCGTAATATGCTGTTCTTTTTATTATTTATACTCGTGTATGCACTTTCTGTGTATCGGCATTTTCTTGCTTCTTGCATTCCTGTGGATTACATTTGTTTTAAATAATTAGAAATTATCTTGTCACTAATGTTGGCTCATTATATCAAGGTTTTAGGTATCGGTTTCGGAGAGGGTATCGCTCTCTCGAAAATTTAAGTTTCGGTATCGGTATCGTCCGTTTCGGCGGTATCGGACGTGGGTTTCGGTTGGTCAGTATCGGTAGTTTTAAATACATAAAATCTTTCAGATATGTAAAAAACTAAAGTAGCTAGAATTTTGCCTTGCACACCCACCGTTTTACTTTGCGCACATATCACTTATTTGCAAGTTTGCCTTGGAGTTGCTTTGCGTACCTACCATTTTGCTTTGTGCACATATCACTTATTTACAAAGTTGCCATAAAATATCTTCCTATACACATTTAACTTATTTACAAGTTTACCATTCACAATATCCCCCCTCTCTCACGCATTATCCCCCCCTCTCTCTCTCGGTCCCCCCCTCTCTCGCGGTCCCCCCTCCTCCCTCTCTCGCGGTCCCCCCTCTCTCTCGTTCTCTCCCGGAAGCGGCAGCAACGGCGGCAGGCGGCGGCGAGGCGAGGCGAGGCGGCGGCGGCGGCGACCGGTAAGTTTGATTTTTTTTTTTCAGTTTCTTCTTCTTCTTCCTCTTTTTTTTTTGATTTTGTCCAGTTTCTTACCCATTTGCTGGCCGAAACCCTAGGGTTTCGGCCAGTTTCATCCGATACTGGGCGAAACCGGCCGAAACCCTAGGGTTTCGGCCGATACCGATTTTTTGATGCCGTTTCGGACCGGTACTGGGCGGTACCGGTCCGATACGCCCGATACCAAGAGGTATCGGGCGATACTTCAAACCTTGCATTATATCATGTCATGCCCGCCAACTTGAATTGAAAAAAAATGTTGTTTTTATCCTTCATATTTTACATAGACTCCTCATGTCAGTGTAGATGCATTTGCTATTTTTATTATAAAAGTCAGGTAGAAATAGCATAACCCTCTCATCATGTCATTATCACTAACTCTGTTTCTGTGTGTCTAATGTTTATGATTATTATAATGTGTACATGAAAGACGTTAATCATCTTCCTTCTTAAAGCCAACTCATCTTCCTTCTTAAAGCCAACCGGAAATGACATTGACATCATGGTTTTGCTTCTTGCAGGTATCCATCATGAAAATGTTGGACCATCCCAATATAGTGAAACTTGTTGAGGTGATTGATGACCCAGTCACAGATCACTTCTACATGGGTATTCATTGGCACTTTCTTTCCTATAGGTTTATAAGCACATTCTCGTTGAAAACTATGTTTATTTTTTCAACCACTTTTAGTTTATTTTTCATTTATAATTGTACTAGAATTGTGTATCTGATATGAGTGGCGTTTGCCATTATACTAGAATTGTATGTTTGATATGACCGGCTTTTCTCATGTTCTCCTTGCAGTTCTAGAATACATATCAGGCAAGTGGGGGTGTGAGGATTCTTGTCCAAGAGGTGGTATAGGAGAAAGTAAATCAAGAAGATATTTACGGGATGTTGTTGCTGGTCTCATATATCTCCATTCTCATGTAAGATCCTGCAGTTTGGAATTTTGATTTTGATTTAGAAAGCTTTGTGATAACCAACACAATATTTTGTCCGGGATTTTCTATGATATTCTCATGATACATTATTAACATTAATGATGTACAATATATTTAATCCTTATTCTCTATTAACTCTTATAATCCAACCTTTATCCTTTAGTTGTCACACTGCTTGTTGTCCGATCATTTAGCTGCTGTTTCATTTTATTAGAGCAGCAGGTCTATGCTAGCCAAGCTATATCGGGGTCAACTTGGATGAGCGGTTCCTCGGTTATCTGGATGGGAAGATTCTAACTGCGGTAATAAATATTTTGCAAGGAAATTTCTCACTTTAAATGATCATCCATGAGATGAAAAGGAGGTGGCAATGGAACGCACTGCTTGACTGACTATTAACACCATTTGTATTTGGCATTTATACAAGCCAATGCATCAATGTGGAGCACTGGTTAGGTTTTCGAATGTTGGAGCCAACTTAAAATAGGTTCCCCCATGCGTGCACGCGCGCCCAAAAGCCATAATCAATGACCTTAAGTCACAGACATTCAATATCTTTCCAGCTAAAAATTTCAACCTATTCAAAGTCTTCCTCCCCAAAAATTTCAACCACCTCAATCAAAACCATTCTCCCGAAAATTTTAACCCATTCAAAATTCTCTTCAAAAATTTCAACCATAACTAATTTTCCCTTGGGTGGTTCCCCCTAAAAATGACTCAGACCATTAGGGTTTTCCCTCTAAAATTTTTCAGCACGTCTCATTCTATTCATTGATTGATGATTTTGGGTAAAATTCTAGTAGTCTTTGTACCAATCATTTTGTCTAAGTCAGCATTGTTTCTAAAAAATATCCCTATTGTGTATTGTGTGTGTGTGTGTATAGAAAACTAGATATATGCCGTCAGTGTAAGAAATTACATATTCAATATTATTGGATTTTTTTTCAACTTTTAATGACCCAAAGGTGATCTACACATATTAATATCATAAAACCATAAATCAAACCTCTTTGATGTTCCATTGAATCATTGCAAAAAGTTTTATTGTCGGAAAATCGATGAATTTGCAACGATTCGATAGAATACCAAAAAGATTTAGGTTCACTTGTTTTAAGATATGTTGGGGCTTTAGTATGTATAAATTACTCATATATCATCAAAAATAAAAAAATTAAAATAAATCATTGAATATATGCTGCATCACAAGAAATTTCATGTGCTGATAACACACACATACATGCATGCTTAGATACACACACGTAGAGGTTGCAATGTTTGTACACTGCCTAGGTCTAGAGGCAACCCTTATGCCTCTCCGCCTTGGCATTAGGTGCTTGGAGTAGGTGTTACACATAGAAAAAGGAGGAAAAAGAAAAGAAAAGGTGAACCTCTCGCCATCTTTGCTACCTATCCAAGCTATGTCATTGTTTGCTTTGGCCTTACTATGCATATAGCTGTTGCCAGAGAGGAGGGGGGAGAGAGATGAAGTATGTGTGTGTGCACATGCGCTTGCATCGGGCAAGACCAGCTTAGGACACGTGCCATATCCCTTTTTATAAGAAGATGGCATTGCCCGTGTTTCTTTATCTCTTCACACACATGTACTAACTCCTAATCGCCTATGATGTGATAGCTAAGTGTCAGATCTAACATCCAGTGACACTTAGCTCCCTCTCCAACACTAATAGACTGGTTAGGGATGCAACCAAATGTGGATATATCCGATTATATCATATGTGGACAAATGTGTGCATATATGTAAGGTCTGATATTGATAGGATTTTCCAGGGATTTAGGAATAAAAATAGTGTTGTATTGACAAAAGTGGAATTATAATATAGTTGGCCTCAATTCAAGAAGAGGACCACTCTTCCACAGCCTCAATTCGAGAGGAATGCTACTTTCCAAGTAAGATCTAGGGTTTTACTCCTATTCTCCACTAATCTCTCTCAGTTTATGCTTAAACCACAATTACCCCAGCCCACATATATATAATAGACTGATTTTCTTAAAATTACAGAATTGCCTCCTGGTGCATAATATTATAGGTTTGCCACTGGTTCATCCATATGCTTGTACCGTGCCTTGTTATTGCTTCTGACGCCGCCTTTGGTAAGTTATGATCTCATCAATACTCCTCTAAAAGAGCCACCTTATTCTAAAGGTGAAGTCTGGAAACTGCTGCTGCTGAATGGCTCCAAAGGGAGAGAGCAGCATAGTCCGGAAGGCTCTTCTATTGGATTAACACTTCTCTGGTCCCTCCATTACCTTAGTGGACCCCTTTATCTCTGATGGCTCTAAAATCACCTTCATGTCCTCAGTCAAAGTAGATGGTAGTGATAATAAAGGTGTCCGATCTCCAACAAAGATGGAATATATGAAAAACTGGATGTATAGTAGACATTGACAGTAACTTCAGTCGGTAAGCAACATTTCTAACCCTCACCTCAATCTCATAAGGCCTAAAGTATCGAGATGCTAACTTATCATTTCTCTGTTGAGCCAAAGATCTCTGACGATACTGTCATTGCTTCAAGTAACCTTGGTTGCCTACTGCAAACTGTGCCTCCCTCCTTTGCACATCTGCATGTTTCTTCATAATTTGCTTGCTGGGGCCTCGTCAAATGTTGTTTCAACTCATCTAGCACACTATCACTCTCCTCTAGGTACTGCTCAACTTGAGACACTTGTGTAGGGCTGTGGTCGTAATATAACGGATGAGGATGATCACGCCCATATAAAATTTTAAAAGATGTGGTCTGAGTTGCTATATGATAATATGTGTTGTACCTATACTTAGCCTATGCCAACCACTTCGTCCACTAATTCAGTGCATCTGAAACAAAACAATGCAGATAGGTCTATATGCTCATGTTAACGACCTCAGTCCGGCTGTCCGTCTAGGAATGATAAGCTGCGCTTTGCTTCAGGACATCCCCTTTATCCTGAATGGCTCCCTCCAAAAGTGGCTCACGAAAACTTAATCTCGATCTGACACGATGGATTTCAAAATCCTATGCAATCATACCACCTCCAGTATAAACACTGATGCAACTGTCACCGCAGTGTAAATATATTGAAGGGCCATAAAATGTGCATACTTGCTGAGGTGGTCCATCACAACAAAGATGACCAAATACCCTTCTGACATAGGAAACCCTTCAATAAAGTCTATCGTGACCTTCTCTCAGACCCGATCTGGAAAGGACAGAGGCTATAATAGTCCCCCCAAGAGCCATTGTTATATACTTGTGATATTGGCAAACATTACAAGTAGCCACCATCTTCTCCATATCCTTCTTTTTTCCCCGTCCAAAATAGCTCCATAGCCAGATACCGGTAAGTCTTGAGGACCCAGAATGTCCCCAACTTCACTACAGTAGAACTCTTATAAAATACTCGAGATGTGAGTAGAAGTTCTAGGCAAAACCAGATGTCAATGCTACAAAAATAGTTGCCTCTCCAAGAAATAGCATGGGTACTCCGTCGATCCCTGTACCAATGTAGCCCGAATATTTGCCAACTCATCATCTGTCTAAATTTCTCACAACAATGGCTCCCAATTGAGCATCACTGAAATAGACAAGACTGCCAATTATAAATCCTCCCCTCGGCTGGACAATGCATCAGTTGACTTATTTTCCAGTGCTGGCCTATACTGAATCTCGAAGTCATATGTTAACAGCTTAGTGAACCAACGTTGATGGTCCTCAGTCAACATTCGCTACTCCAAAAGATACTTAAGACTCTTCTGATCTGTCTGTATTACGAAGCGTCGACCCATCAGGTAAGGCCTCCATTTATGCACCGTCGGAATAGTAACCATTAACTCACACTTATAAACTGACTTGAGCCGAGCTCTTACCATTAACACCTGGCTATGGTAGGCCACCGGTCGCTGGTCCTACATCAGTACTATGCCTAAACCATACCCGGAAGCATCTGTCTCCACAACGAACGGCTGGCTGAAATCTTGTAGGGGCTAGCACATGAATGCTAGCCATAGCCCGCTTCAATGCCTCAAATGTCCTGATCACCCCCTCACCCCATTAGAAACTGTCCTTATTTTGATGCCCCGTCAGTGACCATGCAATTATGCTATACCCATTGACGAACTTTCTGTAGAACTGATAAGCCTCAAAAACCCTCGTAACTCCTGTAAGGTGGTCAGTTGTAGCCAATCAATCATTACTGTAATCTTGGATATATACACTGTCACCCCCTTTGCTGAAACCATATGCTCAAGATACTTCACCCTCAACTGTGCGAATAGACACTTATTCTTGTTAGCATACAACTGGTGGTTCTGCAACTCTTGTAGCATTATCTCCAAATACTCCACATGCACCCAAGATATCGTTAAAAAGACCAGCATAAATCTCCATAAGTATGAACTGAATACAATGTTCATGAGGGCCTGGAAAGTAACATGTGCGTTGGTCAATCCAAAAGGCATGATCAAGAACTTATAATGCCTCTCATGAGCCCTGAAAGTAGTCTAGGCAACATCCTCTGCTCGATTTTGATCTGGTGGTAGTCCGACTTCAAATCAATTTTTAAGAAGACTACCGTTCTATGAAGCTCATCTATCAACTCGTCGATAACATGAATGTGGAAGTTGTTTGGAACCGTCTCCTTGTTCAGGACATGATAGTCAATGCGAAAATTCCAACTACCATCCTTCTTCTTTACTAACAAGATCGGACTCGAAAATGGACTCACACTGGAATGTACAACCTCGGCTTAAATCATCTCCCCAACCATCGATTCATTCTCTTCCTTATGTACTTGGAGGTATCGGTATGGCCTCATGCTGATGTGTGAGACTCTCTCATGACTGTGACATGCTCGTGGTCACATGGTGGAGAGAGACCACGAGGCGTTTGAAACGCTCCATCGAATCGAGCCAGAAGATGGTGTACTTTTGTGAAAGTTTCCTGCTCCTTGTTAACCTTCCCAGCTTATGCATGTAGTTTTACCAAGATCCACACATTCTGTTTCTATTGCCTTTGCCATAGTTTTCAAAGAGACCAAGATTTGGCTTAAGTTGGGATCTCCCTAAAGTGTGACTGCTCTCCTTTCATAATAAAACTTCATGGGCAACAACTTTCAATTGATGTTCGTTTAATCGAAGGACTATATCCATATCATTCCTAAGATCACATTTTGTGCTGCCCAGATTAAGTGGTAAGAAATCCACCAAGATCTGAATGCCTTGGAGTGTGAAAATAATCCCACGACATACTCCACGACCACGCTCCACCTTTCCAGTCCCCATCATCACTCCAAAACTCCACGTGTCTATCAGTTGCAGCCTCTACTGGTCCACCATGTTATTGGAGATGAAATTGTAGGTAGCTCCATTGTCAATAAGTGCATTGACCTCCTAATCTGAAATCCTTTCCGTCAACTTCATGATGTGATTCAGAGTGAACCACATCACGGAAGTTAACGAGACATCTGCAACGTCTAAATGAGAATGTTCATGTTCCCCTGCCTATCTTCTTTTACCTCCATAACATCATCCTCTTCGTTATCTACTATCAACACCTAGAGGTTGCGGTCTTGACATCGATGTCCTTAGGAGAACTTCTCATCATATCGAAAACACAGCTCCTTCGTCCACTTGCTCTGAATCTTAGTCTTCATAAGCCGCTTCTATTTCTCTGGCAGTGCCTTGGTTTATCTTTGCTGATCTGGGCCCCTTCTGACAACATCTTCTGCCCTTCTGTCTGTGCTTGTCTATGAAAAGCGGATCCGCCCCAGGTGACCTTGACTTATCGCTCAGCTATGTTTCGATTTTCTATCATCTGAGCCAGCTTTATCATGTCACTCAGCCACTGGATCTCTACAAGCAGAGCTCGGCTCTTATTTCTATCCTGAGCCCCTTCATGAAATTTTCCTCGAACACCGCCTCTGGTAAAGTCCAACCGCCATCAACTTCTCCTTCGTTAAGCAGTTGCATAAGGGTCCTCTCCCTTAAAACCGGTATCTTCAGCTTTTGAACCATTCTTTCGAAGCTAAAGACCGCATGTCTTGCTCTTCCTTTAGGCTGCCCATAATGAAACTGTTGATAGATGTTCTGCTGTGCACCAAACTCCCCCCAACAAGGCTCCTTATGACATATTGTCATCCCCTTAATTGTCCTCGAACCAATTGAGGTCTCTGTCGCCCTCATCGAAGCCCGAATATACGCCCCAGTAATCACAGACCCCCACAAGGCCACCCCCGGAGGTTGTCGCCGAGCCCCAATGGGACTTCTGCCTAAAAACCAAGGGACGAAAGTCCCCTGACGTTCTTCTGGACCCGCATCAGACCCCCAGCGGCTTGAACAGGGGTCGAAGACCTCATGGCGGCCGGTTCAAGGGCCGCGGGGCCCCTGGCAGGGCTGTCGGAGGTTGCCGACCCTTAGCGGCCCCTCCTAGGGCCCCACGGCCCTAGGCGGGGTGTCGTCCTTTGTTGGTCCTGTTGAGATATTGAGTCTCATCCCGTGTGGTTTTGGTGATGAACAAATATTGCATTTAATATTTTTGAGTGCATTAGCTTAAGACAAAATCAAATAAAACATTAAATGGATTAGTGATGAGCTAAATAAGTCCATTGATTAATTGGAGTAAGACAGAGCTTGGGAAGCAAGAATGCATCAAATGTACTTCATTATAAAAATATAATTGATGTATTTTTCTTTATTTTGTCTTAGCTTGTTAATGCCTTGCTAAAAGCTCATACACACATATGAACACTTTAAAGATGATTTCAAAAAGTTTTGAAAGATTTTTCATATAGTATTATATGTAGCAGCTGGATAGTCGACTACTCGAATAAGAGTCGACTACTCCTTGAATAAGAGTCTACTACTTCCCTGAATATGAGTCGACTACTGTTCATTGGAAAATCTTTAGCCCATGAAATAGTCGGCTACAGTTATTCTGGGAGTCGACTACATTTGTTAGGATAGTCGACTACCATTTGTTAGGATAGTCGGCTACAGACAGTTTTGCGATTTACAGAAAGATGTTTTTTCAATCCGTTGGAGTGGTGTTTTGGAAAGTGTTTTCAATGGATTTTCACCCAAATATAAGCTGAGTTTACTGAGGATTTTTGTAACTTATGATCAATTTTTCAAGAGAAAAAGTGTTTTAAAATCCAGAAGCTTTTAAGCAAAAAATCCTCTTTTCTTGACTATGTTTTGAATATTTCTTAAATCATTTGGCCAAATTTTCTGATCTTCCAAACCAGTTCTTATTTTTAGAGATCAAGATTTTCTACTATAACCACTACACAACAAAAAGCTTCAAAGCAATGCTATAGTTAAAAGTGTATTCATTTCAAAAGAGTAAGTGAATATCCTTAGAGTATTGAGGTGGTGAGTGATTTATTTTTTGTAAATAAATTGTTGTAAGAAATTCTTCTTGTGAAGATGTGATTGTTACTATTTGGAAAATAATGGAATTAGCCGAGTGAGACTTGGGTGGCTAGAGTAGGATACGAAAACCAAGTGGGACTTGGATATCAGAACCATGGTATAACTCGTGTTTCCGTTTGCTATACGTTTTCAGTGATCTCAATTAAATCTCACTTGTGATATATTTTTGTTACGTACTTTTAGCAAGTATAATTTTTGTTGATTAAATTTAGTTTGAGTAACTCCATTTGTAAATTTAGGTAGATTATCTAGAGTAATTTTTATACACTACTCACACCCTTTAGTGTTTACTTGTCCATCCATCCTCGGGAAGGAGATCCGCCTTGCAATTAGTATCAAAGGGTGAGCGATCCGAACAGAATCCTCCCAAGGGCTGCATGGCCCTTGATGTGGCTTTGGTTGATGTTCTTCCTCGAAGTCGCTGACTTTCAACTTGCCCTCGGTTAAAAATCACGCCTTTCGCACTAGATCTGAGTCGTCGTCTTCGTCGTGACTTGGATCTAGCTTCGGCTTCTCCTTTTCAGGTAGAGGACGGTTCATCTTCTTCTACATCTGCTTCATTAAGAGTTTCATCGCTGAAAGCAGCTCCTTTGTTGCTCGGTTTCAATCCTCCATCTCTTGATACTGTTCCTCCATCGCTTGATGCCATTCCTCCATTGTTCTCTTGAGAACCTACACCTCACTTTTGAACTTCTCTTCCAAAACGTCCACCTTTCTCGCCACCATCAGTATCATATGTCCGATACCAATTTGATAAGATTTGTTGGGGATTTGGAGATAACAATAAGGTTTTTATTGACAAAAATGAAATCATAAGATATTTGGCCTCAAGTCAGGAGGATGACCACTCACCCACAATCTCAATTTGAGGGGAAGGTTACTTTCCAAGCTAGATCTAAGATTCTACTCATATTCTTAGCTAATCTCTCTCAATTTCAGCATATACCCCAATTACCACAGCCCACATACATATAGTAGATTAATTTCTCTAAAATTACAAAATTACCCCCCCTAATGCCCAATATTACAGTTTTGCCACTGGTTCACTCCTTTGCTTGAGCCGTATCTTGTCCTCGCTTCTACCACCGCCTTTGATAAGTTATGATCACATCAGATACAATTACCGTTAAGGGTAAAAATAGATATAGGTATCTGGATTTTCTATATATTTACCATATTTAAGGAAAGTTTCCAGGTCCATTGTTCAAAACTAATTTTTGTGAAGTCCACTTACTGTCATAAATATCTTAAGATATAAAACACTTTATACTATTTTAACCCAAATTCCATTCGAAGGACATGCAAATAAATATTATTCATAAAAAACTTCTAGTTTTGAACATGTATATACTATTTTGCTTCATTACTTCCGATTTGATGTTTCGGTTTAATGTCTTTATACTACATATAATTCTTATAATGACATGTATATAATGCTTTGCCTCGCTTCCGTCTCTACCCATATTCATATTCGATTCACAACTACATCTCTGTTTTGCACATAGCTGATACATCATCACTGCTTTTATCAGGTACGAGTTTTTCTGATGCGGCAGCAAGCCAGAAGGGCAATTTTGTAATTTCTGTAATTTTGAAAAAAAATCAGCTATTATAAATAGATGACGGCTAGAGTTAGAGATTCTATGTTGAATATTGTGAAAAAATCTTCTAAGAGTTCATAGAACCCTAGATCTTGAAAGTTTATGCTTTTCCTTCGAAGTAAAAGCTAGGAGAGAGGCATCCTCTCGAAAGAAGTCATCTATCCTTTGTAATTTTCTTCTGGAATATATAAAAATTCCACCTTTTCCCTAAATTTTTCACCAAAACCTTATTTTTATCTTATGTCCTCTTGCGGATCACATCAAATTGGTATCAGAGCAAGATCCATATGACGACAACAAGAAATGTTGAGGCTATAGAGGAGAAATTCGACGTCAAAGTTGAAAGATTGAATAAATCGATGTATTAGATGAGATCCACAATCATATCCGAAGTGAAGGCCTCAGAAGCGAGGATGAACGCGATATTGGAAGCACTTATGCAATCAAACCAATAGCTCATGCAATCAAACCAATAGATCTTGCAACAAATCACATTGTTATCAAGGGCGAAGGATTCATATCTAAGCAGAGACAAGGCCACCCGCTCAAATTTGACACAAAATGTGCCATCTTTGGCAAAATAGAAGGAGAAGGTTGACGAAGTCAGAGAAGGGCTTCTAACCGATACAGAAGAGGTGTCCGACGATGCGACGGAGGAACCCACAGGGGCGACGACCCTCGAACCCTCGCCAGGGGCACCAAGACCTCGGGACAGGCCGCCCAAGGGCATTCCGAGCCTGGGTTAATCGCTTGGGCCCCGCGGCCTTGGGCGGCCCGTCGACTACTGGAGAGACCTCCGAGGCATGTCATTGACCTGGAAGACCTCTAGGGACCCTATGGCCCCTGGGTTGCTACAGAGATGTCGGCGTCCTGGACTATGAGGAGTTTGACAGATAATGTGATGATGTTTCTGACATGTGGATGATGTAGAAGGGTCCGATTAGGAAGATGAAGGTTGGGATGACAACAATATAGAGAAGGAAGGCCGATTTGGAGACTTTAATGGACCACGTGGCCTGCACCGTAAGCACTATTATGAATAGTGCCGAGGGAGAGCAGCACAAGGGGATTTCAACAAAGACAGTATGGTCAGAAAATTAAAGATGAAAATATTTGATGGAGAAGACCCGATCTACAGGACGAAGAGATACTTCGAGGTGATGAGCCTTACTGAAACAGAGAAACTGAGGGCGGTTGCGATATGTTTGGAGGGTGAGGTCTTGTCTTGGCATCGATAGAGAAAACAACAATGGTATGTGCGCTCGTTTGTGGAATTTAAGTATTACATGCTACACCGATTCTGTGACACCGAAGGAGGAGACTTTCATGAGCAGTCTTTACTCTTAAACATGAGGGGACTGTCAAGTAGTATATCAGGAGATTTGAGATGCTAGCAGGATGCGTTCAGAGATTGTCAGAGGAGTCTCTGGCAGCGTGTTTCATGAAGGGTCTCAAGCCAAGCATACAAGCTGAGCTACACATACAGAGACCTAGAGGGCTGCTAGACAGGATGTAGTTGGCTCAGATGGTAGAGGATAGACGTACAGAGGAGCGGCATGCCAAAGGAGTGATCAGCGGTGTACCTTTCCGCAGTAATGCCACAACGAAGATACAGAGGTTCCAAACTGCAGGGGTCCAGACGAGCCATGAAAGGAATATTGAGCCTTGAGCTGACAGCAGATTCAAGGGTCTAATAGAGGCCGAGATCCAGAATATACGCAAACATGGAATATGCTTTCAGTGTGACTAAAACTTCACATCAAGACATCATTGACGGGACCGTGCTCTTCAAGTCTTAATGGTCGAAGATGATAAAGGAATATCTGAAGAAGAGGAATCGGGGTGGAACGAGCACATCCATTTGGAGTTGCACCCTCATGGATTCATGACACCACCTTGAAGACAAGATGATTCTTCGGGTACGGAGTAATATGCGGTTGCACACCAGAAGGACTATTTTGTAATTTTAGGCTAGAAAGGTATTTTCGTAATTTCTGTAATTTTGAGGAAAATCAGCTATTATAAATAGATGATGGCTAGGGTTAGGGATTCTTTGTTGAATATTTTGACAGAAATCTTCTAGGAGTCCATAGGATGCTAGATCTTGGAGGGTTAGGCTTTCCCTTCGAAGTAAAAGCTTAGAGAGAGGCCTACTCTCTCGAAAAAGGTCCACCATCTTTTGTAACCTTCTTTTGAGATCTATAAAAATTCCACCTTTTCCCAAATCTTCCACCAAAACACTATTTTTTATCTTATTTCCTTCCGCGGATCACATCATTTTTTTGATCCATATCCATATCCATGACTGAAAGTGGATGGGGTTATGGATAAAATCACATTTATTATCCGGTTCTGATATGATATACCTTACAGTAGTCTTTTGATCACATGCCATCAACAGTGTTGACCATTTGTATAGAAGTCAAATTCACTGCTCTGTACCCTGTTAATTTTAGTTTACTTTATTTTTAAATTTCTACATTCTCCACTCATGCTCATGCTAAAGAGCATTAGTTTCTTCTCTTTTTATCAAGCATAAAATATATACATGTTTGGTGCAAATGTTGCTATTTTAGGAGTGTTTAAGTTATATTGCAAATTTTGCACTCATGAAGGTGGACAGATGATTCGAGTTGCTATTTTGGACTGCTAAGTAATCTTTCTTTTATCTTTCCTGTTGTATTTTACATAGGCTGATGACATTAATTTTTCTTGATGTATATCTTGAAATAAGGATTTTATATGGAACATATACATGTAGTACATTGGTTCTTCCGATAGAGCTCTTAGAATTAGATAGTCCACTGCCAACCTTTTTAGCAGCTAATACGTTGACATTTTAGTTATGTGTTTTTAGTTCCCGGGTTTAGAAATTCTAGCGCCGCTTTGATGTAGACAAATATGAATCTATATTAGTTTCTCGTCTAGCTAGGTTTAATTTGGATCTATGTCCTGCAATCATTCATTTGATTTGCCACAAACCTATTGTCAATATTGAAGTGAATCTGTAAGCAAATTTAACCTTATTTTAGAATTTTTTTTGAAGCAACCCATATCGAAATGTTTATCATTCGTGTCCATGAGGGGAACTGAAAATGCCATGGCCAATTCTTTTTCAGGTAGTACAATAAGCTAGTACAATAAGCGATGTAGCTATGAAGAACTCCAACAATTCACATCTTTATTTTTTGGGGGGAGAAAATGCGAATTTTAGTTATATAAGAAAAGTTGCTCTTCTCTTACTCAAAAAATTGGAGTATGACACCAGGAGAGGATATGTTTTATTTATTTACTAGAAATAACATGTGCACAAAGTGCACATCACCCAAATAACCAACCCACACACTCAGGACGCGGGACCACATGGGTGTTTCGTTGGGTCCAAAATAGGATGAAATGGGAAGAGTGGGTATGAGTGTGGGTATTGTCTTAGAGGTTTTTGGGTTTTTTTTTGATTGGGGTTGGGTTTTTGGGTTTTTTTATTTTGGGTGTTTTTGGGGTTTGGGGCGGGGGGTTGGGTTTTTTGTTTGTAGGTGTTTTGGGGTTTTGGCGGATGATGTAACATTGCCACATGGGACAAATGTCACATCACCCACCCTCCCTCCCGCCCTCCTCCTTATTTGTATAAAGGATTTTTGCCCCCTTAACCAATAGATTCCTATTTAGATCTTAACGGTTTCTTTTATATTGAGAGACTCCATTGTTTTGGCTTAGGTAAACCTGTAACCATTGAATCTAAGTCTCTTTGGTAATTTTTGATGAACAGAATATTATCCATGGTGATATCAAACCAGACAACCTCTTGGTAACTAGCGATGGGAACGTCAAGATTGCAGATTTCAGCGTTAGTCAAGTTTTTGAGGTAATATTAATCATATTGCTAATAGTAGCACTGGGTATTCAATGATAAAGTAGCCTGGTGGGTAGGATTATATATCTTCATTAGCTTCTTATTGTTTTCATCTTTAGTTGCCATCTGAGTTTGCTAGAGGTATCACGTTATGATTGATTATATGCTGTCTAGCGTATGTAATAAACAAATTAGTTTAGGCATGTTTATTATTTTGTAAGGCATTTATTTCTCTTAACATGTACGCTTGATATTGACGACTCTCAACATGATTTTGTGATGCGATGGCAAGAACCAATGATAATTTTGTAATTTTTGGCTTCAGCGGTATTTTCGTAATTACTGTAATTCTGGGAAATCGGCCATTATAATTAGATGGCGGTTAGAGTTAGGGGCATCATACTGAATTTTGTGAGAAAACTTATATGAGGTTGATTAGATCCCTCTTTTGTGAAGAGTTTGCGGCCATCCTCTCGAATTGTTGGCTTGGGAGGGCGGTGCATCTATCGAATGTGGCCAATTATCCTTATATTCCTTTGAAATCCAATAAAAATCAATCTTTACTTTCCAAAATCCTATTTTTCCTCCATAAAACTAGAAAATCCTATCGTTTTGTCACATGTTTTCCTTGTCATTTTTATCTGATATTGCAGTACTGTACAATTTATGATCTGCTACTTTTCTGTTTCTTTTTTGTGCATGTCTAGAAATACGCCTGCCTAGGGTTTGTTTCTCTAAGTTTGAAACAAAACACAGAAGAATGATAAACGTACACTGAAAAGTATGGACGGCCAGTATGTACCTCTGTCTGAGTTGCATAATTTTTCTGCACTAGTAAGTTACTTCTCTTTGGTCATATACCTGTTTCTTCGTAGTTCCTGTCCACACAGATGCGGAATTAATGCTATCACAAAGTAGCCCCTTTCTAGCCTTTCCACCTGCCCAGTGTGATTTTATATGGGGTTATGTGCTCACAAAGATACTGTATAATTACACTAGATTTTTGGCATTTGAAAAAGCACATATAATGCAATTAAAAGATTTCACTTTATCCCGGCTTCAAGATGTATTTGGATTTATAAAATGACATACATTAAAAGGATGTTATTTGATTTAAATAATATACATTAAAATGATAATAACATTTATTGCATTAGTTATTTAATCAATGAGGATACTGGATATGTGCTAGCAGCACAGTAAATTTCCTGTGCCGGTAGCACAAATCCATTGATTTTTTTTAATTTTTTTAATTTTGATGATTCAGGGTTATTAGACACTGTGATTTGACTATCACTCCACTCGTTAAAAAAGTTCTATTATTCTGAAACTATTAAATTTGTAACGATCAGTCAAGGATCAATTATGGAGGATTAACTTGATTTTTTATAAGGTGATCATCCACGATGTGTAGATCAATTTTTTAAAAATTTAAAAACAATTAAAAACAAAATATATGGCTGACAGCAATAAAATTTTCATCCGCTATCAGCACATATACAATATTCCTAAGAATTAATTCATGTTATTGGAAATTTAGAAGTATTTAGTCAAAGTGAAATTTAATGGGGAGATGTTATTGGTTATGTAATGAATTAAATTAAAACCCAATTATACTTTTAGTTGAAAGAAGGTGTTACACTAGTCCATGTCTTAATCCATGACACTTATGACACTTTGGAAAGGGAGGGGAGTTGTGGTTATAATAGTAAGATTTATTTTTAAAAGGTGTTATGTTAGTTGCGTGATATTTTGGAAAGTGAGGGGGCAATTGTGGTTATAATAGCAAAGATCTAGAATACAAGGGACAAGTGTTTTAGCAAAAGGGCACACTTGGATTGCTACAAGAAACCTAGGTTACTGTCTGCATGAATCTAAGGGACAGAATTTTTTGTACTGGGTGAGTGTTTCCATGTTTGAGAGCTTGCTAGATTTATTTAATGTTCCCGTTATCTGAGCATGGCCTTTTCTAGGGAAGTCTGTGTCTGTTGGCGTGGATGAGTGTTTATTCGGTATAGGTCAAATCTATTTCAACTCTTAAGAGATCATTGCTTAGTTTGATCTTTGACCAGGCTGAACCATTACAATAAAACTAAAAAATATTGAAGGAAATACCCCACAGTGCATGCTTTTGTCACTTGCCCTAAAAGAACGATTTGGTGCATGAGGATGCTTTTAACAGTGTAGAACCTCTAGAAAGATATATGTGCAGAAAGAGATGCTTCGTTCTTGAATTCTTGAGGAACACACAGAAAGATTAGTCTGAACGAGAAGCTTCATTCTGAAGTCATGCAAGTCAAGTTACTTGTCATGAAATGTACCTTTTATTCAAGCGTAATAGCTAATTGGCTTAAACTAGCCACAGCTTTGTTCCAAATCATCAGTAGCCTGTCATCCCAAAATTTTGCAGTCGGCTTCGTGGACTCAATAGAAAGAGATGACGTAATAGATAATAAAATAATAAATAACAAATAATAACAATAACACTATTCATAAAAGTAATAATAACAGCTTTGTTCCAAATATTGAATGTAAATTAAAATAAAAGTGCAAGTTCATGATTAACCCCCCCACAAGAAGCTGCTTGATCACATCAGATATATCGTGAGTGCTTACTTCTGAAAAGACTAAATTGCTTATCCCTTATTGGTAAATAATATTTTATTTGCACCTGTGGTTGGAAGAAGTCCATTGTTTGTTATTAATCTTTTATTTCCACAAGTGGTTGAAAGAATATTAGTTTTTTATTCTGAAACTTTCGTGTTTCTTAATCAAACATTAACCAATATGATCCTAAACTGATGAAATATGTAACGCCCCCCTCTCCGGGTGCCGTCACAATTGTGCAAGTGTGTGCAGGTCCCGCATGTGCCAGTAAAAACAAGGAGAACAGACAGAAGGAAATAAAGATACTCATTTAAAACTCCACATCATGATAACTGAAATTAAATACAGGGGACAAGTACAACTCACCACACGCTCCAAGACTAAACCAAAAGTACAAAAGGGAAACACCGAGAATGCACTCCCACTCAAAAGTGCTCAAGGCCTGGTGTCGTGAATTGGAAACTCCGACTCCAATGCCTCTGTATAATCATGTGCGCCAACTAGTGTGACAACAGAAGTTGTACCACAGCTCAGATGAGTAGACAATATCTAGCCAAACGACATCATAGTAATAATAGTACACAAAAGAAAACATAAGCAACAATTATAATGGCATGGTACATAAATGAAACATGTTATAGTTATTTAAAAGTTCTCAACTACTGTAAGGTGGTCAGCTAATGAGAACAAAACCTAGGCCGTGACTTATGAAGGAGAGCACGGTGTGCAATTGGCGTCCTTCTGGATCGCAAGGGTGCTACCCTCGGACCGAGTCCAAAGAAGAAAGTACCGTACCGTAACACTGCTACTGTTACAAGGACTCAGAACCAATCAGAATGGACGTCCTCCCATACAGGGGCAAAGAACATGCTCCAGTCACTCCCGCACTTCCTCAATTATAAGTTTCCCTAAAACCAAGTGAGTCAACCTGAATTAATCAATTATTAGTTTTAGTGTCGTGATGTGTCTCAGTTTAATACTATTTCACCTACGTAGTCAAAAGGGGCCACTGCCATACATGTAATAGTAACTTGTCATGTCAAGAGCCAACCTCAAACTGATCAGTCAATCAGTATAAGTGCCATTACAAGTAACAACCCAGAGATTACGCAATTTAATCACAATATTAAACTTTCTAATACTGGCATGCTGCAGGAGATAATTAAATAACATGATAATAAAGCTGACATGTAACAAGTAAGGCATGGATGTTTCTTATGACACGATATTCCAAACTGAACTGATAATAAAACACCGAACTGTTTCATGCAACATACCAAGAAACGAAGAAAAACATAATAATTATTTGATAAAGAAAAAACCGAAAGTCAAACTCATAGTGGCTCTAGAGGCTCTAGGCCATTGGGATTAGATTCGGGGTCTTTCCATCACGTGGTGGGGGGAACCTGTGCCTACGGCAAAATCCATAAGGTTTCTAGCAAGGAACTAGGGGCTAACAGCCAAGATAGCGGGAACGTGGCTCGTATCTCAAGTAAACCACAACGAACCCCCAAAACAACGATCAAAGGACTTAGCCGAACCCAAATAAGCAATAGAAAAAACCAGCCGCAGCCACCAGTCAGTAAGGAGTCTAAAGCCACAAGTAAGGGGAGCCACCGAATCCAACTGAAACAACAAAGGGACGGAACGCAAGCAGGGGGTAGCCACAACACCCTAAATCAGCGAGCAAAGGACAACCGTAAGCCAACCTAGCTCCATGCAAGATCCCTGGGACCCCACGAAAAATAGGTGAGGGAATCAACCCCGCTAGATTACCGTAGGGAACCAAATCCTACACTATCTCCCAAATCATCCTCTCCCATTTAATAAAAAAATCAAATTTTTCTCCCAAAATCCCAACAAATCTAATTCAGTTTAAGCATGCGATGAAATCAAAAGAAAACTAAACGTAAGGGGAGATAAAGTCTACCGCAGTTCGTCGAAAAACCAAAGAACCAAAAAATAACACCCACGACTGATCCAATCGAGAAATCAGTGAACAATCAAACCCCAAAGAGCCACGGAAACAAAGTCGATAGCTTTGGAAAAAGTAGAGAGAAACTTGCAGTGCATGTAACCGAGAGGAGTAGGAGAGGGGAGATAAATAGCCACTAAGGCAACCCCAAAGGTACAGTCGCAGCAAGGGGAGAGAGGGGCTTCGCAGGGGGGTGCATGGAGAGGACAGAGAGGCTACCGTCAGTCGATGAAGACATGACGGAGAGGGCTTCGAAAGCCCCCTACCGAGGGCCCCATGGTGACGCGAGAGCTAGAGAGAGATCGGAGCCCTAGCGGGCTTCGTCAAGTCGAACAGAAGGGGCGAGAGTGAGCATGAGAGAGAGAGGAATCGATGCCCTCGTGGGCTCGTCGAAAAGGGCCGACGAAACAAACAACAAAAAGGAAAAGGGGGGTTTATAAATGGTCCCCAATTAAATGGGCCCGTTACAAAATATGATGCATTGTTGTAGGAAGCATGCATGAACACGGATAGCAACATCATAGGAAAAAACTAGGGTTCTGAAGATGGAAAGTTCAGATTCTTATAAATAAGAGAAGAGTTTATCTTCTCAACACCCCTAATACATATAGGGACAGATCTGTCCAGTTTTACAAAAAGACCCCTCGAATTCCCAAAATTCACAAAACGCCCAAAAACTTCACGAAATCGCCCATGGCTAGTTACCCACTCTAGGATTTACTCTGCAACGTCGCCTCTGATACGTTATGGTCTCATCATTACTCACCCTCAAAAGAACCACCTTCCCTTCAAGGTGAAAATGTGAGAATCACTGTGTAATAACTCCAAACGACTCCCAAGTGGTCTCATGGTCTGAGACGTCCTTCCACTGAATCAACACCTCACGTGCCCCTGCACTTTCCTGGTGAACCCCCTTCAGCTCTATCGGCTTCAAGATTACCTTCATATTCTCCATCATCGTCCGTGGTAGTGAAGAAGGGGTGTGGTCCATAATGACTTGGCGAAGCTGCGATACATGAAAAACTAGGTGGATGGCTGACTCAAGTGGTAACTTCAATCTATATTCCACTTGGTTAATCTTGGCATTAATCTTATAGGAACCGAATTAGCAGGATGATAGCATCAACTTATCCATCATTCTGTCATTCTCCTCCAAATAATGCTCCACCTGAAAACTGGTGTGAAACTGTGGCCATAATGAAGTAGATGTCGAGGGTCACACTCATACAAAACTCGAAAGGAAGTGGTCTCAGCAACAGTATGGAAGGATGTGTTATACCAATACCCTGTCCAAGCCGGCCACTTCGCCTATTGCTTTAGTCTCTGAAACAAAGCAGCGCAGATAGGTCTCAATGATCCTGTTGACCTCCGTCTGGCCGTCTGTCTAAAATGATAAGTAGTACTCCTCTTTAACATTGTCCCTTGCATCCTGAACTGTAACGGGCCATTCCCACCTCCCCTCTTTTTTTATTTTGTCCGGCCCACTCGTGAAGCGCAGTTGGGGCCAGTGTTCTAAAAATCGGCCCGGGGCGGCCGCCTAGGTGGCGCCTAGGCGCTAGGCAGCCAGTAAACGCTCCGAATATGGCCTGGGCGGTCAATCTGGGCGGTTTTGGGATTAATCGGCCGCCTAAGCGTTCTGGGCGGTGTCTGGGTGCTCTGGGCGGTTCCTGGGCGTTTCCTGGGCGTTTTTGGTAAATGGCTTAATTGCACAAGAGTATCTTTTAAATTTTATTTTGTTGCACACAAATACTCTAAGGTATGTAAAATAGATTTGATTTAGTATGTATTAAATATTTGATGTATTTTAAATAATATATATTTTTATATATAAACATAAATATATTATATAAAAATAAATAAAATAATTAAAAAATACAAATCCGCCTAGGCCGATTAATGCTCTGGGCGCTAGGCGCTAGCAATCCGAACGCCTAGCGCCTAGCGTTTTTTACAACCTTGGCTGGGGCTCATTTTTCTCGATCGCGACCGTCACTCTCTCTCTCTCTCTCATTCTCACAGCGACTCGAGCCCACTCTGGGGCTCCGACGAGGCGAGCGATTACCTCTCATCGGCTGCCACTTCGTTCGATGAAAGCCCTAGGCCTCTCGCTTCGATCGATGAAGCGATGCTTCTCGTACCCCCTCGTACGACACGAATGCTCCTCATCCTATTGTGCGACACGATCGTCGCTCGACCTTGCTGAAGCCATCACCGCCCCTTACTTCAACCGTGCAGCTCTCACGACATGTCCCCTCTCTGGGTTGCTCTGATCTCTATTTAAACTCTCCATCTTCTCCTTCATGTTGCACGAAAACTGTAAGTATTATCTAATTTTTCTGGAGCTTCGATTTGCCTTCCTACGGCGCGTGATGTTCTTTCTGGTGGATTATTTCAGATCTGTCGTTGGGGTTTTCGGTTTTCTTTGGTTTCTTGGCCTTTAGCTGTTAACAGTAGATTCTATCTCCCCTACGCTCAGTTTGATTTCAGTTTTAACATGCATGAATTTCGAGGTAAAATCGCTGGTAAATTTGTGCAAAAAATTGGATTTTTAACGAGTACAGAGATGATGATTTAGGTTAGGGGTGTCGTTTTCCCCCGATTGTGGCTGCGGGACCTCGTTGGCTGTCAGTTTTGGCTTCTGTGGGGACTGAAGGCCGAAGGGCTCGGGTTGGGGGGTTCTGGGGTTCATTCAGGTTGGTTGTGGGGTTCTCGGGTCCCTTGGTTGCTCTCTGATTGCCTCGGCTCTGACGTTTTGGTGTCTGGGATCCACAGTTTATGTATTTTCTATTTTGGGGTTTTAGTCTTCTGGTTGACTGTCATGACCCTGCAATGCTTCAGTTTTTGCCTCTCTTGACCCTAGAGTAACATTTGGCACAACTCCACTACTTCGTGGATTCTCGAAATATTTTCCTGCAACCACTGCATGAAGAAAGATCCACAATCTGATTCTTCTGACCTGGAACTTTCAGAACCATTATGAGTTTGACTTTCGGTTTTCCTTTTATGAAGTCAATTGTTATGTTCCTTTCATATCTCGGGTCATTGCATAGAATAGTTTATGCGTGTTTCAATATTAGTTCGGATCTGAAATTTCTAATAATAGGAAACATTTCTGTCTTACTTTATCGCAATGTCTGCATTAATATGATGTCTTTTAATTTGTTGAGAAAAATTATCTCTTTAAGCATGCTTGCACTAAAAAGTTTAGTTTTATGTTAAATTGTGTAGTCCATGGGATATTACTCGTGATGTCACTGATAATGAATGGCTGGTGGATGGAAATTGAGAATTGGCTTGTGACCTGTTAAGTTACTATTATATGTATATAGATTGGATTTATTGACAGTGGACCTCCTTGACTACGTGGTTTAAAGTATATTAAACTTAGAACCGATATGAATATTACATGACGCAAAACTGCTAACTAATCAGCCTAACATAACTCGCTGGGGTTTGGAAAACTTATAATTTGATTGAGTGCAGGAGCGATTGGAGCATGCTTTCAACCCGAATCTGGGAGGATTTTCGTTTATGAATCTTGAGTCCTTGTTACTCGGCCCGGGGTAGCACCATGCGGTCTAAGATGGTCTTCTGGTTACATATCGTACTCCTTTATAAGTCGTCCAACTTAGGATTGGGTCACATTAGCAAGTACAATCTTCTAGTAGTTTGGTGACATTAAATGATCATAATATATATCCTTGCACAATATCATTTATATCTGTTGCTTATATCTCATTGTTATACATTGTCATTATTACTGTTGCTTGGTTAGATATCATCTACTATATTGAGCAGTGGTACCACTCCTGTTGTTGCCACTAGGTGACGAGCAAGAATATCCGGAGGCATCTAGGTACGTGGAGTCAGAGCTTCTGGTACAGGCCGTTGAGCCTTGAGGGCTGGTTGGGTGTGAGTGCTTTTGATAGTCTCATTTCTATGTATTCATGTTTCAGTTGTAGTGTAAGATTGTATTGTTATTTCTTTGTACTGAACTTTGTAAACATGTTATGAAGTAATGAAATGAGTATCTTTATTTTTCCCGCTATGGTCCACATTGTTTTCACTGGCATCTGCAGGACCTGTATGTGATTGTATAAATGTAACTGCACCCAGAAATGAGACGTTACAAGTGGTGGCCACATGCTGGTCCGCGCAATTGCCTCGTGAACAGTGTAAAGCAAGTAGGAAATTATGTACTTAAGATACTCGACTGACTTAATCTACTTTATGGATATATGTGTATGAAAGTTTACATACGCAAGAGACGTAGAGCATACGCAAGAGACGTAGAGCATCTAAGAAATCGACTATGGCCGGAAACGCTTCGGGATTGGGAACATGACCTGGGACGGGCAACAACTCTAGATCGAACACGGTGTATCAGATCTCAGTCCAGGCTTTGCGATAGATGGTTCAGGCAATACAGAAGGAACCCATGCAGGATGGAGGAGTTTTCTAAGCTCAGTAGGCGTGTAGCTTAATTCATGACTGTTAAACATATTGTGTGTTTGAATATGCTATCGAATTGGTATTTCAGGTTTGCCAAGGACATAGTGTCCACCCCTCTGGTTCGGGCCAAGAGATTTCAGTAGAGCTTGGACATCGATATTCGTGACAAGCTGGTCGGGTTCAAATTGAAGACACATGCTGACGTACTCTCAATAGTTCGAGAGTATGAGTACGTACAGAGGGAGCGGGAACAAGAGCAACAGGCGGGGGGCACTCCGAGACTATCACCGCCGACCGTTGCTACAGAGCAAAGCCGACGACCTTCAGCACCACCAGTAAACGCTCGCACCAGAGAATGAGAGAAGTCTGCCATACAGACAAAGCAAACCATACAATTCAAGAAGACTGGAACGGAAACCAGCACGCGATGCCATGTGATATGTGACTACTGGCACCGATTCGGACACATGAAAAGAGATTGTCGTCGCTGGAACAAACTATATCTGGTATGCGATGCATGAGAGCACTCCATTGGTGACTGTCCAAGATGAGTTGAGCATACGATGACTACCGGTGTCAGTCTGCAAAAGCAACAGCCATCACCCCAGCATTAGAAGCGCCTTGTGTATCATGACAGCGGTGGAGACGGACACCTCCAGCTCTTAAATTGTGTAATCAGTTATTTAAAAGAATTTTCATTTTGATGTTGCCAGTTAGGGGTGTGCATGGGTACATGGTATCCAGATACCCGATCGGAACCTACCCGAACGGGTAGGTTCTTGGTAGATAGTTATCGGTTCCGGGTAGGTTCCGGGTAGGAAAATTAGGAACCGACGGGTATCGGGTCCGGTTCCGATTCCCGTTTATAGGGAACGTGTACCCAGAACCGGAACCTATATTTTATATATTTAATTTTTTTATATATTATAATATTAATGATCAAAATATATAAGAATGATCCACCCTGGATGTATCTAATTTGTACTTATAATATTAGGGAGTACAACTTGCTTCCTCAAGTTCTGTGCAACGCGTAAGTTCATCAAACAGTCATTTGAATCAAAGATCATATTGTTCTCTTATGTGTTCAAAAGAGCAGTAGATGTAAACGTGAATCATTCTTCCATATGTCTAGATCTAGTAGAAATGACTGATCAGTAATCCTTTATCACTGAAGAAAGAGACTAGAGACAATATTTTATTTCCAGATTGATCTTTAGTCATGTGTATTTGAGGTAATTGTCATATACAGATCATTTGGAAATCATTGTTCGTAATACATCACAAATTAGATTTTTTACAGGGTACCCAGAACCTACCCGGAACCATAGGGTCCGGGTAGGGTCCGGATATAGGGTCCAACTGGGTAGGTTCCGGGTCCAAATTTTAGGAACCGGTCTCTTACCGGGTAGGTTCCGGGTAACATAAAAAACAGGATACCTGGACCCGCACACCCCTATTGCCAGTTGTTTGATAGATCTTTTTTATTCTGTTAATAGTATCTTATTCTAGAAATTTCGAGGACGGAATTTTTTGTAAGGTGTGTAGAATCTAACGGGCCGTTCCCACCTCCCCTCTTGGGCTCATTTTTCTCGATCGCGACCGTCACACACAGTCTCTCTCTCGTTCTCATAACGACTCGAGCCCACTCTAGGGCTTTGACGAGGCCAGTGATTGCCTCTCTTCGCCTGCCTATTCGTTCGACGAAAGCCCTAGACCTCTTGCTTCGATCGATGAAGCGACACCTCTCGTAACCCCCCTCATTCGACGCAAACACCCATCATCCCCTCGTGCGACACAATCGTTGCTCCTGTCCTCTCGTATGACCCTGCAGAAACTATCACCACACATTGCTTCAACCGTGCATCTTGTACGACGCGTCCCATCTCCGGGTTGCTCTGATCTCTATTTAAACTCTACGTCTTCTCCTTCTTCATGTTGCTATGAAAACTGTAAGTATTATCTAATTTTTCTGGAGCTTCGATTTGCTTTCCTACGGCTCGTGGTGTTCTTTCTGGTGGATTATTTCAGATCTGTGGTTGGGGATTTTGGTTTTCTTTGGTTTCTTGGCCTTCAGCTATTAAAGGTAGATTCTATCTCCCCTACGCTCAGTTTTATTTCAGTTTTAACATTCATGAATTCTGAGGTGAAATTGCTGGTAAATTTGAGCGAAAAATTGGATTTTTAACAAGTACGAGAGATGATGATTTGGGTTCAGGGTGTCGTCCCCCCCGATTGTGGCTGTGGGGCCTCGTTGGCTATCAGTTTGGCTTCTGTGGGGATTGATGGGGATTGAAGGCCGAAGGGCTAGGGTGGGGGTTTAGGGGTTCATTCGGGTTGGTTGTGGGGCTCGCAGGTCTCTTGTTTGCTCTCTGATTGCCTCGGCTCTCTGGCCTTTTGCTGTCAGGGACCCACAGTCCTATGTATTTTCTATTTTGGGGTTTTAGTCTTCTGGTTGTCTGTCATGACTCTGCAGTGCTTCGGTTTTTGCCTCCCTTGACCTAGAGTAACCTTTGGCCCATCCCCACCACTTCGTGGACTCTCAGAATATTTTTCTGCAGCCACTACGTGAAGAAAGAATCCATAATCTGATCCCTTTGGCCTAGAACCTTCAGAACCATTATAAGTTTGACTTTCGATTTTCCTTTATGAAAGCAGTTATTATGTTCCTTTCATATCTTGGGTCATTGCATAGAATAGTTTGTGTGTTTCAATATTAGTTCGGATCTACAATTTCTTATAATAGGAAATATTTCTGTCTTACTTTATCACCATGTCTGCAAAATATGATGTCTTTTAATTTGGTGAGAAAAATTATCTCTTTTAAGCATGCTAGCACTAGAAAGTATAATGTTATGTTAAATTGCTTAGTCCATGAGATGTTACTCGTGATAACACTGATAATGAATGGTCGGTGGATGGAAATTGAGAATTGGCTTGTGACCTGTCAGATTACTACTACATGTATGTAGATTCAATTTATTGATAGTGGACCCCTTGACTATATGGTTTAAATGATATTAAACTTAGAATCGACATAAATATTAAACTGCTAACTAATCAGCCTAACATAACTCGCTGGGGTTTGGGAAACTTATAATTTGATAGAGCGTGGGAGCGATTGGAGCCTGCTTTCGGTCCGTATCTGGGATCATTTCTGTCTATGGATTCTGAGTCCTTGTTACTCGGCCCGGGGTAGCACCCTACGGTCCAAGATGGTTTTCGGTTTGCACATCGTACTCTTCATTATAAGTCACGACCTAGTATTGGTTCACATTAGCAAGTACAACCTTCTAGTAGTTTGGTAACATTAAATGATCATAATATATTTATATCCTTACACCGTACCATTTATATCTGTTGCTCATGTCTCCTTATTATGCACTGTCATTATTACTGTTGCTTGGTTAAATATCGTCTGCTATATTGAGCAATGGTACCACTCCTGTTTTTGCCACTAGGTGACGAGCAGGGATATCCAGAGGCATCTAGGTACGGGGAGTCAGAGCTTCAGGTACATGACGTTGAGCATGTTGAGTATTGGACTCCCCGGATTTGGTTTTGGATGATGAGCAAACATAAATATATCATGAACTAACAATTTGTGAGCGCAGTTTTGGAGATCGTCGCCAAATTCACGAGAACATTCAAAGCAACATCTCAACTCTTCACAAAGCTCGTATTCATGCCTAAAGCTTCGTTGAAGCTCTTGCGCCGTTTTGGAAGTCATGAAGAATTAATTGAAGCTTTGAAGACGGATCGTTAAGGTTTATTTCATAGTCTTTTAGCTTTGATTTATAGAATGTTAAGCCTTGAGTAATTCTTACATTTCTATCTTCATAATGCTCATGTCGTAGCTCTAGGATCTTAGTTGAAGTCCATTCTAACTTCCCCGAAGCATCGCGCTTCGATTCGGACTTCTAGTGCATGTTAGTTGGTACAAGAACAAGTACTGACCGACTAGATGGTGATCTAGTCGGTCGGCAACTGTTCTTGGACCGACTAGTTTGATTCTCTAATTTCTTGGACTTTATTGTTTACAGTTAGTCGGTCTACGTTGACTCACCGACCGACTAGTTTGTGAACTAGTCGGTCAGTGATGCTTCTTTGACCGACTAGTTGTAACTTACTGTTCATACTAAATTTCTCCTAAGCTACTGTTTATCGCTTAGTCGGTCTAAGAACGTTTGGCGACCGACTAGTTGTTGATCTAGTCGGTCAACATTTGTTCTTGGACCGACTAAATCATTTGTATTCAGACTACTTGTTTTTGACTCTTAGTCGGTCTAAGTTTACTGACCGACCGACTAGTTGTGAAACTAGTCGGTCAGAAAGTCTTCTTGGACCGACTAGTTATCTAGGTCTGAAATCTTCATCTGTTCACTGTTCACCTCTTAGTCGGTTCATGTTGTTTCACCGACCGACTAGTTGATGAACTAGTCGGTCAGTGGTTGTTCTTTGACCGACTAGTCTGCTTCAGATTTAGATCCGTTGGAGTTTTGAAAGCGACGTTTCTCTCTCCCTTTTCCCTTGATCCTTTAAATACCTGAAGGGGTTATTTCATAGGATCCAAGGCTGCTATTCCAGAGCTCTATTGATTCAAAGAGAAGTTCTTTCAACTCTCATCTTCAAGCTCTCCCATTCTCAAGAATCTCTCCTTCACTCTTATTCTTCAAGAGAGATTCATTGGTTGTGAGCCTTCCAAGCCAAGGGCTTGATTCTAGGTCATCAATCTCATCCCTAGGCTTCCATTGCTGGTCATCTACTTGAAGCTAGGGTTTGGTGACATCCTCTTCCTCAAAATCCATCATTGCCCTAATTTGGTAAGTATACTCAAGGCATAGGATTTTGTAAGGTAAGAGTTTATTTCATTTCAATCGTATTTGAATTGTGTCTCTCGGTTGTGAGAGAGGTTGTGATCCCGGTTTGTGGGAGTCACATGTCTTTTGTATGATTTGACTTGTGAAGGTTTTTCACAAGTATTTCATAGTGGAAATCTTGAGTTAGGGTTGCTAACTCAAGTATCCGGAGGGGATCCGGGTGGTTGGGACGTAGGATCACCGGGAACAAGTCGGGGAGACTTGGGTGGATCCGAACCCATTAAACCATTGTGTTTGCGTTTGTTTTAATTCTTGTTGATAGTTGTTTAATTCCGCATTGTCGTTTGTTTCTTGCACAATAATTAGGAATAACTATCTTGATTATTTTAAGTACTATTCACCCCCCCTCTAGTACGTGTGCAGTAGCTTCCCAGGGCACTACAATTGGTATCAGAGCCAAGGTTAAAGCTACGAGTTCTAAGCTATGACGAACAACGACTACAACGTCTTCAAGAACCGCGATGGAGCTTCTTCAGTTATGGAAGGACTATCCTCTGTCAGGCCTCCACACTTCAACGGTACCAACTACGGGTACTGGAAATGCCGGATGCAAATTTTCCTCCGGAGCGCTTCACTATGGAGAGCCACCATGACAGAGTATGTCGAGCCTTCCGAAGAAGATTTTGCAAAGTGGACTCCCGCGGAGGTCGCCGCGGAAGTAGCCAATGCCAAGGCAATGAATGCCTTGAATTGTGCGTTGGAGCCCGAGGATTTCAACAAGATATGCACATGTAAGAGTGCATATCAAATATGGAACCAACTCCTCATATTGCACGAAGGATCGAGTACGGTAAAAGATTCTAAACTCGTCGTTGCTAATAAAGAATTTGAGTTGTTTCATATGGAGCAGGGCGAAACCATGAAGGAATATTACGCTCGCTTCGTGGATATGTCAAACGACTTGGAAGCTCTTGGGAAGGTCTATACCCAAAAGGAGAAAGTCGCGAAGATTATCGACAGTCTTCCATCATGTTGGGAAAAGCGTACCTACGCCATCGAGGAAGGTAATGACATGAATAAATATACCGTCGTACAACTAATGGGTACCTTGTTGTCTTACGAGGTACGCAAGGATAGTAAGATCCGAATGAAGGAAAAGATGAAGGCGTACTTGAAGCAAGACGAGCCAAAGAAAAAGGGAATTGCATTCAAGGCCGCTCCATCTACCGATGATGAAGATTCAGAAGAAGAAGAGGACGAAGAATTGGACATGGAAGCATTGGCCAATATGGCAAAGAAATTCATCCGATTCTTCCGACAAGGTAAGTTGAATCGTAAATCTAAATTTATTTCGACTAATGTTTCTACTCCCGTGTGTTACAAATGCAACAAGCCAGGACATATCTAGCCGGATTGTCCTCTCTATAAACACAAGGGGAAGTGGAAGGCATCCAAGCACGACAAGTCAAGAAAGCACAAGAAAGGACTTGTCGGGACATTCACCGACTCTGAGGACTCCTCTAGTGGAGAGTCGGATGATGAACGTGTGGAGAAAGCACACACGTGCTTCATGGGAAGAGAGGATCGTGATGAAGACTCATCCTCCGATGAAAGCGAGGATGGAAGCGATGATGAAGGCGGAGAGGTAACCAATGATGAACTTAGAATAGCCAATGAACAACTTTGGAATAAATTTTCTAATATGGCTACTAAGCTTATGAAGACTAAAAATGAATTAGATAGTCTTAAAAACTCGCCTAAGCCTTTCATCGTCAACAACGACACCGTTGTTGATGGGTTGAGAAATGAGATTGAAAATCTCAAGTCTCAACTTGAGCATGTTCATATCGAGGATTCGGATGAACATGTGATAGCGGATTTGACGTCTCAAATCTCAACTTTGAGTATTGAGAATAAAAATCTCAAGTCACGTGTTTGTGCTCTCGCATCGCAAGTGTCCACTTTGGATGCTTCTTTGCATTCTCTCACCAAGAAGCATGAGAGCACATTAGGCCGAATTCATGAATTCAACAAAGGTAAGGGCAAGTTGGATGATATCCTAAATGACTTACTTCCGGCCAATCATCACATTGGTTTGGGGTATGAGATGGGAGAGTCATCCAAATCGTTCGCCACCTTTGTTAGGCCATCTTTCGATGCTTCTACTAGTGGAAGTAAACACGTCATGGGTAGATCTTCTACCAATGGTGCTTCCGCTAGGAACACGCCCCCTTTTGGAAAGAAACCCACTTTGGGTGGACCTCCAAAGAAGGGTCATGCTTACATGTATACCATGCCACGTAGGAACACACAACCTACCACACATGTTAGCACAAATGATGATTTTTATGCTCCGCACCCACGAGCACGTGCACACCTTATGAGACACACTCATGCACGTGTTCCTCCACATTCATATGTTCATCCTCATTCTCATATAAATAATCATCGTCATGCACCATTGCATCGCATGCCATATGCTTACCCACGTCATGCATCACATAGAAATCAACAACGTATGCATGTTCCCAATAGGATTAGGACTCCCAAGACATACACTATTTGGGGTCCGAAGAACACAAGCATGCATGCTAAGAATTTGTATGTGAAATCGTTTATAAATGATGTTATTTTGAATGATGATTATGTTGGGAAATCAAGTTCCTCTTGGACTTGGTTTCCGAAGGGTTAGTTTCCTTTGACCCTTCATTGCTTGGTACCATAAGTTTAATTTCATTTTATGGGTACCAAAGCAATTGTGGTATGTATGGGTTACATTTAATTTGAATTTAGTTAGCTAAATTTATTGCCTAACCCATAGGATCCAAAAAGATTTTTGGATACCAAAATGATATTTACTAGGTTAAATCCACCAAGAGATACCAATCCTACCAACTCCTTGATTTGCAAGGATTTTCATTCAAATGGAGTTGATGGTGCTTAAGTGATGCACCAAAGTAGGGGGAGCTTAATTTTGTAAGTATATTCATACTTTTGATTAACATTGGTATCCATTGGTAGAATATATTACGATTGGTATCATTTTGCTTCATTTAGTATGCTAGATTAGTGTATGCCATTGGTATATGATGTTCTATCTATTTTTGGCATAACATTCTTGCATGCTACATTTGGTATGCACATCGGATTATTTTTGTCTCTGATGTTGATTTCGTCGTTCGACGATTTTATGGATTTAATAGAATTCTTTCTATGGAAACATAGAATTGTTTTCCATGCATTCTATTGATTTTGGAGAGTATGTTCCAAAACTCAATAAGTGAAATCGATTTGAGTTTTGATGATTCCGGATTTCGTTCTTCGGCTTGATGATTTCGTATTTCGATTTTTGCCTATGACATGGTGATTTCGTTTTCCGATTTTCGCCGATGATTTTATGATTTCGTTTTCCGATTTTCGCCGATGATTTTATGATTTCGGTTTTCGAATTTTCGCCTATGGCTAGATGATTTCGTATTTCGTATTTCGCCTATGGTTTGATGTTTTCGGTTTCCGATTTTCGACTTTGGTCTCCTTGACATGCCTTGCTTTTATTCGGTATTTTGTATTTGATATTTTGTTTTGGTGTTATTTTGGACCTTGGTCGTATTCTTAGACTCCCATGCTTAATGAATTATTTGGCCATGATCTATTCTTTTTGATTTCCTCCCGTTCTTTTTGGATTATGCCAAAGGGGGAGAGATATAATAATGGCATGTGCTAAATGATAATTTACCATGAATCTAATTTGATATGTTAGATTCAGGGGGAGTTAAGATATAAAAATGAATCTAAGTTGATATGTTAGATTCAGGGTGAGTTAAGATATAAAAATGGATTACAAATCCTAAATCTCAAATATTGGATTTGAATTTTTACTTTCCTCGTCTGCTTGATGTATGTGCTTATTATTTCATATGGAACTAATGTGTCATCAATGCAGGGGGAGTAAGTATATTCCATTTAGTTCATTATTTTTGATTATTATTTATGTTGGTTTGTCATCACCAAAAAGGGGGAGAATGTTGAGTATTGGACTCCCCGGATTTGGTTTTGGATGATGAGCAAACATAAATATATCATGAACTAACAATTTGTGAGCGCAGTTTTGGAGATCGTCGCCAAATTCACGAGAACATTCAAAGCAACATCTCAACTCTTCACAAAGCTCGTATTCATGCCTAAAGCTTCGTTGAAGCTCTTGCGCCGTTTTGGAAGTCATGAAGAATTAATTGAAGCTTTGAAGACGGATCGTTAAGGTTTATTTCATAGTCTTTTAGCTTTGATTTATAGAATGTTAAGCCTTGAGTAATTCTTACATTTCTATCTTCATAACGCTCATGTCGTAGCTCTAGGATCTTAGTTGAAGTCCATTCTAACTTCCCCGAAGCATCGCGCTTCGATTCGGACTTCTAGTGCATGTTAGTTGGTACAAGAACAAGTACTGACCGACTAGATGGTGATCTAGTCGGTCGGCAACTGTTCTTGGACCGACTAGTTTGATTCTCTAATTTCTTGGACTTTATTGTTTACAGTTAGTCGGTCTACGTTGACTCACCGACCGACTAGTTTGTGAACTAGTCGGTCAGTGATGCTTCTTTGACCGACTAGTTGTAACTTACTGTTCATACTAAATTTCTCCTAAGCTACTGTTTATCGCTTAGTCGGTCTAAGAACGTTTGGCGACCGACTAGTTGTTGATCTAGTCGGTCAACATTTGTTCTTGGACCGACTAAATCATTTGTATTCAGACTACTTGTTTTTGACTCTTAGTCGGTCTAAGTTTACTGACCGACCGACTAGTTGTGAAACTAGTCGGTCAGAAAGTCTTCTTGGACCGACTAGTTATCTAGGTCTGAAATCTTCATCTGTTCACTGTTCACCTCTTAGTCGGTTCATGTTGTTTCACCGACCGACTAGTTGATGAACTAGTCGGTCAGTGGTTGTTCTTTGACCGACTAGTCTGCTTCAGATTTAGATCCGTTGGAGTTTTGAAAGCGACGTTTCTCTCTCCCTTTTCCCTTGATCCTTTAAATACCTGAAGGGGTTATTTCATAGGATCCAAGGCTGCTATTCCAGAGCTCTATTGATTCAAAGAGAAGTTCTTTCAACTCTCATCTTCAAGCTCTCCCATTCTCAAGAATCTCTCCTTCACTCTTATTCTTCAAGAGAGATTCATTGGTTGTGAGCCTTCCAAGCCAAGGGCTTGATTCTAGGTCATCAATCTCATCCCTAGGCTTCCATTGCTGGTCATCTACTTGAAGCTAGGGTTTGGTGACATCCTCTTCCTCAAAATCCATCATTGCCCTAATTTGGTAAGTATACTCAAGGCATAGGATTTTGTAAGGTAAGAGTTTATTTCATTTCAATCGTATTTGAATTGTGTCTCTCGGTTGTGAGAGAGGTTGTGATCCCGGTTTGTGGGAGTCACATGTCTTTTGTATGATTTGACTTGTGAAGGTTTTTCACAAGTATTTCATAGTGGAAATCTTGAGTTAGGGTTGCTAACTCAAGTATCCGGAGGGGATCCGGGTGGTTGGGACGTAGGATCACCGGGAACAAGTCGGGGAGACTTGGGTGGATCCGAACCCATTAAACCATTGTGTTTGCGTTTGTTTTAATTCTTGTTGATAGTTGTTTAATTCCGCATTGTCGTTTGTTTCTTGCACAATAATTAGGAATAACTATCTTGATTATTTTAAGTACTATTCACCCCCCCTCTAGTACGTGTGCAGTAGCTTCCCAGGGCACTACAGAGCCTTGAGGGCTGGTTGGGTTTGAGTGCTTTTGATAGTCTCATTTCCATGTATTTATGTTTTAGTTGTAGTATGAGATTGTATTGTTATTTCCTTGTACTGAACTTTGTAAACATATTATGAAATAATGAAATGAGTATCTTTATTTTTTCCGCTCTGCTTCACATTGTTTTCACTGGCATTTGCAAGACCTGCATGTGATTGTATAAATGTGACGACGCCCGAAAACGGGGCATTACTTGAACCGCTCCCTCCAAAAATGGCCAAGGAAAGCTCGATCCCGATCAAATACAATGGACTCAGGAACCCCATGCAACCTCACCACCTCCTTGATAAATGTCGTCACCACTGTCACTGTGGTGTAAGGATGTCAGAGCACCACGAAGTGTACTTGCTTAGTAGATCCACCACCATTTGGATGACTGAATACTACTCAGACCTCGGCAGTCCATCAATAAAATCCATCGTCACCTCCTCTCTGACCTGATTTGACAAGGAAAGGGGTTGTACCAAAACCTCAGGGGCTATCGAATGTATTTGTAACGCTGGCAGATGTCACATTTTGCCACCATCTACGAGACATCCTTTCTCATACTCTCCTAAAATAATAGATATGCACCGATAGGTTTTGAGGACTCCAGAGTGGCCAACTCGAGTAGTATGTTCGGGATGTGCGTAGAGGTCCTCGGCAAGACCAACAACCCCTTGTACAAGAGGCGCTACGTGTCCTAGAGTACCTTAGATGTTCCACCAAGTCCTGTTGTAGTGCAGACCGAATCTTCATTGGATCCTCATCCCCATCAATCTCACGCATCAAGAGCTTCCAATCAAGAATCATCGGTATTGATAAGGCGGCCAACTGTGAATCTACTTCTCACCGTGATAAGGCATCTGTCGCTTTATTCTCTAGCCCCGACCTGTACCAGATCTTGAAATTGTACCCTAGTAGTTTGGTCAACCACCTTTGGTGCTCCTCAGTCATCTTCCACTGCTCCAATAAATACTTGAGACTTCACTGATTTATATAGACTATGAAGCGACGGCCAAACAAATATGGTCTCCACTTCTGTACTGCTAACATAATAGCTATTAGCTCGCGCTCATCGACGAACTTGAGCCGAGCTCTTGCTGTCAATACCTGGTTAAAGTAAGCCATTGGCCTCTGGTCCTGCATCAATACTGTTCTCAAACCATAACCAGAAGTGTCTTTCTCTACCACAAAGGGCCGGCTGAAATCTGGGAGGGCTAACACCGGTACACTCGTTATGGCTCTTTTCAAGACCTCAAAAGCTCGAGTGGCCTCCTCGTCCCACTGGAAGTTGTCTTTCTTGAGATGCTCTGTATGGCCAGGCGTTGTTGCTATATCACTTGACGAACTTACTGTATTAACTCGTCAGTTCCAAAAATTCTGAGTTCTCGCAGAGTTGTAATGCGTGGCCAGTCGATTATGGCGGCAATCTTCAATCTATCCGCCTCCAGCCCTCCGTCGCCATCCTCTGCCCCAAGTACTCCACCCTCAGTTAGGAAAACATGTATTTCTTCTGGTTGGCATAAAGCTGATGGTTTTGTAGTTCCTATAGCATGATCGTCAAGTGCACCACGCGTGTCTTTATGGATCGGCTGTACACCAAGATAACATCAAAGAAAACCAATACGAACCTCCTCAAATAGGGGGCAGAACACCTTCTTCATCAGGGCCTGAAAGATGACATGTGCATTGGTGAAGCCACATGGCATGACCAGGAACTCGTAGTGGCCCCGTGCGTCTTGAAAGTAGTTTTCACCACATCCTTGTCTCTCATTCGGATCTGGTGATACCCAGATTTCAAGTTAATCTTCGAGAGACAACTGCTTCATGTAGCTCATCTAGAGCCTCGGGATCACTGCGATAGGAAACTTGTCTGGCATCGTTTTCTTGTTCAAGGCCATGTTATTGATGCAAAACCTCCAACTCTGTTCCTTCTTCACCGGCAGGCCTGGGTTCGAGAAAGGGCTCACGCTAGGTTGTATCACCTCTGACTGGATCATCTTTGCCACCATTTTGATCTCCCCCTTCTGCACTTAGGGATAGTGGTACGACATCACGTTGATATGCGAGACACCCTCGTGTAGTTCTATGGAGTGCTCGTGGTCCAGGGGAGGGAGCCTACGAGGTGTCTGGAACACCCCCTCAAACTAAACCAGGATCGATGCAACTCTGGAGGAATGGCCTGCCCCTGGTTCATATCCGTCTCTGCCACCCCCTGCAGTACAAGTTAGGATCTTCCTGTAGCGTTACCACTCTTTTCATACTGGAACTCCATTCTTAATAAGTTCCACTTCAGTCTGTATGGATCCTGTAGATGGCAAGCAATACTAGAAGGGGTTGAATAATGTTGCTAAAATAATCGATTAATATAAATCCTTTTAGCAAAGCCTAAGTCTCGTATAGATGTTACCCCACTATTTACTTAATCAGCTACTCAATACACAGTGAAGAATAAACAACCAAGCAAGTGAAGTGAGTAAGTGATATAAGAGATAATACCAATCGCAGACACAGAGAGAATTAAACTGGTTCACCCTCCCGTGGGCTACGTCCAATCCCAAGCCAACCACTTGGATTTCCATTACCTTGCCTCAAAATCGATGGCTTCTTACAACCTTAACTCTTCTCCAATAAGAGGGCTTCTATAACCAAATAATCTCTTTACTAAGAGGACCTTGACCACGTGAGGGTTTCACACAATTACAAGTGATACAACTTACCACTTACCGACCATCCTTGTGGTTTACATACATTTTTGCTGAGATGACAATGATCCTATAACCGATCAATTGAAGCTCATGTGTATGGTGCCGATAAAAAATATTTTGATCTAAAAAAGAAATAGAAAATAAAATTGATTGAGTATCAAAATCGACTCGTTCTAATCTCAAAAAGATAGAGATGAAACTCCAGAGATTTAGATCAGTGAAAGGCCCGAAAATTGCTTAAAAGCTTTTTAGAAAACTTAAGATTAATGGCCTTGAAAATTAGGGAGCAAGAGAAAATGAAGATCTTTGAAAATTACTAAAGAAATAGCCTTGAAAATTGATTAATAATATTTTCTTGATGTTATGAAACTCTTGCAAGGGGCTATCTATTTATAAAGATGGTTTTCGCTCAAAACAGATTCAGAAAGTTATCTCCAACGGATAAAAATCAACATAATCGTGTCAATCAAGAAAGCAGTAAATTTTCGACCGTTGGGGCCTGTGAGTTGACTCATGTATACCAGGAAGTCGACTACCGGCCCAAAAGTCGACTACCCTACTGACATGAGTCGATTACTAGTCAATGGCTGAAACTAGTCTGTGGCTTCTAGGCTCTAGGAATCGACTCCTGCTCATCCGAGAGACGACTCCTCTCTTATATAGAGATGTGTCTCATAAGAGAGTGTTATACGCTATCGTTATCTTTTCAAAATAGTTTCAAAACGATTTTATGACTTTAAAACATTATTCTCTCTCTCTGTGTGTGGAATTTCAATATATAAGGCTTACACAAGATCTAAGGATATGTACTCAAATATAAAATACATCAACTATACCATCTTGGCATGATGTAGCTTGAAGTACATCATCTCCTGCCTTAGAGTCTTGAGTCCTAGTTGCTTTTGATTGAGCTTCCTCCATATGCTATCTCGACTTCATAATTTGATTGAACTCCATCATAGCTTTGAACATGCACCAATGGTCTTCTTTAAATTCTCCTTGAACTCATCTTTAGATGTAATTTGTATATAACCTACAAACTCAAATGAGCATTGTAACTGTCAGTATTTTTAGGCGTGTTTTTCGATTGTGCGTGCCGGTATTTTTCTTCAGTCATCGAGTTGACTTTTCGTCCGTACGTTTCGTGTTACGCGTGTGCGACTCTGTATTTCCGTTTTTACCGTATCAACATTAATTAATCATCACGTTTAATTAAAAGCTTTAATTAAATTATTTTGTTAATTATTTTTGTTATTTTTACTAATTACTTTTGTTAATTTAAATATTTACATTTTATAACTTAATTAATTAACTTCTCATCTTCCAACAAACACGTTTGATTTGAGGAAGAGAAGTATAGCACGATACATTCCCCCTCGTTTAGTCAACAAACATCTTTAACCTTGTCCAAATCACAAACCTAACCAAATTAATTCCTTTGACGAATGAGAAATATGATTCCCTGCTAAATCCTTAAGGCCACATCTTCTTCATTGCTAACCCATCTTTTTCTCTGCAACTCTTCTCTGCAAAAACCAACCGCTACAAATCCTCCATCTCCCTGCAAGCTTTATCCTATCTCTCAAATCAAACCCAATAGCAGATCCTTCATTCCATCTCACAAATCAACCCAACAACTTCAAATTGAAACCAAATTCAGCCTTCCAAAACCAAATTCATCAAAGCTCAAACTCAAAAATTAGCCCCTCCAACAAACACCAAAACCCAAAAACAATTTCAGATTCAAATCAAACATCAACCACAAACAAACATCCAAATCAGAGAAACCCAATTCCAAAACCCAAATCAAACTACACAACAACAAACCCAAATCTGAAAACAATTTCAGATCCAAAATCAGAAAACAACCCCAAAGAAAAACGATTTCAGAGAGCAACAACAAGCAAACCCTCATCTCCTTCCTCCCTCCTCCCCTTTTGCCGCACCACCAGTCGTCGAAGCTGCCATCACCAGTGTGCCGCCGCCTCTCCAGCGTCCGCCGCCCGGAGATCCGCCCCAGCGCGCGCCTGTTGCCGTCTGCCCCCCCTGAGCCGCCTGCTGCGCCGTACGACCGTTGGACCGCCACCCTATGAAGCTGTGCCGTCGCCACGAAGCCCCTGCCGCTGGCCATCGTCCCCGCGCGAGCCCCTTGCGTGAGTGCTTCCTTCTTTTTCTTGTTTGCGTGAACTTCCATAAGCTGCCATCGTTTGTAAACAAGTCAAAAAAGGGGAAGATGAAAGAACAGAAGAAGAAAGGAAAGAGGAGACGCAGGTTGACAGGAGGAGTAAAGGAGGACGTTGTTTTAATGAAAATAATAATAGAAAGAGAGGACCTGAGGGTTAATAAAAGAAAAGGTATTAAAAAGAAGGGTGACCTGAGCCTTAGTAAATAAAGAGAAAGGACCTGAGCCTTAGTAAATGAGAAAGAGTGACAGAGAGAGGTTGAGTGAATAAAAATAGTTGACAGCCTTGTTTATTAAAGAATAAAAAAAATTGAATGGTGACAGCCTGGCTTGAGTAATAAAGAATGGGATGTATTCATACGATAAATATTAGATAGGTTTCATAATATAAGTTGTAGTAGGTAAAGTTCCTATGTAACCGTACCCTTATGATGCCATTGTAATTAGTTTAATAATGTTAATTAGAAGTTAATTAGTGGGTTAATTGTTAGTATAAATCCAAATGATAATCGTTAAGTATTGGTTAATTCAGCATGTTATTAATTGTAAAATGAGGTTAGGGTAATAATATTAGTATAAATAAGGTGTATCATGTCAGTGTAACACAATATAGGCATCACCGTAGCCAGGAAACCCGATAAAATTAGACGAACATGTTTTAGCGAATATTTTAATATAGTGTTTATTCATGAAACATCTAATTCGGTGAATTGTTTAACCAAAACAGAGAATCAGCAGTACCGACACATAGTACCCGTCCAGACGAACCCACGACAACCGATATCACCGGAAACAGGCAAGTGATACTTGCCAGTAAATGTTTTAGGCCACGTTTTTAGGCCAATTTGTTTATTAGCGTAAAAGAGACTAGACAGTGAAATGATAGCTGCCTAGACGACCCTTTTGATCTAGTTTTGACAACGAAACTAGATCGGACACCACTCTTGATCTAGCTTGACAACGAAGCTAGATCCGACACTTTTACTTGCTTTCGTTCATGCTGCCATGCCATGTTTAATTTCAATTAACGGTACGCAATTTATCTGCTCATTGCCAAGTCATTGCATGCATCTAATGTTCCATCGTGATTGAGTAGCACACGCTACAAATGTTATTGCTATTGAGGCTAGGCACCTGCTTTTGCGGGCACAACCCTATGCCATATTGAAAAACACTTCCTGGCTCGTGATCCAGAAGCGAGCACAGTGTTGTTGGGAAACCAACGCTGGATACACGTGGAGGGGTAGGGTTAAGCGATCACTTGAGCGTAGAAGTGTGCCCGTACAGCCACTTCAGCCAAAAGGCGTAAACCCTGTGCACAAAGTGATAAATCAGTGATTCGTGAATCGTGAAATAGTGAATTGTAGCTTTCTGCTACACCGTGCTTGATTATTATTATCTTGTTCATTTAATTGTTGCACTCTTTTAATGTCATGCCATATCATCATGTTAGAACTGCTAGTTGCATTATTTTATTTGTATACTTGCACAAAAGTCCTCCGCCTTTATTGGGAGACTTTTGCTGACATGTGCCCTTTTCTCTTTTGGTGTCACATGTCAGACTTTGAGACAGAGCAGGTAGCAGAGGACGAGCAGTTCGTGGACGCTGAGTTTAAGGTCCCTGCAGAGACTGAGTTCGAGGACACTGGTGACCAGTCCTAGACTCGTTTGGAGTCTCCCCTTAGTTGTTAATTTTCCTTAGTTGCTGTTAGGTTTCGGTGAGTAGCACCTATCTCTCTTTGTTTTGTTTGGCCATGCTTTAGGCCTTTGTTCAGACTTTGTACTTTGTGACTTTCTCTGTGATGTTTGGAATAATTGTCGGATGTTGTTGGTGGATGTTTTTATCTGCTTTATTGTTGTTGTTTCGTCGCTGCAATGCAAGGACCTGCTACTTTTCGAAATTTTTTCAGACGCTTATCAGACTGCAGCTTCACAGCTCTACGTCTGAGCGGACCTCCTCACGTCTCGCCTTCCATATTAGGGAAGCGGGGCATGACAGGTTTTAGTGGTGGTCCATGCAGGTCTCCTCTTTGCATCTGCGAAATATCGGAACAACAATAATGATAACAACATCCATTTGAATATTCGGAACATTCAAGTCATGAATTGAGTCTAATCAGAAGGTTTTCCTTGTCTTAGATAGTAGGAAGACTTAGATAGACGTCCAAGTTTGATAGTCAGGCGCTTTCGTTGAGACTTAGTTGTACTCGTCTTAGGTTACATTAGTAGTCTCCCACCCAGCCCTGACTATGTTAGATCCCTAGAGCTTTTCCTCTAGTCATTCGTTGAGTCCATTAATTTCAGGCCAGCAAAACGAAATTTCGATACTCTTAGGACCATTTCCTGAGACCTCTATTACAATCTAGTTCATTAGAAAGTCTTAGTGCTAAGTTCTCCTGATCTTTAGTCAACCTAATAATTAGGCCCCTGATTTTTATTATTATTCCAGTCCCAAGTTTTCGATCCTTAGTCAACCAAATCAGTATATCCTTGATTTTTAATCTCTATTCATTTCACATTCCACTTTTGACCTTAGGACTCTATCGTAGCCTTTTTACAAGTCATTCCTACCCGTATTCACATTTGATCATCCGATTCTAATCCTTGCTCTCGATCAACGTGACCTTCCTGACAGCCATCGTTATCCTTTGAATCACCTACATTACTATACTAATTCTACTGTCGATATCCCTTTTATGGAATTTCTCGCCCAGTTTAACTTCTTTAAAAAAATCTGTTACATAGGCCTCATATTTTCCACTGACTTAAAATTATTATTTGATTTTGAGTTTCCTTCGCTGAAAATTTTAGTCACTAAATTTTTAATGGTTCCTGATCTATATCATCCATACTCACATATTCTACTTTCTACATTTATATTAAAAACTGTTTTAATGTCACACATATAAATGCTAAGCTTCCTTCAATGGACCATGATCCGGTCAATGTGCTTGGCTAAGTTTGTTGGATCACCCTAGCTAGACTTGGGATAAGTGATCCTGGCTTAGTCACTTCCCTGACCGTGTCCGCTGGACCGCAAGGACGCGAGTCATGATTATGTATGAAATTTTCTTTCTTACTATACTACAACAGATTTCAAAACAACCGACCATACACTAATTTTAAATACTTTTTATGCTAGATAAAACTTCAACTATTTCAGTGTATTAGTTCTGTATTCATCGTATTTATACTTTAAAAAAATTTTAAAAAAATCTATCTCCATTTACAAAACAAACACTACATCTCTACACCCGTGACTCTTTCGTCTATTGCTTAACTACTGTTTTAACTTATACCACCCACTCACTATTCTTATATACGTTATTAAGATGTTGTCACATTTTTACACATACCTCCCATTCTCCCATTGAATCATTCATAACCATCTCTATGCCATCTGATCAAGCTAACCCTTGTCACGACTGTTGATTTGATACCACTGTTCCACAGACTAAGTCGAGACTACTCGAACGTGATAGAATGGTATAATAATAAGCAGTCTTAAATTGCTACTGGATCAGTGTCTAGAAAGGAATGGGAAGGGGGTTGGTCAACCAAAGGACTTGTCCTGCGGTCATAGAAGTGACCTGTGCCTTCAAACCCTGACTGCCTGGCTGGTTTGGGAGTTGAACTAGACTTCTTATTATTAGGCCAACCTACACTATTAGATAGTCAAGCAACGTTTGTTTTCCTCATGCTCGCTCATTGCTTGTCCTTTCAGTGTTATTGCATCTACCTGGTTGTCCTACTATTGTCATCACATTGTATGTTGGTTAAAACGTTGTTGCTACCATATACCATGCTACCGTCGCACTTACACAGTCACCTTTACTTTATGCATTACAAGTACCTTACTTACCACACTTGAGCAGCCACCAGTACTTTACTTTCCGCTCGTATATGCATGTCTGTTTTTACTTCTTGCACCTGTAAGATCATCTTTCTGATCAAGCTAACTCCATATCATTGACTCGCCTGAAACCATTCGTCGCAAACTTGATTTGTTGCATCAAACAACTCTGTATCTACACCATCTCTTAGTTACCACATTAGTGCATCTGTTTACTTATTACCACGTTAACGAGATTAGTTTTACATTTGCGGTATAACCCTCTTTTTTAAAAACAAATGTTTTCTTCTACCTTTATTTCTATCATCAATAGTGTTGAATTTATGTTATGCATTATGTTAATAGGATGTTAGTTATGATTATTATATTTGGGGATTATAATTATGGATATGTGTAGTTGAGATGATGAAAGGTGTAGTTGTATTAGTTGATATGAACACCAAGAACTTAAAATAATCCATTTACAAGAAGAGAGAGAGAATGATGTGTTCAAAAGTTATATTTGGATGAACCCATACATAACGGCTTCAATAGAATTCCATACTAGGAATGGTGCACAGGAAGATGAGTATGTTACAGATTTGAAATTCAGATGAGTAACGGATAAGAGTAAATATGAAGGTATAGTATGATCTATGGTGATCATGAGGATGAGTAGAATATTTGAAGTAACAAGATTTCATCATATAGGTAAAGTAATGGAGATGTCGGAAGTGACATGACCTGTTGGATAGTTGTATAAATTGATCTAAGTTGCTTGGGATAAGAATAAGAAACGGTGAGATGTGATTTAATAATTTGTTAATTAGACTCATGTGTTGTCACGATGAAGGATTAGTTGGGGGCATGATAAATGTTGATGTTGATGGTGATGTATACTAGGCATATATATATATATTACTTGTCGTCTTATGTTAGTAATTGGTAGAGCACCGTTATATCAATGGATTAATATAAGAATGAGATTAATATTGGAATTTGTGGATGTCACAGTCATAGTACTACAAGTTAGGTTATACGATGAGCAAAGGAGGATACACTACGGATGGGACAACCTATGAGAATATACAGCTTTTGGAGAACTTGGGTATAGAGGATATCGTACATTAAAGATTTTCCGAGCCTCTTTTTTGAAACTCAATCTTAACCACATCACTTGTGTCTTTTCCTAATCAATTTCATTTCTTCGTCTCGAAGTATTTCAGGTCATGATTTACCTCATAGGAATAGGAGAGCATTATCCATCTTTGTTTCCTGCTCCTTAGTTGGTAGGAAATTCCGAGGACGAAATTTTTCTTAAGGCGGGTAGAATGTAACGGCCAGTATTTTTTGGCGTGTTTTTCGATTGTGCGTGCCGGTATTTTTCTTCAGTCATCGAGTTGACTTTTCGTCCGTACGTTTCGTGTTACGCGTGTGCGACTCTGTATTTCCGTTTTTACCGTATCAACATTAATTAATCATCACGTTTAATTAAAAACTTTAATTAAATTATTTTGTTAATTATTTTTGTTATTTTTACTAATTACTTTTGTTAATTTAAATATTTACATTTTATAACTTAATTAATTAACTTCTCATCTTCCAACAAACATGTTTGATTTGAGGAAGAGAAGTATAGCACGATACATTCCCCCTCGTTTAGTCAACAAACATCTTTAACCTTGTCCAAATCACAAACCTAACCAAATTAATTCCTTTGACGAATGAGAAATATGGTTCCCTGCTAAATCCTTCTTAAGGCCACATCTTCTTCACTGCTAACCCATCTTTTTCTCTGCAATTCTTCTCTGCAAAAACCAACCGCTACAAATCCTCCATCTCCCTGCAAGCTTTATCCTATCTCTCAAATCAAACCCAATAGCAGATCCTTCATTCCATCTCACAAATCAACCCAACAACTTCAAATTGAAACCAAATTCAGCCTTCCAAAACCAAATTCATCAAAGCTCAAACTCAAAAATCAGCCCCTCCAACAAACACCAAAACCCAAAAACAATTTCAGATTCAAATCAAACATCAACCACAAACAAACATCCAAATCGGAGAAACCCAATTCCAAAACCCAAAAACCCAAATCAAACTACACAACAACAAACCCAAATCTGAAAACAATTTCAGATCCAAAATCAGAAAACAACCCCAAAGAGAAACGATTTCAGAGAGCAACAACAAGCAAACCCTCATCTCCTTCCTCCCTCCTCCCCTTTGGCCGCACCACCAGTCGTCGGAGCCGCCATCACCAGTGCGCCGCCGCCTCTCCAGCGTCCGCCGCCCGGAGATCCGCCCCAGCGCGCGCCTGTAGCCGTCCGCCGCCCCCCTGAGCCGCCTGCTGCGCCGTACGACCGCCGGACCGCCTCCCTATGAAGCTGCGCCGTCGCCACGAAGCCCCTGCCGCGGGCCATCATCCCCGCGCGAGCCCTTTGCGTGAGTGCTTCCTTCTTTTTCTTGTTTGTGTGAACTCCCATAAGCTACCATCGTTTGTAAACAAGTCAAAAAAAGGGGAAGATGAAAGAACAGAAGAAGAAAGGAAAGAGGAGACGCAGGTTGACAGGAGGAGTAAAGGAGGAAGTTGATTTAATGAAAAAAATAATAGAAAGAGAGGACCTGAGGGTTAATAAAAGAAAAGGTATTAAAAAGAAGGGTGACCTGAGCCTTAGTAAATAAAGAGAGGACCTGAGCCTTAGTAAATGAGAAAGAGTGACAGAGAGAGGTTGAGTGAATAAAAATAGTTGACAGCCTTGTATATTAAAGAATAAAAAAAATTGAATGGTGACAGCCTGGCTTGAGTAATAAAGAATGGGATGTATTCATACGATAAATATTAGATAGGTTTCATAATATAAGTTGTAGGTAAAGTTCCTATGTAACCGTACCCTTATGATGCCATTGTAATTAGTTTAATAATGTTAATTAGAAGTTAATTAGTGGGTTAATTGTTAGTATAAATCCAAATGATAATCGTTAAGTATTGGTTAATTCAGCATGTTATTAATTGTAAAATGAGGTTAGGGTAATAATATTAGTATTAATAAGGCGTATCATGTCAGTGTAACACAATATAGGCATCACCGTAGCCAGGGAACCCGATAAAATTAGACGAACCTGTTTTAGCGAATATTTTAATATAGTGTTTATTCACGAAACATCTAATTCGGTGAATTGTTTAACCAAAACAGAGAATCAGCAGTACCGACACATAGTACCTGTCCAGACGAACCCACGACAACCGATATCACCGGAAACATGCAAGTGATACTTTCCAGTAAATGTTTTAGGCCACGTTTGTAGGCCAATTTGTTTATTAGCGTAAAAGAGAATAGACAGTGAAATGATAGCTGCCTAGACGACCCTTTTGATCTAGTTTTGACAACGAAACTAGATCGGACACCACTCTTGATCTAGCTTGACAACGAAGCTAGATCCGACACTTTTACTTGCTTTCGTTCATGCTGTCATGCCATGTTTAATTTCAATTAACGGTACGCAATTTATCTGCTCATTGCCAAGTCATTGCATGCATCTAATGTTCCATCGTGATTGAGTAGCACACGCTACAAATGTTATTGCTATTGAGGCTAGGCACCTGCTTTTGCGGGCACAACCCTATGCCATATTGAAAAACACTTCCTGGCTCGTGATCCAGAAGCGAGCACAGTGTTGTTGGGAAACCAACGCTGGATACACGTGGAGGGGTAGGGTTAAGCGATCACTTGAGCGTAGAAGTGTGCCTGTACAGCCACTTCAGCCAAAAGGCGTAAACCCTGTGCACAAAGTGATAAATCAGTGATTCGTGAATCGTGAAATAGTGAATTGTAGCTTTCTGCTACACCGTGCTTGATTATTATTATCTTGTTCATTTAATTGTTGCACTCTTTTAATGTCATGACATATCATCATGTTAGAACTGCTAGTTGCATTATTTTATTTGTATCCTTGCACAAAAGTCCTCCGCCTTTATTGGGAGACTTTTGCTGACATGTGCCATTTTCTCTTTGGGTGTCACATGTCAGACTTTGAGACAGAGCAGGTAGCAGAGGACGAGCAGTTCGTGGACGCTGAGTTTAAGGTCCCTGCAGAGACTGAGTTCGAGGACACTGGTGACCAGTCCTAGACTCGTTTGGAGTCTCCCCTTAGTTGTTAATTTTCCTTAGTTGCTGTTAGGTTTCGGTGCGTAGCACCTATCTCTCTTTGTTTTGTTTGGCCATGCTTTAGCCTTTGTTCAGACTTTGTACTTTGTGACTTTCTCTGTGATGTTTGGAATAATTGTCGGATGTTGTTGGTGGATGTTTTTATCTGCTTTATTGTTGTTGTTTCGTCGCTGCAATGCAAGGACCTGCTACTTTTCGAAATTTTTACAGACGCTTATCAGACTGCAGCTTCACAGCTCCACGTCTGAGCGGACCTCTTCACGTCTCGTCTTCCATATTAGGGAAGCGGGGCGTGACAAGCATGATTAGTACCTTCATTTGTTTAATCATTATCAAAACTAAGTTAGGGTGCTTAATATCCAACAATTTCTTGGCTCACCCATAGACTGCAGCCACTTCATACCCAAAATACCATTTGTGCTTCTAATTCGTAGAAATTGTATATTTATCCCACCCCGTTTGTTATCTTGTTTTGCATATATCGTATATTCTAGCTCCATTACATGTTTTTTGTTGATATTCTATTATTTTGGAGCTAATCCGTTATTTCTTCACAAAATCATGTTTATTTGGCTTATCCATGCCTTGGTTTATTTTGCAGGATTTTTGGGAATTTTTTCGAATTTTCTGGAGCTTAAACGGCACATGATATGAGATTTTAACAACCCACACGATCGTGTGTGGCATCACACACAACCGTGTGGATATTTCAGCCAAAAGAACCAAGGCAGCAGCAGTCGTACGGCCGTGCCAATCTTTCGCACGACCGTTCCTTAAATGAAACGAAAGGGGTGTTTCTGCAGGCAATTCCACATGGCCGTGCCGCTCTTTCGCACGACCGTGTGCCCCGCACCCAGCTAAATGCCAAAACGAGGAGTTTTTCACATGGATCCGACATGATCGTGTCACAAGGTGACACGGCCGTGTCGACCCAACTTCTCCTTCACTTGAATGCTGATCTGGGTTTTTTCTTCTCAACCTGTTAGGGGTGTTTTGACCCATTTTGGCTGAGGGTATTTATAGGGTTCTTCTCCCCCTCTTTCTCTCATTCCTTCTTCAATCTTCTTCATCTATTAAGGTTAGAGCTTGGGGAGCATAAAGAAAGCTTGGAGGAGCACTTGGGTTGGGTTAAAGTTTTTGTTTTCCTTGGAGATCTTGGTGAACTCTTTTCCTCTCCTTGTGTATTTAGATTTAGATGTTTGTAAGGATTTTGGATGAAGTTTTTATTAGTAAAAATCTCTCTTTTATTGTTATGAGTAGCTAGATCCATCTCTGTTTGGTTGTGTGGAGATGTTTGTTTGTTGGGCTATGGAGTTTCAATCTTACATGATTTAATGTTTATGTGTTGGATTATTTGTGTTATACTTTGAATTAGGGACCTTAGTGGACATCCCTATAGTGGAGTATGTCTAGTGGTACTACTCTTGTATGCTTGATTGTTTATTATCTCAATAATCTAAACACTAATTTCATTGCACACCAAGTGTTCGATTAAATGCCACATCAACCAATTGTTGATCCCTTAGCCGGGTGGACGATTGACTTATATTCGGATTGAACCCATATTTCTAGCAACCACATTATTACACAACACACAAGCTTCCGCGCCTATTTACCTCCATGATACTCCTACCTTAGAATGTTGATTTGGTGGATGGTCGCAAACCCAATTTTCACACTTTTCCATCGTGAACGTAGTTGGTTGAATCTTTCACCATTACCCTTTCTTAGTCCATTAAACTCGTGATTGCAAAACGACTTGTCCCTGTGACCTGACCCGGTCTCACCGGAATTTATTACTTGGCGACCTCCTATACTTGGGAGTAGCGCTCAACACAAATTGAGACGAGCCAAGTTTTTGACGCCGTTGTCAGGGACAACAGTTTTTGCATATTACATTTTCGATTGATTTGGGAAATTATGGTGTGATAGATCCTTCTATTTAGTGTGAGTCTTTTTCGATTCTTTATCTTCCACTTTTTTATCTTTCATCTTTATTTTACGCTTATTGAGTCATTTTACTTTCTTTAATTTTCGTTTCTTTTGAAAAATTTAAAATTTTAAAAATATCATGGATTGTGATGCATGTATTTCAGACTTCGTTTCTGAGATGATCCAAATCCTACATGTCTTCCACGGTACGATAGAGAACCCACATTTACACTTGCAAAAGTTTGAAAACGTATGCCGATCTTTGTTTGGTGGGAGTGCACACATTGATAGATTATTTCTCAAGTACTTCCCATATTTTTGAGAGATTATGTTATATGTTGGTTTGATTCTTTACCTCATACACTTTCTACTTCGTTGTCTTTTCAGGCCGAATTCCTACAAATTTTTTTCCAAACTTCAGGAAACAGTCACAGTGACAGCACGCACTAAGGCAACAGATATCGAGATTTGCCCAAGAGGATGTAGAATATATCTTTCAGACTTGGGGGAGGTTCAGTGGTTATTTGCCTGACTGCCCACAGCATGGGTTCGAGTTGTACCATCTTTTTGGATTTTTCTATGAGGGAATGTAGCTGCAAGTGCAGGAGTACGTAGAGATGATGCGATGCGTGATGGGGAATTTTTAGACATGGAGATTGAGGATGCCTAGGGATTTTGGTGGATCTTGCTGAGCGTGAGCAGCCTACACCATCTGGAGATCAGGCACTTAGATGTGAAGACAATGGCCATCACATTCCTTTTGAGGATACATTTCAGCAGGCCTAAGTCCAGCCTGAGGAGCCATATGGGCTCTCTCTAATGCAATCCTATGAAAAATCAAGGAGAACGGGATGAGTGGGTGCATTGGAGCCAAGTAGAGGAAGCTGAAGTTCCATATCTTGGTGAGTAGGAGGAGATGGATGATATGCTACGTGTTAGCCATATGGGCAACATGATGCATTTCTTTGTTGGTGATGATGTTGAAGTGGACATGTGCGAAGGCCAGAGCGAGATCGATGACGTCGAAGAGCCTGAGCTGGGTTTTCCTTCATATTCGCATTCTCATCTTGAGGTGTATGACTGCCTTGGACAGTCTGCTGAGAGGGTCTACTTTAATGACAATGTGGATGATGTGTGAGGGTGCGAGCTTACAGACCATAGTGGAGCCCGAGCCATACATTCCTTATACTTCAATGTAGCAGGTATACCCTTTACCTCGGGATGCACACAAGACCGTCATTCATGAAGATTTTCAGGATAGACTTCATTATCTGAAGATGACTGCATAGCCTATAATCCTTGATAGCGAGGATGAGGAGAGTGAAGGCAAATGTGAAATGGTTTACATCGAGCCTGAGTCTCCATTTTCTCCAGATCTGCCCCTGCAACCGATTCCCCCTCCTCCCGAGGCATTGCACCAAACCATAGCGACACCATTCAGGGAAGTACACGCCATCTCATGCACTTTATTTCTGAATCTCCGTTTTCAACTCCATACATTTTAGATTCAGATTGTCGTTATTTACCTTTAAATTTTTATTTATTTTGACGACCCATTTTGGAACACTTTTGTCGAAGGGCATGATGTCATTGCTTGAATTGATGCAACTTGTCTCCTACAGGACACAGATTATTCAAAGGAAATGCTGGGAGCTGCATTGCTGGAATCCAAGGAGGCCGGTTGAGGCCTAGCTCTAAAGCATCTGGCGGAGGAGCGAAAGGAGATGATGGAGCAGCTACCGCCACCATTGGACATCTGAGATCTGCCTTTCGATCACGGTGTTTTCTATCCAATAATGTAAATAAATAAAATAAAAATTTTAGTTTTATTTGCTTTCGTAGTATGTTTTTCTTTGTTTATGCTTTCGTCTCTAGGATCTTTTGTCGAGATCTAATACTCTTCCAATATTGAGGACAATGTTTATTTTTAGCTGGATGAGTGTGTTAGAATTTTTAGGATTTTTGCTTTTAAATTTTTTTGGGAGCGCTACATTTTGTCATCACCCAATCATTTACAAGCATATCATTTACCATCCGTGCTCATTTGCTAATTGTTTGCCTTGTCCCTTGCATGCATTATGTTCATGCATGTCTTCGGATTCAAACTGTATTTTCGAACTTTCGATTGTGATTGGCATGCGTTTTATTGCTTTTTCTTCATGAAATCAATTTTAATATGACATTTATGCAACGAGTCCATATTCCATGAATGTTGTCTTCAAGATAGTTTAAATTAGTTTTGAACTAACTTTGTGATGCTTGAGTTTAGATTAAACCAATTGAGTAGTATAGTTTTCGATGGGTTTTGGGTATGTGCCTAGTTGTGGTTGGTTAGTGTGTTGAAAAGAAAAGAAAAGAATATATATATAACAAAAAAGAAAACAAAAGAAATACCTGCATCGTTCTTCTAGTTTTGTTGAGTAGCCGGATCATCGTGCCTCAAGAAGCATTAAGGATTCGCGTCGAATGAGAGGATTTAGAGGATGCATAAGAAAAGAATAAATGGATCTTAGATGATTCAAAGCATTAGGTCTGCGGGGTCCTTTTGGCCCAATGCCCTAAAATCCAATTTGGGAGTCATTGACCGAAAAATCATTGCGGTCATCCTAAGTTTCTTACAAAAGAATGAAAAAAAACAGAAGAGAATAAATGTCACATTTCCAACCTCCACAAATTAGGAGAATCATGTTGTTTTGTCCAAACCCTGGAGATTTGTGAAACTAAGATACAACATTGTGTTTTAATCCTCATTCGTGCTTAACCATGATTGTTCTTTATTTGAACCAAATTAAAGCGTTGTTTATGTAATTGTTTTCATTCATGGATGAGTATATTGGATTTGAGATCATGTTGAAATATTTTTTATTTCGCCATGAATAATTTAAAGCTTGATATATGCTTTATTGAGAATCCGAGGCTATCGCTTGTTTTACTAGGGCCTAGCAAAAATCTATTTGGGGTGTGATTCGGGGTAGAAATTGTATATTTATCCCCCCTATTTTGTTATCTTTTTTTTGCATATATCGTATATTCTAGCTCCATTACATGCTTTTTGTTGATATTCTATTTTTGGAGCTAATCACTTATTTCTGTACAAAAACATGTTTATTTGGCTTATTCGTGCCTTGGTTTATTTTGCAATATTTTTAGGAATTTATCCGGATTTTCTGGAGCTCAAACGACACGCGATATGATATTTTAACAGCCCACACGGTCGTGTGTGGCATCACACATGACCGTGTGGATATTTCAGCCAAGGCAGCAACAGCGGTACGACAGTGCCATTCTTTCACACGACCGTGCCTTGAATGAATCAAAAGGGGTGTTTCTGCAGGCAATTCCACGGTCGTCCCCCTCTTTCGCAGGATCGTGTGCCCCACGCCCAGCTGAAGGTCAAAACGAGGAGTTTTTCACGTGGATCCGACACGACCATGTCACATGGTGACACGACAGCGTCGACTCAACTTCTTCTTCACTTGAATGCGGTCTGGGCTTTTTCTTCTCAACCCGTTTGGGGTGTTTTTGACCCATTTCGGCTGAGAGTATTTCTAGGGCTCTTTCCCCCCTTTCCCTCATTCCTTCTTCCATCTTCTTCGTCTCTTAGGGTTAGAGCTTAGGGAGCATAAAGAAAGCTTGGAGGAGCACTTGGGTTGGGTTAAAGTTATTGTTTTCCTTGGAGATATCGGTGAACTCTTTTCATCTCCTTGTGTATTTAGATTTCGATGTTTGTAATGATTTTGGATGAAGTTTTTAGAAGTTAAAATCTCTCTTTTATTGTTATGAGTAGCTAGATCTATCTTTGTTTGGCTGTGGAGATATTTGTTATTGGGCTACGGAGTTTCAATTTTGCATGATTTAATATTTATGTGTTGGATTATTTGTGATATACTTTGAATTAGGGACCCTAGTGGACATCTTATAGTGGAGTATGTCTAGTGGTACCACTCTTGTATGCTTGGTTGTTTATTATCTCAATAATCTAAACACTAATTTCATTGCACACCAAGTGTTCGATTAAATGCCACATCCACCAATTGTTCATCCCTTAGCCAGGTGGACGATTGAGTTATATTCGGATTGAACACATATTCCTAGCAACCACATTCTTACACAACACACAAGCTTCCTTGCCTATTTGCCTCCCCGATACTCCTACCTTAGGATGTTGATTTAATAGGTGGTCTCACACCCAATTTTCACACTTTTCCACCGTAAGCGTAGTTGGTTGAATCATTCGACGTTACCCTTCCTTAGTCCATCGAACTCGTGATTGCCAAACGATTTGTCCCCGTGATCTGATCCGGTCTCACCAGAATTTATTACTTGGCGACCTCCTATACTTAGGAGTAGCGCTCAACACAAATTGAGACGAGCCAGCTGCCAGGTTGAGTAGCAAAAAATTCTCCACGATCTATATCCACTGGAGAGTCAGAATCAAGCCACAACATACTCCTCTACTATGCTCCCCTTGTACTGTCCACATCATCACTCTGAAACCCATGTTATCCATCAACTGCAACACATGTCGCTTCACCACCCGGTTGGATATGAAATTGCAGGTAGCCCCACTATCAATCAGCAATGTGACCTCCTGCTTAGAAATACTTCCGATCAATTTCATGGTGTGGTTCGGAGTGAACCCCATTATGGAGTTGAGTAATACCTCTGTGACGTCTAAGTGGGAGTGCTCCTACTCAGCCTCCTTCCTTCTTCCACCTCTACAATCTCATCCTCCTAATCCACGCGTAGTATCTGGAGGGTTCGGTTTCGACAGCGATGTCATAGGGTTAACTTTTCGTCACACCGAAAGCACAACCTCTTTGCCTTCTTGTTCTGCATCTTTTCATCCATTATGTGCCTAAACTTCCCGCTCAGATGTGCACCGCTGCTCCTCTCCTTTTCTGACTGGGCTCCCCCATCTGAACTCCTCTTGCAGAGGCCATCTGCCCTCCTAGAGGTGCCTGGTTGCAGAACGTGGATCCATTCCAAGCTCTATTGGCCCGTCGCTCTGCCGTGAGTCTATCCTCTATCATCTAAGCTCGCTCCATCATCTCCAACAACCCCTTCGGCCTTTGTACACAGAGCTCAGCTCGGATGTTTAGCTTGTGCCCCTTCATGAAGCTCCCTATCAATGTCGCATCCGGTACCCCTTTCACATGGCCTGAGAGTGCTTCGAACCTTTATCGATAATCTCTAATCGCGTCATTCAGTCTAAGAGTAAGGAGCTGCTCGTGTAAATCTCCACCCTGAGTGTCTCTGAATCGATCCAGCATGAAGTCTTTAAACTCTTCTCACGACCTCACAGGTTGCTACTGTTGCATCCACTGAAAGCAGGACATCGCATTTACTTCTACTCAAATGCCCGTCGTATGCAGCTTTTGCAGCTCTGTCATATGGTTAACCTCAAAATATCTCTCCGCGTGGTAGACCCACCCATAAGGATCCTCTTCCGCGAAGACCGACAACTTCAGCTTCTAGACTCTGCTCTCGGGTCAAAACACCCCTTGGCCTACTCTCCTCTACGGCTGGCCAAAGTGAAATTGTTGATAGACATTTTGATGCGCATCAAATCCTCCAAAGAGGGCTCCTCATGGTCGAACGCCATCTTCCCAATCCCCTTCGAAACATTTTGGACTCAGTTGTATCCCATGAAGCCCTGATGGGGGCCCCATCATCGTCATGCCCCGCCGAAGGTCGCCGTAGCCCGAAGTCCTTCATTGAAGCCCCAAGTCACCCTCGCCGGTAAAATCCGCCCCACGGAAAGGCCCAAAGTCTTCCCCGCTAGCCAGAAATGCCCTGCGAAAAGCCTGGTGGCATGCAAGGAGTTTGCTAGGCCGCTGGCCTGTCGCCGGTGGGTCGTCGGACCCCCAACTGCCTGGCCGACCCTCGGATGGGCTCGGGTGGCCCTTAGTGCCGGGAGAGGGCCTGTGGGTCTGCATGGGGTCGCTTACCCCTGGTGGCCCCTACCATGGTCCCCACGCCCCGGGCGAAGCTGTTGGGGGTCGCATGATCCCTGGGGGCCGCCCAGCTTCCACACCCCTCTAGGGCGTGTGGAAAGGGGCCGCCGCCTCCAAATCTAGGGGTTGGGTGACGGCTCTTCCTCCAGCGCCCCTGAACCCACCTGCCCCTCCTCATGGGTTTAGGGGATGGCTCTTGCTCACACTCCTGAGATCCGTTGTCCATCGGTGGTGGTTCAAAACTCGCTTCTTTCTCCCTAGATCAGAGGGATTCCCCTCCAACTTGTCTTCTTTTGACACTTCCTCCTCTCGTCATGGACGGTGAGCAAGTTACAAGATCTCCTTCATCGAATGAAGAAACATTTCCATTGAGAGACTTTGTCTCACTTCTTAACTTTTTGATTTTGCTCTTTTAGGGTTTCCACCTCATCCCCTAATTTTTCTTCCAAAGCATCAATATTCTCCCTCAATCTTGTTCCCGCTATGAGGATCTAAGATCTATACCAATTTGATAGGAAGAAACTAGGGTTTTGAAGAGGAAAAGTTCATATTTTTTATAGATTTTTATAGATAAGAGAAGGATGCAGGATACAATTGATTTCATTCAAGAGGAAATCTCTCTCCAACCATTTGCTCTAAGAGACAATGTTTAATCTCACACTAGCTAGGGTTTCTACTCTTAAACTAGAGTTTATCTTCTCAATTTCAACATGAAGAATAATAACTCTCACCCCCAAATACACATAGGAACATATTTGTCCAGTTTTACAAAAAGACCCTAAATTCCCAACTTCACAAAAATGCCCAAAAACTTCAAAAAACGCTCCTGACTAGTTGGGCACTATAGGATTTGCTCTGCGCCCCCCACCGTTGATACAATATATCTCATTACAGCACAACAAAAGCTTGAAAAATAAGATACCAGATCATGCCAACTGGCGATGTATGTATGCATGTGTGTATATTTAGTGGACAGATTAAACCACGGTGATTAATACATGCTTTATCAGAAAAACAATGAACACCAACATAAATTCTGTATCTGTAGCTTTCTTCAAGCCAACACAAGAAAAAAGAATAGATGGATTATATACACCCGATGATTATTTGCCTAGTACCAGAGATAGAGTAGAATGAAAGTTGATGTGCTGTGATTTTCAATTTTTTTGCCATAAAAAGCTTATATACACCGGTCAAACCGGTGTATATAGCAATTCTCAAAAAGAACTATCTGAATCCAATACCTAACAAAACAATAGCCTACAAAGCCATTCACATGCTTGAGAGGTGCTAGGTTGTGCTTCCATTTTATTCTTTGAAGCGCCAGTTCTTACTGGGTGTGTTGCTACTGAAAAAGGTTCATCGCCATAGCAAGTACAGTACTCGTGTCTGGTCCGTCAGTTTGTTGTAGAAGCACAAAAGGAAATTCCTGCTTGATGATGACATGTTTCTGTTCAACATGTGTAATTTTTGCGCACATTTCGAGCTACAGTTTGATTCTTTCTACTATATAGACATATTGTGATGGGTTTCAGTAGTTGCATCATTTGTAGCGGGACAATGGAGTCTGTTCTCGACAATGGAGGCAGCAAAATAATTGTTTTATCAAAACAATAAAGTAAACAAAAGGCTAGACGGTGACAGGAAGTCAACTGCAGGACATGTGATCATCTTTGGTGGTGCAGCTGTTTCTTGGGATAGCAAGAAACAGGGTTGTGTAGCGAGATACACGCAAGAAGCTGAGTACATAGCATGTACTATGGTGGCTACTCATGCGGTCTGGATCAGACGGTTCCTATTGGACTTGGATCTCAATCTGGTGGATAAACCAATTGAGATGTAATGTGAAAATCAAGCAGCCATCAGCTTGATCCACAGTGGTGCAAACAGTTCAAAATGAAGACATATTGAAATACAATATCATTACATACATGATATGGTGGAAAGGAAAGAGGTCAATGTGATTTATATTCCAACAAGTGATATGACTGCGGATCCCTTGACGAAGGGTATTCAAGCAGGTATATTCATCAAACATGTTGGTTTGATGGGACTTAGAAATATCTAAGTCAAGAAAACGTTCATGAATAATGAAAGGAGACAATCATGAATAATGATTGTACTCGGTAAATAAAATGTGCATATCTCACGAATAGTAGGAGTATGTAAAATTACATCATAGATGGTGAGAGTATGACCGAAATACACTTGGCCATTTCAGGCCAAGTGGGAGATGTAAGTGGTTATGGCATGATATGGCCAAATGACCTGGTCACTGACCCGATACTCGGTTGAAGATTTTTCTCAACCGAAAGACCGAGTCTCACATGGCCGTTGAGGAAATCCGAGGGTGGTTGCGGGATAGAGGATATGGCGGTTTCCCTATAAATAGAGCAGAGATGTTTCTCTTCTTCGGTATCAAAAGCTCTCAGCTATAATCCGAAAGCCCCAAAATACATTTCTTTCTCTCTCTCTCTTTCGTTCATGGTGATACATATGGAAAATATTAGTTTAGCATCACTCTTGCTTGGATATCTCGTGGATGGTGGGTGAAATTTGTTGTACAAATTCGGAGATTAGAGAATGATGCTATTAATAAATCAGGAAAGGAATAGACTTATTAGCCGAGGCGTGCTAGGCATTGTGGCATTGTCCTTAAGAGTAGATTTTCGTCCCCTCAGAGTGAATACTCGGTACAATGCAGATCCAGCGGATACCCTCCAGGATTCAACGGCAACAGCCTTGTAAGTGTGCACTCACAGTACAAGGCTCCAGCGAGCAGCAACAATTTTTCGGACGCACGGGAAGATGAAGAGGAACAGCTGGTCGCAGAGGTTCCATTCGGCCCAACCCGATTTGGGCTCGGCCCCCCTGCTTGGGCTCATGCGCTCGCAAGCGTCCCCTCATTCCTAACCCATATATCAAGTCCAATAGGCCATTAAGAAAAAGCCTATAATATACCCACACAAGTGAGTCATCCCATCCAATGTGGGACTAAAAACAAGGTTTAAATTGAGGAAATAAACCAAATATCCAACAACATTAACTACAAACGAAGACCGTCATGAAAAGTCAAAACAGAACTTTTTTCAAGCAAGGCGGCCTACATGTCTCTTGGATGGTGGAAGATATTAACTTACTTTAAAACGACGGCAGTTATGAAAAGTCAAAACAGAGCTGTTTTCAAGGATGTATACTTGTGTACCACTAACTGTGGATGTTACATAGACTTATTTGGTGAAAAGATGCGCAAAACTCCTTATTGTTTCCTTAATATTTTAGTTACAAATTTAAATTATTTCAGTTGCAAACGAACTGTGGGAATACTACAAGAAATGCAACCTCATGAATATGTTGCTTCTAGTCAACTTTGGTCTCATATTGAGAGGTAGAGATAGATGAGAAAATTACAATGTGGGCTTGTTAATGCAGGGCGATAATGATGAGCTCCGGAGATCTCCTGGAACTCCTGTTTTTACAGCCCCTGAGTGTTGTTTAGGTAAAAAGAATCTACACTTATCAGATCTCAAGTACTCAAAAATGATGATGCTGCCTCCTTCACTGCCTAAAGATGTTTAGCGCTAATCTCAGTCTTTTCACTTCCTATACAGGATCAACATATCGAGGTAGAGCTGCTGATACATGGGCCGTAGGTGTTACCTTATATTGCATGGTTCTGGGACAGTACCCTTTTCTTGGAGACACCCTGCAAGACACTTACGACAAGG